>OY987207.1:24808869-25445781 GCA_963920795.1 Eutolmus rufibarbis
ATTTTTTTTGCACATTTTGCAATCTTAATTTTTTAGTCACTACTCTTTAACTATTTTATATTTAACTTTATACAATAGTTTAGGCTATTCTTTTTAGAGGTATACAAATTTAAAATGAAATAAAACACGTAACAATAATGTTATAATGGCCATGGTGTTGGCTTTATTTAAAAGATATTTTTATGCCATTATTGTTTAAATATGATTTCGGGAATATGGGCGCCACGGCTGGCTCGAAAGAAGCGTAATCGGGAAGTCGAATTTTCGACCACTTTATTGAGCAACTGGGGCCGTATATCGGCAATAACGCGGCGAATGTTGACTTCCAAGTGGTCCAACGTCTGTGGCTTATCAGCGTAGACGAGTGACTTCACATATCCCCAAAGAAAGTAATCCATTGGTGTGAGATCACACGATCGTGGAGGCCAGTTCACAGGTCCATTACGCGAAATTATGCGCTCATCGAATGTTTCCCGCAATAAATTGATGGTGTCGCGCGCTGTGTAGCATGTTGCGCCATCTTGTTAAAACCAAAGCTCTGCCACATCAATACTATTCAACTAAAGAACGAGGAAGTCAGAAATCATGGGTCTATAGCGCTGTCCATTGACGGTAACATTCTGGCCGGCATCATCTTTAAAGACGATTCCACCTGCCCATAAAGCATACCAAACAGTGACCTTTAATGAATGTAAGGGCGTCTCAACAAAGGCTTCTAGGTTTTCCCCACTCCAACTTCGGCAATTCTGCTTATTGACGTAGCCTCATCGCTGAACAAAATTTTGCGTTGAAAAAGAGGATCAAGCTGAATCTTGTTTTCGGCCCATTCACCGAACATACTGCGCGCATAATGGCCATGAGGTGAAATGGTAAAACGTACTGACCACAAATCAACAGTCAACTGTGAAATTGACAGTCACTAGAAGCAGTGTTGCCAATTTAAAAACTAAACGTCTAAGCACCCCCTTGGAGCACCCCCTTTAAAATGTATGTGGTATGGTAGCTTATATTTTACAATTTAATTTAATCACGATTTTCATCTTTGGGTCAAGCTGTTAATGGGAAAACATACATAAAACTCAAAACTTGCTGAATTTTATGGAACATTATAGTTTCAAATTTAGATGCTGGTATTTCTTTAAGTTTTTATTATTTATAAAATTTCTTGTAATTGCGTAAAAGAAAATATTTCAATGCTAAACTGTTTCTAAGAGCACAATAATTATTTCAGCTGGAGTCAAACTTTAAAACTGCGGGTTTATTTTATCTGTGCACAACAAAATTGCATATATTTTATTATTTATTAATCCGTGAAAAATGTTAGTTAGTTCACTTCACGTAAAATCAACAAGATTATCTGCACCTTATTCGCTACATTCTTTAAAGGCTCCCGCAGAGTCTGAAATTGCTCCAGTCAACAAAACAAAAAATATATAGATATATATTTAATTATACATTTGAAAAAAAAACCAACCCGATATGTTTTCATAAAAATATTGATTTTCTGGAATCAGTAGTTGTTTAGAACAAAGAGATATTTGAAAATTAAAAAAAGAAATGACGCGAAACACTCCCCTTTTTTTATTTATTTATTTATTTATTTATTTATTTTTGAGAAGTTGCTTCCTAATTGTTTTCTCAGAAACAACACCGCAACTTAAAAATTAATATTTAATAAAATATTTCAAAAAAAATTTGGCCTTGAAAAATCTGCCACTAGGAAACGACTAAGGCCTTTTTAAGAATAACCTGATTCTTCACAACCGTATACATACATACATATGTACATACGTACATGATATTGAGTAAGAAAGAAGCACTTACATTAATTTTTCTGATGAGGAAATGTACTTTTGTAAAAAAAATTTAATTTTATTTATTTAAATACATTATTTGTTTATTTATTAAAAATATTTGTTCCATATAATAATATATAATAATAACTGTTAACTTTGTAAAATATAATAGAATAGAACAAAATAAGAATTTATTAAAGTAACATACTTTGATTATCTCACTTTCAAGTGAATTTGATTGACCTTGTTCTTCCCCTTTCCCTTCGAATTTATATGCATGCATATACATATGTACATAGAAAAGTTATTCAGTGACACTTATTCAAATCTACCATCAAGGTTTGGAAATTCAAAATAGGAAATCCAATATATCGACCATTAGCTCTGTGTTGTATATAGGCGTTTTACTTTTTTAGTTGAGTGCAGAGCACGAGTTGGAAAAAAAAACTTATGCTCCATTAACTTTTATGGATAACTTATTGTTGTCCATATTTAAAATTTAATCAAGTAAATAATATAATAATTTATTAATACAAATCCCGGGATGACAAATTCCTTTTTTTAATTAATATTATAACAAAACTGATTCAACTAAGAACCTACCAATTTTTCCTGCTAAATTCCAAAACGTTACTCGCTATAAAGTAACAACACAACTACTTTGATTGATTGAAATACAGATGTGACGAAGTGCTAATTAAGCGACGCCACACTTTATTTTAGGATTTAAATGAATGAAAAATATGACATGACAGCAAGTGCTCTAAAAGGGTTATAAACAAATCTGAGCGCTCTGAGTACGCTCTTAACTGAGCATAATCGACGTGCTCGATCTCTGGTTAGACCGTTGATTAGACCAAGAAAAAAAAACCCCATATGACTCCTTGTTTCCCTTCACGGTTTTTTTGGTTTTTTGGCAACCAAAAATTCAAATTTTCGCATTTCCTTTATTTTATTCAACTTTGCTTCTGCGGTTTGTGCTATTAAAGCCGATTTTTTTCTCCAACTAACTAACATTTTATTCGTGCAATAAGTTATTTTAACTTCTTCATCGAATACTTAGTTAACGACTTTCAAGAAGAATCTGCATTTGTTGAACCAATTGCCATGCGGCAATCTTGATTTTAATTACCCAAATTTCTTTTAGTTTCAGTTTCAGTTCAAAGATAGAGTGAACGAACCTTCTTAATATTTCAGTTTAATTGGGCGATACCTTTGAAATCTTTAATAAAATCATGTTAGTTTTTCATAATATGTTAGTTTAGTGTAACATGTTAAGAATCAAAGCTAAGTTCAACTTCAAAGTACTTCTCCTGTTAAAGCTTATGATTATGACCCTCCTATGCTCGCTTACCTTGCAATTTTCAAACATTAAAAGAGTTTTTATCAAGATTATATCTTTCAAATTTTCGTAAGCGATAACTCCAAAAGGTCTTCATTAATCGCACTAACATTTCACACACATTTTTAGCAACAATATAACTTTCTACTTGAACGTAAAGGTTTTATAAAGTCAGTTGAATTGTCAGTTAATTTGTACTCGTATGAAGTGTCCCATTCCTTTTTTTTTTAGGTTAAATAGTACAGAAATTTCCGTTTCTTTAAATCAAAACTGCAGATCCTAGAACTTACTATTTCACAACGCTTGGCACCACCTTCCCGGAAGAAATTACCATATCCCCACCATATTAAATATTTCTTTAAAAAAATTAATAGCTGAAAGTTTCAATAAACAGTAGTTTCAAAAATATTAAATAAACCATTCTTTAAAACAAAAAATCATAAACATCAACTTATGTTCACCATTATCTTACTCTGTTACCCTTACATAGAACCGGAGGTTTTCTATACAATTTGGAAGAGCTTGAAGGGTGAATAACCGTACTAATAAACACTTCTAAGGTATTAGGCATGCTTTCGAGAGGTTTACACCGTAGATATTTGAAACATTTCTTTAAGAGAACCGTTTGCAAAATGTATTGGAGCACACACTGAGTCTGAAAGGGTTGGGCTCGATTTCTATTAAAATACTAATTAAATATGCAATTTATTGTATGATTAAAATTTAAAATTGTAGAAAAAACTTAGACAATACTATAAAGAATATGTAGTTTAAATTTGATCAAAATCGGTTAGATAGATCTTGAAATATCTTGTATACCAATTTAAAAATCTAGTTTCGAGAAAAAGGAAAAAAAAATGTTTAAACGGGAAATGCAGGGAATTACGCTGCCACGCTCATTTCAGTTTGCTATTACTTAGGTAATAATTGGAATTTTTATATGCGGAAACGTTTAAAATATTCTTAGAAGTATAAATAATAAATCTAAGAACAAAATTAGTTTTTGTTTTTTTTTAAATCTCCATGCTTTTTAGATCCGTTTTCTTAAACAGTTTTTTAGTGTTATACATAATATATGTATATAAAAATTCGCGGACTGGGGTGCTATTTTCTGTGTAAATAGAATTCAATTTCGAAATCTATTGCTTGACACTTACAGAAGGTGAAGAAGTTCACTAAATTTTAATATGTCACAGTTAAAAGAAAATAAAGGGGAATAATAAACCGAGTATAAAAATATTTTCAAGTTTAAGTTAAAATTAAGCTAATCAAATATTAAATTCAAAACGATTAACTTACCTTAGTAAAATAACGTCAACCTTCTTCATTTTATACTCTTTGTAATTGTTTAACATATACGTCCTCAATTTTTATAAAAATTTTAAAATAATATGTCAAAATGTTACTTAGCAGCAGTGAGCATTATTTGTGTCATAGTTTATATTGATTTAAGTTATACATATTGTCCTAAAAATATTACAATTTTAAGATTGTTCATTCTATTAAATTAGTTTTTATCTTGCACTTTTATCATTAATTTTTATTTTAAATAAGTATTATGTTTTTCAGAATCATGTAGCGAAACTTTTTCATATTAGGTAGACACATTTTTATTGTTATCAAGTGCAATACAATTAAAATAAATAACAAAATCAGTGGAATGCCGAATATTTGTAATATGCTAGCGCCTTTGTACTTTCTTTTTCCTGTGTTACACTTGTTATATCATAATTCACAATTTAACTGACAAGCAAATATGGTTTCGTTATTACAAAAAAGCAATTAATATATTTCTTATCAAGAACCAAAAACTTGTGTAATTCAGCAAAACACTCAAACAATCTATCGTTCGGCATCCAAAGGTGAAGCAAATAAACAACGTCTTGTTTCCGGCGCGACAGCCGACAACTGACTGAGGATCGAGAAAAAACAGATTTTAACCGTCGTTGAGCAAATCATGCAATGGAAGTTGAGCGACGCACCATAGCATGCCAAGCGCGATCTTTGGCTGTTACCACAGCTGAGACTACTGGACCGAATTCGCTATTGTGAATCTTTTTAAAAACTTTCTCAGGTTTTAATAAAGAACACCTAAAAGTAGCCTAGCCTTAGATTGTTGGCTTTGCCAATAGAACAAGTTCTGTTCACATTTAACTTTTATTATAGGTCTACATACATATATAAATCAATGCATCTAATACACAAAAGTCGTATTACTAACAGTTTTATGCAGAGTTGCTTTTAATATTCAGTACACACAATGATTTTTAAATTGAGCTAAGGCTTGACATACGGTTTTTAAAAATTTTTAAAATAAATGCATGCATTGCACGAAAAATAAAAATTTGATTACACGCTTATACATCTTTGCCTATTGAATTTTAATTCGGATACTGAAATATACGAAATATATATATATTGTGAATTTCTCATTTAAAGTAATTTTGTTTGCACCTATATTAAAATTAATTAAACTTTTTAAATTAAGAAATAAACTACCCTAATTGGACCAAAACAAGACAACATTATAATATCCACATAAGTTTGAATTGAGACAAAGATTTACATTTCTCATTTAGCACTGATCCGATGGAAAAGCAATCAGTATACATATGTACATATATGTAGGTACCTTTATTATTCAGTTCACATAATGTCTTCCAGATGAAGCTAGGGTTTAGTATATGCAGTCTTTTAAAATTTATGAAATAAAAATTACATTACACGTATGTATATATATGTTTCCATTATAATGCATTATAATTCGAATACTGGAGTATGTGCCTTTTTTGTGAATTTCTAATACAAAGCACATTTTTGTTGGACGAAACAAAAATCTGTAAATCACGAAATAACTCACTAACTTATTTGAAACAAAACAAAGTAGAATATACATAATATCCGCACAAGGCTGAGTTGTGGCGAAGATTTGTAACATTTGCAACATTCAGTAGAAAGGCAACTAGTACATAAAGGCAAAAGAATAAAAATGTTATATATGAGTTAAAATTGCAAGGTGATTCCCATCTTTCTAAACACAATAACTAACCTTTGAATCTATTCCCATCAATTACTCCATGAATTGCTTTTCACCCGTGGTCATTAATTATTGACTCGTGTGCTTCAAAGCTGAGCATAAATATATAAGAAATACAACGCATTTTTTGGATTTACATAACATACATACATATATCTTTGGATGAGAGTGCTACACTTCCACAGCAAGTCTGTTTGCTACAGAAGACAAATTAATACACTATTTAATATTGAAATAAAACACTCGTGCAGGAAGTCTATTAACTCCTTTTTAATTTTATTCGCCTCATCAGTTCAATGGGTATGGGTCAAGTATTTATTGAGGGCACTCCAGATGATCTTGTAGGACTAACAGCATGATTGCGAGTTTTCCGGACGCAGTTCAGGTTAAGGGTCACACTGTACTCAAAGTTCCGCACGAGCGTCTCAATGAACAGAAATTGATTTCTTCAATGATAGGACAATTTCCAAGCTGCGGACATCTGCAGACAATGGATTTGTTGCGTTTCATTCCCTCGAATTTTCTGTGCTGATTAAATAGTTAGTGAAACTAACAGTGTAAACAATTTAAAAAAACCATCATAATGTTTTTATTTTTCAGTTGCCTAAGGTATTATGAATTTGCAATTATTATAATTTAAAAATACAAATTTCGTACAGTACATTAAATTGCCAAAAACGACAATTTTCAAGAATTTTTTTCTCAGCAATTCTTCTAGCTAGAGGTAAATTTTTTTTTCTAGTGCTAACCAAACATTTGAGATTACAAACATCATAAATTTTATTATTACACAAGGTTTCAAAGAACAAGCCTCAAAAAAGAGGTACCAAAAGAGTCATTCCACGCAAAAAAGACTATAGATATTTAATTTGCTCTTATTAGACCTATTTTCACAACCTATAGTTAAAGGTCCATAGTTGACAAACTCATTAAAAAAGATTCGTAAAAATACGAGGAATGACTTTTTTCGTCCATGGAAATCATGATTGATAAAATTGCCTACTGTGAAGAAATTTTGCTTTAGCACTATTTTCGGCCATTGAGACGAATGGAAAATACGGGCACGTTTTTGTAGCAAAGGAATATTCGATTGTAATCCCAAATTGAAATTATTCTATGTTCCGAAAGTACTCTAAGTTCAGATAATCTCGAGGAAAAAACTTAAAAAATGTCAATCGGTTGTAATCCCAAACTGAAATTATTCTAAGTTCAGAAAATATTCTGAAAAGTTGTGGTCAGATCACGCGAATATTTTTGTGTTCATTTTATTTTCGAGCGCGTGTTTGAAAAAAGGAAAAGAAAAAAATATTGCTTTTCAGCCAAGCCACCGAGGTAGTAACTTCTACCCGGAGAATACCAAGTAAATGGCAAATTTTTATTTTCAAATATTTTATATATACATTTATATATATTTTATATATACAGTAAAGTCCTGTTTATCCGAAATGATCGGGGCGGCTTCCGGTTCGGATAACGAAAATTTCGGATAAACCGAAGTCCCGCGTGAGACACCCCGAATTGCGTCAATACCGCGAAATATGGTTGTAAACCGTGCGTACATATGTAGAATGCTATTGATATGGTTGCGAATAAGCCTGCATGTTTTTGACTGAAAAATTTGTGTTGACGTGTTAAAAAAGCGCCAAAGTATTATTGAAAACTCAAAGTTTTTAAATGCTGAATAACAAAGCTCGTTTATTTCTCTTTAGCCAAAAGCGTAGCTCGCGGCACGAGTAGCGCGATGCGTCAGACAGCGCCAATGTGAGCCGCGTAATTTACGTGGGTGATAGAGTATGTACATTAGGGTGGAGTGAAAATGTATGGAGAATTATTTTTTTTGTAATAGCATATTGGTAAAAAGCTGCCTATGGATGAGCAAATGAAGTATGTTAAATATCATTTATGTATTATAATGGTTTGAGGTGCCCCAAACCGAAAGAATTTTGAAAAAAAAGTATAATTTCATTCATTTTTGACAGCCTCATTCAGATGTATATAAACCTAAATAATGTATCGGAATAGTATTTTTGATGTTGTTTAAAACCTATATTTTTATGTTATAATAAAAATATATATAAAAGTTTGGAGTTTATGGCGCCACAAAACCTCTTAAAACAAAAATAAATCAAGAATTTTGCAATAAAATTGCGATTCATATTTATGAAACATTTATGAGAAAAATGTTACAAAATGGCGAATTAAGTAGAAAATTCGCGTTTAGTATTATAAAAAGGCATCATTTGACGTGATGACAGTCTGGCCCTGATAAAACCGTCATTTTATGAAGTTTAGCATTTGGCTTTGCACTATCGAACATTGACAAGTTTCTGATTTTTTTTCAAAACTTTGTCCCAACGGGGGCACCTCTAAATATAAACCTAGACAAAAAATATTTTCGCTTTTGCTTATTGTGCCTATCACGCAGCTTTTTGCGGGTATGCCATAGTAAATATATAAAAAAAATAATTTCACTCCACCCTAATGTATACATACAGCGCTGTGCAAAAAAATAGAAGTGAACTTAAAAAACGTTAATTTTTATATCACGGTTATGTTTTTATATTTAAAGCCAACGAAATTAGTTTTTCTATTTATTTTATGTAAAATACAACGAAATTAGTTTTTCTATTTATTTTATGTAAAATACAACGAAATTAGTTTTTCTATTTATTTTATGTAAATATGTATTTTACATAAAATAAATAGAAAAACTAATTTCGTTGGCTTTAAATATAAAAACATAACCGTGATACAAAAATTAACGTTTTCTAAGTTCACACCTATTTTTTTGCACAGCGCTGTATATGAAGAGGTGTCACGAGCAAATAAGTAATGGGTCGTGATGGTATTCAGTGGGTGGGGATGGGGTAGGTGCATTCGGTATTTGTTCGGATAAAGCGGATTTCGGATAAACGCGATTCGGATAAACGGGACTTTACTGTATATAATATTATATATATATATTTCTTTTTTCTTCTTTTACAACACGACCGAATACTTATGAATTTGCGCTATGGTTGAACAAAAAAAAAAAAAAAAACAATTTAATTGATTAAACGGAAAATAAAAATAAAATGAAAACAAATTTAATAATAATCATAAAATACTAAATCCTGGTCCTGTTGCTAGGTGCCTGAAACGAACAAAAAAGAAGCATTAATTTACTAACAGTATTCAGTCTTTTATTTTTTTTTTGTAATACATACCGATCGAATTGTTCCCGGAGAATCACCCGCCATAGTCCTGTTATTTAAATTAAATATTAAAGTTTTTCTTTATTTTTATAATATGTGTTAAATATTTCAAGTCATAGTCTGAATTAAATATCCATACAATACTATTTTTTGAAGCGAAGCTTCTATACGGTCGTTCGGCACGCAAGTTATACCACCCGCACCCCAATAAGCAAAGTGCATCAAATTCAACATTTCGACACCTTCCATGACCCGGACGTTCACCCGCAAGCACTTTACAACGTGACCACAACGACCGCCTCCGTGACCGGTAGCAGTCTAGACCTTAAGTCAGCATTGTATCAGCACCTGTAATTAATAAATAGGGAAAGCTCTCTTGAGCAATCGCATTATTTGTTCAATCTCTAATCGAATAAAGTTGTAAGTTTCAAATCTGTTCTTTTTATTTGACTTCCCGCAGAGCTCGGTTCATATTTGGCGCAGTCGGTAGGATAGGCGAACAGTCCTATTTCGCGAAAAAAAACCCGAAGTAGTAAATCGAGCGATCGTGCTAAAATCGACGGGAGTTTACCAAAGATACGGCAATATTAGTAGAAAACTAATAGTAGTGACGTTCGTGAGTTCGGTGCGTGGAGTCGCTGTGCTGTGTGATGCAAACATCAAGAGAATATTGAACGTAGGACACCACCACAGAGACCGCAGGAGACTGGAGGATTTTTACCCGTTGCCGTGGAGGTGATCCTCATTCTAACCGCTCTGTTGGAATGCATGTAAGTTAAGATTTGAATATTAGTTCTTACCTTAGTTAGAATACCCTATGTCAGATCCCAAAAAGTGTAAGCCAAGTAAAGTCGCGAATTTTAAGCCATATCCAAAAGTAAGAAGTATTTTTAAGAGTCTTGAATCAGTTTTCGAAAAAACAAATAGTGAATCAAATATTTCCGACATAAGTGCATCTCAATCAGATTTAACTGAAACTAAGTTATATCTGAACGCAAACTTAGAAGTTATGATGAATAACGATACCGCGAGTACCAGCAACCAAGTTCCTTGTGGGCCTGCCCCTGTTGCAGTGACCCCGCCGGACATATTTCAGTCCCTCAGAATTCCGGGTGCCATAAAAGATTTGCCACGTTTCAACGGAAATCCTAGAATACTTCCCGAATTCCTCAATAATGTGGAGGAAATTTTGAGATATATTAGTCCCATTGATGGAACCCCATATTCCGCAATCCTTTTGCGAGCCATCTATACTAATATTATAAAGAGGTAAAGTTTGTGAGATTGTTTGTAGGAAGTAATCTCTGGAACTATTGAACCGATTTTAAAAATTCTTTCACCAGTAGAAAGCTACATTATTCCTGAGTGACATAGGCTATATTTGATTGTGATAATAATATTCGAATACAAGATGACGAACTGTCAAATTTTGAAGTTTAAGCGATTTCCACCAAAATTGGTACTTGGTGGTTTTCGGGGTCGCTGATTTCGACCCGACTGTCAGAATTTGCAAATTCAGGATGGCGGACTGTCAAATTTTGAAGTTTATGCGATTTGCACCTAAATTGGTACTTTTGCGTTTTCGGGGTCGCTGATTTCAACCCAACTGTCAGAATTTATGAATTCAAGATGACGGACTGTCAAATTTTGAAGTTTATGCGATTTCCACCAAAATTGGTACTTGGGCGTTTTCGGGGTCGCTGATTTCAACCCGTCAGAATTTACAAATTCAAGTTGGCGGACTGTCAAATTTTGAAGTTTATGCGATTTTCACCAAAACAGTAACTGGGGGTTTTCGGGGTCGCTGATTTCAACCCGACTATCAGAAGTTACGAATTCAAGATGTTGGACTGTCAATTTTTGAAGTTTATGCGATTTCCACCAAACTTGGTACTTGCGGGTTTTCGGATTCACTGATTTCAACCTGACTGTCAAAATTTACGAATTCAAAATGGCGGACTGTCAATATTTTTATATATTTTATACATTTTACACGTGTATTGCGCATGAGCTCCTCAGGTAATACTTTGTAATTGGTAAGTAGAGGGGAGATGAGAAGAGGGGGAAATGTTTATCTGTGATGTTTATAGTAAGCCACGCAAAAAGTACTTATCGGATTGAGATGAAATTTTATGGGCATGTCGCGCATAACCTTCTGAGTGACATAGGCTATGCATCGCTATTGGAAAGTGTGGTAGGGGAAGGAGAGAGAGAAAGAGGGAGAGGAGAAAATGTTGAGCTGGTGCGACACACAGAAAGCACTTATACGATTGAGATGAAATTCTATGGGTATATTGCGTATAACCTCATGAGTGACATGGCCAGTGGCGGATTAAAATTTACGGGGCCCGGTGCTAAAATCACGCCGGGGCCCTCTTAAGGCGGCTGATTTTGAGCAAATGATCGTTTGGGCTGCCATTAAAAAGTGGAATTTCGCATGATTAAATTCACGTCAATAATAAAAAATTAAGTTTTATTTACATCTGTATAGTACAAATCATTTCTCAACAATTACAATTTTTTTTTTAATTTTTGAAAGAGCGGGGCCCCTCCCGGTAACGGGGGCCCGGTGCTTCAGCACCACTAAGCCCCTCCCATGATCCGGCACTGGACATGGCTATGCATTGCAATAGGAAAGTATGAGAAGGACCAGAGGGGGGGATTTTGAGCAGTGATATGTTTATAGTGAGTCACACATAAATCACTTATTCGATTGAAATGAAATTGGTTGGGCATGCTGCGTTTAACCTCCTGAATGACATTTGACAAATTTGAAATTGGCAAAGTCATGTTTTTATTAAAGTTTAGCTTTATTATAGGGATAGTTGTGGCCGGGAAACGCCGGGTACGGGTCAGCTAGTTCGTAATAAAATTGAAAGGCAAGCAAACGAAGTCTTGAACATGTACGGTACGCCACTAATCTGGGACAGTATTAAAAATAACCTAATACTACATTACTCAGACAAAAGGACAGAGACGTCACTAATAAGAGACCTACATACTTTACGACAAGGCAATAAATTAGTACAGGAATTCTACAGCGAAATTATCGAGCTACAAGAAACGATGTATCTACAATAATATTTTAATCCACGAGGTAGATGCAAACGTAATCGCGGCCAAGAAAACCCTATTCGCCGAAATGTGCCTAAATACCTTCCTGACAGGACTGAGAGAACCTCTTGGCTCAACAATTAGAGCCATGAGACCAGAATCCCTACCATTGGCACTAACGTATTGCGTGAGAGAACAAAATATCTCGTATATGAAAGCAGAATCAGGTCAAAGCAGACTTCAGACGAACCAGAACCCTCCAAACAAATTTTCGGTCTCCTCAAATTCACCCTCCTTCAAACCGCAATCCGTACTCCCTTATAGCTCGCTCTCTTCACACTCTTATAGGCCGCCCTTCAACCCCATTCCCTATAGACCACCATTCAACCCATTCCAACAAAGTCCAATAACCAGTCCATTCTATAGCAACCCCTATCAAAGACCCCAATACCCTCAAAATCAACAACAAAGACCCTACAACGGTGTCCAACAACCGAGACCCCTTAATAATTCCAGAACCCATTTTAACAGTTCCAGAGCGCCTTCGATGCCTCCTAATAAACCCAATAATAGTATTAGCAAGCCTAACCCTAATTCACTCCCTAAAGTCGAATCCATGGATACTAGTTCAGGACATTCGAAACAACCGGCAACTTTCCGCCCAAATTATACCCCATATTTTAGAAACGCTAACAATAACGCAAATCAAAGCGGACTCCCAAAATACGTTGCCGAGGAATTGTGCATTGTGAACGAAATCGATGAAAGGATATATACCTACTCTTATGTACCCCCACCGAACGAAGTATACCACCAGCTCGACGAATATTACCCCTACTACCAGCAAAACGCAGAAAATACAGAAGCGCTTGACCCACAAACAGTAAATGCAACAGAAGACCCCGAAAATTTTCAGACAACAGCCTCAGAAACACAACAGGATACATAGACGTGAACAAGCACGGGTTCCTATTACCCTACATTCATCCACATTTCTTCACCCTTCGGACGACCCCTAAAATGCCTCATAGACACAGGCGCACCATCATCCTTCATTAACCCAGAATTCACAAACCCTGCAGACCATATCCACTCCGAACCTGTCACTATTACCACTATTTCAAATAAATATAAAATTAATAAACAAATAATTCTCCCTAACTTTTCGGAATTTAATCAACCAGGATATTCACGTTTTCTCATATTTAAATTTCATGACTACTTCGACGAGCTACTTGGCCTTGATATCTTAACTCAACTCGGTGCTAAAGTTGATTTAGCAAACAAAGTCCTAGTTACAAACAACGTCGTTACCCCTTTATTAAAAATTAACCAAATTAACCAAATTGCTCTTTAAAAGAAACCCAAATCCCCGCTAATTCAAAAGTACTAGAGAAACTCCCCGTGGACATTCGTGATGGTAACATCTATTTAAATAAAACCGAAATTAATCCCCATCTATACCTCTCTGAAGGTATCTACAAAGCTAGTGGCTGGCATAGTACAATAGAAGTAGTAAATAAATCCGATACGCAACAGAATTTTCTCCTCGATCACCCACTCTCGATCTGGCAAGCGGATTCCACCAGATCGAGATGAAGTCTGAAGATGTGCCAAAAACAGCCTTTACGGTAGAAGGAGGTCATTACGAATATAGTAGTAGTAGTAGTATATTTATTTGTTCAATTCAAAGAATTATACAAATGAGTGTGTCATCATAGTTGCTATTTCATTATATAATCTAAATAATACAAAATTAATAAATAGTATGTTTTCTTTTTAAATTACATATATAGTTCCTTTCTTCATTTCTTTTCAGTAAAGTTTGTATATATAAAAGATCACTTTTTTTGTTATTGTTTTTATATTTTTTTTTTTTTTTAAGTTAACTTTTCACATTTAATTCATTCGTTTCACTTTTACACGTACACTTTAGATCTCTTTTATTCTTCATTAATGCTGAATAGTATGCTTTCTAGCAGTTTATCTATTTTATTTACTTTATAGCAGCTTGGTGCTGCAATCATGTTGAGAAACTGCTCTTTCCTTTCAAAATTATTCTATTATTGTATGTATTCATCAGCGGAGCGGTAATTGCTATTTTACTTTAGTTTGTTTACGTCTTGATTTCGAAACATGCTTTACTTTATCTAGTTGCCTAAAATTCTCCGGCGATTCATCTGAATGTTCCCGAATCTCTTTTTGCTTTCCTTCGAAACTGTCGAATCATCGCTTTCATTTTAGGCTTCACCTGAGTCCTAGTTTATGTTGCCCGAATTGATGGGATTATTTAAAGAGGTTAGGTATTTTTGTCCCTCAAGTAATGTAAATTGCCTCTCGCCCACGTGAAATTTTTGTTTCTTAATTGTAGAGTCAATGTTTAGGTTTTTAAAATCAACTTGCAACTTTTTCAATTTGCTATATTTTTCTTTTTGTTCCTTGCTCGTATAGTTGGCAATGATAATACCGTGATTTTCTTTAAATTTGCCATAGTTATCAAATACAAGTTGCTTGTCGCGGAGTGAGATAAAAGAGACACTTACGGGCCTCTTTCCCTCCTCTCGTCCGATGCGCCTGGCTTCCTCAACATTCTCTGGTGTAACCCCAATTTCTTGAAACAACTCCGAAGCAAATTTCAATAAATCTGAATTAATTTCGCTTGTATCTGGAACTCCATATAACACAAGATTTTTCCTTCTCATAGCTGATGGTAGATTAGCTACTTGTTTTTCTAAGCCAGACACACGGTTCGTTAGCACTTTATTTTTTTGTTTAAGATCAACAATATCTGTTTCATTTTTAATACACTTTTTTGCCGTAGTACTCGTCGATTTTTCAATTTTATCAATTTTACTAGTTAAATTCATTAATAATGATTTTAGTTCATCATTAGACGTTTGATTCGCGTTAACGTGCCGATTATTCATTTATATTTTAGGTTAGGTCAAAATTGATTTTGTAAACGACACGTCTGCTCTCTACGAGAGGACAGACAACACTCTCATTACGAATATATCCGTATGCCCTTTGGGCTCAAGAACGCACCATCTACTTTCCAAAGAGTGATGGACAATGTTCTTAAAGACCTCCAAGGCACGATATGTTTAGTATATCTCGACGAGATTTCGATTTCCCTTCAAGAACATTTTCGACTTCCGTTCAAGAACATGTCGAGAATCTGAAGAAAGTGTTTGATAAACTCCGAGAAGCAAACCTAAAAATCCAATAATGAATAAATCCGAGTTTCTTCACAAAGAAATCTCATTTTTAGGGCATGTGATCACTACCCAAGGCATAAAACCAAACCCCGAAAAACTACGCGCAATCAAGGAATTTCCAATCCCACGCACACCAAAAGAAATCAATTCTTTCCTGGGACTACTCGGTTACTACCGGAAATTTATCAAAGATTTTGCCAAGCTAGTGAAACCCTTTACAGAATGTCTTAAGAAAGGGAGAACGATCCAATTAACCGAAAAATACCTACAGACCTTCGAAACCTGCAAACAAATCCTAATGAACGACCCGATTTTGCAGTACCCCGATTTCACGAAACCCTTTGTCCTCACCACAGACGCCAGCCAATTCGCCATCGGCGGCGCAATATTATCCCAGGGTCCCATTGGTAATGATAAGCCAATCTGTTATGCTAGCCGGACACTCACTGACTCCGAAATAAATTATTCAACAATAGAGAAAGAATTGTTGGCCATAGTCTGGGCCGCTAAATATTTCAGGCCTTACCTTTTCGGCATAAGATTTAAAATAGTGACGGACCACAAACCGTTGACCAGGCTCATGAGCTTAAAGGAATCAAATTCAAAGCTAGTACGCTGGCGCCTTAAACTCGAAGAATACGATTACGAAATCGTATATTAAAAGGGGAACCAAAACACTAATGCAGATGCCCTCAGCAGAATCAAAATTCCTGAAAAGAAAGTAATTGAAATAAATATTAATGAAGTAAAAAGTTCGAGTTCTGTGCAAGGCACCCGAGGAGCGACCACTCATTCCGCCGAAGAAAACTTGAACGACGGAATACCAATCTCTGAACGCCCCATCAACGAATTTAATTTTAAACTAATATTCGAAAGAACCCATAAAGGTCCCCACACAAGCCTAGAAACTATATTCCGAAATAAACTAAGACGAACTTTTCGCTCACCCGAATTCATCGAAGAAAATGTAACATCGCTTTTTAAGAGATTCGTCGTTCCTAACAGACTTACAGCAATTTTTGCAGATGAAGAAAGTTTCCGAACCATCCAGACAGTTTACTCAAAATTCTTCGCTAGAAATAAAGCCTTCAAACCCCTCCGTTGTAAAGAAATTTTAATAGATATAAATGACAATGACGAACAAGATAAAATAATCACTGACTATTACAACAAAACTAATCATAGAGGAATCCAGGAAACACTCCACCACTTAAAAGGACAATATTATTTTCCTTTCAAGGTAAATAAGATCACAAAAATCATTAATAACTGCGAAATTTGCCAGACACTCAAATACGACCGTAGCCCACCGACAATTAAATACGAAACCCCAGAAACCCCCTCGAAACGTCTCGAAATCATTCACATCGATATATACAGTATAAACAATAAACAAATATTAACAATTATCGACCAGTTTTCCCAATTCGCAGCAGCCTATACAGTATCCGCACGAAATAGCTTAAATATCATCAAATCATTAAGACATTTTCTAAACCTACACGGCATACCAAATAAAATAGTAGCGGACCAAGGTAGTGAATTTACTGCAAGTATCTTCAAAGATTTTTGTGACCAATATAATATCAAATTACACATTACATCGTTTCAACAGACAAGTAGCAATTCCTCCGTCGAAAGACTGCATTCTACTTTGACCGAAACTTATAGAATAATTCTAGATAAATATAAACAAATGAACTATAATGGAGACCACGACGACATTTTAAATGAAACAATTACAACGTACAATAACGCTATACACTCTGCCACCAAATTAACGCCTTTTGAACTATTCTCTGGTAGGACGCACAAATTTAACAAAGATGATATAAAATTTAATAATCAGCACGAATACCTTAAGGCTTTAAATAAATTCCAGGAAAACCTCTACCCCGAAATAAAGGAAAGAATAGAAATTTTAACACGTAAAAACTTAGATAAATTGAATAAAGATAGGGTAGAACCCAAAGATCTTGAAACAAACGAAATAATATTTAGAAAACAATGCAGAAGAAATAAATTAACTCCTAGGTTCATCAAACAGAAAGTAAAATAAAATAAAAAAGTAACAGTTGTAACTAGCGAAAATAAGAAACTCCACAAATCTAGAATTAAAAAGAAACGTCTACTGCAGAATGTTGACGGCCCACGGTCAAAAGATGGAAATACAAGAACTGACTGACGTACAAACTATACTGCCCCTACGACTCGGCAGCGCAAGGACTGTGGATCACTATGAAAACCTAATACATATTATTAAATTAGCATCTTACAAAGAAAATATCAACGAAATTTCTGAATCATTGAAAGCATTCGATAAACTCGATGGAGTTCGGGATTCTGTGAGACTAACCAAATTTAAACTACAAGCACTTAACCGAAAGCTACAATCCCTCTCACCAACAACAAGAAATCGAAGAGGACTTGTTAACGGTCTTGGTGCAGTAATTAAATTCATAACGAGAAACATGGACGCTTACGATGCACACCGTCTAAATGAACAAATAGAAAATTTAACTTCGAACCAATCGACAATTTATACCGAAATTAGTAAACAAGCAAGAATAAATAATTTAATGAACGAAAGATTCAATAATATAACCAACCACATCAACGAAGAACAAGACAAAATACAAAAATATTTGAATCACTATACAAACCAACTAGATAACAGAATCAGATCCAGCGAAA
Organism: Eutolmus rufibarbis; assembly: GCA_963920795.1. Classification (NCBI taxonomy): domain Eukaryota; kingdom Metazoa; phylum Arthropoda; class Insecta; order Diptera; family Asilidae; genus Eutolmus; species Eutolmus rufibarbis. Next base: position 24,827,205 of record OY987207.1, read on the forward strand.
ACCTATTAATCCACATTCAATACCTAAATCATATCAATTATAACATAGACTTACTTTCAAACCACCTTGCCAATATCGCTGAAGCAATCGTCCTAGCCAAATTAAATATCATCCCGAAACATATCCTAAATCCAAACGAACTCACCGAAATTTACCACGTTTTCAGAAATCAATCCATAGAAAGAAAATCAGAAGAACATATTTACGAATTACTTGGCCTACAAGCATACTATAATGATTCCAATATCATATTTAACATCCGCATCCCTATAATGTCCACTGGAACTTCTGAGGAGGGAATAATGTTACAAAATTATCCTTCCTTGTAATTCACACTCAAAGTTTTAATCGAGTGGATATGAGAACTGGCGTTCGGTCCGCGCTATTGTGGCGTCTGTGGCAGGGGCACCGGTTGTTTAGTCACACTGAAGGGATCTAGCCGGTGCCCTGGATCGAAATGCTGACCAACTTTTGTTCAACAAAAGTGCAAATACGTCCTTATATCGCGGATTGCAAGGAAGGGCCAATCGTGCAATTTTGTAAATGTCGTACTAGTGTGAAAAGTTGTCGGAAAAGAGAAGAGGAAACTAATACCAAATTAGGTGTCAAAGTGCTAATCAGTGCCTAAGTGAGTGCTTAAATTACGGGTACGTCTCTAATACACTGTGTGCCTTAGAAAACGATGAGGAGGTCGACGTCATCGCTACTGACTTCAGCAAGGCGTTTGATAAAATTTCCCATAAATTAATTTTTTTCACACTCAGCTCCCTTGGCTTCAATCAGCATTTTCTCTCCTGGATGGAGTCATATCTCGATCACCGCCAGTACAAGGTCCTTTTCTGTAAATAGGACGTATCCCGGGGAAGTGACCAGTCTCAGTCTCCCTCGTGACGGTACGCCACGCACAAAGATAAGATGCTGCTTTTAAGAAACAAAGAACTCAAAGAACATTGCTCATACATACATACATATATGTGCCAATGTCCCTGAAGAGGTTAATACAATCTTTTGCAATTGCAAAAACCGGTGCAATGCTAAATGCGGCTGTAAAAAGGTTGGACTGTTTTGCTCATTAGCATCATATACTAATTGTTAAGGCCAATCGTGCTCCATTTAGATGAGGATTGTTATGATATGTGATGAGAAATATGATGCATCACTTTTAGAATAACATATTTGTATCCAGCAGGAAGAAGAAGAAGAACAAGAAGAACAAGAAGGTGAAGAACACGAAGAGAGTACACCAGAAGCTCCGTTGGATAATTATGAATCCGACGAATAATTTTCCCTAATTATTTTTTAATTAATAAATTATATAATTTACACCGCTTTCATTATTTCCAATAGTAACAATTTTTATTTCATGAAATACTTTTTAAATTCAGTAGGATCACAATAGATCGTGGAATAGGCCTAACGGGCAAACCACGTTAAAAAAAAGCGCCAAGCAAACTACCTCATCATAGGTGGTGTGGAAACGTCTGCATATACGAAGAAAATAATTTTTTCAATTCTTTGAATCGCTATATCACGGAAATGGCGATGCTTACGAAAAAAAGTGTAGAGACATTTTTTGTAGAGAATTGGATGATCTACAATTTTAATCTCAACTATTTTTGCTGTAAAACTCACCGTTTAGCTGAAAAATGCAAAAAAACCATTTTTGCAAACTTTCACCATGAATAAAATTTTTTGCACAAGGAGGATCAATGGAGACTTTCCACAATTAATTTATAATAGCATTCCTAACATTCATACCAATTTTTAGCTCTATGGGAATTATTGTAACCTTATAATATTTAGGGCTAACTTGACTGGACTAATAAGATTTCCAAACGCTTTAATTCTTATTGGAGTGGATTTCAATGCAAGAAACTCCAATGAGAATGTAATTGAACCCGAATTATTTGAATACTGCTCTAATGTACATAAAGACAGACAGAGTTGCGACGAAGCACTTAATAATAGAGGCAAAAGCCTATTAAATTTCCTAGATTTTAATAATTTTTTAGTTTTAAACGGCCGAATGAAGGGGGACTTCCCAGCCAGCTTTACTTATAATAGCAGCGTCGGCTCATCGGTCATAGACATAATTATCTCTAATGTCGCTGCGCTTCAAGTGCTGTCCGACCTGAAAGTTTATGACATAGCTTCGAGATCGGATCACTCTCCGGTTATCCTTATCACCTCAATAAGCACTATGCAATCAGAAGGAACGCGTAAAAGATTAAAATGGAACGAAAACAAAGCACATGAGTTCTACTCCGGCATGATGCTATCAACCAATGTAGCAAAATTATGGGGGGGCATTGATGATCTAGACAAAAATTTGAAAGATACCATCTATTCAATTAGCAAGAAAATCAATTTATACCAACCTACTTTTACAAAATTTAACTTTAAAGCTCCGTGGTTCGATAGCCGGTGCGAAACATTCAAGCTATTGCTCAAAAACAAGAAAAATGAACTTAAAGAGTCGGGGTTTAATAAAAAGCTAAATGACGAGCATAACGAGCTTCGAAATCGTTATTTTAAATTTTTAAAGTCAACCAAAGACGCGTATGAATCTTTGGTGTACGGCGGGTACGCCACGGGAGTACTTTGAGTACCGCGTCCCGGGCTGCGAGCGGACGCGAGCGGAAGCTAGGGTTCCTAAATGGCCACGCGTGGGGAGAACCGAAAGGAATGAAAAGACTCTTTAACAGTTAGAATAACACTTTATTGTACTTTCACTTGGCTACACTACAAGAGTACTTAGCAAGGAGCTATTGAACTTTGGTGAGGGGCGCGCAAGAGCGAATCTTAAATGTGACTTGGTTGGCGAGGCGCGCGAGCGAGAGTGGCTGGACTTTGGTCCTTGAGGTCTCTCCGGGCCCGTTTCCTCTTCTTCTTCCTTTGACAGGCGAAGACCTCGCGCGCTACGAGTGCCTGTTTGCGCCGAGAGCGCTGCGGGCGCAAAAGGGCTGGTGGAGGCGCCACAAATCGACTACTATCGAATCGCTATGTAATGCTAAAAACTCGAAGTCTTTTTAGGACATCATAAACAAGCACAGGAATATTAAAAAGCGAATAGATAAAACTATAAAATTAGACGAGTGGTCGGCCTATTTCAGCGGTGTATACCCTCCCACAAAAGAGCCTTTTGTACCCCTAGAGAAAAGCAATAAAAATCCCGAAGTAGACGAGCTTAGACTCCAGGAGCCGACGAAATCTCAAACGAATTCTTAAGGAACCTGCCGGAAAACTGGCTTTTGTATATATACATATTAAATATTTTTAATCGTATCATGGAATCTGAGGTAGTCCCATCCTCTTCGTCCCTAATCTTGATGAGAATGCTTCTGAAAAAATAAAGCTTCCTGATTCCTTCTAATTATAGGCCAATAGCTTTGGTCAATACTAGTGTCAAATTATACACCATGATAGTTCAGCAAAGAGTCTATAACTGGGCTGAAAAGAATAAAAAACTGCCCAGATCTCAGGCAGGGTTTAGAACGGAAATGGCTGCTTTTGATAACGTATTTGTACTTAATATACTGGTACAAAACCAGTTGCGGAAGGCAGGTGGTAAGCTATACCATAGCACTCTTCGTTGATCTAAAACGCGCTTTTGACTCGGTTCCTCACAAAAAGCTGTGGGAAAAGCTGAGCAAGGAGGATTTTTCATCTAAAATAATAAACATACTAGGTAACTTGTATAGTAAAGCCAAATTGAAAGTTAAAACTAGTGACGGTCTCTCTGATCCATGCCGGGTAACGGGTGGAGTTCTGCAAGGGGAAGTCATGAGTCTCTTGCTATTTGCCCTATTTATTGCGGATATAGAGAAATTCCTCTTATCCAAGGGTCTCAGAGGAGTATCTCTAAATCGTGCTCTGGAAATAATAATGCTGGCATTTGCGGACGACATGGGCTTCTTCGCAGACTCTCCCGTTTGGCTAAGAAGGATCCTAAAATTCTTGCAGGAATACTTCGATAGCAATGGCCTCGAGGTAAATCTGAAAAAACTCAAATAGTTCTCTTTCAAAAGGGTGGTTTCCAAAATAAAGTTAAACTTTCCCCGTTTCTATTCCATAACGAACAAATGCAAACAGTTAACTCGTATACCTACTTAGGAGTAACCTTTACGCAGTCAGGCGTGTTTAGGGTTGCCGCAAAAACCTTCGTGGATAAAGCAAAAAGAGCCATACCAGAAACAATCGCAATTTTAGACAAAGTAAAAACCGTGAACTGGAAAGTATGTAATAGGTTATTTGAATCATTGGTTTCCTCGGTGCTGATGTATTCCACGCCTATATGGAGCCTCTAATACCTCACTGACCTTGAGGTGATTCAAAATAACTACATTAGACAACTATTACACCTACCGATTAACACTCCTGGGTACGCGCTTAGGCTGAAAACGAGTTGTCTCTGTATGCAAACAAGAATTTTCAAACTGGTACTTAACTTCGTCATAAGTATCGGAAAATTACCTCAGGATAGCTATGCAAAAATAAGCCTAGTTAGGACTCGGGAGCTTGCCTTAAACACCAAGAGTGAAGTGCGGTATAACTGGTTTCTTCAAGTTCAGCGCGATTTCTTTGATAAGATAGGTGTGGGTAGCGTGTGGAGGGACTTGGATTTCGAGGTCCTAAGGAAAGGAAAAGAATCCTTTGTCAAGCAGTTCGAAAAACTTCAGCATGAGAGCGACCTAAAAAATTGCAGCGAATCTACATCGCTTCGCTAGCTATATACTCTGGGTTGATTGACGAAGAGCACCGCGACAAGTACTTCGACTTTAGAATTCCTCTCTGGAAAAAAAGAATAGTTGCCAAAATCCGCCTATTTAACGTAATTAACAGCAGAATAATTATGAAAAGAGGAAAATTCAAATTCCCTCTAAGCAGCTACAGCGAATATTGCGCCGACGAAGATTCAATTTTCCACAAAGTAAGTAGCTCATTGCCAAAGCTACAATGACCAAAGAATGCAGCTGTTACCTGAACTAGCATCGCGAAACTCAATTCTCTCTGTCTTTAAAAAAAATATCAGTGAAAAAGAAAGTTCACAAACTAGTGAAACTACTAGATGTCATTCTACAAAATAACTCTGTAATCTATTTATAACTCCAGATTGAAACCATATTAATTGTAAATCTAATTAACATGCAAATATTAATGCACATGTAAATTTATATATTGTAATGGACAAACACCCTTTGTAGAATTCTGTCTTATTTTATACTTGGAATTAAACAAATAAACTACTACTACTACTACTACAGTTACAAGAATTACTTTATTGATAAAATTATATTTAAGTAAAGAAGTAAACATATATATCTATTCAGGTATTTCAATCGCAGAAATTATCGGCTTATGGTAGCTAAAGTATGACACATATGTAAGTTTTGGATTCCATTTTCTCAAAGTACCTCGAAAAAACCGCATCAATGGTGGTCCCATATCTTGTACTAGATTCTGCTGGGTTATTATTCATTTGCAGATCGAATTTATCGAAAAGAAATTTTGTTACTTTTTTCGATTTTTCATCCCTCTCATCAGCAAAACTGATGTAAAAATCACCAGCTAAAATTAATGGCAGTTGATGGAAAACACCGTATATTTCAGCAATCTCTTTGCAGTACTCTCCAAGATTTTGATGAAGGGACAATTGTATGTCTTCATATTTTTTATTAGGTGAAATATAAACTACTGCCATAACGATTTCAAGGTCATTATCAGTTTTGCAATGGCACACGCAAATATCTCCAACATCTGTCAAATTATAATAACTGAAATATGTACAGTATTTCTCATCGTTATATTCATATTTCTTGTAAAAACATTGGTTGTGTCACGCATATTTTGATATATAGCAACTCCAGCAGATCGAACTGTATCTCTTTTAAATTTGGCAATGCAGTTGAAATTAGGTATACCTATTTCTTCACCGTTATCTATCCATGTTTCAGTAAGAAATATAATATTAGTTTGCTTAGCTACTGAGGTAGTTTGAAGAAACTAACACAAACTAGATTTAGGACAGAAAATATAATATAATTTAAATGTTAGTTTTGACTTGAGCCAACTAAAAAAAGATATTGTTAGTTGATGTGCTAGTTTTTTCAATTAAAAGTTTTAATTTTCATTTCAAGTACAACTAGTTCAACAGAAAAAATTAGTTGAGAAATCAACTAACAACTAATTTATTAATTGTTAGATGTGGGTATAACTAACAAATTTAGTTGTATTAGTTGTTAGTTGTTGGGGCAAAAGGGGATAATGAGGGAGGTGAGAGACAAGGCGGAGTAAATTTCGCGAACTGTCAGATCTCTTATACACACATTCAAGAGGCTTTTAAATACATAATTTACTAATTTAGATTTAGAATCTTTGGACCATCCTTTATAAACGGTTTTATATATGTAAATATATAAAAGCGAATGTTTGGGTGTGCGTTTGGTACGAATGGACTCCTACACCGTTCAACCAATCATCCTGAAATTTGTACTACGTATTATTGAAATTAAATACCATAAGTTCTTCATTTTTCTACTTCTTAACCTTAGATTTTTTTATTTATTTGTCAATCAATCAATCAACTAAAAATAAACATTTTTTTTTATTTAGGCGTAGCAGCGCACGCCGGGTATTTGTTAGTAAATATGATATAATATATGTATATATGTATATATATAAAATAATTTCACTTCATTGTAAAGCATAATATAAATAGAACCTGTCGCTTATAAAGTATAATTAATCAACTCTTGCTCCCTCCCTCCCCTCCTCCCACCTTGAAAAAAATGCTATCCGATCTCATAGTTAACCCTCCTATTCTAATTATCTGTAAAGTAAAATTTACAAGTTTGACTCAAACACTACACGTTCCACAACAGTGCCTCTGATAATAATTTAAACTACAAAGTCGTTCTTTGTTAATTTCCTGGCAATTAGGGAATTCATCCTGGCAAACTAATTCTGATTCATTTTGCACTATATTACTATGCTCTATCACAGTTTCTGAAAAGTAATAATCATTTATTTATTGAATATATGTACCTATTTCAAAAACACTTCTTTTAATTCTACCTGGGCATTTAAAATGATTACAGGTACTGTACACAGGTTCACGCTCCAAGTACCTGCAGTTGCCAGACTCTCTCAGAATATTTTCCTTTTCATCGATTTCAAGGCACTTAGCAAATCTTCTTTGAGTTCCACCATCACATGATCTAGAGCACTAAATAAAAATAAAATTATTCAAACAATTTTTCAAAATCCAAGTATGCTTACTTGAGACCATTCAGAATAATGCCATTTCGCTTTACAGTAGCTGACCTCAAGAATACTGCAATTTTTTCGATCATCTGGCTTATTTTCCGTTGGGCATTCATTATCATTAACTACATTTCCACTTTGGATACAAATTACTTGTCGTCTTCTAAAAGGGCTGAAGCAGTCACCCATACATTCGCTCCACTCGGCAGTAAACCAATTTCCTACGTCACATTTCTGCTTGCTCATGCAAAGACGAGAAGTATCTGGTGTCGCAATAATGTCACAGCGGTCAGCAAAAGGATAAGTTCTGTCGCAAAATATGGAACGAATTTGGATTCCAGATCCACATTCTGCCAAACACTCATTCCATTCTGACATTAACCAAATCCCACTTCTATCATTTTTATTTCCAAATATTGTTTGCTTATTGAGTGATCCGTTTCCTTTTATTAGTGATTCTGTTTCATAAGCAAAGACGTGATGCTTTGAATATGTTAAATCTAACTTATGTCTTGAAACTCTTTTCGGAATTTCAGGAAAGCAATCGCACGGCTTCCTTATATCAGGCTTTTCATTCAAGCAAAGCGTTTCATTTACTTGCATTACAGCACCCGTCGCAAGAGTTCGTACGCACTTAACAACTCTTTCGCGAATACCTTTCCCATTATTACAAAAGCATTCATCCCATTTTTCTATTCGCCAATATCCAGGGCACTCTTGGTTGTTACATCGAAATATAAGTTCATTAAAAACTGGCTTTTCTATATGTTTACATCGCCTAGGAGAATAATAACGGGTTGGAATTTCACGGGTGCATCGAAAAATAGGTGCTCGATAACCTCCCGCACATGATTTATTACAAGGACCAAATCCAACTAGCCTCCATTCCATTTTCTTCTTCATATTTTCTGGCGTATGAACAGCTTTTTCCAATAAATTTTTGGCATTATCTTTATGCTCAAAACCGTAATCTAGAGGTACACCTAATTCATCCCACTGTAAATCCTCTTCTTCATCTTGTGCAAAGCTATTAGATGAAACGGGTACAAAATACTTGTACTTAATACCTGTATTATTTTCTTTAACAAATATCTGAAAAATCATAAAATATACTTTATTAGCGAAGATCATATTTTGATATTGTGTGAATCATGCAAGTTCAAGTACCCGGTAATTTATGCTGACGAGCGACATGCGCACCGGCGAAATATCAACGCGGGAACAAAAAAAACTGAAAACTGGATAAACGTTCCGATCAAATGGACTGTGCACTAAGAAATGAATAAATTAATTTTTTGATCGATAGATGCCGACCGATGTCGCGAAGTGTCAAACGCGCGAAGTTTAAGTAGTCGTTAAGTTTTCTGAAATTTTCCAATTTTCTGCGCAATTTTCATAATTTTTTTTTCCGTAAGAACCTTCTACAAATTACTAGAAAACTTTAAAAAAAAGATGAATGAAATCGGTAAAGTCGTACTCAAGTTCTGGCGTGACCAAGGGAAATAAGGATTCATTTTTATATATATATTATAGATTATAGATTATAGATTAATGCATAACAATATATGTATAATGTATCGGATGCACAAAAAGTAGGTGTGACTGTGTCGGGTTGCACAGTCAAGGAATTGACGTGAATACATTCCCATTTGACGTCAAAATTGGTACTTGGGCGTTTTCGGGGTCGCTGATTTCAACCCGTCAGAATTTACAAATTCAAAATGGCGGACTATCAAATTTTGAAGTTTATGCGATTTCCACCAAAACAGGAACTGGGGGGTTTTCGTGGTCGCTATTTCAACCCGACTGTCAGAAGTTACGAATTCAAGATGGTGGACTGTCAAATTTTGAAGTTTATGCGATTTCCCCCAAATTTAGTACTTGCGGGTTTTCGGATTCACTGATTTCAACCCGACTATCAATATTTACGAATTCAAAATAGCGGGCTGACAATATTTTTATATATTTTATACATTTTACACGTGTATTGCGTATGAGCTCCTGAGTGCTATAGGTAATACTTTGTAATTGGAAAGTATAGGGGAGATGAGAGGAGGGGAAATGTTTATCTGTGATGTTTATAGTAAGCCACGCAAAAAGTACTTATCCGATTAAGATGAAATTTTATGGGCATGTCGCGCATAACCTTCTGAGTGACACAGGCTATGCATCGCAATTGGAAAGTGGAGGGGAAAGGAGAGAGAGGGGGGAAATTTTAAGCAGTGATAAGTTTATGGTGAGTCGCGCAATAACCACTTATACGATTGAGATGAAATTTTATGGGCACGTTGCGCATTACCTCTTAAGCGACATAGGTTATGCATCGCAATTGGAAAGTGTGGTAGGGGAAGGAGAGAGACGAAGAGGGAGAGGAGAAAATGTTGAGCTGGTGCGACACACAGAAAGTACTTATACGATTGAGATGAAATTCTATGGGCATATTGCGCATAACCTCATGAGTGACATTGGCTATGCATTGCAATAGGAAAGTATGAGAAGGAGCAGAGGAGGGGATTTTGAGCAGTGATATGTTTATGGTGAGTCACACATAAATCATTTATTCGATTGAGATGAAATTCTATGGGCTTGCTGTGTTTAACCTCCTGAATGACATTTGACAAATTTGAAATTGAAAAAGTCATGTCTTTATAAAAGTTTAGCTTTATTATAGGGATAGTTGTGGCCGGGCAACGCCGGGTGCGGGTCAGCTAGTAATATACATATATAAGTATGGGTGAATATACAAAAGTTGGGTAACTTTCAGGGATATTTTGTTTAAATCAAATTTCTACAAATTCAGGTATTTGAGATCGCTAATGCACAAATAATAGAAACTAAAATATGACAATCTACGCCTTAAAGGCATCAACATAAAATTATAATAACTGAAAGTAATAAAAATAAGATCTTTTTCTTAACAAAAAATAAAAATAATGTTTCAAAATAGTTTAACACTACATTAATTAGAAAGAACTGACGCCAACGGACTGACGAAAAAGACATGAATTTTAGGTTATAATTAGAACTAATGTTTCTTTTGGTATTTTCGAATATCAACAAGCTACATTTTAACAAATCATAGTATATGTATGTATAGCTTAAAATATAACATATATATGAATGTATAGCTTAAAATATAACACAGGTTTACAAGGAAATAACGACTCACCACAGTACTGAAATTTTGGCTTGATCAGCACGCGTTTACATGGTAAACTCTAGCACTGACACAATAATGGCGGTCGTCAAATGGCGCAGTCTGCAGCTAACTTTACTATCTTATGGGCGACGTCGTAAAAATTGAAAACAATTTACGACAGCTTCCAAATTAAAGCTCGTATCCAAAATTGATTTTCACTCACGGTTACTCTAAAAAGTTCTTCTTGTAATTCATAAACCTTTTTACCACCTCTTCGAATAATGAATATAAAATCTTCGAGTTTAACGAAAACTCAAGTGCCGGACCACTAACAAATGTACGACGGGAAGAAGAATTGGCTCCGAATCGAACCGAAGAATCGAAAAATTACTGCATTTTTGTAAGAAGTGCATTAATATTTTTGGCGTATATGGAGTAAAAGCTCCTGCGGTTTTAATTTGTTAAAACTTTTATGTCCTTAGCGTCCAAATTACCCGATTAATTAAATTTATCCTGAAGATTTCATTCAGGCTTGTAGGGAAGTAATTGCATTTTCCTAATTTGTCCAAGATGTTTGTAATATTCCTAATTTGTCCAAGATGTCTGTAAAAATCGCTAACGGTTTTTTCGTTTAGCTTTCGATAGTCTATCATAAGCCTCCACTTCTGTTTTCTAGATACTTCTCCTTTTTTTTGGGACTACCCAGACTGGGGAACTCCACGGAGAGAAGCTTGGGCGAATTATGCCTTGATCAAGCATTTCGGAGACCTGACTACGTACCTCCTCCTTGTGAATCTAAGGGTATCTATAGAATTTTGTATAAACAGGGATATCGTGGGTTGTCCGAATGTAATGTTTGATTTGGTTGGTGAAGGTCAATTTTTGACCTTTGCGAAAGAAGATTTCCCCATATTCGCGACAAATTTTGGTGCGCGCTTTCATTTCTTCACGGTTAAGGTGATCGGGTCTGAGAAATTTCATTATATCAATTGGCGGTTCGATTTCATAATCATAGTGGATGTAGAGCCTCGGAGATAAACAATTTTGGTTTAACTTCCGTTTTTCCGATATATACATTAGGGTGGAGTGAAAATGTATGGAGAATTATTTTTCTTTTGTTATTTTGTAATAGCATAGTGGTAAAAAGCTGCCTATGGATGAGCAAATGAAGAATGTTAAATAGTTAAATATCATTTATGTATTATAATGGTTTGAGGTGCCCCAAAACGAAAGAATTTTGAAAAAAAGTATAATTTCATTAATTTTTGACAGCCTCATTCAACTGTATATAAACTTTAATGATGTATCGGAATAGTATTTTTCATGTTATTTAAAACCTATATTTTTATGTAATAATAAAAATATATATAAAAGTTTGGAATTTATGGTGCCCCAAAACCTCTTAAAACAAAAATAAATCAAGAATTTTGCAATAAAACTGCGATTCATATTTATGAAACATTTATGAGAAAGCTTACTTGTGACTGAAGATTGACTCAACAACTGTGACTTTTGACACTTATTAATGATTGGGTGCGTTCAGAAACAAAAGCCAAACAATTTCTACGATTTTTTATGAAATTTAGCATTTGGTTTTGCACTATCGAATATTGACAAGTTTCTAATTTATTTTCAAAACTTTGTCCCAACGGGGGCACCTCTAAATATAAACCTAGACAAAAAATATTTTCGCTTCTGCTTATTATGCTTATCACGCAGCTTTTTGCGGGTATGCCATAATAAATATATAAAAAAAATAATTTCACTCCGCCCTAATATACATCTCCAGTGTGCACATCTGCCGGCAGGTTTGCAATAAATTTAGATTTGGGGGAAGTTTTATGTTTTTTTGACATGAAATTTTGTTTGAATTGAAGCGGGATTGCTGAATTTTTTGTGTTTAGAATACTATTAGGTAAGTCGACTTTGGCCCCTAATTGGGTCAAGCTATCGAGGCCTAGTAAACCGTCGTCCGAAGGGTGAGGAGATATTTATGTATGGGAGGATGAAGCCGTGCTTGTTAATGTCTAGGTAGCCGATTGAGTTGTTGAGGCGGTTAGTGGAAAATCCGTGTCATCTAGGTAGTTAATATTATCTTGATTAGATTCGCTATTGTAACTAATTGAGGGGGTTTGACTCGGACTATCAGGTGAATAATTGTAGTAATATTGCTCGAGATAGTGTTCGCTGTTTGAGTTTTCGAAACCGTAGGGGGTTGAGTGTGTAGAGGTAGCTATGTAGTAGCGCGGATCAGCGTTAGCAAGAAGAGTTATCGGTCACTGCTAGTCAGTTAGGAGTTAGTCATTGACACTCTCCCAGTTAAAGCAGAAGTACTTTAAGCGTTCAGTGAATACACATTTAAGGCGACCACGTTGTTTTAATACCTACACGGCGCAGCCGGTAGGATCCCAAATAATTAATAATAATAACTACAGGTGAGTGTAGCTATTACATGGCGCAGTCTACTTAGGAAACTTCAAAAAAAAAAAAACGTGCTCGGTGACCGTGAAAAATATAACTTGTAAGAAAAAAAAAAACATATACGACTTAAATATAACAAGGTTAAAGATAAAACAAGGATCCTACATAGCATGAATGGGAATAGTGAAAAAAGAGAAAACAACTGAATATCCCAAGACACGTGGTCGGCCACCAAAGACAAGATAAGTTTACATTAATAAAAGTATGGATTACTTGAAGAAAGTTGACGAGTTAAAACTCGAAGGGAATATTGCCGAAAATTGGAGACTGTTTTGGCAAAAATTTCCAATTTTCGGTGCAGCCATTGAAATTGAGAAGAAAGCAGAACCAGTTCGAATTGCAATCTTCCTAAATGCAGTGGGTGGTGATGCAATAGAAGCTTACGAGTCATTCAACTTAACTGCGGAAGAACGAATTAAGTATAACACTGTGGTGAAAGTATTTGAAGAGTTCTGCAAGCCTAAAAAGAACCTGATTTATGAGTCTTTTTTGTTCCATAGTCGAAATCAAGGTCATGGCGAGCCGGAGGCATCACGCAATCAGATGGATACGCTGAGGGGACCCGGAAAGTCAGTGGATGCTGTCTTCGAAACTAATTCAAGTCAAAGGAAATTACTTGAAAATAAAACTAAGATAGGGAAGTAATACTAATGCTCATTGTAATAAAAATAATAAATTTGGAAATTCTAGTTCAAGTTTTCCTCATCATAAAAGCTCTAGCCAGAAGGTCAACATAGAGTGCAAATATTGTGGAATAAATCACCAAAAAGGTAATTGTCCTGCATACGGGATACGATGTACGAACTGCAATAGTTTCAATCACTTCGCTTTGGTATGTAAAAAAAAAAATTGCACGAAATTAAACATAAGGATATTCCAACTAACAATTCAGAATCCTGGTATATTGATATAAATACCGAAAATAACAAAGAAGTGCGATCTTGGTTTGAGCTGATAAAAGTTGATTCAAAAATAATAAATTTTAAATTAGATACGGGCGACCAAACAAATGTGTTACCATTGAAATTTATTACAAAAATGCCGAACGTACAATTAGATACTAAAAAAGGTGCGCTTTTGGAAAATTATAATGGAACCCCTATCAAAACAGTTGGGATAGCAAAGGTTAAATATATAGCAAGAAATACGATAGCCGAACAAACGTTTCACATCGTAGATGAAAATTCGGTTCCTATTTTAGGTTTGAATGCGTGCGTAGAATTTGGCTTAGTAAAGCGCGTTCATGAAATTACAGAAACAAATATTACTAAATCAGATACACTATCTAAATATAAACAGCTTTTTGAGGGTCTAGGTTGTTTTTGTAAAACTTTCAGACTTGAACTTAAACCTAACGTCGAACCAGTGTCAGAGCCTCCAAGAAGAATCTCATTGACTCTTTGTCAACCGCTGAAGGATAAACTTAAACGATTAAGTGAACTTGATATAATTGAACCCGTTGTAACTGCTTGCGACTGGGTATCAAATATTGTAGTAGTAGAAAAACCCAATAAAAAGATTAGAATCTGCCTAGACCCCAAATATATAAATCTGTCCATAAAAGACCATTACTATGAAATGCCCACGTTTGAATCTCTAAAGCGAAACTTTGCAGAGAAAAAATTATTCTCAGTATTCGATTTAAAGGACGGATGCTGGCAGATTAAATTAGATGAAAAATCTCATCATTTATGCTCTTTTAGTACACGCTATGGGTGTTTTAGATTTAAAAGGCTACCGTTTGGAATTAAGATTACCCCTGAAATATTCCAAAAAATGAACGAAGAAAATTTTAGAGATATTCCGAATGTTACAGTATATATAGATGATATAATCGTAGCAACAGAAACAGAAGAGGAACATAATCGAACGTTAAAGTTAATAATTAAAAGAGCGCTAGAGAGAAATATTAAATTCAATCCGGATAAATTACATATTAAGGTAAAAGAAGTAATTTTTTTAGGACATATGATTTCAGAAAAAGGAATAGCGGTTAATAGTGATAAAACCAAAGCCATTCAGTCGTTAAAATCCCCAGAAAACAAAAAAGAATTGCAAAAAATTTTAGGCTTCATAAATTATGTACGAGAATATATTCCAAAGTTAGCACAAATCTCGGCGCCATTAAGAGAATTACTTAAGAAAAATGTAGAATTTCACTGGCTTGATCAACACGAAAAATGTTTAGCAGTGATTAAAAATGCGGTTATTAAAGCCCCAATATTAAAAGTATTTGATACATAGTAAACAAAAGATAACTATACAAACCGATGCCTCAAAGCAAGGTTTAGGCTGCTGTATTATACAAAGCGGTAGACCCGTGTGTTATGGCTCGCGAAGTTTAACAGAAACCGAACAAAGCTACTCGCAAACCGAAAAAGAATTTTTAGCAGTAGTTTTTGCATGCGCGAAATGGCATTCGTTAATTTATGGGCGCGAGATCGAAATTATAACGGACCACAAGCCACTATTAGGGATAATGGCAAAAGAATATTGTAAAATTCCTTCCCCGCGACTCCAAAGAATGAAATTAAAATTAGAAAAATATAAACTTAAACTGACATACTGCTCAGGAAAGCAATTATATATTGCAGACCTACTATCAAGAAATTTCATTAATGAAACAAATTCCGAACCAGAAATAAAAGGTCTCAACGTATTAGTACATACCGTAAATCTAAGTTCCGCACGTAAATTAGAATTTCAAACAGAAACAGAAAATCATCCTGTGTTATTGAAATTGAAGGAAATAATTCTGGAAGGGTGGCCCTCTAATAAAAAAGATGTTCCTGAAGATTTAAAATTTTTCTGGAAGCATAAAAACGAATTGTTCCTTGAGGACAAATTGATATCTTTCAATGACAGAATTTTCATACCGTTAAAATTACGAGCATCAGTACTCGAAATATTACATAAATCACATTTAGATGTTGAAAAAACTAAGCAGAGGGCAAAATCTCTTATATATTGGCCAAACCTAAATGATGACATCGAGAAAATTTTAACTCGATGTACAATTGGCCAGAAAGGACCCCGCACTAATTGTATGAAAATTGGGTTTCGGTCAAATTTGCTCATATTATAGGATTTAATAGATCTTGACATCCTGATCAAAAGTTACCATGGGCACAAAGCTCTAAATGCTTAACTTAAGTTAAAAAAAAAGAGGCGGGACCTCTGTTACCCTGGTGTGGCGGTTAGAAGTTAATCTGGAAGAGTTTTCAACACTTTTTGAGCGGAAAAACTGCTGAATTTTACTTATAGGGTAAAGTACGGATAGATGCCCCAGTGGGATAGATGGCCGAAGTATCAAAAGTAATATGTACTTCCAAAAACAAAACCGAATCAGTTTGCCTGTGTATTGATATCTTTTACCGACAAGCATTCATGTGACGCGTTATTGCCCAAGCAACCTACATACAACTCTCATTGTTATAGTGATGCAAACATTTCTGTATTATTTTTTGCTATCACCTATGTAAATCCAAAGAATCTTTTTATATGTTTGATAAGTACATAATTACATTTCTGGTTTTGCTTATCAGATTTAAATGTAAAGTGCATGTTAAAAAAGACTTTAGACGAAAATATATGTAATTAATTAGTTTTGTAAGCAAATACGCATCTATCCTGTATGAAAAGACAGTTGCCTTCTTTTGGGGAGTATAGTTGCCCTTAGGGGACATCTATCCTATGGCATATCTTTTAGGTAGTTTATAAATATTTTAATTTCACCATGCCACGGAAATATGTATGTATAAATATACAGCAAACTCAAACTGGTGTTCGCCCACTTGCTACATGGAAAAAAGATCTAGTTACCGTTATAGAAGAATTGAAGAAAAAATTCATAGGTGTAAAGGAAATAGCTTGGACTTAAAAGCGGGAAAAAATTTTTCCGGGACGGTCGGATATCTCTTGGATTTTACGGAAAACGAATACGAAATTTTTATCCGAAACATTTTTTTCAATTCGTTACAGGGCGTGAGGGGGAGGATGTTTCAGGTGTAAAATAAGTTTCGGGCGGTCAAATATCTCGCCAATAATATTGTACACGTGATTTTTCTTTTTTCGATCCGATATGCATTTTGCGAAATATGTAACCGTCCCGGAACTTTTTTTTACATTTGAAACATCTTCCCTCTCACTCCCTATAACGAATGTTTCGAATTCGCAATTAAAAATGGGGGTTTCCATTTAAAATTTTAAAGCTACCACCGCCCCACTTCAAAGGGTGGAGAGGGGGGCGAAGGGGTTTCGAGTTTGATGTCAATCCATAACTTTTCAAAAACTATTTAACGCGTGTTTTTTCTGTTTTTGATCCGATGTGTATTTCGCGAATTATTCGACAAACCCGGACTTTTTTTACACGCTGTATATCTTTCCATCTATAATAGAACACTTCGAACATGTTTTTCTCAGAGTGAAAGCATAAAAATAACTCTTTTATTTTATTTTAATCTGTAGTTGAAACGGTTACTGCATGGATGACAATTCCTTTTGGGTAAAGCTCACACATGTAAAACGTTAGCCAGGTTGACCAAAACACAAACGAGAGAGAAGATCACGCGAACAAGAAAATGGAACGGGATGGGGCAATTTTGGTTGGTTCGTGGTTCCATCCAAAATCTTTCTCCTGGCAGATAAACAAATTAAATACTAGGTACCCCACCTAAAGCGGATAGAATCTGCGACAAATATTTTTGCGTAACCGTGTTGTTGTTATACGCACCGTTTAAGATGTTGATAAAACACATTTTGCTGTGGTACTCTCTACTTATGCATATAAGAACACCAATAGCAATAATTTATTTCTTTAGTTTAATACTAAATTAAAGCTCTAGTGAGCAGGAATTTTGGTTTCTCAACCTTTTGAGTTTTTAAACACTTACCAATAAGTCTACAGATTGCGGAAGAAATCCGTGAACATTTAATTTTTCCAAAGTGCCTTTTTCCTCTCCATTTACGTAATGAAATCGATTTTCACGATAAGTATAAATCCCAGACACATTTTGCTGATTTTGTCCATTGACAATAAAGACATGGTCAGATTTAATTGCTTTTGTAAAGAGAATTGTATTAGTCAAAAAACACTAAAATATGGTCATATACATACCTAAGAAATTCGTACTGGTTTCGCTTTCAACAGCTGAAAAATTAAATGCTCCACGAGGAATAGATGTAATGTGAAAGTATCCATGAGGAAGTTTTGATCGAGTAAAAACTTTAGACACAGCTTCGCAAAGGACGGACCCACAACGTCCCGTTCTATCATAAGTTGTATCTCCACGGATTGCACCACTACTGTGCACTGCCTGCAAACATTTTGAATATTTTCTTATTTTAATTTACTTAAATAACGTATTGCTTACCAAGCATAATATCAATATGTTCATGATTATCATATCGAAATTTGAAATTATGAGCCCTGTCGCGAGCAAATTGGTGATCAATCAATGATTTCATTAAATAAAATTAAAAGGGTTTACGAATAAGAGATACCATACTTGTCAAAAAATATAATTTTAAATGCAAACAATAAAATTAAAAAGAACTACTTAAAAGAATAAATTCTCAGCATCGGCACGAAATCTCCCATTTCAAAATTATCCGATATCAGGATTAAGGTTTAGGACATCTCGAAATATTTCATGTTTCCTCTTTCACAATATGGATCTTTTGCAAAACTGACAAACAGCAAAAACTTGGACCATTTACAACATCACAAATATTTGTTTTAGTTTTATGTTCTAATTTTTTTTAAATTATTTTTTTTAAATCTCACGCAATTTTTCCAATTATTCCAATTTTGCCTTAATGCTGCTAAAAACATTAGAGGACACAATGTTAAAAATTATTCCATTGTTTTTCGATTTCAGATGTCCTGGATTTGAATTATCTCACCGTTAGCTCTAATCTAGAGAGATAGAGAGTATAGGAAGCTTTTTATCACCATAATGAATTGTTTATCAATTCCCCAATCCTGGAGTTGGGTGGTAACTACGTCTCTTCGCACCCTATCCTAGGCTTTTTCTACGTCTACCGCTAGCAGGTTGAGGCTCTTACGAACTGCCAAAGAGGACATTCCGGGATTTCAATTCAAGAAAGAGCGAGGTGGTTCCTCTGGACCTTCTGAATCCGTGAATCTCTACTGGCAGAATGTGCTCGATAAGGCACGTGAGTCTGCGGCCTAGTATTTTTTTTAATAGGCGGGACATTACTGGCAACAGAGCTATGGAGCGTAGATCCTTTGGCGAAACGGATTGCCTAATAGGATTATTCCTTTTGCGGGTAGGTATTTGGATGGCATTTTTCCAGACATGTGGGAATGCTCCATTCTCTAGAATGCGGTTATATAAAGAGCAGAATCTCAGGGGAGGAAGAATTATCATTGACTATTTTGCCCATTCCTGTATCAAAAGATAAGAGATTTCTGCTGGATTCAAAGACGTATGCCCATTTACCGTTATGTTACCGATCAAGGCGCCCGCTCGGGCGCCAAGAGTTGATAGAAAAAAAAAAAAAAAAAAAGCGCCCAGCGAAGCCTTATTACTGAAATGTGAAAGCAAATTTTACGATATTTATTTTGTTTATTTTTTAAAACAATGAAGATATTGTTTATTTATTATACAAAAAATGCTATTTAATCCGGATGCGCGAGAACTTTGATGGGCAATTTTTTTTTTCAAAAAATTTTCATTTTCCTTTTAATTATAAAATATTTTGTGAATGAAATTGTTCAGAATTTCAAAGTTCAGTCGCCAAAAATGTTCAGCCTGTGACGTCAGCATTTAAAAGTTCAGACCGATTTTTATTCAGTCGCTTGTGACGTCATCACGCTAGCAATTGCTCAATCACGTCTAAACGCCGGGTCCGATTATTTTCATTTTTTGAGTGAAGATACTACGTATCCCGGCCTAACATATAGCCTACTTTTTATTTATGAGTTTCAAAATGGCGGACCCAAGATGGCGGCCAAAGATTGTAAATGTCAAGGGTTTGCCGTGAAAATTGGTATTTAGGGGTCTTTGGAGGTCCTAATTGCGAATCTACCCTCGAAATTTGGAAATTCAAAATGGCGAATCCAAGATGGCGGCCAAAGATTGTAAATTTCAAGGGATTGCCGTGAAAATTGGTATTTAGGGGTTTTTGGAGATCCTGATTGCGAATCTACCCTCGAAATTTGGAAATTCAAAATGGCGGACCCAAAATGTTTGTTTGTTGCTTAATCACGCCTTAACGCTTGGTCCGATCATTTTCATTTTTTAAGTGAAGGCACAACATATCCCCAGGTAATACATAGGCTACTTTTTACTCGCGGATTTCAAAATGGCGGACACAAGATGGCGGCCAGAAAATGTAAATTTCAAAGAATTGCCATTAACAATGATAATTGAGAGTTTTGGACGTTTTCCTAATTTAGGATACGAATCTACGTCCAAAAATTTGGAAATTCAAGATGGCGGATCCAATATGGCGACCAAAAATGTTCGAACTTCAACGAATTCAATTGAAAATTAGTACTATGGGTACTTTGAGGCCACTAATTTCGAATATACTATCAAAATTTCGAAATACAAAATGGCGGACCCTATATGTTCGTTGCTTAATCACGCCTAAACGCTGGGTCCAATTATTTTCATTTTTTGAGTGGAGATACTACATATCCCGACTTAATATATAGGCTGCTTTTTATTCACGGGTTTCAAAATGGCGGCCAAAATTTGTAAATTTCAAGAGATTGCCGTGAAAATTTGTATCTGGGGGTTTCTGGAGGTCCTGATTGCGAACCTACGCTTGAAATTTGGAAATAGATAGAAAATATATAACGGTATACAGATAGAATTTAAATGTTTCTGGGGTGGAGAGGGAGGATTCATTGCATCAGAACAACTGAAAACCTATATTTTCAGCGCTAACATTTGACAATATTTAATTTAAACATCCTAATTGTTTAAACTTCGCTGTCACACTCAATAATATTATGCTCATGAGAAAAAAAGTACTATTCCGGCAACAAAAAACAGCTGATATCTCAAAAAAAAATAAAAATTTTTTTCTAAAAAAAGAGTGTTGATAGAAAAAAACATTATAAATTTTATTGGAAAAATTGAAGTTTGAAGTTCAGCAACAAAAAGAACTGATATGTATGTGCGGATGTCTTCATTAACCGCTGGATATGCGTGTGTATTCATTCACCGTTGGAATAACGATTTCAAATAAAATCATTGAAATTAAAAAACGGCGCGTTATCAAGTTCACAAAAATATGACATTTTCAAATATAAGTGGGATGGAGAGGGAGGATACATTACACATTAAACAAAAAAAGTGATAAAAAAATAAACGACTCGCTTCAAGACTATCGACAGCCCGCTTTTAGCGAAATTAAAACAAGTTTACTTTAACACAGATACTACTACAGATTTCTTACTAGTTATTCTAGGTTAAAACAGGAAAGGATACGCAAAAGCGGGCTGTCGATAGTCTTGAAGCGAGTCGTTTATTTTTTTATCACTTTTTTTGTTTAATGTGTAATGTATCCTCCCTCTCCATCCCACTTATATTTGAAAATGTCATATTTTTGTGAACTTGATAACGCGCCGTTTTTTAATTTCAATGATTTTATTTGAAATCGTTATTCCAACGGTGAATGAATACACACGCATATCCAGCGGTTAATGAAGACATCCGCACATACATATCAGTTCTTTTTGTTGCTGAACTTCAAACTTCAATTTTTCCAATAAAATTTATAATGTTTTTTTCTATCAACACTCTTTTTTTAGAAAAAAAATTTTTTGTTTTTTTGAGATAATATTTATGGAAAAGACGTGGAGCCATGTCTGGAGGGGCTAGTGTGAGGTCAATATGTGTGAGTGAGCCTGTGCTTGATAAAAAATTGGGTGACCCCGTGTTTAGAATTACTAGCGGACGTGCTTCATCCCATTCCGCCACCTGCTTACCTGGGCGGTTCCAACTAGTAGAACCCCAAATGGGGCTGTGCCCGTTGAAATCGACGCCGTAAATGGCTGTACTGGCCACCATGGCTGAACCCGGGTTGTTGTATCGAAAGAAGCGGTAATGATCCAGCCGAGTAGGCTCTTCCCCCAGTAAAAGATTAGTTTCTTGCAGTAAGATAATTTGAGAGTGATATTCCGCGATGAGGAGTTGCAAGTGTTGTTTATTATTATAGTATCCTCTTATGTTCTATTGCAGGACACATATGTCCCGCGTGGAGCGTACAGGGTTCGCTGGGGGTCTACCAGATAGCACAAAAATTTAAATTCGGATGAATCCTCATTTTTGACTTTCGCTGAGAAGTTAGGGTAAAGCGGAGAAGGGATAGGTACCATTGACAATAGTGCGTAAAGATGGTGAAAACAATGAAGTTGGTATCAAAGCTCGTAAAATGATTCGGGAATTGCAAGAAGGAGAAAAATAAGGCGGTTGAATAAAGCGCTGTACGGCTTACGCCAAGCCCGTCGCCAGTGGTATAAAAACCTGGACAGAGTGCGTAGAAATTCAAATTTACAATCAACAGCGAATGATACATGTTTGTAGTATAACACGAATAATAGAGAGCGTACATTTGCAGTTGTGTATGTAGAAAATATTTTGTACACGTCAAACAGTAAAAAATTGGTTGTCTGTAAAGTCGGTTTACGGACGATAATTTCAGCGGCCTCGGAAGTGCGGGCAGGTAGGGCCAAATGCACCCCCCAAAACGAACGGGGGAGCTTAGCCCCCCTTAAATTTAGATGAAATTCTGAATGAATTCGTTTTAAAAACGCCCGAGAGGCGCAATGACTTTGGAATTGTTTCACATTAGGATAGGATTCAGTTTTTTTTTTTCTTGCTATCTACAATTTGTAACGCTTTAATTAATGTCATATGTAAACAAAAGGAAATTATGGACTTTTTAAAACATTATTATATTAATAAGATTATTATATTATTATTTTAATAAAAAAATTAGACACGGTTAGACGGTTTCAAAATATGTTTTAATTATTATAACTACCAAAAAGATTAAGAATATGATGAATTCCTCTCGGGGTATCGGCCTTTCTATTCCATCACCTGGGGGTCGGATTTTGAATGTTTAATGCGATCGCATCCCCTACAACAGTCGTTTGACTTAATTTACATATAGAAAAAATCTTCAATTAAATAAAAACTAATAACACTGATTTACAAATTTTGACTTTAAAAAGGTATTCTTCACGTAAAGTGATTTTTTCTTTTAATTTTCGTATGCTGAATACAAAAATTATAATATACATATACTTAAAATTAGTTTCCGTTTTCTAGAAAAAAAAATACAAGGTTTTTGGAAAAATTAACAGAAATCATACTGTTCTTCTATACATTAGTAGAATTGCGACGTGGTTTCTTCGCTGCCTGCTTTTATTCTGTTTCTGGAACATCTCGGCAAACAGTCCAGCAATAATTCGCCAACATTGAAACGTTCCACTTGCCAATGTTAGGATGTTTCGGAATCGGGTGAAGATTGCTGTGCGGCAGTGGGCGAGTAGCCGATGGTATATTTGGATACACTATCACCTTCTTTTTTTTTTTTAGAATCACTCTTGTCTCTTCCAAATATATGAGTTGTCAGGCAGAAATAACAATCAGTTACGTGATTTATCCATTCTCGCCACTGCATTGGCACTGCGAAACGAAATGATGTTTTTCTTGCCACCCAGCCAATTTCTCAAACCTGTAGCACACGGATTACAGCAGAAATGTGGAACCCAGGTTTTATCCTGGTATTTTATGTCTTCGTTAAAGTAGTAAGAATAGGCTTTTTTTATTGTAGGCAATAAAGAGCACCTTTGTTTACTAAATATCACTTCACCACAAATGTAACAAAAATTGTCGGGATTATTCACACATTTTCCAGACATTTTGCTATAAAATATAATTATTTTTTTACTTTTAACGCTTTTATCACTTAGTAATACAGAACAGAGCACTAAAACACAATATTTTTAACATTTGATGCCAACTAATTAAGTAAATATAAACATTATCAAGTTCAAGGAGGGTAGAATCGTTAAATTCGGAAGATACCAGGTATCGTGAAAACTTAAACTAATAAATGACTTTTACTTATCAATTCGTATTCAGAATGAGTAGACAAGCAAAACTTAGTTAAAATTATTTCGAATACTTTTCCATGTAGACCAGTGTAATTATCCGATGCAAGAGAGGATGGTTACGTTTGTCGTAGAACGAGCGAGATATAATAAGTATTATTTCAAATTAATGTTCAAATATTTAATTAATCCTTTCATAATTTAAATTAAAAATGAATATGAAAGGATTAATTAAATATTTGAACATTAATTTGAAATAATACTTATTATATCCATTTAGATGTATATTGATGAATGAACGTTCACTTAATGAACGCATCCTAGAAGGTAGGAGGGACAACTTGAAAATGTCAAATTTTGAGTTGTCAAAGTGAAAGGAGGAGGTCCAGGTAAGTAAACAATGCAAATAATTTCATATTTTCTTTATTTTCAGGCATAATAAGTGTAAAAAAAAAGTGTAGTTGTGCGTAATGTGATGTACTTAAGTGTTGTGCGAATTATAAATGATATTTTGAAGGGATTTTCTGGAAAAAGTGCAAATATTTTTTGTCGGAAAATTGTTGGGAAGAAAATTTTCCAACTTAATTATCTCGGAAAATATACAGGGTGGTCCATTTTAATCTTCAATGGGATATAGCTCCTCAAATAATGGAGGAATCCAAAAATTCTTCAGACAAAAGTTGTTTGTTTTCGAGGGGGCAATAATTTGGGCCCATTCAATTTTGGGCTCGATGCCAAATTTTGGCCTTTTTGGGCCCAAAGTATGTTTTTTTAAATAGGACCACCTATTTCTGATGATGGATTTGGATTCCTTGTCGAAAAATACGAATATTTTACTTGAAGCATTTTTTTCAAAAACCCGCCCCATAAGGCCCAAAAGTCGAAATCATTCTTGTAATACGAAATCACTCTCGCGATACGTATGGATATTGTATTGAAGCGTGTATTTATCACCTGTGATTTTGATGTACCAAAAGCAATCAATCTTATTAATTGAAGCGTCTATGTTACTTTTTCCTACTGGACATTATTGTTTCTGGGCCTTATGGGGTGAGTTTTTAATAAAATTTCATGTGGTTGGATATTGAGAATTTCCGACGAGGAATCCAAATCCATAATCAAACTGAGGTGATTTTATTTGAAGAAACATACTTTGGGCCCAAGAAGACCCGAATTTGGCATTGGGCCCACAGTTGTGTAGGCCCAAATGAAGTCTCTCTTCAAACGGAATTACTTTTGTGAGGAAAATCGCTGGCAACAGCTTATTCAGGGAGATATTGATGATTTCGTATTACGAGAGTGATTTCGACTTTTGGGCCTTATGGGGCGGGTTTTTGAAAAAAATGCTTCAAGTAAAATATTCGTATTTTTCGACAAGGAATCCAAATCCATCATCAGAAATAGGTGGTCCTATTTAAAAAAACATACTTTGGGCCCAAAAAGGCCAAAATTTGGCATCGAGCCCAAAATTGAATGGGCCCAAATTATTGCCCCCTCGAAAACAAACAACTTTTGTCTGAAGAATTTTTGGATTCCTCCATTATTTGAGGAGATATATCCCATTGAAGATTAAAATGGACCACCCTGTAGATTTCCGAAAAACAATTTTTGCATATTCGTTCGTTTGGGGCCCAAACGAAACTTCCTACAAAGTCTTATCAAATTCCGCAACAATCAGCTAAAGTACACTAATCTTACGCTTAGACCGATCGTGCCTCTCTATCGCTTGTTCCGCGCTCTCGCTTGCACGCTCGGCTCAGGCGGAACGTGACAATGAGTCATACTTTTTCGTGTTGCGGTCGTTCATCAATTTATAAGGCGTTATCACGTCAAAAAAATTGGAAGAAATTCGAACGAGACTGAGTATTCGATATTAAATATTTGGGTCTTGCAAGTTGTTGTGTAGGCATTGATATCAAATAAAAGGGCAGTGAGATTAAATTGAGTCAAGCGAGATATGTAAGGGACTTATTAAAAAAAATTTGGTATGGATGAGTCGAAACCCGTGATTACATCGAGCGACGCACGAGCAAATCTGCCGATTGAAGTGCCGGATAAAAGTGAGAACCGAAAATAAATGCCATATAGACGGCTAAAATGTTCGTTAATGTATTAGGCCGTTGCCATGAGGCCAGACATCGCATTTACTGTGAATAGATTAGCGCAATTTAACCCGAATTCTCCTGGCGTTGCCTTATGGCAACAAACAATCAGCATATCATGTTTTGTCTCTCAAACGTAAATTAATGCATCTAAGTAGTCATATTTGCATTTGTTCACTTCGTGGACAATATGGTTTTCATACGGGAAAGTTTGTAGGACATCATTATCTAGTATATCATAGCTGGAAGACCACAAGTTTTATCGTAAATAAAATTTTCAAAAAAGTCTTATAATGGCCCACAGAAAAAAGTGAGTTATTAAATATATTTTATAATGTACAATTTTCGAAGGTAGTGTGTTTGAATTTTTTTAGTGTTTTGAATGTACTGAGGAATAAAATAAATGATAGTGTGAAAAAAAAATTTTTTTGTGGGTTTTTCCCAACTTTTTTATCGGTGTGTCCATATGGCAACGCTAGGAGCAGTAGGGTACAGGTTTACAATATTGAAGTTTTTTGCTGAATTAGAATACATTTAGCAAAACTACACTTTTTTAATTTTATTTTTTGTTTAATTCTTATGGTTTCCAAGTACTCTAACGCTGAAAGAGGCGTTAGACTATTTAGAAGAGCTTGGTTCAGATGATGAAGATCTTTCAAGCAATCTTCACGCCTTATATATTCAACCACCAGAAAATGACGGTGATTTGAGTGGGGAAGACGATGCCGACGAAGACGAAGGCGGTATTCCAGACAATGTATGTCCAGCGCAGTTGAGATCAGGTTGTGAAATCGCGTTTGAAAACGGCCGACGTCTTGAAAATTTTGACGCAGTTGTGGGGAATTTGAATGAAGTTCTCGAAGATAGGGTTTTGGCGGATATTCTGAGTACTACATCTTTGAATTTATCTACCAGTTCATTAGCTGTAAGTGACCCAAAAATTATATCCCATGAACAAATATCATCTCGATTGAGTCGTGTTCAGCAATCTATCTCCAACTGTTCTCTGCCAGCTTCCAATAAAGATACTAGGTTCACTTGGTTAAAAGATAAATCTTGCGCATTGATCCCGATCTTCCCAGAGGCAAATTACGAAAATTGTCGCCATTTGAAACCACACGAACAATTTGAGAAATTTATAGATGAAGCCTTACTTCAGCACATTTGCGATTGCTCGGAGGTGTATGCCACTTACCGAGAAAAAAAATGTGTGAAGATTACGGTTAATGGTTCGTTGAAAGAACAAAATTTTTCCTGTACAATGCTGATAACAGCCCTATATTTTTTTCAGAACTTCGTGTTTTCATTGGTATTTTGCTTGTTAGTGGCTATACCGGACAAAGAAGTTACAGAGCCATGTGGAGCAATGATAACGATTTACGCAATGATATGGTATATAATAGCATGCGTCGAAACCGTTTTGAGGAAATTTTCCAAATTCTGCATTTTGAACCAAATGTGCGTCCTCCACAAAGTACGAATGACAAACTATGGAAACTGTGACCCATCGCGGATCATGTAAAATCAAAAATGTTGGAACATTTTCAACCCGAGCAACATCTATCGTTCGACGAAAGCATGATTGTTTATTTCGGAAAACATGGATGTAAGCAGTTCATAAGAGGAAAACCTATGCGTTTTGGTTATAAGGTGTGGTCTTTATGTACTCCCACCGGCTACATGATAAATTTCGAGATATATACCAAGGAAAAAATCCGCGATCAAATTCAGCATATGAAGAAAGATTTGGCAAATGTGCTGCTCCCCTTGTGAACATGATTGACGATTTTTCTGATAACGTTCAGCAATTGCCGTTTTCTTTCTACTTTGACAATTTGTTCACAAGCTTTCCGTTATTGGTTTACTTGAAAAGTCGTGGGTATAATGGAACCGGTACTATTCGTGAGAATCGAATACCAAAAAGCTGTCCGATCCCACATAAAAAAACGTTTAGAAGACATCAACGCGGTCATTTCGAATCCATCAAAATGAACGAGACTGGAATTCGTCTTACAAAATGGGTTGATAATTCGGTCGTGTGCATGTTATCAACTGCTTTAGGTTCTGCACCAACATCTACTGCATTTCGCTATTCCAAAGAAGCTCGGAAGAAAATAGGAGTCACTCGCCCATGTGTTGTTACCGAATATAACCAATATATGTGTGGGGTTGATCGATTTGATCAGGATGTTGCTGCTTACCGTATCGGTTATCGAGGTAAAAAATGGTGGAGCTGCATCTTTACATGGCTGATCGATGCTTGCGTGCAAAACGCGTGGCAGCTTAATCGGCGTGTCAATTCAAATATGCCACAGCTTCAATTTAAACGCGAAATCGCAATTTATTACTGTAAACATTTCGGTAATCCTCCAAAGTCACATAGCAGTATCGCAAGCAAAAAACGGCGCTCAGAAGCCAACACTTTAGTTGACACTCTTCGATACGACAAAACAAACCACCTTGTCATTCCTTTGGAAAAGAAGAGACGCTGTGATGGAGACCTTTGTAAATCGATTGTTCGAACTGCTTGTTCAAAATGTGACAAAGATCTTTGCTTGAAATGTTTCAAACCATACCATACAATGGACTTATAAAAATGAAATTATAAAAAAATAATAAAAAATATATTTTTGCCGTTTTATTCAATGAAAACTGTGAAAAATCCGATTTCTATTTTAATGCAGACCTGTACCCTATCGATCCTGGTGTTGCCATATGGCAACAGGAATTTTTAGGGATACTAGGGACTTTTTTGAAAATCTAAGGATACAGTTTTTATATTTTTGTCTTAAAAATAAACCACTTAAAATATTTCAGAAAAATTCTAAAAATTAACGTTCAGGATGATTCGGGGTGTGTGTTGCAATATTTGAGAGATGCACACAATCAAGAACTTGTGTACAAAAAGAATGAACTTGAAATAGTTGGTTATCCAGACGCGGATATAAGAGATATAATATCGTATACGAGATATTTCTTTGTATTAATTGGTGCGACGATTATCTGGCGGTCATGTAAGCAAAAGACTGTTGCGATTTCAACAACAGAAGCCGAGTATGTAGCTTTATCAGAGGCTACTATTTATTTAAAAAATTTAATGGTTGTTGAGAGTGTGAAAACATCTACCACTACAGCTAGTTCATAGCGACCTCTTATTTTACGTACTTTACAGAAGCGTATGCTCTGGAATCTGAAAGTGAATCCTACATCACTTTAAAAGCGTATGAAGCAATGGCAAGTAATCATTGGCTTGAAGATTTCACGCTTCAGGTATGAAAACGGAAGCGAGTATATTTCAGAAGTAACATTTCGAGGCACACCGTATCCACAGTGTGGCATGTGCCAGAGCAAAACACTGTCGCGGAATGGATGAACCGGACACTTGCGGACAAGGATAGATGCATGTTGTTGCAATCGAAATTTTGAACGAATTTTTGGACTGAAGCCATGATGACAGCGGTCTCTCTGGTTAACAGATTCCCTACGAATGTCGTCCGGTATAAAACTCCTGCAAATTGTGATTTGGCAGCCGACCCGGCCTGTCGCGGCTTCGCATCTTCGGATCATATCTGTTCTGAAGCAACTCAATCCTAGTAAATTTGAGAAAGGGTCCATAAAGCGCATCATGCTTGGTTATGCACCATAGGGCTACAGGCTCTGGGTCTTTGAAATTTCCCTAATCTTATAAACAGATGACGACATATGTGGATTGGGAAACTGAATCCATGTCTAGTGAGAAGGAAGACCACAAGATAAAAAAGAAGAAAACGAGTCGAATTCGGAATTGAGAGCAGAAGCGGAAGCAGACAAAAGAACTCTTCGGAATAATTCGATAGAATCTAATGATATTACAGCGACTGACATGAGGAATTTGAGGCCTACAATGGCCAGCACCCACGTGATTTGACGAGACAGAAAAGTCCCCCTAAGTACTTTGAAGACTATACTGCGCTCGCCCTCATTAGCATTGAACCATTCGTTGATGATGTTTCGGCGGATTATACAGGCAGTATCTGAGGAATCAATGAAAAAAAATAAAACATGGGCCTTCACAGACTTACTATCTTGGGAAATGTACGATCAAAAGCTACATGAAAATTCCAGAAGGAATTTCTGATCAAAAAGGAAAGGTTTGTAAGTTTAATAGATCATTTTATGGACTTAAGCAAGCGCCAAGAGTGTGGAACTCTAGAGGTGGGTCACCCAAATGCTGACGGGGCACGGGCACTTCCGGGCCTTCCTCTATCGCATGGGGAAGGTACAGAGTCTGTGCTGTGTGTGTGTTGGCTTGGTGAGGCCGCCCAATGGACGGGGTGTGTAGGTGCGTGTGTGATTGAATGTGTGAGGAGGCGGAGACGGTTTCTTAAGGACTCCACCCCGAATTAATGTCTTATAGAGTCCCGGGGTGGTGCTCCCGGTGGCGGGGAACGGGGTTTTAGCTGGTAAGCCTGGCCATGTGGCCAAGGAGCCCGGCACACGGGTGGCTTCGGCCACCTAGGTGCATAACCGCATTTCCCCGTTCCCCTACAAAAAAAAAAAAAAAAAACAAGAGTCTGATACTCAAAATTCGACGCGTTCATCTAAAGAGAATATACTTTCAACAGTTTTATGCTTGTACATGCGTACAAGGGAAAAGAAGAAAGTTTATCTTCTTTTGTAAGTTGATGTATTCTAATTGTAGTCATTATGAAGAAATTGGACAGATAAAGGTAAAGATCGAAGCGGAATTCAGCATGACCCAAAACAGCTTATGAGGTTTAGGACGACAGTATGTAAAGATGCAAAAACACTTATGGAAACGAAGCCCAGCAACGACGCATAAGGAGCCACTACCGAAAAACCGTATATCTTCTTAGATGTCTTTCATATTTAATGCTCAATATGAGACCGGATCGCTTCGTCTTCCACAAAATCGGAATCCGTTGCACTTGCGAGTGCAGTTTCTAAGGTAGTATGGACAAGGAACCTTTTTCAGGAGCTCGGTGTTGCTGAAACCGACCCAACGGTGATCTACGAGGACAATCAGTCCTGTTTCCAGTTCCCTAGCAAGTGGTAACACAAGCGCTTAAAACATCTGGACGTGAAATATTATTTCACTAGAGATTTCATAAACCTATCTATCGACGTCAAACCTAAGCGCACAAAGTGCGCCAGGCCAAGTTCTCGCAAAACCGAGTGCGCGCACTATGCAATATTTACAAGAACCATTTCAAGTCCTTTTCGAGCCTCTCCTATCTCCGAACCTAGTTACGTTACAGGACTGAATTTTATCAGAGGGGTTTAAGTTTACCAAAAAGGTGCAGTATTCAAAATTTCTTACGGTTTGGTGGAATAGTTTCCAAAGGACGAGTGCCCAAAAATCGCAATTTTCAACAATCTCACTGACTGAATGACTAACTGATAGATCATTGTAAATCTAGGGTACTTCAAATCGAGCTAGAGCTTTGAAATTGGGAACGTAGATAGAATTTAAGGTGATAATTACGAGACAATCCAAAAAAAATCAACATTTTTCCTTCACTAATATTTTTTGTAAGACTCACAGTGGCGTCGATAAAGCAGTTTAATTTTTCAAATGAATAGTGTCAAATTGTAATGCAAGTGTTGCTCTGTATGCAACAGAAAAAAATTATTGATCGTATATATACCATTATATAGTTTGAGCTGTGATCGACATTCCGAAAGGATCTGGAAGTGATATTTTTTGAGAGAAATAGAGTAAGAAAACCGTAGATAGAGATTGGACTTTGCGTCCAAATCTTGCAAAGACAAAATCACCCGAAACAACTTCTGTGAAAAAAAAGTAGCTTCGAAACGAAAGTCAGTTTCTAAAAATAATAAAAAACACAAAATTAGGGTAATTGTGCATTAGTGGGGCTCCAGCCCAATTTTATTCAAAAAAAATTTTTAACGACTGGCGTATGTTCAAGATGATAAAAACAGAAATTCAAGTCGGGGGAAGCCAGAAAAATTACTAACAGTTTGTATAAGGAAAATCTGCAGTCAGTAGGCAGTTGACTCCAACATAGCACAATTATTGTTACTAATTTTTCTGGCTTTCCCCGACTTGAATTATCTGTTTTTATCATCATGAACATACGCCAAACGCTAAAAATTTTTTTTAACAAAATTGGTCTGGAGCCCCACTAATGCACAATTACCACAATTAGGAAACGGCACTAACAGACATTTTAACTTCTGCAATTAACTATCATTTGCGTTTATAAATATTTGAACAAAAAGTTATGAAATCCCACCAAAAACATACATGTAAAAAAACAAGCCAAATTCTCATCAAGACTGTGTGCTTTGTTAACTCAAGAAAAAACATTGAAATGTAGAAATTATGCCAAGTTCCATGCCTACACGTTATGAGCAGTGTTTTGATAAGCACAGAAAAATATTGTGTGAATAATAAATATACAGACAAAAATTGCAAATATTGCTTAGTTCGCTAATGAAAACTTGCTTTTTTATCAAAAGTCTTACAAGAGAACAATTCAAGAGGATAAGGAAATTCATTGATGTCAGGTCAGGGCAATATAAAGATTGTAAATATTTGTTTGTACAGCTCCGGAAGCTTTAGCTGTAATTTTATTTTTGAATGTTTTTTTTAATTGTATAATAGTTAAAGAACCTAAATTGAAGGAGAGTGTTATAATAGGCACTTCGTGAATTCACGCACATGTAATTTCTTTTAGTTAGTCGGTGTAGCGTAGCTTTCCGGAGCACAATTATTTGAGCAATAAAGAAGAACTTAAGTTAGAAAACCTCGCTAATCTCGCTGAGCTTATTAAAATCATCGTCGATGCCACCAGAAGACATCTCTGGATAATGTAAGGGTCTCGAAAATCAAAATCAAAATGCTCAACATATGTATTTGTAAGTTTCAAGTACAGTGTTTTCAAAAGATGGAACATTTCACGCCAAATCGGATACCATTTTGTTTGGCTTCTCTGACTTTTTTGAAACTTTTTTTCTTTTAGTACTGGTTGAGACTGGCCTCCATGATTTTTTCAACTTTTTTTATCAAGTCAGTGAAGAGATAGGTATAAACAGCCCGACAGCTTACTGTGGAAGTGGGTGAAATATTGATAGCAAAATTCCAGGACATACACTCCGCGACAAGTGGATAGCACACCCCTTCAAAAACACGATTTAGAGGTAATTTTGTATAGAAGGGCATACAATTTTTTGCACGTAGGCATTTCCTCCGTTGTTTAAAGGTAATTAAGAATTTTCTACCTCTTCACTCCCACTAATATTCTGGAAATTCCCCTATTACCTGAAATTACTGAAATTAGAGTGCGACAAGTGGATAGCACAGAGGAAAGAATTTTAAAAGTAAACACAAATTATTTACGGAAAATAATATTATTTTATTTTGATAATGTGTGTGTCCACCCTTCTTTTCAATCACGTCTAACATTCGTGATCTTAATCATTTAAATACCTTTTTAACATATTTTTTGGGATCGTTTCCCACGCAGCATTTATGGCATACTTGAGCTGCTCAGCATTGGCATACTGGAGTCTTCCTTGGTACACTACACATGAAATATGCCCCCTCGCGTTTTCAATTATGTTTAGATCAGGGGAAATCGCTGGCCAGTCAAGCTTTTGGACTTCGTTGCGCTCGAAGAATTCTTTAACTTTTCGAGCCGTCTGAATTACGGTGTTTTCATATTGAAAAATGTAGTTGTTCCCAACCGGTTGTTGGTGAAATGGATGATCTCTTCGTCTGCGAATTTGATGTAATCATCGCTGTTCATACGACCACTCACAAAACGAATATTCGTCCGTTGACGATACCTAATGCTTCCTCAAACCATAACGGCGACTCCGCCTTGCTGTCGCCGTGTTGAAAATAATTCGTCCTTTCTTAGATCATGAAAATAGTGTCGGAAGCCGTCAGGACCATCAAGGCAGAACTCCTTTTCATCAGAAAAGATGACCTTTCCAGCGTTTCTTCCAACCCATATGGCTCTTTGCGAAGGCGAGTCGAGCTTCACAATAACGTTGTTGAAGACGAGGTCTTCTCTTCAGTCTTTTCCTCTGAAGATCTGCTGCTTCTACTAAACGGCGTTGGCAGGTCCTCCGCTTCTTTTACACGTTCGTAATGCCAGCTGTTGTCGCAATTTCCCTTATTTTTGACGCTGAATTCGACGATTCTCGTAACAAAATCCTCTTATCTCTAACAGAAAAGCCATATTTTTTGCAGGGTTTGTACCTCCGCCCGTAGTTTTCGCGGTCAGCCAAATAATTTTGAACAAGTCTATGGTTCCGGCCTAAGTATTTCGCTATTAGGCTTATGGAACACCCCTCACCGCGCATTCATCCAATGCACTGTATTTCGGTAATGTTTAAACATTTTCCGCGTCCCATTTTCCAATTTTTTTTTTTTTTATTTTATAAATTGTTTCCTAATACACTCCGCTAATGATTTCACTACAAACTACAACTTAGGATTATGCCGGATCCAAAAAACTGGGGTTTTTTATAGCTTGTGCTATCCACTTGTCGCACTCTAATTTGAAGTAATTTGGAATTCCCAGAATGTGAGCGGGGTAGGAGAGGTAGAAAATTCCTAATTACCTTTAAACAACGGATGGAATACATACCTGCAAAAACTTGTATGCCCTTCTATACAAAAATACCTCTAAACCGCGTTTTTGAAGGGGTGTGCTATCCACTTGTCGCGGAGTGTAGATACAAGTGAAGTTAAATAAAAGCTTTTAAAAATAAATCACACTAAAAATTTCGAAGCAAAATTTCCCGCTAAACTGTTTTATTCTACATACAATTGATGGTGCACTAAAAGCTAGAAACTAATTATGGGTCACCATTTTGAAGTTTTGATCAGACTACCATAAAACTGTACAGGCCATCTAATAGAAAACTTTCTATTGTTCTCTTTTATTTTGTTTATACAAAAAGATTGTAGAATAAATATATTTTAGGATTCCTTAGGGACCGTCCTTAAATTACGTAACGCTCGGAGGGGGGGGAGGGGGTCTGTAGCAGCGTTATGAAGCGTTACAGGGGGGTGAGGGGGTGTCTTTTTAAAAGTTACGTAACGCCAAAAATATTTTTTCAGCTCATAAGGGATAAATATATTTTAGTATAATCGCATTGTAAAAATTTTTACCGTGGAAAGAACAGAATTTTCCAGAAAATGGTCATTTGTAAATGATAAATGGTTAAAAATAGATACAAAGAATTCTACACAAAAAGGATAATTATGTGGGATCTATGAAATTCGAATGTTCTGTGTAAAAATATTTGTATCTATTTCTAACCATTATCATAAAAGAACTTTCTATTGTTCTATGTTTAATCGCTTTTAGAAAATTTGACAGTCTTAATATAAGATGTGGGGGAGGGGGGGGGGGGGGGGGGGGGGTTAGCGTGTTACGTAATTTTTCAGGGGGGTTTGGTTTCCCGTTACGGATCCGTTACAGGGGGTGGGGGGGTATCAAAAATCATCGAATTTAGCGTTACGTAATTTAAGGACGGCCCCTTAAAGTCCTGTTTTTTTTTATTGTTATTGTTATATTATAAAAAAAAAAACCCACACTGTTCCTCGCACGATTGGAAAGTAATGAAAAAATATACCCGAGGGGCCTACATGAAGGAACCCAAGTAGCAATGGAAGGTTGTCAATCAGTTCGACTAACTGTTTTTCACAGTTACTTGGTTTTTCAAAACTACTCGCAAATAGCCCTAAGTACTCTCATAAACTATTTGATAACCATTTGGCGGATATTTTTGTTGCCGTATTATTTCTGACAACTATTAAACGATGTAACAAAAGAGACAAATATGTATTGTAATAGCTATTGTTGTATACGAACCCAGAAAATGCCTTTATAAGCTATTTAAGGGGCATTGTAGGATTTTGGTTGATAGCTAGTTAGAAACCTGAAAATTCCGTTAAAAACCATGCGTCTCAAAAACGCTTAATATTTAATATTTAAAAGAAATATTAAAATTATTTAATAATTGAAATCAGTAATATGTTACGACGATAGTATTTTTAATGAACAGAGAATGCAGAAAAATAACTAAATAATAATAATTTCAAATTTCAATGATTTTGTCCTTGAAAAAGTCATTCTTTCTTTTTTAAAAGAACACCAGAGCCGGATTTTCGGCGGAATTGCCGGGACGTAATCGACGAGTCCTCCACAAATCCCCAGGATTCAAAAATTTTATAACTATAACATTTTTTGATTTTCAAGTTCCGTCTTTGTACTTTTAATAATGAAAAATATGCTTAATATTCATGTTGAACAGTTAAACCATTTTTATATGTTGGAAAAAATATCAAGCAATAAGTTAAGCTTAAACTTTAAAGAATTATTTTGTGTAATCATTGCAATAAAAAGAAGTTCTAGTGAAAAACGTTTAAACTTTGATCCATTAGACAATTAATTTATTGTCCGTATTAAACAAGTTTAAACTATATCTCATCGTTTTTTTCAATTTCTTTGAAGTGAATGTATCATTACGCCGTAATTGTAGTTACTTTTTCGCACCATATCCTTCAAATATTTCATAAACTATATTCGAGATCGAAAAATTCTTTATTCGTTACATATAATCGTTTAGAGAACCAAATAAGCCTACGAACAGCTTTTTATGGCCAATATTTTAGGAAATAGTAATTTATCAAGTTGAGCGCTTTGCGCGGCATTGCCCAGGAACAACTATCCGTACAATAAAGCAAAACTTTAATAAAAATATGACGTTGCCGATTTCAAATTTACTCTCAAAACTGAAAATTTTAATATGGCGGACCCAATTGTTTACATAATTTACTTTTAATCAATCTGAAAATATCCTGAAAATTTCAAGAGGGTATTTAATAAAAGAGAAACATTTTCTTGAAGTGTTCAGAAAATTTGTAATATTTATTGAACGTAAATTATGTAACAACTTCAGAACCTCCCTCCCCTCTCCCCACTTTCCACTTACGATGCATAGCATATATCAATCAGCAAGTTATGCGAATCATGCTCATCGAATTTCCTCTCAATCGGACAAGTACTCTTGCGTGACTCACCATAAACATATGTATCACTGCTCAACATTCCCCCTTGACGTCAGGAAGGTTTAGAACAGTTTAAACAGTTTTTGATCTGTACTGCTAAAAATAATTTGTATGTGATATTCAAATTTTTGAAATTACATACATTCCATGCTACATGCATTTTACGATTCTTTATCTTATAAAACAAAGTACCATTTCGCGGCTGTCTGTCTGTCTGTAAGTAACTTTCTCCGAAACTACTAAACGGATTTTGTTTCATTTGTTGTTTAGATTTAGAGTTTAGATAGATTGATTCACGAGAAAGCTTTAGATGTAGATATGTATAATTGATGAATATTTGGAATTTATTCGGAAAACCTGTCACAGGGTCAATGACCTTGACCTTGAAATATGTTGACCTTGAGGGGAGGGGGGTAATGTATTGTGGGCAGAACCAAGTAATCCGCTTTGCAAATGCTGAAAAATATCGACAACCACATACAAAATAATAAAATGCTACGGAGAAATGCCTGTCCTGATATCTAAGAAATGAAAAATTTCAACATAAAAAAAACATATGAAGGAAGCATTTCCCCAACATATGTCCGTGGACAAAGTTGGTCAGGAAGACCTCAAGGTCAACATATTTCAAGGTCAAGGTCATTGACCCTGTGACAGGTTTTCCGAATAAATTCCAAAATTTCTTTAAAAAAAAATAACCGAAAGTTGCAAAACCTGAAATTTACAAATTTCTAATCTGAAATAAGGTAAACGCACCAATAGTGAAACACTAACCAATAATGAAACACTTGAATTATTTCTCCATCTGAAAAGTCTATAATATATATAACTTTTGGTCTCGGAATTAATTGCTTTTAGTTAAGAGATATATTTATAAGGTGAAGGCAAACTTTTTTTCATCGAGAACGTTTGGAAGAATTTTAAAATGTTGTATTTCTGGCGCCCTTTTAGACAACCGGCACCCCGGCTGTCGTCTATTCGTCGCCAGGGGTGCTGACCTTCTGCATCGGAAAAAGAGCTGGCACGTGTTTTATGTCAGTTTAGTGCTGCAAAACTTTAACAACGGTACCAGAGACACTTTGTTTATGGTTCAACAACAGGTAAATAAAATTACAGTTTTTCTTATAAAAAAGGCCGCGTTTCACTATAGTTTCCCTCGGAAGAGCGATGCAACCAATAGTGAAACACCTCTGTGTTTACTATAATATTACCGAATTGTGCCGTGGTTAATATTCCTATTTTCTGCACCCAGAAAATGTTTAGGTAGCTGTAAATTTCTCCATCATATTAGTTTTTTTAATAGTTGTTGTGCCGTGATTAATATTCATATACATATAATTCAAAGAATTTCGAGGTTCAAGGGCAGCAAATGGACAAATCATTTTTGGGTTATGTTTTCTATAGGAGAATTTGCTTGCGTGACAGCGCTTCACAATTGGTAATCCGTCTGTTGCACTCACTACAGGTTTCCCACTCATTAGACTGTTTCACTTCTGTTACGAAAACCTCAAGTCTTTGAAAATTCTTTTAAAATTCATTATTAGTTAATATAGATCTAATATTTGGTTAGTTTAGTACTCCAAAACCTGACTGTGAGCCCAGTATAAAAATTTCTGAAAAACTTTCAAATATATTATTTTTATTGTCCTTAATAATCGAGACCTAGCGGTAGGCGTTTCACTATTGGTGCGTTTACCTTATTCCCTACTAAACCTAAAATTTTGAAGAAAGTGAGAGATGATGAAATTTTGTTGTCCTTTTTGCATAGAAGAAATCTTACCGAGACATGTTGAAAGATTTTTGTTGAAGAGATTTCTTAATTTTTAAGTCGGATTCACTAGTTGTGTGAGAAATACGTACATACATACATATGTATTTTCGGGGTTTCTTTCACTGATACAATTTTGTTGTTATTGTTGTTGTTGAGTCTTGATGAACGGCTTTTAAGATATTCATTATATCTTTTATTTCAAATTAATAAAGCGCAGTTTAGTATAATTAAACGGATCAATTAGTTAATCGATTATTTTAGTTTAGGTAAAATGTTATTACTTTATTTATGTTTAAAAGATTAGAACATGTTATAAAAAGTTTAGAAGCGTCAATACATTAGACTTAAATACTGTTGATTTTGAACCTACGGATACAGAAATTTCAAAACCACTTATTACACATTTGCGATAAAATTTTGGAAATTCAAAATGACG
Source organism: Eutolmus rufibarbis (assembly GCA_963920795.1). Classification (NCBI taxonomy): domain Eukaryota; kingdom Metazoa; phylum Arthropoda; class Insecta; order Diptera; family Asilidae; genus Eutolmus; species Eutolmus rufibarbis. The sequence continues at coordinate 24,866,551 of OY987207.1, forward strand.
ACCAAAACTTATTGAAGAGATTTTCGAAAACATGATTATCTGAGAGTTACGATTGACAGCAACTTCAAAATAAGTTTACAAAATCATTGACGAATCCAAAATAACAACCAAACATTTTCAATTTCTTTAGATTTGTATGAAAGCTCATACATGTATAAATTTTAAGAATAGCTTTCAAATTCGTTAATCAAGCTTCAAAAAACGATACATTAAATCCAATATGGTATTCAAAATCTCATAATACCTAAAAATGTCCACAAATGGTCCTAAAATTTAGAATTTGTAACTTTTAAATTTTAAATGGGGAACTCCCATTGTTTTATTGTGCATTTAGATTCTACGGGAAAAAATACGAACATTTTATCTGAAACATTTTTTTTCAATTCGTTACAGGGAGTGTGGGGAGGATGTGTTTTGTGTAAAAAAAAGGTTATGGGATGGTCGAATATCTCGCGAAATACACGCCGGATAGAAAATGTGTAATATTTTTTAAAAAGCAATCCAATGACACCAAACTCGATCACCACGCCAACCTCCCTTAGAATCAGAATCCACAATAAAAAATGGGGGTTCTCTTTTGAAATTTTAAAATTGCCCCCTAACAAATCACAGTGGTAGCGGAGGGTAGGGGGGGGGGGCTGATTTTAGGACAGACAGAAGTCGCCCTTGAAGACATTTACTTTTTATCTAGCACAATTTGTATGATGCGTTTTTTATTTTGGTTTGTCAGGTTAAATGTGACAACCGGTATCTTAGCGAACAAGTTTTTATAACTGAGCGCTTGTTATAATCTTTATTCACCATCTAATATTTAAAGCAATCGGATTATTCAATTTCACGAATTTAATTGAACTATGTACACTTCAAACAATCCGAGGAATTTTTATACAGTGTCAAAATACAAGCCAATAGCTGCATTTTTTTCACAACTGGATCTGAATCAGATTAGTTAAGAAATTTTTCATTAAATTCTATGGAAAATTGCCTGCTAAATCTGATCCAGATCCGATTTTAAAACAAAACACAGCTTTTTTGTTTCAACCATATTTATTATTTTTTATGTACTAATAACTAATTCATATTCTACTTCTATCTATTGAAATTAGGTAAATGCCACTTCGGAAAAAAGTTTTTGTTATCGTTAACGGTAACCTGAGTAATACCGAATTCTGGCAAGGCTATTTACCATAAGTTGAGCATTTTCGACAGGGTTCGACACTAATTGCGATAGAAGCAGAGTGAATTAAATCTGTTTTTCATTTAATAAACTTCTTCTATTAATCCACCATATAAAATGCGTTAAAAAGCTTGGAATTAATATGTATTTTTTACTACACATATTTAAATTTAATTAATTAAATTTTTTTAGTTTTAATTGTGATTTCGATCATGAAAATATCTACTATTAAATTTGAACGTCGGTGTTATATTTTCATGATTAAATAAATACAAACTTTTTTGATCCATTCACTTATAAAATAAATCATATCCGAGCATGCGTAACTCGACCCAATAATATCGAAAAAAAAAGAAAAACCCATTGAGCTTTCATTATCTGGTAATATCTTGATCCACCGCCTGGATCTTGTTAACAGCTTACGCACATGAGAACTACAAGTTATTTCGCACATGTAAAATCAATGAACCACTCAGTCAGTCCCATAGCGCAAAGCAAAACGGAATTCACGGAACACCACATGACCAGTTGGCAAATTGCCAAAAAACTTGGCATTCTTTGGCTTTGAGCTTTTGTAATATAGGCTTAAAAGTATTTGTGTATCTATAGCTTTGGGATTCAGATAAAAAACAATATCGAAAAATGTAGCAAACAAATATTTGTCCATTTCAAGTGTTTAAACTTAACAATAACAATCTAAGATTTTACTATATAACGTTGAAAACTTATTTTTAAAATTGAATTTCAAAACAATTTGTTGACTGCACGGCCTTTTATAATCTATGGAGCTTTGGTGTCAACCATTTTTATTTTTTTATTTTAAAGAGTAAAAATAAAGTGATGTTACATTTGCTACTATTTCATGTAAATTGTGAACTCGATACTAACTAATTGTTTAATTGCACAAAACTTAAATGTTCCGAATGCATTGTGTTATATGGTTATTTGTATAGCAACTAATGAGATTTTAATAAAACTGATGTACATATATGTAAATAACAACATGAGTTTATCTAACTTTACAGCTAAATGAGGGTAACCCCAATTCAAAGTAAACAAATACTTATTTACGTTAAGATGTATGTAAAATTAAGGTGTAAATTGGATAACTGGCACTATATTTATAAGAAATTTAACATGCAGAGAACTTTTGAATAATGATATCATTAAGCTGTAATAAATCCGCAATGAGAAATTACATTAAAAATATATGTACATCCTTAATTTCTTCACTAACAAAGAGGAAAACTTAGTGAAACAAATTAATATTTCTTGATGTTTCGTTTTGAAATTCAAACTAAAAACTGGGAATAAATTAAATAAATCAGTACAGACGGTTAATTATAATCACGCTTATTCGCACTTTCGGTTTATTATAAGTATACGATTCAGCTAGTTCACTCTCGCACATACTTTTAGTTTTTCTGCAGATATGCCAAAACGTTATTTGTATGTCTAGGGTTTTAATTATTTTATATACATATATCGATTGACATTCCAACCCAAGTACTCACGACAGGCGGTGGTAAACGATAAAGAACTAACGTAAAACAAGTCGCTGCGCTGATATTTGCTAAACCGAAATGATCAAGTCGAAGGCTAGAACTCAACTGTGCGACTATTATTTGGCTTCTCAAAGAGAAGCAATGATTCGGCGAGGTAGGTCAATCAAATTATGTTTTAAGAAATTTTTCTTCTTAGATATGTACATTGTACATATGTTAGTATAAGTACGTAGAGCAAGTGATGCCATGTGTTTCTCTTTCTTCCAAAAGCTTAAATTATGGAATAGTCATTGCTCTAAAATAAACATGAATTGTTTTCATTAAGTGTACATATTGTGAACTAGCGTGCCCACACATGGCTTCGCCGGTACTATCTATTATTTGATTTAAATAGGATCTCAAGAATTCTGAGTAATATATATTAGGGTGTTTTTTTTACATGTTCGGTCCCATAGGCCAAAGTCTTAGTTCTAAATGTAAAAGTAATCCTCCCGAAATTTGAGACTCCTGGATCAAACCTGTGAACGGCGCAATCAGAGTTTATTTTCCCATACAAATTGTATGGGAAAAATAGTTACCATACAGAAAAAAAAATCCATTAACGCCTGTACTATGCGGCGATGTTAAACTTATAGAAGAATATCAAGTTTACAACCTAGCAAACTTCATGCGCCATCATAAAGACATTCACAAAATTATATATAGGGTACCAGTTGCAGTATCTGAGATAACAGAAGTTTCAGAATTGTTATTAGCTGCTATTGGTATTGATAAAGAAAACATTGATGATTACAGTAATGATGTTGAAGACAACAATCAAGGTAATGAGAGACCTAGCGAGAATGAAAATAGTGATTTCAGTGAAGATGAGGGCAGCAACAACGCAACATCTGAAATAGCAGATATCAATGATATCATGCACTACATCAATAGTTACACTTTTGAAGTAGATATAACAAATATTTGTGACAATACAAGCAGCACTCCATAAACTTCCATCAGAATTGAGAATTCTACGAAAGTTATTGATATAAATCTTTTCAGGTTCAATAAATATACGCTTGAAATATATGAAAAACTTTTTTTTATTTACATTACATGTCATATATTTTCAAAATGGCGGCACTTCCGCAGATGTCCAAAAAAAAAAGCGATAATAACGGTGCCAACGATTCAGGAAAAATGAAGCATCTAAAACACACAAACCAAAATTATTTATTTTTTCTATGCCAAGGGCTATCGTCTGAATCAAAACAAATGAATTATTTTAGCATTAAAAAAAAATGGCGGAGGTTTGAAAAAAAATTTTCGAAAAATTCGTTTTTTTCGGATAATTTTTCGGCTGAAAAATATATTAAAAAGTGAAATTTTTCAAATGTTACAGGTTCACACGATACCTATACATGTTTCGAATATGTGGTAAAATTTTCAGATGAATCGGTTGAGTAGTTTTGGAGAAATCATTAGCACGGCATGTAAAAAAGTGGTTTTGAGAAAAACGCGTTTAAGGTACTATTCTACTCTAGAATTTTCAAAAAACCGAATTTTTTTTTCATTTTTCGATTCCTTACATCTTCAGAAATGACCTCTCTTGTAGAGAAATTCGGATTAGAAAAAAAGTAATATACATATAGCCGCGTGAGAGAGTTTTTCTCAAAATGGCATTTTTCAAGTTGGCCGCGATTTAATCTCCGGATCTACTGAACCGATTTCAATAAACCTTAGTGCGTTTTGTTTGTTAAAGTGTCCTGTATGCCAATTCGCCACATTTTTGCATAAAATATAAAAAAAAAAATGGCGGAAGATAAAAGGTAAAAAAATGTCATTTTTTCAAACTTTTTTTTCAAACATTCGCAATTTTTTTTTTTTTTTTGAATTTTTGACTAACGGTGGTGAATTGTCACGTAAGAAACCTTCCTTTTTAAAACCCCATTCGAATTTTTTGTTTCAGACATGCCAGTTCGGAGATTAACTTGCGGCCATGGAACCATCTTTTTTTTCATACATGATTTTAGCGCCCTCTATTTAATAATAATAATAATAATAATATGCCCAAAATAAAAAATTGTTTATAAACTATAAGCGTCCATTTACATTTTGTGAAAGTTTCATGACAATACTTAATAAAGCGGCTGAGAAATAAAAGTTTGAAAAAAGGCCTTTTTTTGACGCTCTAGAGTACCTTAAACATTTTTATCGAGAAAATCACGCGAGAGTACATACTTCTACTTTGAATTTCAATACAGTACTGAAATAGCAGCCACGCAAGATTTTAGAACGAAGTTTGTCTTTTAAAATTTGACAATAGAGCCTTATATACAGTAGATGATCAATGAATTAGAAACACTTGAAAATATTAACACAGTTTCAATTTATAATGTCCAATATGCATTCGTGATGAAGTCTGATAAAAAGATTTTTTCATGAAACCAGTAATGGAATCTCCCACATTGGGTTAGGCAGGTAAATTTTATAACATCCTTCTTAGAAAGGGTAAAAAAGAGGTATGCAAAGGGTATAAAAAGGCCGATTTCAGAAAAAATGCAATCATTTGCAATAGCGCAATTATCGAGTGAAGTTATTACAGAGGAAGTGAAGTATTTTTGTAAACAATAATAAACAGTAACTGTGAGCGAAGGAATCTGCGAGTGACCTGTGAAAAAGTATGTGTTTAGGTTGTGTATGATTTATTTTTCTTAATTTGTCAATTTCGTAAGTGGGACGTCGAAAAGACATAACGAGTGAAAAAAAAAATGGAGTGCAACATTGTTGAGATTGCAAAAGTTTTCTGTTCGACAAATAGCAACAAAAGCTGACTTTTCGGCGGCTACAGTGAGCAGAATTTCAAAAAATATTGAAGTTGGCTTAAGTCCTTGACGTAATAAAAGGGAAAACTGTAAGAGTTTGAGAAGAACCACTGCGAGAACTGACCGGGAAATTATTCGAAGGGCGGCACAACAACGCAGGGCACCAGCACGCGTAATCGCTAGAGATCTAAATAAGCAGGGAGTGGACATATCAACGGGGACAGTTAGAAGAAGATTTTATTAGGCAGGTCTGAAATGTAGGCGGCCTGTAAAGAAGCCGAAATTAACGGAAAAAATGAAGAAGAAGAGATTTGGGCAAAACTTCATAAGAGCTTAACCATCGATGATTGGAAAAAGGTAATTAAATTTGGAACATTTGGGATCCGTTGACGCTTATGTTTGTCAGGGTTACGATTTTTCATTTTTAGGGTTCCGTTCCTCGAAAGGAAAAAACGGAAGCCTTATAGGATCACTTTGTTGTCCGTCCGTCCGTCTGTCTGTCTGTCAAGACCCTTTTTCTCAGGAACGCGTGGAGGTATCAAGGCGGAATTTATATCGAATACTCAGGTCTACTGTCCCTTGGAGCTGTGAAAAAATCAAACTTCTAAGCCAACGCAATCAAAAGATACAGCTGTTTATGTCGCAAGTTTCCGTAAATTTTCGACACTCGCAAGGGAATCAAAACCTGCAGGGTACTTCCCGTGAACTCAGAATCTTGAAATTTGGTATGTACATTTTTAGTTACATCATATAATAAAAATATTTTTAATAATTTTAAACTTACTACCCCTTTTCTCATGAACGCGTAGAGTAGAGGTATTAAATTGAAATTCATATCAAATACTCAGGTCTATAATACCTTTAAGCTGTAACAAAATCAAACTTCTATGTCAACGCAATCAAAAGAAACAGCAATTTAAGCCACATATTTTCAAACTCGCAACTACTCGCAAGGGAATCTAAACCTAAAGGGTACTTCCAGGTGACCTAGAATCTTGAAATTTGGCATGAAGCAATATTTTATAGCACATATAAAGGAAAAATTCCGAAAACCTTAAATTTTTAGTTACATCACATATTTTTTTATAATTCAAATTTAATAGATAATTATAAAGTATAACGATACGGAACCCTCAAGGCGTGAGTTCTACTCGCACTTGTCCGTCTTTTTTCTTTTAAATTTAGGTCATCTTTAGTGACGAATGTCGCTTAGAGGTTGTCACGGAAGCAGCTAATTTTATTAGAAGGAAACCCCACGAACGTTTCAACGAAGACTGCCTCATAAGAACTGTAAAACATCCACCGGCAACAATGATTTGGAGTTGCATTACTGGAGAAGGCCGCGGTCCTATTTATTTCGTCGAGGGAACGTTACGCTCGGAACAATATAAACGTGTCCTGGAAACGGTCCTTCTTCCTTATATGGACTCCCTGGCTTCCAGAACATCTTCCTACATGTTTATGCAGGACGGCGCACCATGCCATACGGCAAGATCTGTAAATAATTTTTTAATTTCAAAAAATATGAATGTTCTTCCTTGGCCAGAAAATTCCCCAGATCTCAATCCCATTGAGAACTGTTTGGCCTTTCTAAAATGTAATATCAGCGAGATCACGTCGCTTCCACAAGGGCTGCAAGTCCAACAGCATCAGGTGGTTTTCGTAATAGGAAAGATTCAGACAATCAGACCAGGGAAGCTAACGTAAAGAAAAGCGAAGGAACCTGCGCTGGACTGCTTCAATTCTATTGATACTGGTAGATTGAAAGGGAGACCAAACTAATGTATTCAAGGAGATGCCTGACGAACGAGACGTATAGGGATTTAGCAACGTAGGGATTAAGGAACTCCTTAAACCAACGCTTCACAAAGCCATGTGCGGAGTTGGCTCTAGCAACCACGTTGTAAATGTGATCACGAAAATTTAGTTAACTGTCACAAATGACACCAAGATCGCGAAGAGAAGAGACACTCGGAATAGGTTCATCAGACAAGAGATAAACTCTGGGGGAAGAAGAAGGGTGTTTGCGGGAGTAAGTTATGGATTGGCTTTTGGAGATATTAAGTTCAAGAGAGTTTTTTTAGCACTATATACTAATATTATCAAATTCGTCTTGTAGCAGTCGGTAGTCCGTTGTGGAGGATATTAGTTTGGAGATTTTCATATCATCGGTGTAGATAGAAATATTCTAGTGCTTAATTATTCTCTCAACATCATTAATATTCAGATTGAAAAGCAACGGACCCAAGTGGCTACCCTGAGGGACTCCCGAATTAGTTACGAAAGAGTTGTAGGACGCAGAGCAGAAGAGTACCTTGTACTGGCGTTGATCAAGATAAGACTTCATCCATGAAAGAAAAAGCTGATTGAAACCAAAGGTACAGATTTTGAAAAGAATTAATTTATGTGAGATTTTATCGAACGCCTTACCGAAGACGGTAGCAGTGACGTCGACCTCGTCACCGTCTTCCAAGGTACACACAAACACAAAAAAAACGACAAATACACAAACTCGTAGATATGCGTGAAAAACGTAGTCCTGCAGTTGGGTAAAAAGTCAAAATTGATTTGTATTTTAATGTGTGAATGTGTGAGCAATCATTGCAAAATTATATGCAGGGTGTCCCAAAATCCAACGTCCAACAAACGAAAATAGACGACGGGCCAATTCATGACTGCTCCACTAAGCCAAATTTACCCTAAGTATGAATCTTCTGGTTTTCGAGATAATGACACTATTTTTAAATTTAATTGCTAAATTCGAGCAACTTTTTCGGTGTCATGTCCACAAACTTTGATATTTTTTATTCCGGTTTTTGCATATAATTTCCTAACGAGCTTCCTATCATAGGTATAAGCCAAGATATTTCCAACGTGGCTTTTGTTTTCTCACAACAAAGAAAAACATTTTTCAAATTTATGTGTATCAAAATTTTTTTCCTCGAAGTTTGACTATACATGCCGCAAAAAATATATACTGAGCTTACGAATAATTGGCCAATTATTGTTACAAAATACCGTCTGGTTCCTCCAAATAATAATAACTGGCCCCTCCAAGGCGGACAATCTTAGCCTCTTTGTTAGTCGCCACAATATCCAATGTAAATTTTTCAAACAGTCAGATCAAATCAAAGCATTTATGGATACATCCAAAAGTTAGTTCACGCCTTGTAAAAGTAAAAGGCTTAAGAAGATCCGAAGCGTACAAACTCATCAGAACCAGTGATTTTAAAATTGTGCAATTTTTAAATTTGAAATTGTTTTGAGTCCTTAAAAGGTCTGACATTTTAAAATGTATCGTCAAAAGATTTATAATTTTTATATTTTCTGTCGAAGGGTCTTTTGTTTTCACACGAAATAAAATACTGTATACCTAAAATTTCGATGAACTAATCTTTAGCAAATATTCTGTATCATTTAATTTAAAATTATTGTATTTATTCATTAACTAAAAATGAATGCTGGCATGTGGTCTATGACATGCGTAGTTTTGCGCTTAAATATTTTCAACCAATTAACAGGTAATGGACTACTACTCACCTTGCAAATACCTTCAACACAGACTGCACGACCTCTGTAGTACTTCTGAAAATACACCGCTGGTCTGTTGCAGGGTGTACCGTTAACAACCGACGCATTCAAAGTTATAAAATACTTTAATCCCTCCGGTGTACAATTCAACTCGCATTCACTACCATCTTTTTATTTAAAGAAATTTATTATATGTAGTAAATTCTGATAAAGTATAATTAGTATATGTATAGAGAAAAAGCTGGTAATGGATTCCCTTATTTATCTTTCAGTTAAAATTATTTCAATTATCTTGTTATGAAAGTGTTTTTTTAAATCTGCATGACATGAAGGACTCTCATAGATCTTTCAGTGCCTTTAGCAGAAACGGCTGGTAAAAAATTCCCAATAAAAACTAAAAACTTTAGGAAACGCTACGAAGAACTGTTTTTACATTACACATACATATGTATATATTAAAATGTATATTTCCATTTCATAAAAGGTTTTCTTCTAAGCTCAAATAATAGAGAGCAGAACAAATTAATCAATTAAAATTATTTTAATTATTTTTAAACTTAGAGCATGGTTCAAACTTAGAAACTCAAGTGAATATCAAGTTTACCAATACCAATTAAAATGTCTAAAGTTAGTAAAGTTTCTTACAAATAAACTTAAAAGTTAACAAAGTAAGAAATACATAGGAAAATCATATTACTCACATTTCCTCCAACGTGTTATAATATAACAAAAACCGAAAACGCTCAAAAAACAACTGGAAACGCTCCAAAAAAAAAATGCACGTCGCCAAATACATATCTCTCACAATTTAGCCAAAGAACTGGTTAACGATTTTATTGACCTCTGGCTAAACTATGAATTAATTATGGTATACCATATTTTATCGAATATACCAGTATATGTGTATACCTTGTGAATATTGCAATATTGTATGCTTATTTTTTAGTTTATCATGGCAGGGTTCTTTTGTATGGTCCTGGCGCATAGTTGTATTCGCATGAGAATTAATTAATACATGTTAAAAACCTAAATTTTGGAAGCAGAAATCAATTATCTTAACATGGTGATGTCATTGAAGTAAGATACAAAACGAGATATCTGAGCATAGAAGATGCAGGGTGAATCAAAAACACGTCTTCAAATATGTACATACAAATGTATGTATATGTATACCAATCGAATCGATGAAGTGTCCTAATCGTCGTTTGTTTCGACAACTCCCTCCGCTAAAATTAGCCCTTCATTCCTTTTTAGGTAGATGTCATATGGAAAACAACCTATTGCAAGCTACCTGATGAAAATATTTCGGAAAATTAATTATGATGCCAAAATTTATTTTAGAAGTCGTAGACTTCAAAAATAAAATTTGTTTGTGCATATATTGTACAATACAATAAAATCTACTATCCAATGCCTTTTCCAAAAATGTCAACAATTTTGACCTACCACCTACCACTTCAGTATCGAAAATGAGAATCGTTTCATTTTCCTAATATTAAGGTTTTCACCGAAAATTTTCCGAAATTCATGTAATTAATACACTTTTTTATTGAATTGCCTTCTTTTTATCGAATTGCCTATCTTATTTCCAAGAATGTACAACATGTCCAGGTAAAATGGAGGTATAAAAACCTGTTCCTTAGAAAATCCTGACTGGTTTCTTGGACAATTCGTAAAACAAACAAAATATCCAAGAAGAAGATCAGAAATGTGTGTTTAGCGTACACAGGTAATTAATTTTACTTATTGCTGCGGACAAGTCATAAAAAGGTTAGAGGTATTTATTTTATTGTCGTTATTAGCTTGTGTTAACCAATATCCCTTGGGTGTATACTGACATTCTGTTAGTAATACCTGATGGAAATTTTGCTATAAAAGAGTCAAAAGGTCAGTCAGAAAAAATATCGAGAATAGTTGAAAAACTAAAATATAAAAAATATCTACATAACCAGGTTTTTTAACTGAGCTAGTGATGTTTTTAAGGGGTTATTCTACTAATCGAAAAAAATTTTTCGATTTTTTTTTTTGGCATATTTCGATAGAAAAGTATCTCAAGAAAAACAGTTTAAAATTTCACATCAATATCTTACTTCGTTTTGATTTTATAGCACTTTCCGTTCCCTTCGGTATTTCGAAAGTTTGTGTAGTGTGTATAGCAAAAAATTCGGTTGCAAAAATTTTCAACGCGTTTTTCTCGAAACGTATTTTTTTTTCGCGCGTGGTAAAATTTCAAAAAAACTAATTAACCGATCGACTTCAAATATTGTGTACATACTTATTTAGTGGTTATCTACTGCACTGACCACAGTTTAGAGCGAAAAACTTTTTTTTGGCAAATTGGCAAGTTATTTCTTAATCAACAAAATGTCGATAATTGACACTTTTTTTTCAAACTTGTGGCAAAGTGCAAAAAAACATAAATTTTGGCCTGAAGTTAGGTCAGTGCAGTAGCACAGACAAATAACCCAGATGCCCAACGGCAATGCTGAAAAGTGATGCACACAAGAAAAGAGCTCTAGCGGCCGGAGCTTTGGCTCTAGCGGCTCCGGCGACGCATTCGAAGCCGCTACAGTACAGCAACGCACTTCACAGCATAAATCAGCTAGCTGCGACGCATTCGAAGTCGCGTAGCGATGCTATTTGTATGTAGTAAGCAACTACAAGCAGGGAGCATGAGCCGGGCCGCTAGGCCCAGTGGGAATTCTTGGAAAGCTACATCGTGCAAATTGGGTTGGCCCGTTGAGTTCTTTTCCATGATAATGATTATTAATAATAAATTATGATTTTAGATTTTTCCGGTTTAATTTTAAAGAATTTGTTTAGCTGTTGTTATTATAAATAATTATTTTTAGATTATCAATATTTTATAAAATTGGTAGATATTATACGGTTGTGATTATTTCTAATTTTTAGTACTCAAAATCAAATGTTCATTTGTATTGAATTTAAATTCTTAAAAATTATTACAAGTATAATGAAAAAATAGGACATTAAAAATTTTTTGAAATATTTTTTGAAGAAGTGGGATTAGTCAAAATATTTCAGAGTTTCAACAAAGATGCGTTTAGAAAAATTTCATTATTTGATAGTGCTCCTATATTCCATATATTAAAGTTTTTACCAAACATTCTTGACATGTTTTAACTTTGAAAAAAATGTTATAAATTCGAACGAAGCAACAGTAGCTGCGCTTTTTCACTTCGGAACAAAATTATTTATTTGTAATTGTTTTTAATTTTCTATGTCTGTTAACTGTTGTAGTTTTTTCCCACTTACAATTTTTTCGAAGGAGTGTAGTTAACATAAAATTAAGTAAATTAATTCGGTGATCATAGCAAGGGTCTCTTTCATTAAACCACGTAGAATCCAATGAGTTTGTATATTCGATACATTTTTTACTAATAAGTTTCCTTATTCCTTTTAAATGCGAATTTGCTTTAAAAACCAGAGAAAATACATTTATTTGATGTTTGAATAAATTGTAAAATCGTTCGGAAGGGGTGGTTAGTTTTTGTTCATCTGGATTATTTTCAAATTGTTTCAATTTAATCAATATATTTTTTAAATTCAAATTGTCAGACTTTGTTTGTATCATATTAATAGCACAATTTTCGCATGGATCTTCGTGACTACGAATAGTTTTTAAAATACAATAACCCCAGATATATTCTTTCGAGCAAATCTCACATCAGAATGAAAATGAAATAAGCGACAAGCCTAGGCAAAACGACCGAGTACGAAAGAATACTATGAATCTCTCCCCCCACACAACAAACAGCCAGCAGTCGTGCGTGCGTTGATAACGCGGCGCTTACCCTCTGAGAGAACTTCTGCTCACGCCGCATGATAGCTGGAAGTTGCGTTGCTGTGCGTCGCTGCTGACAAAGTTCAAAAAGCTCTTCTGCAGTATCATTTCATTTCATACATCACGCTCGCTCGTAAGCATTGGACATCTGTATTGTCTGTGGCAGTAGTTTATAGCCCAAACTAATAATTTTTTTTTTTTTATTGCAAATGTATATTCTCACCACAGTTTTACCAGGCGCAAAACTTTTTTTAACTTTTATGTATGACGTCACTGGACTTGGCAGCCGCCATTTTGTTTTTAAATGTGTTTTAATTGACAAAAATTTAATATTCATTCGATAATAAACAATAATGCGAAATTTCAAAACGATATCTATTGAAGTTTTTTTTTATTTTAATTTTAAAAAGAACTCTTTTTCACCGGGTGATTAGTAGAATAAACCCTTAAGTTTACATTTAAATTATAATAACGACGCTTGGATCCACAGAGTGGGAAGATTTTGATCGCAATTTTGTAATATTCGTGAAACTGAGGAGAATCTAACAACAGTCATTTAACACGGTTGAAAACAATTTTATATTCAGACACTATAACGATGTAGTCACTATTAAAAATAGACCTTACGACAGTAGTCTGAAAAATATACTACTTCTTACGGGCTCAAATATGGTTGAAAGTGCTAAAAAAACAAAAAATTAAAGACACAGGAAAGAATTGAATGTATACTACAAATTTGATCGAAATAGATAATCAAATGTGGAAGCTATCGCTACCACAAGAACGGTACAGATGAAAGTACAAACCCTCATCACTTTGACCAATTGTTTGCGCTTCCAAACGTGATTGAGGAATTAACCTTCCCTTCTCCGGGAGCAGATTTTACCGTCTTTTAATGACCCAATTGAAATCTGTTTATATTATTTTCGATAACCTTCTACTCTCGTTTCAGATATGTAATATTCTAATAATGAATCATCCAAACAGTCAATTAAGTATTTAATTATTCTTACATCAATATTTGTTATTACAATATTTTTTTTTTGAGTTTTCTACATATGAGTGCAGCAACGTTAAGCTTTTTTTAATAGGTACACCCCACAGATCCCTGATTACTACTTTGCTCGTGACAAAAACGATTTCTCTTTTTATTTTTATCTAGCTGACCCGTTCCTGGCGTTGCCCGGTCCTAACTATCTCTATAATAAAGCTAAACTTTAATAAGAGTATGACGTTGCCAATTTAGAAGTGGCTATCTTTATATGAAAAGCCGGATAATAATTTATCTTTGCTTTTGCGGTATACACATACATACATATAATATAACATAAGTACATAGTCAGTAAAGTCCCGGAGAAATAGTTTCACTTATATATGAGTGTCTTTATATGTAATATATTTTTAGATTAAAATTTGAAACTTAAAGCCTTACACCTAATAAAATCGTTTACCAGCTTACCAAATATTTGTGGTACATATTCATATAATTCTTTAAAGTTAATTCCAATTGTTTTCTGCGCTCGTTCGGCGCAAAATACGAGATGTATTCAAAACGTCCGTACAACTATTAAATGTTCCTAAAAACTGTGGTAATACATTTAAATTTGTAAGATGTAGATGTTAAAGACAGGTTTATTAAAAATACTTCCTGGAGCAAGAGACCTATTTTCAGGTATACATATAGACAGAGTATGCTTTTGATCGCAGCTAGTACGCAAAAAAGAGCCAAGGTGAACGGAAAAAAAAATTTCGAGGATTTCAAAAAAGAAAAATTGCATATCACATGAAATAATATATCACTATATAAGAAGGTCCACCACGCTCTTTACCTGTGATTTATGAACGACTGACTGACTGCATCGGGGCAATCACTGGCTCCATGCATCCCCGTTATGAGCTTCTTGGTGACTTGAGTCTATCATCTGTTGACTGGCTGGCTTCCTCGGATGTCTGCGAGCTTTCACCGTTGTTTACCGCCACTCCTCAATATGCTGTTAATTTTATTGAGAATTTGCTTTCATCTGGGCTGTCACAGTCATCTATGGTCTCTAATGACACTGGAAAATATCTGGACCTTGCTTTTCTACCGACCCTGCTAATTTATCTGTCAGACGTTGTCTGACACCTTTGGTTCCTGAAACTGAAAACCACCCTGCTCTTAATGTTATCTTATTGTAGGATCCTTTCCTATCTAGCTTTTCTGCACCGCTTGACTTTTGTTACAACTTCAAAAAAGCTGATATTTCATACCTCACTTCCTTGCTTTCCAATTGTGATTGAAGCTCGGTTCTAAACCAGCGCGACATTGACTCTGCCGTTCACTAATTTTATGATATTCTAAATCAGTGTTTTCTACATTGCGTTCCTATCTGTAAGTCTAATAGTTCACGCTCTGGTCCACCTTGGTTTAATGGTAAATTAAGACATCTGAACAACTTAAAAGCGTGGAAGGGATTTTGCAATTCACGAACTGACGAGAATTATACCGCTTATTATTTATTAGGTTCTCAATTCATCACACTACTCGAGTCCTCTTACAATCTATATCTTGATGATATGAAGCCCTGCGTGACAACCCCAAAGGATATTGGAATTTTGTCAATTCAAAGCGCAACTCGGATGGTTATCCTTCATCCCTGAGTTTTGGTAATATTGTTAGCGACGATCCTCAGATGATTTCTAATTTCTTCGGTGATTTTTTTGAAACAGCTTTTTTAGCTGATAACTGTGACATCTCAAACTGTGGTCTTAGGTCTATAGCTTTTTATCACTTGACGAGACTTCCGCTGACTTCTCTTACCTCTAAGGATTTATTTATTGACGAAGCTCAGCTTTTGAAGTGCATCGCTAGCATAATGATTGGTTGGTTTAAGTGGCGAACCTGATCAGACTGATCAGGATCCAATTAGCGCTGGGTGCGCCGTTTTGAAACTACAGAATCCCCTACGAATGCAACCAGGTCAATGAAAGAGCGAATTGCAGGGTCATTAGATCAGAGCCAGCCCGTGGAGTTCAAAAAGAGAACTAACTCTCCGATCCTGACCGAGGATATGTCGCTGATGTTGTTTAAGAAGTGCCTGCCTAGTGCCCGGTGCCTAGCCGCTGCTAATGCCGGGCAGCTGCACAGGAAGTGAGAAAGAGTCTCTTTCTCAGCAGGATCCTTGCAACTGCGGCTGTGGCTGTTATATGGGATCCCCAGCTTAGCTGCGTGCTCCCCTACGTGCCAGTGGCCAGTGTGTACCGCCACTACTCTGGCAATGCCCTCTCCCCTCGACCGCTCTTCTGCACCTACGTGTCGAGATTTAGCCCGCCCCGCACTTCAGTTCTAATTAGTTATTAACGAGAGCGCACGAGTTTTTTTTTTGTAAAAGGCATATAAACGTGTTTCAACTTGCAATGGCGTCTACAAGTAGCGGACTCAGTATAGCTACTAGAAATCAAACTAACATTTGGCTTAACGGTCAATTATTATCCGAATTAAACCAATCAAGGTTGCCTTCCATTGGTGAAGTATTACGTTTGCTTTTTTTACTACAAAAATGAAGAAAAGAAACCCATTCGTGAATCTGCGACTTTTGCGGCATGCGAAGTCATAAATTTGTGGGAAAAGGCTTGTATACCAATTCAATTAAAAAAACATATCATCAGTAAAATTGAAAAATTCTTCAAAGACTGGCAGAATCTAAAGAAAACAAGAAAAAACGTTCGGAAGCATTAAAGAAAAAAGAATAAAACTAGCAATAAAAATTAGAAGATTTATTTGATATTGCTCATCGCTCATCATTGCTTTAAATATTATGACTGTAGAAGAAGACAAGCAGTTTTTATTAACACTGCGACAAAATAGATGCCAGGGTTTAATTGGTTCAGTGGACAGATAAAGTTTAAACAAATGTAAGACAATAAAAGAGAAAGGAGAACGTCTTCAACATGATTCTGAAGGCATATCAGAGCTCGAAAAGACATTATTAACAGCCAATTAGCTTCTAGTCTTGATGTCTCTAAATTGTGTGACAGAATAAGCAGCTATGGTCGTGACCTCTACTTTGAAAAGTGCAGGATGTGATCCATCAGACTTTAATGTCAATAGATCTTCTATTCGTCGGCAGCGTGTGAAAAACCGCAAAGCAGTTGCAGAGTCTCTCAAAAGCGAGTTTAAACCTAATTCGTCATTAACAATCCATTGGGATGGCAAACTTCTAAAAGATATTACTGGACATGAAACTGTAGATCGGCTGCCAATTTTGGTATCAGGACATGGAGTTGATCAACTTCTAACAGTTCCAAAATTGGAACGTGGAACAAGTGAAGCATGATCAGCACCAAGAAACGACTTACAATTATTGAAAGACCTTACAGCCTTTGAAAGCTTTAACAAAAATATGGCTACTATTGCGCTGAAAAGAATTCTAAGTCATTTGTGGTATTTGTCGGAAGAGCTAGTTTCGTTTGCATTTTTCGATGACGAACTTTCAGTTCAAGAGAAGAAGAAAATGGTAGAAGCACAAAAGAAGCAAAATTGAAGGCACAGAAGATTGCTCAAAAAGAATAAACCTGATATCAAACATATCCACGAAAAAAATATAGAAAACTTCGTGAGTAGCAATTCCTTACGATTCTTCCAGATCCTGGGTATTTCATCAAATTATTTGAATAAAGACGTGGAAACTTGGAACGAAGACGCTGATTATGTAGCTGCCAAAAATATCGTTCATTCTTTGCGAGTAGTGAACGACATAGCTGAGCGCGGTGTTGCTTTAATGGAGGAATATAATAAATTGATTACAACAAATGAAGAACAAAAGCAATATTTGCTTTTGTTGGTGTAAGAGTAAAGAAAAAAGTACCCTAATACTAACAAGTCAACCCTTGTATCTTAAAAATAAATGATTCAAATATTTATATACTATTTATATAATATCTTAATTTATAACAACAACAATAATTTTGAATTTTTTATGTCCTGACTTATGAATAAAATAATCCAACAAATGTAAAGATTTTGAGTTTTTATTTAAAATTCAAACCCTAGTAGCAACCCTCAAATGTCATGTAAAAAATTTAAAAAAATTACTGAAATATGTAGTTTCTTATGGTATATAATCAAATTATGTGGTGCCCCGTGAAATTAAAGAAAAAAAATATTTTTCTTAGGAATAAGGACCACCCTAATATACATATGTACTATATTTAAATATACAGCATTGGTAATGTAATTTAACTTAGGCCGACATACTTTCGGAGGAGTAATAGTTTTGCACCGGAATATTGAATAACTACGTTTAAATATACGGACTTGAATACATCTCGAAAAAAATTGCATTTACTTACGATTCAAATACGGCAACCACACATACGTTTTTCCATTAAATAGCATATTATTATAAATTGAACATTGGCGGGAATGTACCAGTTCTTCAGTCGTGCTTGAACATTCCTTAAACAAATCGAATACCTATACAATCTTTCCTTTAAAACAATTTATTAATAAATACCTTGTCATTACAAATTCTAAACCGCTTGTACAAACCAACACAACCCTTGAATGATCCATTTTTGAATGGTTCAAATTCAAACGAGACGGCTTTCTTCTGCGAAGAAATCCTGAAAAATGAAAAATATTAATACAGAAAGAATAGCTATAATGTGTTAAAACAAAATCTTCTATATTTACAGGCCGTGAACTTGCATGCAAGTGTGTATGTAATAAGTGATCTGACAGTTCGTGAAATTTACATTTAAGGCCCGAACCCAACACGTCAACTTTGCGTTTTATTGCGTTGCATAAACATACATGCAATACATGCTTTCTTATGTAACAAGACCACAGGCATACATAGAAATGGACCGCTCGATCTCCTGGCTCACGTGGCCGCCAATTTGACAACCGACTGCCACAGCCGGACGAGATGAGATATATAAGAATTTATGTAGCGCTGTTTATTTTTATCACATTGCATGGATCGGCCGATTCCGCGGATTTTTTGAGTGCGGAATTGCTCAGTGCTGACAAAAATATTTGAATTTAAATATTTGATGAACAAAAGTTTGAAAAATATGTACTTTAAATTCAATGAATGTAAATAAAAATCATTATTAATGCCACAAATAAATAAATAAATTTTTTTCCCTGCCAGATTACCAATATTTTCAAGAGTTTGTGATTGATAAATTTTAAGTTATAAAAACGATGTACCATATATTTATTAATAAACATAAACAATTGAACATATACTGTGTTTTAATTAAAGAATTTGGAAATAAAAGCTCTTTATAGCAAACTTTTAAATTTAGGATGTCACAGTGGCAAATTTGTGTAATTGGCCCGCCAAATTTAAAAGCTTCCAGGATTTGTTTATTCACTTGATTTAAAGCGAAGAGCAAAATCTGTAAATTGTAATTCGATTTGTTTGAGGATTTTTTAAATTGTGACTGTAGTTTTGGAACTATTATTCTAAAACTATTTTAAGACTTTTAACTTGGTATTTCGAGTGCAGTGTTTTCTTAGGTGTAAAAGCATACGAAAATCTGTGTTTCTAAAATCTATACAATTGCAAATGATTTGATTACTTAAATTGTTTTTATTATAGAGTTAAATAAAGACGTAAAGGATGAATTATTATATCGTGCCAGGATGCCCTAATGTGCAAGAGAAGAAAACAGCAGGACCCTTGTTTGAGTAAGTTTTTTTTTTGCGGCGGCAAGACACGTGACAGGTCATTTCTAGAGCACTTTTTCTATAGATTATGAATTCTCAAACGAAAATTCTAAATTTGCTCCCGTTTTTGAGACAAATATAATAATAATAAACAAGAAAAGCAGAGGCGGACTTCTTGTTGCTTCTTCCGATGTAGTGCACAAATGCCTCCATACAGAAAAGGCTGTTAAGTCGTTATTAAGGTCAGATAATTTTAGTTTTAATAACAAAAACCTTATAGAACGAACTACAATCAAAGTTATGAAAACATTAGATATGTCTAGCTTGTTCATGGAACTGAATGAACATATTAAGGAGCTAGAAGTAGATAACAACCATATCTATACATAAGTTGATAAAGAATATAGTATACAGCTATTTAAAAATAAAGCTGTCCTATATAATAAAACAAAGGAATTTAAAAAATAACCATATGAGATCACACGAACTTGGAGGCCAGTTCACAGGTCCATTACGCGAAATTATGCGCTCATTGATTGTTTGCCGAAATAAATTGATGGTTTCACACGGTCTGTGGCATGTTGCGCCATTTTGTTGAAACCAAAGCTCTGCCACATCAATACCATTCAACTGAGAAACGAAGATGTCAGCAATCATAGTTCTATAGCGCTCTCCATTGACGGTAACATTCTGGCCGGCATCATCTGTAAAGAAATATGGGCCAACGATTCCACCTGCCCATAAAACGCACCAAACAGTGACCTTTAATGGATGTAAGAGCGTCTCAACAAATGTTTCTGGGTGTTCTCCACTCCAAATTCGGCAATTCTGTTTATTTACGTAGCCGTTCAACCAAAAATGAGCCTCATCGCTGAACAAAATTTTGCGTTGAAAAAGAGGATCAAGCTGAATATTGTTTTCGGCTCATTCACCGAACGTACGACGCGCATAATGGTCATGCGGTGAAATGGCGAAACGTACTGACCACAAATCAACTGTCACATTGACAGTCACTAGAAACAGTGTTGCCAATTTAAAAACCAAGTCAAGTCAAGTATTTTTTACTCTATAAAATCCCTATTCTCTGCACTTTTGTCTTCTTTCCTCTCTATTATTATCTCCTTTTCTTTAAGCTGTGTCGCATATGTCTGATCTTGTCTTATTATTTTTGTAGCTTCTCTCTTATTAATCTTCTTTTCTACTATAAGTTTGATCACTTGGTATTCCTTGAAAGCTACCGGATACATCCTGTCAAATGCCTTCTGGGATTCCGCACAATTCACACACCTTACTATCCCACTACAATACTGCACAAATCTCATTTCTACTTTTACATTCTTTAACAATATGTCCATATTACTGGCATCTAATATATCTAAACCGGGGGTGGAACAAAACTACTGACTTTATAACTTGTACAGCGTATTAATAGTCTCTCCGGAAGAGAGTTACTTCTAATGAAAACCTTCAGCTTTCTTGTAGGCTGAGCCTGCAACGTCTTTTCACACACCACCTTTATTCTCTTGGTAACCCTAAATACCTTTTCTATCCTCACCCCCTTATTGCATTTCCTTAACAATTCCAGAAGTTCGTCCTCTCTCCATACCTCATTAATTCCATGTAACAGGGCCGTCACCGTCACTCTGTTAAGGGAACATAGGCAGTAGCGGCGTTAGGGTAGGGCGCGGTTGGGCGACCGCGCAGGGCGCCAGATTTGATCCGCTTGTTCATTGAGCGAGTCCTACTTACTAGTAAATTCCCTAAATCTAACTACAAAATCGTTATGATGGCAACATTAGAATGGAATGCAGTGTTCGGTCGGAGTACTGCTGTTGATTTTACCGGGAATCCGGGAATAGACAAAACAAATTATCTATCTCTTTTTGCCCGACTGCGCCAGAAGGAGGGTTATATTTTTCGAGTGTATGTATATTTCTTTGGCACGCTCTGTAGCCTAAACGGCTTGATCGATTTCAGCTTGAGAGGTGCCGTTAGATTCATCTTAATTGTGAGAGTGACACAGGGTATATCAAAATTGGAAAAAATTAAAATGGCCGATTTTTGGCGCTATATTATGTCTTCAAAAATGTTTTTTTCTCAAAACCTATCGAATGGGGTATCAAAATAAAGGGTTTCATAAATAGCTTGCAAAAATTTATGCAACCTCTATGTTTACATGTAATTTGGAATGAAAAATGCTAAAATGACACAGGGCGACATTTCTCTAATTCCCATTTCATAAAAAAAACTTGCAAACAATGAAATAATTCAGCGTCGCTGGTTAATATACTCCGTTTCTAAAGATCGCGCTTATAGTTTTTGTTGCCGGCTATTTGATAGTAGCTCTACGTCAAGTTTAGTATCTGAAGGATATAACAACTGGAAACACTTGTCTGAAATGTTAAAAATTTATAAGAATAGCACTTCTCATAAAAAGTTCTACGTTTCATGTATTGATGCTGAACTACGATTAAAAACAGGAAAAACAATAGATTGCCAAGAACAACATTTGATTACAAAGGAAACTACAATATGCAAATAATGTTTTGTCTAGATTGATGCATATTACACTTTATTTAGCTGAAAACAATATGGCGTTCAGAGGTACTTCAGACAAACTATATACGCCATATAACGGGAAGTTCTTGGGCTTAGTACAACTACTAGCAAATTTTTATCCAGTTATGCAGGAGCACTTGCGATTAGCTATGATCTATGAAGGGTGATGTTTCAGACTACTACTTCGGAAAAGACATTCAAAATGAATTGATAGAGCTGATGGGTGAAAAAGTGAAGTCAAAAATCATATCACGCGCAAAGAAATCAAAATATTATTCAGTCACAGGTGACCTGGATTTAGTCATGTAGAACAACTTTCACTGACAATACGAGTTGTTGATTTATCATCAAATGACGATAAAATATCAATGAAAGAGCATTTCATAGAATTTATACCTGTCAATGAGTCGACTGGTGAAAGACTGACTGAAGTTATTATTAATGTTTTAAATAAACACGGACTGGAATTCAACAATTGTAGGGGTTAGGGTTATGACAACGGGGCAAATACGAAAGAAAAAAATATTGGGGTTGAAAGGAAAATCCTGGACCTAAATCCCTTAGCTATTTATGTGGCTGTCAAAGCCACAATATTGTACTATGCGATACCGCTAAGTCGTCCGTAAAATCAGTCACTTTGTTCGAGGTACTTCAGAGGTTGTTCACGTTGTTTTCAGCTTCTGTTCATCGATGGAAAATTCTAACCGATCACTTGGTATTATATACTATAAAAAAACTCAGTGACACACGTTGGGAAGCAAGATTAAGCAGTGTTATAGCAGTCCGTTATGAAATTAGTGTCATTCATGACGCTTTAATTACTTTGGCTATTGAAACTCAGAAAACTGATGTTCAAATGTCTCATGAGGTTACTACTCTAGCCGAACAGTTTTTCAAATAAATGTCGTCAGTAAATCTCTACAAGCAATAGACATGGATCTCGGTAAATGCACAGAAATGTTGAAAAAATGTTGCGCTTTCTTGAAAGAATATAGAAATACAGGATTCAAAAGCGCCATTTTAACTGCGAAGCAGTTGGCTGAAGAACTAGAAATTGAACCTGTGTTTAGAGCGACAACAAGAATTCGACGTGTTAATCGCCAAGCTGGTGAGACTGCTCGCGATGAGCCTATAACTTCTCCAGAAAAGAAATTTGAAGTTGAATTTTTCAACTGTCTTTGGGACACTACCATACATTCACTCAATGAAAGATTTGAACAGTTAAATGGATACTCGGAATCTTGCCCTTTTTTGTACAATATAAAAAAGATTCGGAAAAACCAGACCTTCTCAAATTATGTAGTGATCTCCAATTGAAATTAACTGTAGACTCTGAATCAGATATAGATGGTTGTATGTTGTGCGATGAACTCATAAGCCTAAAATCTTTTTTGCCTGATCAGAATGTGGTTACTCCTGTCTTTATTTTAAATTTTATCAAAGATCGCAATTTACAAGAGCTGTATCCAAATGTATGGATAGCATTGCGAATATTGATCACTATACCTGTAACTGTGACTAGTGGGGAAAGGAGTTTTTCTAAGCTTAAGCTGATAAAACCCATCTGCGATTGACAATATCTAATCTAGATTGACAAACTTAGCAACTTTAATGTCTTAATAAAAGAGTTTGCCGATAGAAAGGCTAGAAAAGTAAAATTTTATTATAATAGTTTTTTTAATAAATGCTTATTTCATTAGGTATATCCCTTGCCTTTTTTTCGTATGGGTTTCAATGGCAGATAGGGGGCACCGTAGAAATCTCACCCAGGGCGCTGGTAGTGCTAAAACCGGCACTGAACATAGGACCTATATGCATCATGTGGAGGACAATTTTTAAAGAAATTGTGGACACTTAGTGGACTGTTGAATTCAATTTTGGATTTGCTAAATGTTTCCTCCCCCGTTCTAACAATGGACACACTATATGAAGGGAAGTCGTCTTCTTTAAACATTCCAATTTCTCTATTTTCCTTTTCCCCTTCCAGAAAGATCCTCTACAGTGGCAGAAGGCAAACCCCCAGGCACTCCATCGTCACCCTGTCCCCCACAATCATGTCCAGGGACAACCTCGCAGGTCAAGGATTTATTCCCCACTCCTCCCGCAGCAGACACAGTGACCATTTTTTGTAATTTTCTCCGGCTTTTTAACCGTTTGTCTGGTAACGGGACCATAAGCTCTGGCATTTATTGATTTCATGTTAATTTTATTACCAAATGTCTTTTTTAATTCTATGTTCATACCCATTTGGTGTGTGTAGTCAATTAAATTGAATGGTTTCAGCAATAAGATAAAAAGAATTAAATCACTGATTTAAACTCAAAAATTCAAAGTTTGGAGAGAAAAGTTAAAAGGTCACGCCACCTCCCGTGGTCCCGTTACCCTTCTAGAAGTTTCACTTCTATACACACTAAAATAAAGATCTTCTTTTGTACCACGTCTTTAAAAACAAAAGGCAATTTTCCCTGTTGATCCTCCTGATAACTAGTCACTCTTAAATAACTTGATTTTCACCTATTAATCTCAAATTAGCTCTCTACTGCACTTATCAGCAATCTTCAAATCACATGTGCTTTTTGTTATAATCTTAAATTTTCTCAACAATCCTCTAACATCGAGTAAAATTAAACATTGGCTCATCTATACCTTATTTATTCTTAATATTGAAAAACTCTAAATTTTATTTAGAAGCTGCAGAAGGATAAGATAATTTTTACAGTTTTCCAACAGCACAAAAAACACCACTTGTGGAGCTTCGCAAAAAAACCAACCTTTCGCAACAACAGCCAGAGGAGAAGTGCAAAACAAGACTTCAGAAATAAGATAATCTTTCTTTTCTCTTTTTTAGGCGCCGCAGTCCGCACTTCGAACTTCCTCGACTTTTTCTTTAACTCTAAAAAGGAAGTCAATGGCCGCACCGCGTTTTCCGGCCTTGAATTGTCGCAGGGTGATTATGCCTAGTCTGGTGTTCTAAAAACTTCCCAGTAAGTGGTCTTATTAGTTATTGATTTAAATAAATAAAACTTCATTATTTTTTTCTTTTTTTGCAGGGACTGTAACAGTATGTTGAACATCATCGTTTAAATAAGAACATTAAAAATGAAATCCCATCATTATTAAAATAACGAAAAAACAATAACCTACTACTCTAGATGTTAATTCGTGAATAATTAAATTAATTTCATTGATAGTCAAATTATGTAATACAATAAAATTCTTCCAAATCAATGTTCGAAAACCATGTAAAAGATCCGTGAATAAATCTTAAATGGCACGAGGAACGAATTAGAAACCTCATATACATTTTTATTCCATGTCACCACTGATACCGAAGTGTTCACACCTTTTTAAGATTATAATCAATTAAGAATTCCAAAAATAATTACCTCTCTCATGATCACAGGCAGAAACTTTTTAATAGAAGAAGGACATAAAACAGTAGATTCATATTCGTTGGCAATGCAGACAACTAAAGGTAGGATTACACTTGGTTGATAAGGTTTTTTTTTTTTTGATTTTCTTTAATATTATACCAGTGGCGACAAGCATTAACCTGTCGACAATGGATATAACACTGTCATTACACCGCACGGGTAATGCAAATTCCAACTGTAAAATTTCACGCAATTACTGAAATTATTGTTTACAGCCATATCTAGATGCCTTCAAATATTCATTGCAAACATAGCAACCATCTGAATTTGCATTATTCTATATTGTCCACAATATCACATTACAAATAAGGGCGCCCTTGATATCCGTGGGCGTCTTTTCAATTATTTCTTGAATTGAAAACAAAATTATGCATTACGGTTTTTAGGGTTCCGTATTAGTGTGTTGTTCCTTCTTTGTGATTACGAAAAGCAGCTTTAAAAAGCGTTAACTCTAATGAGGTTTAAAGACCCTTTTGTTTCTGGTCTCGAACTTGCGTTGCTAAGGCCTTCTCACATGGTAACTAAAGCGCGAACTTGAACTTGAGTTGCTTGCATCGCGCATTTTTGTTACTGGGGTTCTTTGCCTTATATGTTATATTTCACAAATTAGTTTAAATTAGGTACGTTACACGCTCTCTCTTACGAAAAAAAACAATAGTTATAAGGATTATGAGGTCTTCGTGTTCTTAATTTTTTTTTTTTTTTTTTTTGCATAGTATAGCTATACATTACATACATATAGTCTTTCCTTAAGTTATTGATATGTAGTACCTATGTACATACACGTCTTAAGTAGTTTATTGCAATTGTATTTTATTGATACTATTTCTTATTTAAGCTTTTGGTTTTTTTATAGGTAGGCAGTAATGTTATTTTATTATTACAAATTAATTTTTTGGTAAGCAGGATAGGCCCAGACAATTATTGCACACAGGAAGATCGTAGTCAAACAGAGGTGCCCATAGAAAGAGAAATACGACTTTAATAAATGAGAGGGAAAAAGCGAAGTAGCATGGGCGCTTCCAATGAGCATTCTCCCAACACCCGATGCAAACTATTTCCATTTCATTCGCTGTTGTCCTCCTTGCTTCCATTAACATAGACCCTGCAGTGGTTGCTTCCTCCATCAATGCACTTGCTGATGATCGCTATCCAGGTCCTAACGGCATTTCCGCCATTGTTCTGAAAAAGTGCACTCAACACTTGATTGGATCCCTTACCTCTATTTTCCAACTTTCAAGCACTCAAGGTATCTACCCTGCTAGGTGGAAAGACTATTGCAGCATCCCCATTCATAAAAAGGGCTGTAAGAGTGACATTTCCAACTACGGTCCTATAGCCAAACTCTCCTGTATACCCAAACTCTTTGAAAGCATCGTTTACGATTGTATTTTCTTCCATTGCGAATCCATATTTGCCCCATCCCAGCATGGTTTCCTTAACAGTAGGTCAACTACCAACGGACTTCGCCTCTAAAACGCTGCATGCTTTTGAAAACGGTGCCGAGATCGACGTCATTGCTACCGATTTCTGTAAGGCGTTCGATGAAATCTCACATAAATTAATTCTTTCAAACTCTGCTCCCTTGGTTTCAATCAGCCTTTTCTTTTTTGGATGGAGTCTTATCTTGATCAATGCCAGTACAAGGACCTATTCTGCTCTGCGTCCTACAACTCTTTTGTAGCTGATTCGGGAGTCCCTCAGGGTAGCCACTTGGGTGCGTTGCTTTTCAAACTGACTATTAATGATGTTGAGTGAATAATTAAGCACTCAGATCGTTCTATCTACACCGATGATATGAAAATCTCAAAACTAATATCCTCCACGACGGACTCTCGACTGCTATAAGACGAATTTGATAATTTTAGTATATGGTGCCAAAAAAAATCTCTTGAACTTAATATCTCCAAAACGCCCTTTTCTTACCCCAGAGTTTATCTGTTGTCTGATGAACCTATCCCGAGTGTCTCCTCTTTTCGTGATCTTGGTGTCATTTGTGATAGTGAACTAAATTTTCGTGATCACGTTGGCAGCGTGATTACTAGGGCCAACGCCGCACTTGGCTTTATGAAGCGGTGGTCTAAGTAGTTCTTTAATCCCTACATTGCTAAATCCCTATACATCTCGTTCGTCAGACCTCTCCTTGAATATGCTAGTTTGGTCTCCCTTTCAATCTATCCACATCAATAGAATTAATGCAGTCCAGCGCAGTTTCCTAAGCTTTTCTTTACGTGAGCTTCCCTGGTCTGATCGTCTGAATCTTCCGCCTTACGAATATTGATACGAATATGATATTACCTTCATCCATCAGCTGCTCTCTGGCTACATTGACTGCCCTTCACTGCTTCAGCGGATTTCTCTCTACACCAATCCTTGTAACCACAGATCGGCTCCTCCCTTTCGCCCTGTTTACCACCACACCAACTATGAGCTTTGTAAACCTTGTGGCGGCATCATTCGCGGAGGAGTCACTTTGATTACAACTACCTTGTTGAGTAAAAAAATTAAAATCAAAAGTAGGCGGAGAAAGCATTAGAGCAGGCGATGTAAAAACAAAATTGTAGAAAAAAAATGAACTTTTTTCGCACTGGTGTAAGTCGTGAGTCGAGGAGTGATAAATAAAAATATTTAAAGTTAATATCTAAAAATATGTGGTGTGATTTATTTTTCCCCCCATATTAATTGGTGACCCCGACAAAGGAAAAGAAGAGCGGTACTCGCCAGTCTACCCCGACAAAGGAAAAGAAGAGCGGTACTCGCCAGTCTTCCCCGACAGAGGAATAAATTGAGGTCCCATAACTGGTGACCCACGACTTCTCTCTTCAACTTACAACAGCGAAATTGGATAAAAAGCAACAAAACGTTCTGGCTAAATTCAGCATATCTGCTTTAAGCCTCAAATTTTCACGAATTTCAAAAATTCTCAAATTTCAAGAATTTTCAAAAATTTCAAGATTTTCAAGAACTTCGGGATTTCACCCTAAGTTTCACGAGTCCCGTCTTTTCATAAATTTTGGATAACCCAGACAATTTCAAGTTAAGAAGAACAACACAAAAAGAAGAAAGAAAAAGGAAGAAAGAAATCAGAAAAAAGAAAAAATTGCAAAATTTATTTAGGAAAATCTGGTATATTGTTCACTTTCTCCTCTTACTCATTCCAAATTCATTTTTAATCAATTTTTAATATGAATAATCGGTCGGACTCTTCTGCGGGTGATGCCCCTTCCAGTCCTGCTATTCCCCCTAGACAAATTTTTTCGCAAATCGCGGCCGTTGCTATTAAACCTCCACCTTTTTGGAAAGATTTACCATCTTTTTGGTTTGATCGTTTGGAAGCACAATTTGCTTTGGCTAAAATATCTTGCCAAATGACAAAATTTAATTACGTCTTGTCCTCATTAGATGGAGATGTTATTCGGATTATCAGCGATGTTGTTCGTTCTCCTGATCCAGTGAATCCTTACAGTCATATTAAAACAACAATTATAAATCGTTTATCCGCGAGTGAATCCTCTAAATTGAATCATTTATTGAGTGATTTGGAATTGGGGGATAGACGTCCTTCACAACTCCTTCGTGAGATGAAGGAACTTGGTAATGGTAAAGTGGGAGATGATTTCCTACGCACCTTATGGTTACAGAGTCTACCGGAAAGTATGCAGGCAATTTTAGCTTGTAACCCGGGAAATTTAGCAGATCTCGCCAATTGTGCTGATAAAATTGCCGAAGTTCATTCAAAACCTTCTTTATTTACTTTTACTGCTCCACAATCAGACAATATTTCTAAGTTAACAGAGCAGGTAGAATGGTTAACTAAAGAATTTAAGAAATTTAACACGTCAGCTTTTAATCGTCGTCGTGCAAATTCTCGTTCTAGGTCAACCGAAAGAAAAGTAACAAAATTTACCGCAGATAGGAATACCTCCACTACTCGTGACAACAAATTATGTTGGTATCACCACAAATTCGGCAAGAAGGCTTTCAAATGCATCGACCCTTGCAATTGGTCTCAAACAACTCAAAATTCTTCATCAAAAAACTAGGTCGCTGGTCATCAAAGGCGACTGGTGATGCTAGCGAGTTTAAAAGTCGCCTTCACATTTTTGATCTATCATCAAAAAGACATTTTTTGGTAGATACTGGTGCTGAGGTTTCAGTCATCCCAGCACCCTCTACACACAATCTATTACCAACTGGTTTCCGTCTGGCGGCAGCAAACTCTTCTCCGATTAATACCTACGGTCGTAGAATTTTGGACCTTGACCTGGGGCTTCGAAGAAGATTTACCTGGCAATTTATTATTGCTGATATTACAAAACCTATTTTAGGAGCAGACTTCCTCAGTCATTATAAACTGCTCATCGATTTATCACGTGGTTTACTTATCGATTCAGAAACTTCTTTGCAATCTAATGGCACTTTATCTAGAGGCCCGTTAACTAACCTATCGATTCTAATAGACGACTCTATAGATAAGAGAATCAGCCAGTTATTGCGGAAGTTTCATGATATCACTGTAGACACAAGTTTCGCAAAACCGGTTAAACATTCCGTCACCCATCGTATCCTTACTCGTGGTAATCCTATCGTCTCAAAAGTTCGCCGTCTTTCAACAGATAAATTTCTAGCTGCAAAAAAGGAGTTTGATTTTCTTTTAAAGCAAGGAATATGTAGACCATCTAACTCTTGTTGGTCCTCGCCTCTTCACTTGGTTAAGAAAAGTAATGGCGATTGGAGACCTTGTGGCGATTATCGCCGTCTTAATTCCATAACGATTCCGGATCGATACCCTATTCCGTTGATTCATGACTTTGCTCATAACCTTCTAGAGTGCAAGGTATTTACAACTCTAGATCTTGCCAAAGCCTATCATCAAATTCCTGTGGAACCCGAAGATATTCCTAAAACAGCAATTTGTACTCAATTTGGTTTATTTGAATTTACCAGGATGACTTTCGGTTTATGCAATGCGGCACAAACATTTCAACGATTTATTCATTCAATTTTACAAAATTTTCCTTTCTGTTTTGTATATTTGGATGATATTTTAATAGCTTCTAAATCTGAAGATGAACATTTATTCCACTTACAGCAAGTGTTCCAAAAATTTCTTGAACAAGGTTTAATAATTAACGTTGAAAAATGTCGTTTTATGCAGAGGCAGGTTAAATTCCTTGGTCATCTCATCAGTCCCGACGGTATCAAACCATCAACTGATAGGGTACAGGCTATTTCAAATTTTAAACGACCTGAAACGGTTAAGGAATTACGTAGATTCTTAGGCATGATGAATTTTTACCGTAGATTCATTCCTAACGCGGCCGAACATCAAAATTTATTATATAATTTCCTTAGAGGTGACAAGAAAGATGGCTCTAAAGGATTACTATGGAATTCCGAATCGATTAAAGCATTTGAACTCTCCAAATCTCTGCTATCGGAAGCAACCTTATTAACATTTCCAAACCCTTCTGCAGAGTTAGCCCTTTTCGTAGATGCTTCAGACATCGCATTGGGTGCAGCTCTCCAACAGAAAGTTAATAATTCGTGGCAGCCTCTCGGTTTCTTTTCTGTAAAGTTAAACCCTGCTCAATGCAAATACAGCACGTATGATAGAGAACTCTTAGCTGCTTATCAGGGTATTAGATATTTTCGGTATTTTCTCGAAGCTCGCCCATTTATTTTATTTACAGATCATAAACCATTAACATTTGCTTTTAGACAAAAACCTGACAAAGCAAGTCCTAGACAACTTCGCCATTTAGACTTTATTGGTCAGTTCACCACTAATATCCAACATATCTCTGGTAAAGATAATGTGGTAGCTGACTCTCTATCTCGCTTAGAGGAAATTAAACTTTTAGGACCAATTGACTTCGCAGCCATAGCTAAAATTCAAGAAAAGGATAAAATTTTACAGGACCTTATTACAAACTCTGCATATAAATTTTCAAAATATCCTATTTTTGGTAGCGAATTATTAATATTCTGCGAAGATACGAAATCCAAAATACGTCCTTACATTCCGAAGGAATTCCGTTATCAAGTTTTTAAAGCTAACCACAATTTAGCTCATCCAAGTGTTCAAGCTACTAATAAAATGATAACGTCAAAATACTTCTGGCCCTTAATGAATAAAGATATTAACAATTGGAGCAGAAGTTGTATAGCTTGTCAGAAAAGTAAAATCTCTCGCCACGTGAAAAATAATTTTGGTTCCTTTCCTATAACTTCATCGCGCTTTCAAAATATTCATATAGATCTTGTCGGGCCCCTTCCTCCTTCCGAAGGATTCAGATACTGTCTCACCATTATAGACAGATTCACTCGATGGCCCGAGGCAATTCCCTTATCCGATAGCTCTGCGGAATCTTGCGCCACAGCACTTTGTCGTGACTGGATTTCGCGTTTCGGAATTCCTAAAACTATCATTACAGACCAGGGTCGTCAATTCGAATCAACACTCTTTAAAGAACTTTCTAAAATTCTAGGTTTTAAGCAAAATCGTACTACTGCCTACCATCCTCAGGCAAATGGCCTGCTAGAACGTTGGCATCGCACTTTTAAAGCCAGTATTATGACTTACGGAAATAAATCTTGGACTAAGGATTTACCTTTCATCCTGCTTGGTCTAAGAACTGCCTTTAAGGAGGAGAGTTTAGCAACTCCTGCAGAATTAGTTTACGGGGAGTCCTTACGACTTCCGGGTGATTTTTTGAGTCGACCTAATTGTACACCTTTGGTGCAAAGTGATTTCGTCAAACACTTACAAAATTTGTTTTCAAAAATTCATCCTACTTCAACTTCTTGTCATTCTGGTGTTAAGTTTTTTAGATTCAAAGAATTACAGTCTTGCTCGCACGTTTTTGTTAGAACTGATGCAATTAGAACTCCATTACAACGACCTTACGAGGGACCATATCCCGTAATCTCAAGGCACTCATCTTATTTTACATTACGTATTAAAGATAAAAACGTTAACATTTCGTTAAATAGATTGAAACCATGCTTTTCAACATTCACGCTAAGCGACGTTAGTGATGTTTCGAGTAGCAGTTCCATCAATGAGGATTTCTCAAAAATTACAAATCAGCCAGTGTCTGATATTATATCTCAAATTAGTCATAAGCCAGAGTCTATGACGTCCTCGTTTAAATCGCCAAAGCTCAAAAAAACAGTCAGATTTGCTTCCGACACACCTTAAAACCATGTTCAAACGTACACTTTTCGCCGAACCAACGGTTCCGCTGGAGGGGGAGTATTGTGGCGGCATCATTCGCGGAGGAGTCACTTTGATTACAACTACCTTGTTGAGTAAAAAAATTAAAATCAAAAGTAGGCGGAGAAAGCATTAGAGCAGGCGATGTAAAAACAAAATTGTAGAAAAAAAATGAACTTTTTTCGCACTGGTGTAAGTCGTGAGTCGAGGAGTGATAAATAAAAATATTTAAAGTTAATATCTAAAAATATGTGGTGTGATTTATTTTTCCCCCCATAACCTCTCACCGGAATGCTCCGGAGAACCAACTCCCTTCCTTCCTTCGATATTTAACTGAGCAAATCATCTATCAGGATTGACCTGTACCGCCCCTCTTGAATTGTATGTTGTCGCTCTTTCTTCTATTGCTTACATTAAGCTTAATAAATATCTGTCTGCAATATTGAGTTATCCATAATTTGAAGGCTACTTCCCCTTTTCTCTGATTACCTTAGTGTTTAGGTGGCATAATTTAAAAATCGTAATTGTAACAAGGCAAGCATTTCCCACGAACAAGCAGACGTCACTTAACAAAAAAAGTTTCGATCCCTGCACATGCAGGAGTCTTATTTCGGCGAGACGCAGGGATCGTGGGAAGTGCTTATCTTGCACTCAACTAGAATAAGTTGTTTTCGCATTATTGCAAAAGCTGAAGTTTATTAAAATAAATTCTAGTCTGTTTTTATTCAGCAAAGGGCGTTCTTGTTCTACATATTAATAATTTTTCTTTCAGCTAGCTCGAGATTAGGTGAAACACCTAATCTCCTCCACCATATTAATTAAGGTTCAACACCTTAATTACCTAACAGTAGAAACAAAAGAGTTTCTTCTTAACATTTGGTGACCCCGAAGTGATTAGGTGTATCACCTGTATCACACTTATAATCATACAACGCTCTCTCATAATTACTTGCATCAATTAATAGAAGTTCAACAGATTCAGCATGACTTCAGAGATGGAACCTTTAGCAGCAGACCAAGAAGTCATAGGAAAAGAAATCCAACGGATCATCAGTAACTACCGAAAAGACACGGCTGATCGGAACACCAAGGAGTATTATGAAGAACGTTTAAGAAGGCTAGATGATGCCTTCTCCGGCTTTGACAAGAGCGACAATAAGATACGAAGCCTCCCAATCCCTCCAATGGACCATAAGTACTTCACAACGGAGTATTACCAACTCATATAGGAGCTGTATAAAAACTTCACAAATAATTTATCTGGAAAACTAGCACTGCTGTCAGAAGGTGTTTCATGCGCTCCTGAGGGAGAAATTAATCCAGTGCCTGAAGAATCACGCCCTGCAGGTGACAGGCCACAGGTAGTGGCTTCAGTGCCTGACATTTCTTTTCCTAAAGGCAACAGGCCCAGCACAATAGCTTCGCACAGAGAAGCTAATGATGCTATTGGCAAACTTATCAGAAGACAAAAACGGGCATTTGAGGCCCTACAACATATGATTAGTACTTTACAGTTGGACACTCAACGTAGGTCCAACCATTTTATAAGTTAAAAACGGAAGTTTTCAAGTGCATATAAGCTGAGGTAGAACAAATCGATCGAAACTTAAACTGGCAAAAGTTTACGGATCTCTTTGTTGAAGTACACAATCAACATATGCTAAACTGCAGAAGAGTCCTATCTTAAGGCTAATCTCTAAGCCGAAAGGTGAATAAAGCATTTCACATTGTCAAACGATAACTATGCTGCGGTTTAGAAACATTAGAGGATAGATACAGCAACTCAATGTTGATGGCCTCCGCATTAGTCGGAAAACTTTTCGCGCTGACAGCCCAATCAAGTGAAACCTCATCATCTGCAGCAATTAAGGCTCTGCATGATACCATTAAGGAATATCTCTTTGGCCTGGAAAATCTGGGTATACCCACTGACAATTGGGACCCTCTTTTATTTTAAATATTAATAAAGAAATTGGATAAACAGACTCACGCATTATATGAACTGAACAATTCTTGAAACATCCAAAGGTAGTTCAGAAACTCCAAGAGTTCCTAGCATTTTTAGAGCAACGCTTCCAAACGCTTAAAGCGCGTGGCAGCAAAGGCAAATCGATAAATGAACGTTCGCAGGGGAAAAAACACTAGCAGCAACAACGGTACACACTTCCGATAAAAAATGTGAGCCTGCCGAGGTCTTCACCCCCTGTAAAGTGTTTCTGGGATTTGCTCCGGCAGAAGGGCTAGAAATGCTTAGAAAACAAAACATATGCTTCAATTGACTCAAAGCTGGGCACAATTCACGTCAATGCAAATCTAGAGGTTGTAGGAAATGTAACAAGAGGCATAACACCCTTGTGCACCTTCAGCAACCTCCGCTCAAGGAAAGGCCAGCCCAGGGGAAGGCTGATGTAGATCAGTCCTCAATGTAAACCCCACAACCAGTTTCAGCACTCACAAGCAACACTCCAAGGAGTTATATCTTGCTGAGTACAGCCTTAGTAAACATAATTACTAGCAATGGGCTAAATTTGCAATGCCGATCCATCCTTGATTCAGGATCACAAGTCAACCTGATTACGGATAAACTCGCAAGAAAATTACTTAAATACACCACAGCAAGTCTTGAAGTCAAAGGAGAGTAAATTTCCGCATAAAATCCAGCTTGAAAGAGTAGTCTGCAAGTATAGTATCCCTGCAGCCAACACAGAACGTCGATATTACAAGCATTTCAAGATATTCCACAAAATTTCAAATTAGCAGATCTTAATTTCCATAAGTCAAGTAAGATTGATTTACTCCTAGGAGCAGCATTCTACCATGAGCTGCTCGTAATTGGCCAAATAAAGCTTGGCAATGACCTACGAGCATTATAAAACACTGTGATTGGATGGATTGGGATTGGCAAGGTAAATAATGCGCATCTTTCAGAAGCAATATGCGGGATCTGCACGGAAGAGCAGGATATAAACAATATGATCGAAGATTTTGGAAGCTTGAAGAACTCGATGACGAGAAATCCTTCTTGTCTCCAATTGAAAGAAAGTGCGAGACGCATTTCACTCAAAATATGTCACGGGATAGTGCTGGGAGATTCATAGTAAAATTGCCATTCGTTGACGATCCAACCAGATTGGGCGAATCACGAGAAATTGCCCTACGTCGATTCTTATCGCTAGAGAAAAGACAACTAAAGAATTCAACATTGAAACTTCAATACACCGAATTTATTCACGAATATCTTAATTGCGGCCATATGGTTTGAGATTGAAAAGCACAAGCAGGCGAGGACACCATATTTTCTGCCACTGTGTCTTGAAGCCTGCTAGCAGCACAACCAAACTTCGGGTTGTTTTTGATGCATCAGCTAAAGCAAATTTCGGTTTTTCCTTGAATGATCTTCTAGGCGCCGGACCAGTCGTTCAAGACAACCTCTTTTCGATACTTCTGCACTTCAGAATGTCCCGATTCGTCTTCACAGCGGACATAAAGCAAATGTATCGACAAATCCTCATAAACAAGGCCGACAGGCAATATTAACTTATACTCTAGTGGGATCATCCTAATGAGCCTATAAAATGCTTTCAACTTCAAACAGTGACCTATGAGACAACATCCGCTCCTTACTTAGCGACAAAATATCTCCAAATACTGCCCAGAGCAAGGGCCGCCTCATATCCATTCGGCTCTGAATTACTTGAAAACGACTTCTACCTAGATGATGTGCTAAAAGGAGATAATAATATAGCAGCAGCTTTGGAAAAACAGTCTCAGTTACGAAGTTTATTAGGCGAGGCTGGATACACGTTACGTAAGTGGTGTGCAAATCATCCACGACTACTTGAAGGCATTGCACCAGAAGATCAGGAACAGGTAGATTTTGAGAGCAATGAAGAAGGAAGAATAAAAACATTGGGACTCACATGGTATTGTCATCTCAGATTTTTTGGTCCACTCTTTCTACATAGAAGGGAACACCTTTGGTTAAAACCTCACCATCAAGAAATACTTTGTGAGTTGGAGAGAAAACGTAAGGCGTAAACCGACACAATCACGGCCAACGCATTGGCAAGCACTGTTAAACCTCGCTGCACGGGTCCAATACCATTTTCACTAAACACAACAACCATCTTACCAGACATAGATCATGGCCAGTCGTTTCAGAGAATGCAGAATATTGTGGCTTTCATTTTGCGATTCATAAACAACTGCAGAACCGAGAAGATTGAGAGACAGCAATGTAAAGCACTCGGGCCAGCAGAATTAGATGAGGCACTTCATCTAATCATAAAGGAAATTCAATATGAAGAATTGAAAATCGAAATCAACTAATTAAAGAAATTTTCTGAGGTCCGCAAGGGTAGCCCGCTCCGTACATTGACTCCATTTCTGGACGACAAAGGAATTATTCGAGTGGGTGGAAGATTTGAAGCCTTATCACTATCATATGATGCAAAGCATCCAATTCTTTTGCCACATACATATTCCGTAACGAAGCTTCTGATGACAAAGATATATGTATGTCGAAAATAAGCATGGAGACGTGCAAAATCTACTTGCCACTTAAAGGAAAAAATTTGGCCAAGTCCGTGGTGCAACACTGCATTCTCTGCGCAAAACGGAAAGCGAAGCCTTTGGAACAAATAATGGCTAATCTTCCTCCTTCAAGAGTTCAGCCAGCCCGTCCTTTTGTGAATACCGGAATAGATTTCTGTGGACCTGTGTCTATCCACTATAAATTTCGTGGCAAAAGGCCACAAAAGGCCTACATTGCAGTATTCTGCTTTTTTTCAACGAAGGCTGTTCACCTATATGTCGTAAGTGACCTCACCACCGAAGCCTTCCTAGGCGCATTAAGGCGATTTATTGGAAGAAGAGGACACTGTCAAAACATATTTTGCGACAATGCGACGAATTTCAGAGGTGCAAACAATCAACTAAAGGAACTAACTGAAACCGTTCACAATGAGTCTGCTAAAGAAAAGATTATCTCAACGTGCGGTAGTAAGGGAATTCAATTCAAATTCATACCACCTCGAGCTCCTCATTTTGACGGACTGTGGGAGGCGGCAGTTAAATTCGTCAAGCACCTACTGTTCAAAGGAGCAGCATCAGCATCGCTCACCTACGTGGGATTAGAAACACTTATTATTGAAAAAGAAACAATTCTCAATTCCAGACCTCTGACACCAATATCTAATAATCCAAACGACCTCACACCCCTGGACATTTTCTCATAGGTGAACCGCTAACCTCGCAGATAGATCCGCATGCAATACCAATTAAAGGAAAGATCGGTCCACAGCGCAGCGCACCTTATGTAACGAAAGAGCTCAACGGATTGTTAGAAAAAGTCGATTTAGAGACGCGCAGAATCATGGCATTTCAAAACCTCAACAAGCGATTTTAATGACCAAAATTTGACTCTGGCCCTTCATCGGGGGATGGAGGTCTCCGAACAAACGTTAATCAGGCGAACATGTACAATCAATTGGTGTACCCCTGTTCAGACCTTAAAAAAAAGTCCTGTATAATAGGAAAAAAATTGTAAGTAATTTACGAATGCATTCAAAATGTCCCTTCAAAATTAAGAATTTTTTAAAGGATAATTTAAATACATATGTGTGTTCAATCAATAATAATAGAAAAATAAACTCATTTTTGTCGAAATCAAAAGATCATCTAAAATTATCAACTGATTTTTCTTTCCTGGCTTCTGTTTACGGCCTTTGTATCAAAATAAATACGTACGTATATGTACTCCCTGATTTGTCAAGTTTTTAAATATAAAAACTCTTTTTGGTGCCAACCAAAACAAATATGAATTCGAATCTAATCTAAAAATAAAAACTTACCTTCCAACGCAATTTCGTTTTTTAATTTGGACTCCGACACAAGATCTAGAACATTTGCTCCACTTTCCCCATTTGCTCCACGAATATGTATATGAATTGATTGTGTGTTTAAAATCCATTTGTGTTTCTGTTGAAATTGTATCAATTTGTTCATAATGTGTAACTCCGCTTGTATTAAATCGTTGACTTAGTGGAATCGAATTTGATTTCCCAGAATCAAATGAAATATCCTATAGAAATGGTGATAAAATTATTATTATTATTACTTTGATTATTTTAAAATAATGTATTAGATGAAATATGTGTAAATGTGATAAATAAAAATCATTGTGGTTTAGAAACTTAGAATGACGAGTTCAGTTACCGGATTAATATTTGCGGAAGTCCATGCCATCGAAAGTTGTGCTCTGTTTAACCTTAATATATGTACGAATTAAAGGTTCATCAGCCTCAACCCCAGAATAAATCACGATTCTTCCTCCTATAACTTTAAGTAGGTCAACACATTTCCGGAAATAAAGCCTTATTTTCCCCAAAAGCAATATATGTTTTTAAATATTTATTTGCTTATGCTTAATAATATGTGTATGCAGTTGAATAAATTTTGGATTCTAGCACTGAATTGTATGATTTATATCTATACATACATATAAAATAACATGTCCTGCCTGACTGATTCATCAATGCCGAGCTGAAACTGCTGAAGTTAATTACCTACATGAAATTTGTCATTAGGTTTCTTTTGTGACGTAAGCACCCACTAAGAAAGGATTTTAAGAAATTCTTCTCCTAAGGGGGTAAAATAGTGGTTGTAAGATTGTACGCAAATCCTTCATTTATGAAGATAAATCCATAAAAATGGTATTTGACTTTTAAGTTAGAAATTAAGAAAGACGTGTTTTAGGATTTTTGAATGAAAGTTTGTATGGGAGTTCCTTTATTTTAGTAGTTAAACCAATGAAAATTAGTATTTAGCCTTTTGGTTGGAAATTAAGAATGATTTGTTTCAGCGTTTTTGGAAAATAAGGGATGAATGTTTGAGAGTTCCGTCATTTCTAAGGTTAAAAAAATCATGAAAATTAGTAAACAGTCTAAGTGTACCAAATTTCACCTCTGTAACTTTTGAAATGACAGACTTCCATACAAACGTTTAACCCCCATTTTACCACTATTCTATTTCTATTACCAGAACCACGCGGACGAAGTCGCGGGCAGAAAATAATAATAATAATAATAATCATTTGTTGATTATTAAAAGTGCTACAATTAATACTAAAAATCCAGTTTAATTAAAAAATTCCAGCAAATATTGCAATACATGTTTGTGGCAAGCAATATTATAGTATTAAATAAATCCACGCTTACATTATTATTTTGCAGCCTCAGGTTCAACGAATCCAACTGCCCACTATACAATTGTAATGTGAATGAAATCGGTCTAGCCTCTAAATTCTACATCTAAATCGTTACGCAATCCCAGAGTCAGCCGCAATTTACACATCTCAGGAGGAATTTACCTTGCTGAAAACTGGCTTAGTCTAGTAGAAATTACTAACTTGTCTAACAAAGAACAGAACCTACTTATATCTAGAACAACCCAAACGACGTTTTTCGTCTCATAAATCTGTAACTATTTTATTTGTTGAGATATTTGGATGAAACTTTTAATATATAATACTGAGCATATAAGCTTCCAAATTATAATACTAAATGTAAATAAATATTTTTTTTATATTAAAAAAATTTTTTTTAAAAAATAGTTTAACTTTATCATAGTAAAACTAAAGCTTACAATTGTTGTTTTTTTTTTTAACTATTACAAGTTTGTTGTTGTTATGTTTAGAAGTCCCATATTAAATATTACAATTTTTTATTGCAAAAAACTCATGAAAATAATTTTATAAACTTCGACCTTTTCTAGATGTAGGTACATATGTATATTTGTCGAAACAACCGTTTTAACAAAAAAATTTCATAAATATAATATTATGGAAAAATTAACAGCAGAGAATAACACTCTGACAAAAAATTTAAAATTTGTAAACTCAAAAATATAGGGTTTTACACATTTTATAATGTTTAGTTAAAATTTTTAATGTTAGCGCGGTTTGCCGATGCCGAGATTTATATCTCATTTTAAAGCGAATTTAGTCTAGAACATGGAAAGCTTGAGAAAGTTTGCGGGTTTTTTGCGCTTTTTTCATAAAAGTCAAAATGATAGAAAAACTTTTTTTTGCATTAAAAACGGTCAGCTTCCCTCTAATTTTTTCTTATTTTCATTGGGTACTAGCTATATATCATCAACGAGCATTAAAAAATGATCTCTTAATAAAAACATAAGGACTACCGACAGAAGTGAAAACTTAAAAATACTTTTATTTTATTTATTTTTATTTTATTTTATTTTATTTTATTTTTATTTTATTTATTTTTATTTTATTTATTTTTATTTTATTTTTATTTTTATAATAAAAATTTTTATTTTATTTTA
The DNA here is from genome assembly GCA_963920795.1 of Eutolmus rufibarbis. NCBI lineage: Eukaryota > Metazoa > Arthropoda > Insecta > Diptera > Asilidae > Eutolmus > Eutolmus rufibarbis. The sequence continues at coordinate 24,907,589 of OY987207.1, forward strand.
TTTTATTTATTTTTATAGTCTTCATTGAATATTTAAAATCTCTAACTTGTTCCGGTTTTTTATTCAAAAGGCAAACGAAAATATGACCCTGAATCTAATTTCTCTTAAGCAAACTAAAACCTATGGGAATCCATTCATATCTTCTATGTTGTTTACTTTCCAAACATAACTCATCTTTTGTATTCCACTCAATAATATTACATACTTTGTTTACAAAGCTAGTAACATTACATTTAAAATAATTTTATAATTAATTGCGGTAACTTTTCAGAGCAAATGTGATTGAAAATCATTTTTATGTAGATAAAAGTGATGTAGCGACCACCGTCGAAGTGTTTCGCAGCGCCAACAGATGTCGCTGGTGGTACTAGAGGAGTCATATGCAGATGTGACAATATATGATTTGTTATTGATTAATTTGAAACTATTTTCAATAATTTGGATGCCATATTACTCATATTCTAGCCTAACCATACCACTGTGGCAACACTTGACAAATAAGTTCGTTATTATTTTCATTCAATATAAGTCACACATCGGATTTGTAAGATTCATTTATACACAACTCAAAAATGTTTATAACCAATTCCCGAGTCACATTCAAAATAAAAGGAATGAATAATTACTAGTCTAATTTAATTCCAAACCACGTTATTATATAGACGGTTCAAAATTTATTTTTCCTATCTTACCAACATTTAATTAAATATGTAAAAAGATTTCAAGATTTCAAGATTTATTTATTTTCAAGATTTGCTGTTTTTGTATACATAATAGGACGTACATTTTAAGTGCTCGAAATAGAAATTCATACATCTTAAATATTAATAGGTAGGCATAACCGAAATTGTGTGTACATAATTTAGCGTAACTATTTAGATAGGGAAAAAAAATTTTTAGTAATAAAAAACCCAAGATGAGTTGCCTGATGAGGGGATTTTCGGAGTTGGAACATTTTGCAAAGAATTTAGTTGCTGAGGTATTTAATTTGTCGCTTAAAAGTTCGATATTTGCCTTTTTGTGCAGTTCAGAGGTGGAGAAGTGCCATGGCAAGTAATATGTAAAAATCAAAGTAATTTTATCAGTCATTGGTTATATAACTCTAAAAATTATGTTTCAACTGAAACATACAGATAGATAGTCTGAGGCAGACAACGAATTCTAACTTTAAGGAAACCCAGAAAAATGTAACTAAAAACATAGGATTATAATGAATATATATGTACTTACTTTCAAATTAGGTAAGGCAACGCCAAACAGAACATTGAACTCAAATATAATGAGAAGTAATCTGTAATTAAAATTATAGTAATAATTATAATTTTTCATTAATTAATTGGTTTATGTAATATATTCCTGCTTTATCATGCTTATAAAAGCAAACACATTACTTAATAAGTTTCTTGATGCTTTTTTGGTCAAGTGCAAAACTTTGGCGTTTTATGCAAAAACGCTAAAAATGCTTGGTTGATATTTTCCCCTTATCCAGCAAAAGTTCGTATATATGGGGATTTAACCCATTCGCTGCCAACTACGAGATAACTCGTAGTTGGAAATAGCTGAATATTTCGCTGAATATGCTCTCGGCAGCGAATGGGTTAATAATGTGGATATTAGAGCACTGCAAAAGGTTCCTTACAAATGACACTTAAGAGAGAACGCCCTGTGATGGGTAAAAAAATTGTGCATATGTCGTTACTTACTGAGTACATAGTATTATTGAATGACGTTGAAAAGTGAAAAAGAGTGATATGGGAGGGAAATGTGAGGATAATATTGTAAATAGGAACATCAAAAATTATTTAATAATAATTAAATACAGACGTAGATATACCGTTATTGAAATCTGAGTTCGAAGATTGATCACTTGTTCCACGATCGTCAAATTACACAGTACAACATTTTGTTTGTTCGAAAAATCGACAATAGCAGGGCTACCTTGAAAAACAAAATAAAAATGGAATTGTGGCTGTAAAAGTAGCAATTGTGGAATTAAAATTGTTTGACTTAATAGGAAAAGCACGAACAGCACATTCAGAGCGCATTACAGCACAAAGAAAAATTTTCCAAAAATCGAAAATGACGGGGCAGATGACATTTTTTCCCTTAAAAGCACAAGCAGCACATTACAGCACAACAATTGTTTTGTCTAAAAACCGTAAATAAATTGGAGTTAGCAGGACCTTGAAAATGAATGACGAGAGAATCCTATCTTGTATGATTTTCATCAGGGTGATATACATACATATTTTCCTTAAATATCTCGTTTCCTCCCACCCTTTGAACCCAAATTTCCCTTTTTTACCAGCAATGTCTTCGTCATACAAAATTAAGTCTATTACTGTCAATTGTTCTATAGTATAATTCGCAATTTTTAGAATACTTTACTAAAATACAAAATAATTAATGTTTTTTGTGTGAACATAACATAACTCCGGAGATTAAACAGTCGGATTGTTGACAGATCGTGACAGATCGGAAATGTGTGAATCGGCCTTAAAAATTGTTTGTTTTTTTTTTCAAATAACCGAAAATAAAAATGGAGTTGTCGTTGTGGCTGTAAAAGTCGCAATTGTGAAGTTAAATTTGTTTAACTTTATAGCACAAACAGCACATCCAAAATACATTACACCACAAACAATTTTTTTCCAAAAATGTAAATGGCGCAACTAACTTCGCATCCAAAATGGAGTTGTAGCTGGAAAAATCACAATTGTGGAGATAATATTTTTTTTTTTCATTTAAGCACAAGCAGCACATTCAGAGCATATTACAACACAAAAAAAAATTTCCAAAAATCGAAAATGGCGGTGCTAACTTCACACACACATCTTTTAGGACACTATTAAGCAATAGTTGCGCAATGACCCCAAACGGTTTTGGAGATTTATTAACTCCCTTTATCCTTAACTTTCGGTAACATAACCAGTGACAATCCTCAGGTGATTTCGAAACTATTTGGTGATTTCTTTGAAACACATTCCTAACTGATTACTGTGATTCGTCCTGATGTGATACTAGTTTTAAAGTTTTCGACTACTCTTACGCTAAATTGAAAAAAATTACTCTTTTTAAATTTGTTTTTGTGGAAAAACTACTCTATGCAGTTACATAATTCTTTTGTATATTGTAGGGGTTTGAAATACATAAAAAAAAATTTAAATTGGCCATTTTAGTTCACCACCACCAGTGTAGAGGGCGTCTTGCAAAAGGCTCATTTTAACTGGTGCGCCACTTTCTGGGCTTCCTGTAACACATAGAGTAAAAATTCAAACGAGGTTCTATTCCTGAGACTCAAAACTAAACACTGAACCTTTAAAATTTTAATTTTTTTTTTATTTTCCTTATTTTATAAACGTTTTTTCAAAAAAGTAAGAAAAAAACTCTTTTTTGGGGTAGTTAACCCGAATTTAGAAAGGGAGGGGGAAGTATTTTATGACTTTTCAGAGGTTCAGTGTCTAGTATTTTTTCTATAGAATCTATAAAATGTTGGTTTGTACAAATCGGTCGAGTAGATTTTGAGAAAAACGTCGCACCAGTTTGAAAAACATGATTCCGAGATAAACGCGTTTGAAGTTTTTATTTACTATATATTCACTCTGAGTTGCCGTTACATATATACCTATAACTTCTTTTCTATTACGAATTTCGTAATAAAATTTTGAGAGAGTATTTCTATGGTGCTAAGGAACAGTTTTATGTAAAAAAAAAAATTCGATTTTTTGAAAATTTTGCATGAGAGGGTCCCCTTAAAGATCTTTTTGATTGGGGGTCATAACTCCCAAAATATTTCTCCCAAATTTATAACTTCCAAAACTTTTTTCTCCCAAATGTGTAACTTCCAAAACTTTTTTCTCCCAAATATATAACTTCCAAAACTTTTTTCTCCCAAATATATAACTTCCAATACATCTTTCTTCCAAAATATAGAATTTCCAAACTACATATATAATTGCTAGACTTGAAGCTTAATTCAGTTGTTTGTTTTCCTAACCTTTAGGCAAATGCGTTAAACAATTTCAAAATTACCTCGTAACAATCGTATGCGTTAAACAATTTCAAAATTACGATTAAGAAAACCCGAGCGCCACGTATACAGCGAGTGGAGAATCGGCTGTTCAATATTGTGTCACAGTACGAAACCAGAGAAAGAATGGAATATTTACGCTCAGTTGGACAAAATTTGACATTTTAAATAAAGTGAATTACATTTAAAGAAGTTAAAGATTTTTTAAAGTGTTTTGGGAGTTATGAATTGGGAATAAGTATTTTGGAAGTTAAGTATTTTGGAAGTCAAGTATTTTGGAAGTTAAGTAGTTTGGAAGAAATGGTTTGGGAGTTATGGGTTGGGAGAAATGGTTTGGGAGTTATGACCCCCTACCATCTTTTTTTCTCGGGTTTAGCTGACTGTTTTTCTCCTGGTCGTGATGCCTCTCTTGTTAAACTTTGTTCTGTTCCTCTTGTCCGCGTTTTTTATACATATTTATTTAACTTGTCTATTTTCTCCAGTATTTTTACGGAGATTTCGGGAAACGTTCCTATATAATACCTCTTCATAAGAAAAACTCCAATAGTGCTATTTCTAGTTACCTTCTACTGCTAATCTCTATTGTATTGCCAAAGTCCTTGAATCTGTGATTGCACACTTGTTGAGTTTTCATTGTAAGCCTTTCTTTAATACATTTCAGTACGGTTTCCTTAACGGTTGTTGTGGTCAGGGAAAAATATTCCTTGTAAATTTTCGTTTCACTTTTGCCTGCGCCTATGGGCACATGAGCTCGGGAGAGCGTCACATTTCAGGCAAAATTTCACGGCGGCCCTGGCGCGCACCGCAAGGAGATACCGTTCCTTGGGTGGCGAGCGCCGAATTTAGTCGCCAGAAAAGTTACAAAAGAAGTTAAAAGAGGAAGGCCGGAGTGTAAATTAAATAAACAAATAACAGTACAATTAATCTAACCCGTAAAATTGAAAATAAAATTAAGGAGTGAAATCAAAACTGGTTGAACAAATGAAAGTTAAAATAAGTAAAGCTAGGACCGCAAAATTAAGTAGACAAATGAAAGTTTGAATAAGTAATTAAATGTGGATCGGAATAAACAGTTAAAACTATAAAGGCGAGTAACCATAACCTTATATAAATGACTAGGAGTGAAATCAAATTAAAGTGTAATTATTTGGTAACTAAATAAAAATAAAATTAAATAGATCAATAAAATTAAAATTTGGCAACCAACTAAATTTAAAATTAAATAAATCAATAAACTTAAAATTTGGTAACTAAATAAAAATTAAATTAAATAAATCAATAAACTGGAAAGTTAACTTATGGAAATAAAAATTGTTTGATTGCACCACGACGGGGCCGTTGAAGAGGCAACCGCAGCCACATAGTCAGCACCGTCCGCAGCAACTCAAGCAGCCACAGTCAACAGCAGCAACCAGGAGAAGCAGTAGCCCCACCAGCAGCAAGGCGCCCAACGATTTTTTTTTTTTTTGTTAAAATTGTAATTTTTGTTTATTTGAAAGAAACAAAATAGAGTCGGGTATGTCAACTTAAGTTAATTTTTCTCTTGGTCCCCTCTCCCACCATCTTCTTTTTAGCAGGGTAGATTTTTTTTTCAGTAATATAAAAGGGACCTCTCCATAATATCAAGGCCGGGGGAGGTCAGAGGGTGGTTGAGGCATAGGCCAGGGGGTTCGTCTTCGATCAGAACCCCTCCCTCAAAGCCATTTACGGGCAGTTACAGGGAGTCATCCCGCATTGTCCTTTTCCTTCCCCCTTGCGATTTGTTCGTTCCGTCGCGGGAGAATTTCGGTTTGTTATTGATGGGCCGTTCCAGCGACTGAAAGCGGTTTTTTTTTTGACAAACCCCCCTACACTACCGCATATGCTAGCCTGCCAGCTCCCACAGCCGCATACTGCTGAACAAGGGGTTTTAGCCGGGCTCTCTTGAGACATTCACCATACATAACAGTAACACGGTAGTAAGTCTACCACAACCAACCTGTTGGAATTCTCCAATTTTTGCCTCAATAATATAGAAAAGGGAAAGCAGGTCGACTGTGTGTTTACCGATTTCAGCAAAGCTTTCTACAGAATTAACCATCGAATATTACTACGTAAATTGTGTTTTCTTGGTTTCCCATCTCCTGTCGCCACTTGACTTTGTTCCTACTTATCTGATCGCTCGCAACCAGTTTTATTCCATGGCGTTTTATCCAGGGAACTTTCTAACATATCTGGCATACCCCCAGAGGAGTCGCCTGGGTTCAATACTCTTCTAAGATCTTTTGTGATATCACTAGCGAGCAAGATTGTTCTGTTTTAAATTCTAACCTCACCGCTTTTCATAGCTGGTGTATTTTGAATCATTTACCTTTAAATATTAACAAATTTACGTCTTACTCGTCGAAAAAATGTTACTCATTTTGACAACTTCACTGACGAATGCTCGCTGAGTAGACTTGCCAAAAAAAAAGATTTGGATGTTTGGTTCAACAGCTCTTTCTCTTTCGATGATCATGTGCACGCAATAGTAAGCAAAGCCAACCCCACCCCCAGCTTCGTCAAATGCTGGGCAAAGGAATTTGATGATCCCTATGTCACTATGTCTTTATACTGCACGTTTGTCAGACCTATTGTGGAGTATGCAAACTTGGTGTGGTCTCCGTCCTATAAAATTCATATTCACCGTATTGATGCAGTGCAGAAAAGATTTCTTAGTTTCTCCGTCGGAGGTCTTCCGTGGAACAACCCTTTCATCCTGCCTACCTATGCGCACCGTCTCAAGCTGCAGGGCATATCAATTCACCTGAGATTGTTGCCCCTTTTAATATTTCAGTCCCGTCGCGTTCATTGAGAGATTAGGGTTTCATACATGTACCTCTTCATCGAACCAATTACGGCATGTTTGAACCTATTACCTGAATGTCACACACTTTTAATTCTTACAATAATAAACTTGATTTTAACTATTCCAGAGCCAAACTTAAGCATCAAATTCGCTGTAGTTAATTTCATTGCTTGCTGTTTTTAATTTGTAGTAGTCAGAATGTTGATGAAAATGAAATAAATAAATAAATTTATTCCTGCATTTGTTAATGATCCATATGTTAATCTCGCCGCGAGAGCTCACATATTATTTAAATAAATATAATATTTTATAAAGCTTATATGTCGAAAATAAAAACAAAACTTTATATATTGTCATTGTACTATACAATCAATTCGAATCCTCAGTCGCAAATACTTTAATATGTGAAAGAACGTGTTTACCTAATATACATTACTAAGAGTCACCGTTATAAAAAACTGAAACACGAGTAAGATTACTTAGTTCTGAATTTAAGAATTAATTTTCAGTTATTCTTAACTCAGCAACTATAGCTTTACGACGCAATTAAAATAAAGTTTAGAAAACCTAAATAGCAATGACTTCACAGAACACGATCTTATACACAACTGAAAAAAAATTTGATTTAGTAATCAAGAGAAACGAAAAGCTTAATTTCATTTGTTTACATTTTTCTTACGAAATTTGACGAAATTCTGTACTTTTGTCTTTTCCAATCGAAAGTTATTCAAAAATTGAGAATATTTTACTATAAGGTCAATAATTTAAATAAAATATTCAGTTGCTAGAAAGGTTCTAAATGAAAGCTTATTTCAAAAATTAAAATACCACATACTTTTCAACTGCTGTATTTATTATGTTCTGCAGAATTTATTGCAATAAGGCGTGCAAAATACTGTACATAAATTATAATATTAGAAACAGTGCGTACGCCACCAGTCGTGATCAAACAATAATAATTGTATGCGACATGATCAAATAGTAATAATAATTACCCTGAATAGGGTAAAATAAGATCTGAATATACGGGCATAGCGGGCATATGCCTGGTGGATCGAAAATAATAATATTACGATGTGATGACTTTGAGAAATAATATCCAAAATATTATATATCATTATATCTTTATTACCGGAGTTAAAATTTTCGCTAGCACATATAAACCCAAATGAGGCACAGACTCGGAGGCATAAGCACGCCCAAATCTAGCCCATATTGCAAGTACATATGCCCATAGCAGGCATGAAAATGCCTGAAAGCAGGCACGAAAATTTAAAAATACGCTCTTTTCCATGAACATGGACGTCAAAAACAACCACGAAAATTTAAAAATACGCCCTTTTGTAGGCACCTACGCGCCCAAAGCAGGCACGAAAATTTAAAATATGACCTTTTGCAGGCACATTTCGATCAAAAAATAAAAATTATTTCGTAATCGTTATCGACCGATCAAAAAGCAAAAATTACCTCATAATCGTTATTATGCAATTTATAATTTTTATTTAGCCGGAAAAAAATTAAATCTTTTATTCGAAATAATTTTGTATCTAAGGCTGCAAATGAAATAATTGATTTTAGCTTGGTATAAAGTAATGATTTCTTTTGTTTTGACCCATTCGCTGCCGAGAGCATATTCAGCTATTTCCAACTACGAGTTATCTCGTAGTTGGCAGCGAATGGGTTAAAGTTAAGAAATAATCATTACTTTCGGTCCCTGTTGTATTTACTTGGTCTGAGTAATTCCACACTGTTTGGATCTGTGTGATATTTCTGATTAAGCAGTCGAGTTCTTTACAATTTTATTTATTTAGTTCTTTATTTTTTCAAATAGTGAAATTTCACTGAATTCTGATTTAGTTTTGCTTTTTTAGTTTTTTTTTTTTTTTTTTTTTTTGAAAAACTTTATTGTTTAATTTATGTATTAGGCCTCGCAGGGCCTCTAGCATAAGTTACATCAATTCTTAGAAACTAGCAAGGTGATTAACTATTGCGCCAGTGCGGAAAGTTAGTTGGGTTCACGAGGCTACTGATTTCCTATGCTGGTGGTATTAAGTGCAGTTCCCAGGACAGTTGGAGGTGCCATTGCCCTGGTATTTCCTCTTTAACGATCTTCTATAATCCTTGTAGAGCTGGTATACCAAGTTGTCCCGACTAGGGCGGTGAGTACAATGATGGTTGTTTCAATCCGTGTCGAGTTTATGTCGACGGGGCTAACCACCACTGAATTGATGACCTCCCCGGTGTTGTCTACCTGCTTCGTTTGATAGTTTCCCATCGTTACTGTTATTGGATTGTGGCATGGGGTTGAAGAGAGCCTTCACTGTCTTCTAATAAATTCAGCTTTTAGCTTTTATTATTCTTCTTACATAAATAAACAGCTTCTTCAAATAATTAAGCTATTTTTATTTTTTATATTTAATTAGGCAGCACAATATATTTTATTTTCTAAGTTTTTAAACAACCTTTTAGATCAGGAAATATTTTCTAACTGAAAACAATATCAGTCAATAGCTACTTCTATTTTTTATTTTTTCAAAACGCCTTCTCGCTTTTTATAATTTTCAAGTAAAAATCTCAAACCTACTCTACTCTTTCCAATACACTCAGAAATAAGCAATTTAAATAAACCAAATAAATTCCGCGACGGAAACAAAGTCTAACATGGAAACAACATCTATAACATCGACCACCACAATACCCCCCCTCCAGTGATTCACCCGAAGCACGATATAAAATTCTGATTCAAAAAATTTTAAATAAAAAACTTTATAGGAATCTAACTTTTTTTTGTGATGGATTTTGTGGAATGGGGATGTTAGTGGTTCTGAATGTTTTATTCGCTATAGACACTGGTCTATGACGAAAAATTTGTTGAGTACGAACAGACGCTGGCTGTTCCGTTGAACGTGAGCTAGCTTGAGTAAAATTGATGGTATTTTTCTCAATTGGATTAGAGTCCTGAAAAATTGGAATAAAATATGGTTTTAAACGAGCTAAAGAGACGTTAATGTCTTTATTTTTAATTTTGACCGTGAAAAAATCTGGGTGACGTTTGATTACTGGAAACGGTCCATTGTAACAACATCTAAAAGGTTCCTTGGTTGCATCATTCCTAACAAGAACATGAGAACAAGTCCCTAAATCCTTAAATTGGAAAAATTTACCTTTTGAATGATTGGAAGCCGAAACAGGACGAATATAATTAAAAAATTTCTTTAAACGATTTACAAAATCACTTTGAATATAATTTTGTTGGTTTGAAAGAATGAAATCTCCTGGAAGTCTTAGAGATTGGCCATAAAGTAATTCGGCTGGTGTAGCGACAAATTCCTCTCGAAAAGCAGTTCGCAAACCAAGCAGAACTGATGGCAGGGAATCTGACCATGACGACGCATCGAAAGTTTTAATAGCCGTTTTAAGCGTTCTATGCCATCGTTCTATGAAACCATTCGATTGAGGATGGTACGGTGTAGTCCGATTATGTCTGAAACCTAAGAATTTAGAGAGCTCACTGAAAAGATTAGATTCAAATTGCCTTCCTTGATCGGTAACAATAATTTTTGGGATACCGAATCTGGAGATCCAATCACGAAAAAGAGCTTTTGCACAGGATTCTGCTGATATATCCGTTAAAGGAATCGCTTCAGGCCAACGAGAGAAACGATCAATGATGGTAAGGCAATACCTGAAACCGTTCGAAGGAGGAAGAGGGCCAATAATATCTAAATGAACTATCTCAAATCGAGATGAAGTGAGTGGAAATGAGCCAAAAGATTTTTTAACATGACGTGAAATTTTGTTCTTTTGACATGTAACACAACTTTGAGTCCAATTATTTACATCCTTATTCATGGATGGCCAAAAATATTTCGATGTTATCATCTTATTTGTAGCACGAATACTGGGATGTGAAAGATTATGAATTGCTTTGAAAATCTGAAAACGGAATGGTTCCGGAATATAAGGACGATGACGTGATTTTTTAATTTCGCAATAAATTTGTTTACTACTCCCTAAAACGGGTAATTTAGCAAATTTAAAAGAAGAATTGTTCAAAAAATTTTTAAGCTGGCTATCTTTTTCCTGAGAAATAGCTATAGCTTCAAAATCTATAGATGAAGGTAGATGAATTTCTTCTAAACGCGAAAGGGAATCTGCAACAACGTTATCCGTCCCAGAAATATGTTTGATATCCGTAGTGAATTGTCCAATGAAGTCTAAATGTCTTGCTTGACGTGGGGAGGCTTTGTCAGGGTTCTGTTTAAAAGCGAAAATTAAAGGTTTGTGATCTGTAAAAAGTGTAAAATTCCGGCCTTCCAAATGATAACGAAAATATTTGATACTCTGATAAGCTGCTAATAATTCTCTGTCATAGGCACTATATTTAATTTGCGCTGAATTCAATTTTGTGGAAAGGAAACCAAGGGGTTGCCACAAATTGTCAACCCATTGATTTAAGGCTGCACCAATTGCTTTATCCGAGGCATCCACAAATAAAGCCAAACGGGCCTTACTGTTAGGGATAGCAAGAAGGGTAATTTTCGCCAGTTGAGATTTAATGTTCTCAAAAGCTTTAATTGAATCCGAATTCCAATCTATTGGTTTAGAGCCTTCCTTCTTATTTCCTGTTAAATATTGGTTTAACAGCGAATGATGCTCCGCTGCATGAGGAAGAAATCGGCGGTAAAAATTAACCATGCCGAGAAATCTTCTAAGTTCTTTAACAGTAGTAGGTTGCTTGAAATCTAAAATTGTTTTAACCTTTTCAGGCGACGGTTTAATACCATTTGAATTAATAAAATGACCGAGAAATTTTACTTCTGGAAGCATGAAGTTACACTTCTCGATGTTAATAATCAACCCATGATTTTGTAATCGCTGAAAAATTTGTTTTAAGTGATCCAGATGTTGTTGCTCAGAATTAGAGGCTACCAAAATATCGTCAAGATAAACGAAACAAAATTGGCAGTCTTGGAGAACTGAATTTATAAATCTCTGGAAAGATTGAGCCGCATTGCAAAGACCAAAAGTCATTCGAGTAAATTCAAAGAGACCAAAAGGAGTACAAATTGCGGTCTTGGGAATATCCTCTGGTTCAACTGGAATTTGATGATAAGCTTTGGTTAAATCCAAAGTAGAAAAAACTTTACAATCTTGAAGTTGGCAAACAAAATCATGAATTAGAGGAATCGGGTAGCGATCTGGAATTGTAACAGAGTTAAGCCGTCTATAATCGCCACATGGTCTCCAATCCCCATTAGGTTTAGGGACCATGTGTAAAGGAGACGACCAAGGACTGTTGGATGGTCTACAAATTCCTTGACTAAGCAAGAATTCAAACTCTTTCCTTGCTATTGTGAGCTTCTCAGGAGATAGACGCCGAACTTTAGAAAAAATTGGCTGACCAACAGTTTTAATTTGATGTGTGATATTATGTTTTACTGGCTTGGAAAACGTCGATTCGATAGTAATACTCTGAAATTCACGAATTAATTTTTTAACATCGTCATTAATTGATGATTTAATTAGGACGGATAAAGTTGTAGAAGGACCTGTAAAAATACGGCCATTTGAAGTCAAATTAGTAAGCGGATCAATAAGAATCCGTTTAGAAAGATCTACAACTAATTTAAAATGGTACAGAAAATCAGCGCCTAAAATAGCTTTCTCAACATCAGCCATTACAAATTGCCATTGAAAATTTCTTCTTAAACCAAGATCCAAATTCAGAATTTTATTTCCGTATGTACTAATTGGCGAAGAATTGGCGGCCGATAATTGTAAACTTGAAGGTAACAATTTAGATGAGGGTGGCACTGGAATGACAGAAAGATCTGCCCCTGTATCAATTAAAAAAGATTGACCCGAAGATTTATCATAAACATGAAGACGACAGTTACGCTTACATGTATCACCCGTCGTCATAGATGACACACACTTTAATTTTTTGGTGTCTCAGAAATGTTAAATGAACAAGGAGGTATACACTTGGAAGCGTTATGTTGGAATTTAAAATGGTACCAACACAAATTAGAATTACCAGAATTTCTCTTAGGACTCGATTTAACCTGATGCGGAGAAGGAAAACGATTTCCCGAAAAACGCGAACTATGCTGCGAAGAACGACTTGAAGAACGATCCCTGTATTTTAATGACCTTATTTCATGAGTCAAATCTTCCATTTGCTGCTTAATTTTTGAAATTTCAGATGTTAAATTAGCCAAAATATTATTGCTACCAAAATTTTGACTAGAAGTATAAGCAAAAACTGAAGGTTTACTACTTACTTCAAAAATTTTGTCCGCACAATTAGCTAATTCAGAAAGGGATCCTGAATTACATGACAAAATAGCTTTCATGTAATCAGGGAGACGCTGCAACCAAAGAGTCTTCAAAACATCATCACTGAAACTTCCACCTGACAAATTTCTCATCTCTCTTAGAAACTGAGATGGAGATCTGTCACCTAAAACAACATCTCCGAGAAGCTTATTTAACCTTGATGTTTCACTATCCGAGAGACGAGATATTAACGCCTCTTTGAGTTCGGTATATGGATGACGTGGATCCGGATTTTCCAAAAAGTCGCTAAGTACGAAAACAAGACTCTCATCCAATGCCGAGAGTAAATGATTGTATTTAGCTTGTTCGGAAGAAATTCTGGCTAGCTCAAATTGTGCCTCAAGCTTTTTGAACCAGAATTTCGGTGCATTCCTCCAAAAAGATGGTGCGGAAAAAGAAATAGTTGAAATGGATGAAGGTGGTATTGTGTTAACCGCGCTACGTGGTTGCGGAAGTGGACCTGATGAGAAAAAATTATTCTCATCAACAGTACCACTTAAGTTTCCGCGACTTTGGTTCCCGGGAACCACTGAGATTTCTGAAAAATCACTCTCCGAAAAACTCATGACTTCCGAACGAAAGAGAACGCGGAGTGTATTAGAAATTTACAAAAAATCAACTAAACTATTTGAAAGAAAAACTTATCTTAATGTTGATTGATATACTGCGGGTGTTGATTGATGAGCTGCGGGTGTTGATTGATGAACTGCGGGTGCTGATTGATGAGCTGCGGGTGCTGATTGATGTTGTTGAAAAGCACTGTGATGTCTTCAGGGTGGACTTTATTTTAAATATCTGCTTTGTTGGAATTAGCACAGCAGGAGGAGGAAAAATTAACCTACACTCGTAAAAAAATTAGCCTGTTCACTAGGCTGTCGGGGTCACCAATTTGAAGAGAGCCTTCACTGTCTTCTAATAAATTCAGCTTTTAGCTTTTATTATTCTTCTTACATAAATAAACAGCTTCTTCAAATAATTAAGCTATTTTTATTTTTTATATTTAATTAGGCAGCACAATATATTTTATTTTCTAAGTTTTTAAACAACCTTTTAGATCAGGAAATATTTTCTAACTGAAAACAATATCAGTCAATAGCTACTTCTATTTTTTATTTTTTCAAAACGCCTTCTCGCTTTTTATAATTTTCAAGTAAAAATCTCAAACCTACTCTACTCTTTCCAATACACTCAGAAATAAGCAATTTAAATAAACCAAATAAATTCCGCGACGGAAACAAAGTCTAACATGGAAACAACATCTATAACATCGACCACCACAGGGTGTTTATATGGGATGTCCAGGGGGTCACATCGCTTAAGTCGGCAGAATTTGTTTGACGTTAAAATTTTTCTTGCTGTTATGTTGGGGTGAATGGCCAAACGTGCTGTGTAGTTCATGCTGAGCTTAGCAGCTTCTTGTTCGACGGTGTTTAAATTTGTGTCGTTTAGGAGGATTTCATTACGGACGTACCTTGGGGCACCTAGAATAGCTCTGATGATTTTTGTCTGGGCACGTTGCACTTTGGCCAGGTTGGATGTTTTTGTTGCTCCCCATAATTGGAGACCATAAGTCCATATGGGTTTTAGAGTGGCTTTGTATATTGCTATTTTTGTATCGATGCCCAGTTTTGAGTTTTTATGAAGAAGCCAATAAAGGTTGTTGAAAGCTAGTTTTAGCTGTTCGCACTTTTTGTTTATGTGGGATTTCCACGTAAGTCTTCTATCTAGGTGGAGCCCTAGGTATCTGACCTCGTTCTTGGTTGTTACCGGTTTGTTGTTGATGAGGATAGGCTTGCAAGTGGCTGTTCTTAGAGTAAAGGTGATCTGCTCACATTTGTTTTCATTGAGTTTAATACCCCATTTATCCGCCCAGTCTATTATTTGGTCGACATGGGTTTGGAGCTCTCTGCGTGCAGTTTGTGGATTCGGGTGGGTTATAAGGACAGCGGTGTCAACGGCAAAAGTGGTAGTTATGATCTGCTTATTTGTTGGTAAGTCTGCTGTATATAATAGGTAGAGTGTTGGGCCGAGCACACTGCCTTGGGGTACGCCTGCTTTGATGGGGTATGACTTGCTAAGGTGGTCGTTATATTTTACTCTAAAGTGTCTACCTTTGATATAGCTTTTAAGAATACCGTGGAATTTGGTGGGGAGTAATTTTTCTATTTTGAGCAGCAATCCTTCATGCCAAACCTTGTCAAAGGCCTGTGCAACATCGAGAAGTAGTCCTACGCAGTAGTTTTTGCCTTCAAATGCCGCTTTGATTTCGTTGACTATCTTGTGGACCTGCTCGATAGTACTATGGTTATTACGAAAACCGAATTGGTGCTCTGGAATTATTTGGTGAGTCCTTAGTGCCTTTTGAATTTTTCCTAATAGTAGTTTTTCGAATATTTTTGAAAGTATAGGCAGTAAGCTGATTGGTCTGTAGGAGTTGATTTTGGTTTTGTCCTTGCCAGGTTTGGGTATGATAATTATGTTGGACATTTTCCAGGTATTAGGGAAGTAGTTGAGGCGAAGTATTGCGTTGAAAATGTGTGTAATTCCGAGAATGCTAGACATAGGGAGGGCTCTGATTAGTCTGCCTGTAATTCCGTCATGTCCTGGTGATTTAGCCGGGTTGATGTTTGCTATTTTTGAGTGGACGTCTTTAATAGTGAATTTTATTGGTCTCGAGGTGCTTGTATTGTTGTTAGTTTGATTGTTGGGTTGTGAGGTAATGATGGGTTTAAAAACTTCAGCCAGATGCTGCGCGAATTTTTCCGCTTTTTCTTCCGGGCTTGTAATCCAATTGCCATGGGCGTTTCTGATTGGAGTGTCCGGGTGGATGGGTTTTCTTATACGTTTTGTGACCTTCCATATAGAATAGTTGGTGTCTGGGAGGTGGTTTAACCCAGACACGAACTCATTTATGCAAACATTTTTGTCTGAGATAAGCTTGGCCTTGAGAGACTTAGTGGCGTGGTTTAGTACTCTTTTGGCTTCAGGAGATCTAGTTTGTTGCCATCTTGCTTTGGCTTTTCTTTTGATTTTTAACAGATCCAGCGTGGGCTTATTGAGATGGTTTGGTGTTCTATCAGGGGATAGTTTATATGTTGCTGGCGTCGCGATCTCTGCACATTCTTTGATGGTGTGATTTAGGTAGTTTAAGGCGTTATCAATGTCAGCTTTTGATTTTAAATTGATATGTGGGCAGAATGATTTTTCCATTAGTTTTTGGTATTTAATCCAGTCTGTTCTATGATTAGTGAGGGCTTGTGGTTTAGCGATGAATGCGGGGGTACTGGTGAGGGTAAAAATTGTGGGGGCATGATCGGATGATAGGTCCAGAGTCGTTTTGGCAGTTATTTGATTGGGGTTGAAATTTTTATAAACGCAAAAGTCTATGATATCCGGGATTTTTTTTCTATCCGTCGGCCAGTATGTGGGGACACCTCCAGCTGAACATGAGAGGTTGTTTTTGCAGATGGACTTTAGAAGCTGATTGCCTTTTGGTGTTGTAAGGCGAGCGCCCCAGTAGGGGGATTTCGCGTTGTAGTCGCCTATGGCCAGGAATCGGGGGCCAAGGGAGTTGAAGAATGCGTCGAATTGGGCTGTAGAGATAGGGAACCTTGGTGGACAGTAGACTGCGGCTATGTTGAAGTTAGATGTTAGTTCACTTATGTTGATTGCGGTATAGTGTATATTGTCATGTTTACTATTCACTATTGGATGATGTTTTATTCTATTTTTTACGAATATTGCGGTGCCGCCATGCGACTTATCTTCTGGATGGTTCGTGGTGTAGCATTTGAATCCTGGGATTTTGCATTTATTTTTACTGGTTAAGTGAGTTTCGGAGATAAGCATGACATCTATTGAGTTGTTTTTGATGAAGAGCTCTAATTCGAGTAAGTGGCTTTTGATGCCGTTCGCGTTCCATTGGGCTATTGTTAGTTGCTTCATGGTTTTAGTAGCTTAGTTAGTATATCTGTTTGCTTGTTTAGAGTGTTCTGCATCTGCTGCATCGTTATAGTTAGCTGTTGTATATTTGCAGAGAGAGCCATAAGGATTTGGATGATGTTGTCTTGTTGTGAGTCTGTTTGTTGATTGAGGTTGTTTTTGAGTACGTTTGCAAATGTGTTGGAGTTGTTGTGCGTTGTTTGTTGGATGTCAGGTGCGTTTAAGGTGGATGCGATTTGATATGTAGGTGTATGTTGGTTTATGGGTGAATTTAGGGGGGGGTGCTTGCTGTTCGTTTGAGTTTTGCTGCGGTTGATTGCAATGTAGACTGGACAGCCCCTGTAGTTAGCGGTATGATTGCCATTGCAGTTGCTGCATTTCTTTAGGTTAGGATCTTTCTTGTTTTTGTTGCACATCTCTAACTGGGTGGCATTCACCGCAGGCTACGCAAACACTTGTTAGCTTGCAATATGTTTTCGAGTGCCCAAACTCTTGGCAGTTTTGGCACTGTATTGGGGTTTTATATGGCTCTTCTACGGATATTTTACGGTTTAAGACGAATTTAACATCGTAAATGGGGTGAGTTCTGCCTTTGGGGAGTTTATTGTAGTCGGGTTCTAACTCTACTCTAAACATTGGTTGGGGCTGCTTGTACTTGTTAAAAATGTTGTTTACTGTTTTTATTTTGAAGCCTTGTTGTTCGAGGTCGGCTTTGATTTCGTTTACATCAACGTTGTGGTCTATACCTTTTAAAACTACGCGTAGCCCCTTTGCGCTTTTCATTTGGTAGGTGTAGAATTTCTTACCATTGCAATTGAGCCAGTTAACTACTTGGGTGTAAGCTACTTCGTTACTTACTTGTACTTTTGTTTCATTAATTTCCCCCTTCTTAAGGTCAACAATGTAGTAGGCGTCTTTGCCGATTTTATCATTGATACCTTTGATAAGAGCATTGTCGCTTTGCTCGCGGATGTAAATTGGTGGCGGTTTGTGTTGGGGTGCAGGTTCGCCTGAATCAACATCTAACAAGGCGTACCTGTTGCTTGATGAGGCGATTTGGGTCTTAGGGATTTTTGCTGCTGTTGTGGGCTTAGAGCTGGGAGGGCTACGTTTTCGTTTGTCAGCGCTGGCTACGATGTTGAAGTAACGTTGGATCCCGGTGGGAGCGTTGTCCTCGGGTTTGGTTGTCTGGTTGCTAGCTTCGGTTTCCATTTCTTGGTTTTGCGCAATTACATTATTTTGCACTTTATGGGCACTGCTTGCATAAGCACTACTTTTCCCGATCGGGTCTTTGGGGTTATTCGAGTTCGTAAGCATTGCCGCGTTTGCTTGTATAACACTCGTTCCTCGTCGACCCGTGGCCGTGCCCGACAGTAGATTGATCCTGTCATCCAAATGCTACCCCTTTTATACTTTTTCGTTTCCTTGGAGGACAAAGGACTCCTACCTCACACACTCACTTCATTCTGGGACAAGGATCATAAACTGTCTCCAGACAACGCTTAAGGATCGCTGACGAGACAAAGGGTAATTAAAAGTATCCGTGCACGGTGTATGCAGGGATCTTTGAAACAAAGGGTAATAAAATATATTGCAACCTTTTCCCAAAGGCACAATGCAAATAAACGCCCTGTTCGGGGCAAAGGATAACCTTCTGGCCGAGGATCTTTTAAAGGAGGACTTGAGGGTACAATCACACAATTCTAAGATCTAATGTTTACTTGCCGGCTCCAGATCTTTCCCTAATCCATTAGCACCTTCACTCATTCTTCATTCACGGTAAGCATTTTTCAGACAGATGCGACTAACTCACAGCCACGGGAAGACAACAAGTCTTAACATGAATAATCATTTCGAGCCAGGACGGGCTTTTTCCTGTTTTGCTCGTTACAGTTCGGCCAACCTGCTTTGTCACTGTCCCCAGTGACGCATGTAGTACCGGGCTCGCACCCCAATTGGAGCCACTCCTCCCAGGAGCCAACACATTACATATCATTGCTCTCATCAGAGCCACGTTCTCTTTAGAACCACGTTCGATCGAACACACTCCTCCAAGGAGCTATCTTAACACGTTACCATGTCATCTTCCGTCCCCCGTGACTTCAACTTCAAAATCAATCAATCAAATCGCTCTAGCCCCTGAATCCAGAATAAGCGCACCGAGTTTAATAACTCGACCCTTGAATTCTGTGTTCTAGGCTTGATCAGAGCCTCTTCATCAACTTAACCATTCATGCTCCTCCATCCAGAGCCTTACAGAGTCAACTATTCATATCATCAATGCTCTCGTCAGAGCTTCGCTCCCCCGGAGCTACATACGCTCACCTGAGCCACTTATTTCAAATCAAGGGTACTTTTCCTCCATAAATCAACAACAAAGCCTTACATCCTTTCCCAAACTTACATCTCTCATTAACTAGTCTCTCGTCAACAATGCCCAACGAACCCCAGCCGAGCATACCATCAATATGACGACTCACGTTCGTGGGTAAACAACTCACCTCTGACCCCCATACGATAGAGGTGGTCTTCTTGTTATATATCAAACAACCCGCTTTCTACCACCGTTCTGAGAGACATGCTCATCTTCCTGAAATTATAAATACTTAAAAATTGATACCATTCATATGCCTTTATTAATATTTCATTGAAGTTCGTTTACATATTTCATTTCAGTTTTTTTTTTTTTTATTGACTTGTACTCTGCTGTTCGCTATCGTCGTCATCCACAACCAAGTCATCACCTATACACTCTAAATCCTCTAGTTTACACCAGGGTTTCATTCTTTCTGCCGAGTGTACAGATTCATACGGCTTCCTTGACATTTGAAGTTCCTCGGTGTCTTGAAGGACGTACCGATCATTACCCAGGACTGCCTTCACCAAATAGGGCCCTTTAAACCTTGGTTGCACCTTACGCGATGTCCCCGTTGCTACTGCCTCATGCCTAATCAACACCAAATCCCCTTCCTTATAAGTTCTGGGAGCTTGATGTCCCATATTAAATTTTCCCGCATGTTTCTGCTGCTTTTCTGCGATTCTTTGTAACACTTTTTCTTTAAGTTCCGCTATTGGCATATTTTCTTCTTCTTCCTTTTGAACTGTGTCGTGTAGTGAAAGAAGTAGTTTGTTTTTCAGGATATCCCTTGGTTCATAAGTTAATATAAGTTGATGGGGAGTCACATTTGTCGTAGCGTTTTTAAGGGTGTTCAATGCCCACTGTATTGCTTTTAAGTTGCGATCCCAATCCTTGCCATCTAAATCTTGCGTCATTGCGGTTACCGCAAATTTCGTAGTTCTGAAATACCGCTCTATCTGTCCATTCGCTCGCGGAGTTTTCACAGCTGTCAAGACGTGCTTAATGCTATTATCTCGGCAAAATTTGTCAAAATCTTTGGATGTGAAAGCCGTCCCTCTATCAGTTATAATCCGAGTTGGCATCCCCAAAAATTGTGTAACTTCCTCTAGCAACTTAATTACACTCTTACTTGATGTTGTCCTGACCGCCCTCAATATAATATACTTCGTAAATGCATCTATGATCCCGATGATGTGTACATTTCCACTTTTGCTTTTTGGGAACGGGCCTAAATGGTCAATATGGATTGTATGAAATGGTATTGGTTGTCTTTCCGGCAAATGAATTTGATAATTAGTCTCATCAATTCCCCGTTTATTGTAGAGGCAATCAAAGCATGAATCAATATACTTCTTGACGACTTGCTTCATTTTCGGAAACCACACATATTTATTTAAGTTTTCCAGCGTTCGATCCACTCCAGGATGTCCACGATCATCATGCGCTGATTTAATAACTCGCCATCTACTTGCCGCAGGTATTGCAAAACGATTCCCATGTTGTGTCTTTTTAAAAACCCTTCCTTTTTCCACTACAAAATTTCCTTTTATCCCATCTTTATCATTATGTTCTATTATTTCTCCCTCTAAAACCTTCTTCACTTCGATTAATCTTTGATCTTGGTTCTGAAGCACCGCTAACCAATCCTCCTCCCTAACTCCGATGGCTAACATTTTATCAGCCACCACATCCCCTTCACGTCCCTCTTCTACAGGTGATCGACTTAATGCATCCGCGTGGTTGAGTTTGCTAGCTGCTCTGAAAATGAGTTCAAAATCAAACTCAGAGATTCTAAGCCACCACCGGGCTATTCTAGGGATAAGGTCCTTCTTCTCCTGAGTTAACCGCAAGGAGTTGCAATCAGTGACCACTTTAAATTTCCTATGAAGAAGATAATGTTTAAAACGTTCTAGTGATTCCACAACGGCTAGCGCTTCCAGCTCGTAACTATGGTATTTGGCTTCCGCTGGAGTCGTTGCGCGACTGAAATATGATACTGCTCTTAAATCACCGTGACTCTCCTGCATCAATATTCCAGCTATGCCATGGGAACTTGCGTCCGTATGCACTTCATGATTTGCCTTTTCATCATACAAGGTGAGCACAGGCCGTTGGCTTAATAACTTCTTCAATTGCACAAACGCCTCCTCCGTTTCTTCAGTCCATCTAAACTCAGAGTCCTTCCTTAGAAGCATATTTAGTGGTCTAGCGATATCGGAGAATCCTCTGATAAAACGACGAAAATATCCGGCTAGCCCCAGGAATTGTTTGACTTCCCGCACGTTCTCAGGACGTTTATAATTCATTACTGCTTTGGTTTTTTTATTTCCTGGTTGTACACCATCTGCTGATATTTCGTGCCCTAAAAATTCAATTTTCTGCTGAAAAAAGACGCACTTAGCTAGATTAAGTGTTAATCCCGCCTTCCTTAGTTCTATCAGAAATTGTTTAAATGTTTCCAAGTTTTCGTTTGTAGTGATCGATGGAATTAGAATATCATCCATATATACGATAATTTTACTTTTCTCGATCGGTTGGATTACCTGAGTCATTAACCTCATAAAAACTGCAGGTGAATTAGTAAGACCGAAAGGAACTCTCTTGAACTCAAAATGGCCCTCAGGGGTCACAAACGCTGTGTACTGCTGACTATCTGCATCAATAGGAACCTGGTGATACCCACTTATCAAATCTAGCGACGTAAACACTTTCTTATTTGCTAATGAATTGAGAGTTTCCTCTATGTTTGGGACAGGGAACGTTTCTCTCTTTGTTATCGCATTTAATTTCCGATAATCCACGCACATTCTATATTCTTCATTCTTTTTAGGTACCAAGAGCACCGGACTTGCATATTCCGATGAAGAAGGCTGTATTATGTCTTGTTCTAATAAATCATTTACTGCTTTGCGTAAAATATTCTTGAGTCCATAAGGCACTTTATATGGGTGATATCTTATCACTTTATTTTCCTTTAATTTAATTTTCATTGATACCAAATGAGTTTTTCCCAACTCTTTGATATTTGTTGCGAAACAATCCCGGAATTCGTTTGCCAGAGCTAATAGTTGATCCTTATTTTCTCGAGATACACCTTCACCGAAGCAAATATCTCGTTCCTCTAAACAATCTTTTCGGGTTCCTTCTTCCGTATTCGTTACTATGATCTGGGAGGTACTGCCTTTTTGTTCTAAGCTTCTGTCTTCTCTGGCTACTGCACAACGGTTTATCCTTTCTGCTTCCTTAATTTCAAGAATCCCCCATTTCTTGATTACTTCCAATTCGGGCCTATCTACTAAATTTCTACCAATTATCATTGGTACAGATTGTGCGTCATCGGCCACAACCATAATGTCTATTGGCACGGTTACCTTTGAAATGGTAACATTTTTCGTGATCTTCCCTAAAGCACATGTTCGTTTTCCTCCAAATCCTATCAGTTCAACGTTGCTGTTTTCCATTTCCCATTGGAATTCGTTTGCAATGCTGCTTCGTAAAGTACTGCAATCACTTCCTAGATCGACGAAAGCCAATATTGGGTTCCCTTCAACCAATACCACTTTGTGATACTCATCTTTCGTCTCAATATTATCTCCTGCGTTTACATTTAATTGCGAAACAGATTTCTTGCTACAGTTTTTGGCCAAATGGCCTGTCTGATTGCAATTAAAACATTTCACTCGAAAGTTAAACGTACAATCTCTGGAATAATGCCCTGTTTGATTACAACGAAAACACACTATTTTGAGCTTATTACGCGTATCACTATCATGGGTCTTAACTCGGCGATTATCGTCAGTATAATTATAATTTTTATGCCGCGGTCTAAACGACTGAATTTTGCCCGTTTGTGGGTGAACGATTTTTGAACTACCAGGTCTACTCAAATAATTCCGCGATCGTCCTTGTTTTTGAATCTCTTCATAGTTTTTCACAATTTGAAGCAATTCAGGTAACCCACTACATTTGGAGGCCATAATCACGTTTGCTAAATTCGAATCTGAAAGGCCAGATATAACATATCGAATTACAGATTCTTCTTTTAAATCAATTCGCTTTGCAAGGGCTGCTAGATCGTAGACGTAATCTTCAATTGCTTCCCCCGGTAACCTTTTACGCTCCATTATCCTAATTAGAATGGATGCATCGTCGTGTCCAGTGGGGAAACTTTTTACTATTTCCTCTTTGAATTGGTCAAACGATCTAATGGTACCCTGCCTCGATAAATACCAAAAATGGGCGGCTCCACCTAAGCGCAAAGTTGCATAGAAGAGAGTACTCTTCTCATCCCATTCGTATAAATTTTTTAAATTTATTATCGACTCGATCCACATTTCTGCTGTCAAGGCACTTTTCGATGGGTTAAATTCATCGATAATAGTACGAGCTTCATTGATACCCATCTTAAAGGGATTCGCTTGATTGCTCCTAGCACCCATCGAATTAAAAGAGTCAACATCAAAAAGATCGCGAGAATGATGTCGTTTTTCACGCTCCAGTAGCTCCTTTTCCCGCCTCAGGAGTTCGTTCTCGCGTCTCAGCAGTATCAATTCGGACAGGGCACTTACCTCCTCTGCCGGGTCCCCGACGGCAATTTGTCCGTCTCGGCTGTTTTGGCCGGAATCACCCATACCACCTTCGTCCATGTCCCGTATTTTCCCTTCCTCACTGTTCACAGTCTCACAGTCACTTATCACGATTATTTGTCACTATTATCACTATTCCAAATATTGAATTTATTTTCGCAACTCAGCACTAATCACTTATTAATCCACTTCACATAAATCTTTAACCACTTCACCCACTTTCCACGCTGCTATTAAATTGTTTCACTTCACTGGTACTTGATCGCACACTGGAATTTCGCAGACAAAACGCACTTGCAAAATTAACTTTAACTTTCTTCTTGGGTTTACCCCACACCTGGAATTATAACACTCGTTCCTCGTCGACCCGTGGCCGTGCCCGACAGTAGATTGATCCTGTCATCCAAATGCTACCCCTTTTATACTTTTTCGTTTCCTTGGAGGACAAAGGACTCCTACCTCACACACTCACTTCATTCTGGGACAAGGATCATAAACTGTCTCCAGACAACGCTTAAGGATCGCTGACGAGACAAAGGGTAATTAAAAGTATCCGTGCACGGTGTATGCAGGGATCTTTGAAACAAAGGGTAATAAAATATATTGCAACCTTTTCCCAAAGGCACAATGCAAATAAACGCCCTGTTCGGGGCAAAGGATAACCTTCTGGCCGAGGATCTTTTAAAGGAGGACTTGAGGGTACAATCACACAATTCTAAGATCTAATGTTTACTTGCCGGCTCCAGATCTTTCCCTAATCCATTAGCACCTTCACTCATTCTTCATTCACGGTAAGCATTTTTCAGACAGATGCGACTAACTCACAGCCACGGGAAGACAACAAGTCTTAACATGAATAATCATTTCGAGCCAGGACGGGCTTTTTCCTGTTTTGCTCGTTACACTTGATTTCATATTACGCACAGCATATGCCCCCGATTTTTACTCGCACTAAACGAAAATCGATATTCACTTGCGCAGATGCACTGAGCGAAATGTGATAACACTGCACTTTTGATAGGTATGACCGTTATGACTGAGGAAAGATAATTTGGCTGCGGAGCACTAGCGGAATACGACCGTTCGGTACCGATGCCAAGTGAGAACTGCTTTTTTAGTAAATCAGTATTTATATATACGTAAATGATTATAAAATTACTTAATAAAAATAGCGAATTTTTACTTCGTGATTTGTGGGTGTTACATTGTAGTAGAGCCACATTACAAGAAAAATTAGTTAAGGTAAGTGAAACTTATATTTGTTCAAGCATTTTCGCTCTGAAGATATATTGTATTATATAAGGGTACGAAGTCAAACTTATTACCTACAGCCGTGCCCTTGCCGTTTGATGGATCATTTTACAAATGTGGTGAATATATGGTAGGTCAATTATGCATACCGCAGGTCATAACGAAGCAAAGAATTAGTAGGAAAAGAGCTTCAAACCCCATTATTCAAGATTTTTCTAATACTTTCGAAGATTCCATTGGATATTATTCGCCATCCTCAAATGAATTTAAGGTAAATCGTACTAAAAATGCAAGAACATATATTCGGAACTACAGTATACCTAAAATTCCGCCAAGAAATACGCCACCACCATTGTACATTTTTAGAACCGCCGCACAGTGTTTCCAAATGCCGATTTTTTGGCCAAAAGTCCTTTTTTTCATCTGAATGTGATGAAATTTTGTATAGTAAGGTTTTTGGGTTCGCTGATTTTGAAAATACAATTTGTTTTTCAAAATTCAAAATGGCGGACCTAAAATGGCCGCCATATTTGTTTAAAAATTGTTTTTAACAAAAACGATTCAGTGCACTGAATTTGTATGAAAGACACGAATTTAAAAATGATATTGCATTTTCAAAATTCAAAATGGCGGACCCAAAATGGCCGCCATATTTGTTTAAAAATTGTTTTTAACAAAAACGATTCAGTGCACTGAATATGTTTGAAAGACACGAATTTAAAAATGAAATTGCATTTTCAAAATTCAAAATGGCGGACCTAAAAAAAAAAGAAAGGGGGGGTAGGAAACACACAAAAGAAAATTCATTAAGCAATGCAAACATTTTATTCTTAACTTAAAGACATACATTGTTACATATAACTGCTTTCAACTACTTGTGCTCGTTGAGGGTTCTTCAGAGCACTCCGAGTCACATTCATCCGACGAAATGTCCGATAATTCTCCAGAAACAAGTAATTTTAATGCATCTATTTTCATGTTTTTTCCTTTCTTATTTGTAATTTTTCTCATTCCAGTTATTAAGGGATCTGAAGATGTCAGGAGCCAATGGAATACATCTTCCATAGTTTTTTCTCTAGAAGTTTTTCGTGCATAACATTCTCTATATTTTTTGAAATCTTTATTCCTTGCCTCCTGTGCATCTTCAAATAACTCCCCAATCGGAAGTTCCAACGCTTCAATTATTTGAGGACCATGAATAAGTACTTTATGTACGCTTGTTGGCATATTATACCAATTATATAAGTCCACGAATAATCTGGCTGTATCTAAACAATACGTATTAAAAGCTTCAACACCAATTACGAAACCGCATGAAAGAACTTGTAAAATTACATTAAATCGCTCAATAAGTGAGAGATTAACACCAAGAATATTTGAGACGAGTTCGGAAGCTTGGAAGAAACGTCGCGCGGTATTTCCATCGTTACTCGTTCCAAATCCATGCTTCGGAATGTCAACTTTTAGACCTAATTTTTTTTTCAGGCTCTCTTGAATATTTTGTTTTCTTTTCTCGACTTTCTCTTTCACTTCACTTCCACGCATTTGCCAACAATCGGCTCCGATTCTATACCCAATATGCAAGATACACTCCATAAATCTTATCCATGCATGCAGTGTTGACATTCCGTACGACAAGTAACAATCTTTAATCGGTTTTAAAATTACTAAATCTATATTGTTAAAATCTTTCGAAGTCACGCCACACAAATAACATCGCATGGCTGACTTTGTTTCGGTTATAGCAGCGACCAATGTCGGTCGCTATTCGGTTCGTCTACCATTTCGTGAGGAGCCACATGTGCTCGGAGATTCGTTAGAAGTTGCCAAACGGCGTTTTTTTCGATTGGAATATAAGCTTTCGCGCCTACCTGAACTCAAGCACCAGTATTGCGACTTTATGGCCGAATATGCTAATCTTAATCACATGGAGCAAGTTGACCTCGATACCCTAGTTAAGGGTAACTTCTACTTCCTACCGCATCACTGTGTGCTCAAGCCCGAAAGTAGCACGACGAAGCTTCGGGTAGTATTTGACGGCTCCTGCAAAACTAGCACTGGCCGCTCTCTCAACGACATTTTAATGATAGGCCCGGTGATCCAAGATGATTTATTCACAATCTTGCTTCGGTTTCGTACTTATCGCTATGCAATCACCGCCGATATAACAAAGATGTATCGCCAAGTGGAGGTTCAAATGCCAGATCGTAATCATCAATGCATTCTATGGCGCAATTCAGTAGATAAGCCTCTTCTAGCCTATCGACTTCGCACCATTACCTACGGCACTTCATCCGCTTCATTTTTAGCAACTCGCTGCCTAGCCCAATTAGCATTAGATGAAGCCCAAAACTTTCCAACTGGCGCAAGGGTGTTAGCCAGAGATTTTTACGTCGACGATATGCTCACTGGTGCTCACACCTTGGAAGATACCGTCAAGATACGTGCTGAAATAGAGCTCTTGCTTAAAAAGGGGGGCTTCGTGCTGCGTAAATGGTGCTCTAATCATAAACAAGTTCTGGAAACTATATCCGATGGTGAGCAGGAAAAGCTCATTCAAATTGCGGGTGGCAACGTAGTGAAAACACTTGGCTTGATGTGGGATCCTGGGCATGATACTTTTCGTTACACATTATCTAACGATGACTGGAGCGGCGTGAAGACAAAACGGAAGGTTTTATCGAACATAGCTAGTCTATTCGACCCCTTGGGATTACTTAATCCGATAATTGTAAAGGCTAAGGTTTTCATGCAGCAGCTTTGGAAACTAGGGTTGGATTGGGATGAGTCTCTCCCAATGGAGCTTCATACCAATTGGGCTAAGTTTTGCAGTCAACTCCCGGACATCAAGGAAATCGCTATACCCAGATGCATCGTGTGGTCCCAGGATCACATCGAGCTTCATGGATTCGCTGATGCCAGCGCTGCTGCGTATGGAGCTTGCATATATTTGAGATGCAAAGATGACCATCAAACTGTAGCTGTCAAACTTATCTGCTCAAAATCCAGAGTCGCCCCCGTTAAGGTGGTTTCGATTCCTAGATTGGAATTATGTGCCGCTTTGCTGCTTTCGGAACTCATTAATAGAGTACATCATTCTATCAACTTGCCAATAGGCAGCGTTTTCTGCTGGTCAGACTCCTCCATAGCGTTATCGTGGATATCAGCCTCGCCTTCAAACTGGAACACCTTCGTCGCCAACAGGACTTCCAAAATTCAAAATTTAACGGCTGCGTACCATTGGAGGCACGTTCCCACCACTTCAAATCCTGCTGATCTCATCAGCAGAGGTTGCACACCACATGAGCTTTTGGAATCGACCATCTGGTTCAATGGCCCAGCCTTTCTTTATCAGCCTCAGTCTAATTGGCCAGAACTGCCAAAGGTGTCCAGCAAAAATCTTCCTGAGGAAAAGGTGAAGAAATCGAGTTTCGTAGCTAGTAGTACTCCAGACCTCGTTAGCTCATGCAAATATGTCAACTCCTATGATAGCCTTCTTAGGACTTTCGCTTATGCTCATCGCTTCTTCCACAATACACGCAGCAGGAACTCACGATTCAGCGATTCGCCGACCAAGGATGAACTAAACAATGGATTAATATGGATAGCACGCATTATTCAAAGGTCGGAATTCACTGATGATCTCAAAAGGCTTTCGAACAACCAGCCGCTAAGCAAAGGCAGTCACCTGCGAGCTCTCAATCCTTTCTTAGACCGTGACGGTATCCTGCGCGTCGGCGGACGACTTCAGAATTCGTTGCTCGAGTTCGACAGCAAGCATCCTATAATAGTGCCAAAGGCCCATGCATTTACAAGGACTCTCATGACTCACTATCATATCAACAATCTGCACGCAAATCCGCAAACACTATTGTCGATCGTTCGAACCAAGTTTTGGCCCATCGCTGGAAGGTGCGCAGCTAAGGCAGCACAACGAGACTGTATTCGATGTTTTCGTACCCGTCCTAGGAATATCGAGCAACTAATGGGGCCTTTACCTGCTGAAAGAGTTCAGCCAAGCCGGCCATTCTCGTGTTCGGGTGTCGATTTTTTTGGACCGCTCTATGTTACCAGCTTGGTGAGAGGCCGGCCGCCCACAAAAACATACGGCTGCATATTCATTTGCTTCGCGACAAAGGCAGTGCACATAGAGCTTGTCTCCAACCTGACATCTGAGGCCTTCCTAGGTGCCTTGAATCGTTTTATAGCTCGCCGAGGAAAGGTTTCAACAATCTTTTCTGACAACGCGACTAACTTCACTGGAGCGCGTAATGAGCTTGAGGCCCTACGAACACTTTTCCTATCTGAGCAACATCGGGATTCTCTGGAAAGGGTGTGCCAGGAGCATGGATTATCGTGGAAGTTTATCCCACCCCGCTCTCCTCATTTTGGCGGGTTGTGGGAAAGTGCAGTTAGGTCCGCTAAGTATCACATTCGACGTGTAATTGGCAATTCACTGCTTACATATGAGGAGCTGCATACATTGCTTTGTCTAACTGAAGCTGTGATCAACTCTAGGCCCTTAACTCCGTTATCTGATAACCCTGACGACTTCAATGCTCTCACACCGGGGCACTTTCTTATTGGTGCTCCCCTAGTGTCGCTTCAAGAACCTAACATTTCTGACTTAAACATTAATATTTTGTCTCGTTGGCAGAGAGTGAGAGCCATGAATCAACGATTCTGGAAACTATGGAGCCAGGAATATTTGCAATCTCTTCAGCAAAGGGCAAAATGGTTCCGACCCTTTCCAAACATCGTTCTTGGCTCACTAGTTTTGGTGAAGGAAGACAACGTACCCCCACTCCAATGGAAGCTTGGAAGGGTCATTGAAGTGCATCCGGGATCGGACAACCACCTCCGAGTCGTCAGTCTCAAAACATCCACCGGGATCTTCAAGCGCGCTGCAGCAACCATCTGCCCTTTACCAATGGAGGCGAATGGGCAGACCTGTGAATTGGCGGTCAAGCCCCCCAAGGCGGGCGGCATGTTATGATTTCTCCTGTATATAAACTTTTGCCCTGAACTGTATACATTTGTAACTGCTATGTTGTCAGCACTTTGCCCGCGAATCGCATATATAAGGGAGCGGTCGCCAAATAAACTCTCTCTCAGCTGTCGTATCAACGAAGACTTTTATTTCGAGCCCGAGGGGTTGCCCATCCACATAGTTTCACTCTTTCGAGCCGCAACAAAAAAAATCAAAAACGCTTGATTCTCAACAACATGCTTTTCCATCGTTCATTGTGAAAAACATTTTGTAATGAACTGTAATTAATTTACCATCAATGCAAGTTTCGTACATACTTAATGACTTAATTTCGTTTTCAATTCTCTCTTTTTCCTGAACAATAGAGGCCGCATTTTTAATCATAAATTCGACTTTCATCGGACGGCAATATCGAGGAGAAGAAGGTCGTGGATTTTTCCAAATAAGTACCGAATTAGCAGATTTATCAGAGCTAGGAACGAGGCGCAAAGGAGCCAGTGTTGTTAAAAAATACTTGCGTCTGAAACTGAATCATCAGAAAAAGATTGCTTATATTGACTTTGTCCCGAGCTCCCATCGCAACCCCATTTGACATAAAGTACTAAATTTTCAACAGTTTCATCTCTTAAATTACGAATCACTTCAAATTGCAAAGTTAAAATTCTCTCAACCGTATGATCCAATAAACTTTGTAAAGGAACAGAAGCACAAGTTTCGGATACAGTTATGCCTTCAGGGTAACATTTTTTCTTTGCCAGCAGCACTTTTTTATACGAGGGAAAAATCGGTGCATTATACTGCATAGAAATTTGTCGATATTTATTGTAATCACTTACTGCAGATGAAGTCTCTACCATAATTGATAAAGC
The DNA here is from genome assembly GCA_963920795.1 of Eutolmus rufibarbis. Taxonomy (NCBI): domain Eukaryota; kingdom Metazoa; phylum Arthropoda; class Insecta; order Diptera; family Asilidae; genus Eutolmus; species Eutolmus rufibarbis. The sequence goes on from OY987207.1 coordinate 24,938,782, forward strand.
AACTTCTGTTGGCATTTCTGTCGGGCATAATGATGATGAAGAAAGTCGCATTCTTTTTGCTGTTCTCGGAGTACTTTCGGATGCTTCCTTAACAATAGCAGCAGCATCTGCAGATCCCGATCTCCGAAGGCTCAAGTGCGTTGCAAGGGCAAGTTGCGTGGTACAATGATTGTCCGCAATATTTGCAACCTTTCGCCGCTTAGTCCGCTCACTCCCCACGTTAAATTCTATTGCTGGACGACCCATTTTTGTTTCCATATCTCGTGAAGTTGACGGCTTAACAGCTGGTTCCGGAAGTGTCGTCGTACGTTTAGGAGAAACTGTTTGGCTTGACACACCTCTCTATAATAATTTTGATATGAAATAATAATAATTTTGTAATAAACTTTTAAACTAACTTTAAGGGTCACTTTCTCCGATAGCCAAGCCTCATTTTTCGTGTAAAACTTGGAGTAATCTCTATACGACTTAGCCCATTTTTGCTTTATTTTGTACAAAAGATCTTGCAGCAAGTGTGTGGACTCAACAGAGAGTTCAAATGAGGCATTGGTTTTCAAATGCAAAGCTTTTTCAATAGCTTCTATTTTTTCAGAAAATTGTGAATTAGAAAGTTCCTTTATCATAAGGAATATTTCATTTCGTGTTAAAACAATTTCCTTTTTTACAGACATCTTCTGTTGGTGACCTGAAAGAAGATTTCAAGTAATCAATTTCCTTGAATTTGTAAAATATTGTATGTCATAAATTATTTTACGTTAATACAACTTAAAAATAATGGAAAAAACGATTATTGACATACAGACATAAATCCCTCCGTAAGGCCGGCCATACACGTTACGGTATACCGGAGAGGTATACCTGCGCAGGTATACCGGAGCGTGTGTGCCTGAAGGTTTGCCTGAAATGGCTAAGAATGAGCATTGAAATGGCCAGGTATAAACCTTTTTCAATGACTTTACGTCGCGCACCGAAATTTCTACACCGCGCAAGAGGAAACTAAAATGGCGGTTGCTCGCGCTAGAGCACCTAAGAGCAGCCAAATGTATGTAAGGCAAATAAATAAAAAAATAATACAAAATACAAAATTTAAATTAAAATTCCTCTCCTCATTTTTGCGGGGCGGATTAATGCTGATGGTCGTGACCGGGCGAATTCGGTATTTTTCTGCCTAAAACAAAGAAAAACAACTTTTGAGTTCACATACGAATTGCTAAAATACTGTGACTATTATTTCTACACAGCCATAATGATGAGCGCTTTTCTTTTAAAAACAAAACAATTAAATTTCGGAAGATCAGCTGTGTACACAAGTGCTAGGAGAAAACCATCGACAAGCACCTTGGATCTGCCAGGAGAACACCATCCTGCAATCCATTAATTGGGAGAACACCATCCCATCTCAGGTGTACACAGTTGACCGATAGAATAGGAGAAAACCATACCATATTCCATCAGTTGATCCCGAAACAATTCAATAATAATCAAATATTAATTTCATAACAAAACAGCCTCATCATTATCACTTAGCACATACATTCAAGATTCAAGCATAAAAAAAAACAACAATCCGCATGCACTAGAACTCAGTGAGATTCACTCACCTTAAAACTCTTTAAAATTTGCACTAAGCAATTCCTCACACAATGTATAAATTATCCACGACTTTTCACTAACAAATCTAGACCTTAAATGAAGTTGTCATATTCTCCTTACCACGGAGCCTATTTTCCTTACCACGGAGCCGTTTTATCGCCCCCCTCAAATTCTAAAAATACCACAGACTCATCCCTAAAAGGATCGGCTGCGCAATTTTCCCGAAACCAGCTACCTGACTTCGCTTTTTGGATATTCTAGCGAAAGGGAAACGCATACGCCGCGATCAGTGCAGCCCCTAATTATTTGTTCAGGCAGGCGGCCCGAACTCAAATGCATTCCTTTGTTTTTAAGGCAAAGAAATAAAACTCAGGAATATCGTGGAATATTTTTAAAATGTATTACATTATTTTTTTTTTTTTTTAAAGAATAATATTCCAATATGCATATATTTTAAATATTTTAATTCTTCCCCTTTCAAATTTAATTCAAATTGCAAATTTTACATTTAAACACATTCTATTTCAAAAGATTCAGACAGACAATTAAGTAATTTTTTTTTTTTAATTGTCATCGCTTACTATGATTAACTAAATTGAACTTGGAGAGTGACGAATAAGTCAAGTAGAATCTCCTACAGGCTCCTAAAGGTGCTTCTGGAGACGGGATAAGCGGGGTTTTAGCGATAGGCGTCGCCATGTAGCCAGGGAGCTAGGTGCACGGGTGGCTTCGGCCACCTAGGTGCATAAGTGCATTTCTCCATTCGCCTCCAAAAAAAAAAAATTAAATTAATTGGACATTGGACTCCAATGATAACTATCCCTCCTCCTTTGCTCTCGTTCATGAAGAGTCTGAGGAACTTCTCAATAATGTAGACGACTACGATATAGCAGCATTGCCTAAATGATATCACAAAAGATAAATAGAAGACTGATTTATTAATAATCTTATACATATTTGGTTGCTTTTTCTTAATTAGATTATACTCATATAAATCATTAGGGCATTACAGACCACCAGCAGGTCCCGGGCTGCTATCTAATCTGCCCAAATCTAAAAGTAAAAAACCAACAAGAACAAAGCTATTAAAAATAATAATAATTATTTTTCTATTCAGCTCATGAGTGAAAAGATTGTAATGTAAATTTATTGCTTTATATTAAAAACTAGCTGACCCGTACCCGGCGTTGCCCGGCCACAACTATCCCTATAATAAAGCTAAACTTTAATAAAGACATGACTTTGCCAATTTCAAATTTGTCAAATGTCATTCAGGAGATTAAACGCAGCATGCCCATAGAATTTCATCTCAATCGAATAAGTGATTTATGTGTCACTCACCATAAACATATCACTGCTAAAAATCTCCCCTCTGCTCCTTCTCATACTTTGCTATTGCAATGCATAGCCTTTGTCACTCATGAGGTCATGCGCAATATGCCCATAGAATTTCATCTCAATCGGATAAGTACTTTTTGCGTGGCTTACTATAAACATCACAGACAAACATTTCCCCCTCCTCTCATCTCCCTTATACTTTCCAATTACAAAGTATTACCTATAGTACTCAGGAGTTCATGCGCAATACACGTCTAAAATGTATAAAATATATAAAAATATTTATAGTCCGCCATTTTGAATTCGTAAATTTTGACAGTCGTGTTGAAATCAGTGAATCCGCAAACCAGCAAGTACCAAGTTTGGTGGAAATCGCATAAACTTCAAAATTTGACAATCCGCCATCTTGAATTCGTAACTTCTGACAGTCGGGTTGAAATCAGCGACCCCGAAAACCCCCAAGTACCAATTCTGGTGGGAATCGCATGAACTTCAAAATATGACAGTCCGCCATGCTGAATTAGTAAATTCTGACAGTCGGGTTGAAATCAGCGACCCCGAAAACGACCAAGTACCAATTTTGGTGGAAATCGCATAAACTTCAAAATTTGACAGTCCGCCATCTTGAATTCGTAAATTCTGAGAATCGGGTTGAAATCAGCGACCCCGAAAACGCAAAAGTACCAATTTTTGTGGAAATCGCATAAACTTCAAAATTTGACAGTCCGCCATCCTGAATTTGTAAATTCTGACAGTCGGGTTGAAATCAGCGACCCCGAAAACCCTCAAGTACGAATTTTGGTGGAAATCGCATGAACTTCAAAATTTGGCAGTCCGCCATCTTGAATTCGTAAATTCTGACAGTCGGGTTGGAATCAGCGACCCTGAAAACCCCCAAGTACCCATTTTGGTGGAAATCACATAAACTTCAAAATTTGACAGTGGCGCGCCATCTGTCGAAAATTGGTCGTACCAACTCAGTAATCTTCTTTGGCTCATGCACAACAACTTTGCTAGAGATCATCACATGATCAAATGCATAGTTTCCCAGCAGGAAATTGGGGTTTGCATGAAATAGTGTATCGATGATTTCGTGCATGAATAAGGTATGTATGCCAATTTCGAGGACATAGTCATGCTAACAGGAAGGTATACGATATCTTTGCATTAAATGAGTGGAAAGTTTTATTGCAGCTCTTTTTTCGCACTTTTCGTCAGAGCATTCTACAGTACTGCAAAAAAGAACTAGCATACATGACCCCTTTGATTCTGTAGTCATGTGGAAAGGCATGCATGACTTTCCAATGACATCGCCGTGAGAAATTTCATCGATGTTGGAAGGGGTATACATACCCTTTTATTGATGACTTCTTCGATGCTGTCATGAGTAAATTTCCTACTGGGTTACGATTCTATAAAGGACATACAGACAAACATTCATTTTTATATACATAGATAGATTGTAAACTTCGGTTGTACTGTTTTTTAACAAAATACTTTCGTTAATTTTGAACCTTAATGTACTTTTACTAATGTAGTAGGTATAGATCCCGATGTTGGATTAAGTGATATTATACTGAAAAGTACTGTTAAGGGTATTTCTACCTCCTCAATTGTCTTTGGGCCCATTTTCTCTTCATTTTGACATCACTAATCCAGATACATGTTATATCTTTATTGACTCCTAAGCTCTCGTAAGCATGCCCAGTCACGCATTAAATGCGTGCTTAGAACACTCAGTCAATGCGGAAATCCGCCTAGTCTCGCATTACCCTATAAGTGGCAAAAGGGAATGAAAAGTGCACCATTTTAATATAAGCGTTTTAAATGGGACGAGTAGTCCATTTCTATATAACAATGGTCAATGTCCGATCGTAAATAGCGTACTATTTTTGCTGTGCCATTCTGATATAATATATAAATATAAAATATTTAAAAATTCATAATTATTTCTGTTTGCTTTTTTCTTTAAGTTTAAATTATAACATCTGACAACTTTGAAACGCAACTACCTTCAGACCTCTGTTGGACACATCATGTCAGTTTTCTATGGTGTCAGTCAAGGTAAATTTTCATGTTTTGGGACTAATTTTATGTAGTAGAGTAGTTTAAAATACTATAATTAGAACTTAAAATGCAATTTTATCTCGACTTTAATTGTCACATGGAGTGCAGCTAAGCGATGTCTTCTTTATCTCCTACGAACTCTGATAATGATGACAGCAGGTAATAAATTATTGGCCACAGCTAAAAAATTATAGTTAATGCATCGCATTCTAGGTCGAAGTGGGATCTCAATCCGTTAGTATTGTCCAGCGGGAAGCGGAAGAGTGCATTTTTACCATATAAACCACATACTACCGTTCTAACGAATTTGCAAAGGGGAAACACAGAAGCGACATTCTGTAGTGAGATATTTTTAAGCTTCCACGAACGTGCAGGCCAAGGCGAAATCACCGAAGAGCAAGTGAGGCTACAGGATGGACCCGACTTAGTTGATAAAAATGGGTTTACTTCGTTGCATTGGGCTTGCTATTATGGCCAGATTTCATCAGCGGCTTTGCTAATCGATGCCGGCGCAAATGTCAATAAGTTGGCTCCAGAATTAATTTCTCCGTTACTCTTGGCAGCGTCGGGCGGGCATCACGAGATTGTTCGTTTGCTGTGCAAAAAAGGCGCTGATGTCAATCATATGGATATAGTGGGGAATACTGCTTTGATGTATGCTGCTGCTGGTAACCATCCTCACACTTGTAATGAGTTATTGTCTCGCAATCCCAGTCTAACCATCTCGAATGAGAACGGAGACACTGCATATAGTCTCGCAGTTCATAATAATTCCAGTTTGTCACAAGCTGTCTTGGAGCACTATATTGTCGCTTTATTATCTTTATGATAACGAAAATCTACCGGGTGATCAGCTAAGTACTGTGATAAAAGCTACGTGCGCCGATAATGGTAATATTGTAAAATACGATTTCCTTTTTAGACCAATGGATTTGTATACAAATATTACACATAATATATCTATTAATTAAGCAAAGAAATGTGTTACTGAATTTTTTCATAAAATGGGCGCTTATATCACTAATGCTGTTTATTTATATGAGATTTCTAATTTTCGAAGAAAAACTTGCTGATAAATAGTAATTCGAGGTAAATTTGTATATATTTTATATTTTTACTTTGTAGTCGGGCTTTCTGCACATTCAATTCCATATACAGATTCTGGGCTTCCCCGGTTAAAGATTACAGATCATGAAATGTGAGCCATCGGACACCGTTATCTCTAGTTAGATAATGTGGTAGGAAGCTGGAGTGAAACCAAGTATGCTTGCTATTCTTAGTTGCTTAACCGACGTCTAGCTTGAACGAGCTAAAATGATTCCGGTTGCGCAGGTTTTCGAAAAGGCAGAGCGTATATTTAATGTGCTTAACCACATATCGATCAGCTTTATATCAATTTATCTATCTTACTCATGCTTAAAAAGAGACGTGACCATAACAGCTATTCATGGGTGGTTATGCACTATTGGAGTAAGTAGGCAGTTTTTTAAATTCTGTTTCACAACTCACATTGTGTCATTACATCTATTTTTTCTACTTCCAGTATCAACTTTTGATGGCCGAATCTATACTCTGCTTATATTCAAATAATTGTTTATTAACTTCTTACTCTAGGGATTCTAAAAAAACTATACACTGGGTACTGCAAGTAATTGGATGTGGAATGGCGCTAATAGGCGCTGTTGTAAAAATCGCGTATAAAGATGTTCATTTTCAAACTATTCACGGAATAACTGGTAATATTGTGCTTAGTATTAAAATTATTGTTTCATCTGTTTTGTGCTTTTAGGATTAATAGCAACTATACTCTTGTGCTTTGGTCTTCTTTCGGGGTTAAGTGCTTTATACTCACAGACTTTGCGAAACATTATATCCCCTATTAATAACAAAACAGTGCACGTAATTTGGGGCTTGTTTACCTTTGTCATAGGAATGATAAGCTTATTTTATGGCTATAACACAGGTTTTCTTAAAAGGAGAATTGATACAGATTTCGTCGTTTTTTTGAAATTTCTAACAGTATTTACTATTGTTCTCACTGCTTTGGGTCCTTTCAAAACCCTTATCGCCTACATTAAAAGTATGTTTCAATAACGCACGCATTAAGCGTAATTAATGTACCTATGCAAGTGTATATTATTAATGTTAGTAGCATAAAGTTGTACTTTAAATAAATTATTTGAACTAACTTCCGCTCAATTGGTTATTTATTCCACTAAAATAATTTAACGACAGACATTTGCTTCTGCTCTGCTCGTTTCTTTTTCGGAATTTTGTCAAATCCCCCGATGATGTAAATTTTTGAAGATAAAGCTTAAAAGGCTCCATGCAGTATCAGGCATGCATGACATTCATGTCTAATTGACGACTGCTGGATAGTTGATGGCTTTGAAGATAAAGCCTAAGGAAGCGCGATATCACTCTCCGAGCGTAGTAAAATCCGACTAGTGTTAGTGCAAACAATTTTTGCATTAGCCAGCAGTGTCGATAGTCTTGAAGCGAGTCGTTTATTTTTTTATCACTTTTTTTGTTTAATGTGTAATGTATCCTCCCTCTCCATCCTACTTATATTTGAAAATGTAATATTTTTGTGAACTTGATAACGCGCCGTTTTTTAATTTCAATGATTTTATTTGAAATCGTTATTCCAACGGTGAATGAAAACACACGCATATCCAGCGGTTAATGAAGCCATCCGCATATATCAGTTTTTTTTGTTGCTGAACTTCAAACTTCAATTTTTCCAATAAGATTTATAATGGTTTTTTCTATCAACACTCTTTTTTTTTGAAATTTTTTTTTTTTTTTTAGGGAGATTCACTTGACTGAAAGCGAAGAGCAAAATCTGAAAATTGTAATTCGATTCGAAATTATTATTGTATTTTAAGACTTAATTTGGTATTTCGAGTGCAGTGTTTTGTTAGGTGTAAAAGTATACCAAAATCGGTAAGTTTCTAAACTCTACAATTGCAAATGATTTGATTACTTAAATTGTTTTTATTATAGAGTTAAGTAAAGAACTAAGCGAAGAAATGAATTATTGTATCATGCCAGGATGCCCTACTATGCAAGAGAAGAAAACAGCAGGACCCTTGTTTAAGTAAGTCACTTTTTTTTTTCTACCGATATACACTTAAGTATATATTCGTATTAACAATTTCCCAGGTAAAAGGATTTATAGGGAAAATTGGTGCAATACGTTGGGGTTGAACATCGATGACGTGGATATGCTTTACCGCTCCAAAGTGTGTAAATTGCATTTCGATGAGAAGGACATCACAAGGACAGAAACAAGAACCACCCTCAAAAGAATGACTACGCCAGTAGCATTTCAAATTTTAAACGATTTTATAGATGTAAGTCATTTCTGAATAACATTTTCTTTTCTCTTTTCATAATACTAGGCGTTATTTCTAAAACTGTATAAATAAATTTTTTGAAAAATAAAACTGCCTACGCGTTAAGATGTAACTAAAGAAGTTTTTAAACTGATATGAATTGACTTATGCAGCTTTAGAAAGCAACGGCTCATATTTACATATAATATTAACGTTGAGGGAGTCAAAACAACCCTAATGATAAATCAATTTAGAAAATCTTTGTAGAATATTTTTTTTTTTTTTATGTATTAATTTTATTTTCCTATTTAAAAAGTTATAGTGTTGTGCAAAACAATGGCAACCATTCCAATAAAAAACATAATGCCGTTTTTTCCTTTATTTTATTTAATGGAAAATAATAAGCTATGTATATCCTATTTTTCTGCTTTCATAAAACATTACAAATAGTTGACTTTGCAACAAATTTATAATTCAATTTAATTAATAATTTAAAAAAATAACGAACTTTGGTACATTTTAGTGTGCAAAGCTAAGGCAACATTTTAATTGCCTCCGTAGTACTTATTGTATGATTTTTAAAATAACCTTAGCACACCTTCGTGGCATAGACGCTATTAAAACTATATACGAGGCATGTCCAGAAAGTAAGTGTACTAGATTTTTGTTGGTTTCAAACAATTTATTTTATTATAAAAACCATTTTTTACATGGTTACATCAGTACATTTGTGAACTAATAGTAGTAGTAGTTTATTTGTTTAATTCCAAGTATAAAATACAACAGAATTCTACAAAGGGTGTTTGTCCATTACAATATATAAATTTACATGTGCATTAATATTTGCATGTTAATTAGATTTACAATTAATATGGTTTCAATCTGAAGTTATGAATAAATTGCAGACTATTTTGTAGAATGACATCTAGTAGTTTCACTAGTTAGTTTTTCTTTTTCACTGATATTTTTTATAAAGACAGAGAGAGTTGAGTTTCGCGATGCTAGTTCAGGTAACAGCTGCATTCTTTGGTCATTGTACCTTTGGAATGACCTACTTTGTGAAAGATTAAATCTTCGTCGGCGCAATATTCGCAGTAGCTGCTTGGAGGGAATTTGAATTTTCCTCTTTTCATAATTATTCTGATGGTTAATTACGTTAAATAGCCGGATTTGGGCAACTATTCTTTTTTCCCAGAGGGGGATTCTAAAGTCTAAGTACTTGTCGCGGTGCTCTTCGTCAATCAACCCAGAGTATATAGCTAGCGAAGCGATGTAGATTCGCTGCAATTTTTTAGGTCGCTCTCATGCTGAAATTTTTCGAACTGCTTGACAAAGTCCCAAGTCCAAGTCCCTCCACACGCTACCCGCACCTATCTTATCAAAGAGATAGTGCTGAACTTGAAGAAACCAGTTATACCGCACCTCAGTCTTGATGTTTAAGGCAAGCTCCCGAGTCCTAACTAGGCTTATTTTTGCATAGCTATCCTGAGGTAATTTTCCAATTCTTATGACGAAGTTAAGTACCAGTTTGAAAATTCTTGTTTGCATAGAGGTACAACCCGTTTCCAGCCTAAGCGCATACCCAGGAGTGTTAATCGGTAGGTGTAATAGTTGTCTAATGTATTTATTTGGAATCACCTCAAGGTCTGTTAGGTAATGGAGGCTCCATAGAGGTGCGGAATACATCAGCACCGAGGAAACCAATGATTCAAATAATCTATTACATACTTTCCAGTTCACGGTTTTTACTTTGTCGGGAATTGCGATTGTTTCTGATATGGCTCTTTTTGCTTTATCCACGAAGTTTTTTGCGGCAACCCTAAACACGCCTGACTGCGTAAAGGTTACTCCTAAGTAGGTATACGAGTTAACTGTTTGGGTTTGTTCGTTATGGAATAGAAACGGGGAAAGTTTAACTTTATTTTGGAAACCACCATTTTGAAAGAGGACTATTTGAGTTTTTGTCAGATTTACCTCGAAGCCATTGCTATCGAAGTATTCCTCCAAGAATTTTAGGATCCTTCTGAGCCAAACGGGAGAGTCTGCGAGGAAGACCATGTCGTCCGCAGATGCTAGCATTATTATTTCCAGAGCACTATTTAGAGATACTCCTCTGAAACCCTTGGATAAGAGAAATTTCTCTATATCCGCAATAAATAGGGCAAATAGCAGGGGACTCATGACTTCCCCTTGCAGAACTCCACCCGTTACCCGGCATGGATCAGAGAGACCTTCACTAATTTTAAATTTCAAATTGGCTTTACTATACAAGTTACCTAGTATGTTTATTATTTTAGATGAAAAACCCTCCTTGCTCAGCTCCCACAGCTTTTTGTGAGGAACATTTTTGAACTATTTTTTGACGTAGTCGCCATCCCTCTCGATGCACATATGTAGTGAGACGAGGGATCAATTTTTGATGCCTTGGTCAAAGAACTCTGCCGCCAACTCCTTTGCCCACTTGTTCACCTCCCCCTTCACTTCCTCGCAAGTTAAAATTTTTTTCCCACCCATATGCATCTTCAGGGAGGTGAACAGATGATAATCTGAAGGCGCCAGGTCAGGGCAATACGCAGGGTGGTTCAAAACTTCCGATTTGATCTCGTTAAAAACTTCAGTCGGATTTTCCCTTTACAACGAGATAACGAATAACGCTGCGAATTTCGGACTTGATGGCAGATTTTATCGACATTGTTTACGGAAAACGTTGCTGTAACCACAGTTTTAGTCGTACGGACGCGTTTTTGGGCTCGTTGGAAATGCAGAAACTAAGGTACACGGCTGTGTGACGAAAATAGTAAAGAAAATTTCTCTCTGTCCGTGAGGGCCCTAGTACACTTTCTTTCTGGATATGCCTCGTATATAAAAAGTAATTGTTTGTCTGAATTGTATAGACTCCGAAACTACTGGGCCGATTGATCTCAAATTTTGCCAGTATATAGTATGTTTCGAGTACGAGATGGTTTAGGGTTAATAAAAGTTTTGAAAAATGTCCGATAGAGGACAGGTCAAACACAATCAATATTTTTGCTATTCGCTGTAACTAAGCACGCAATTAGTGCATTTTCTGAAGTGAATATTAACACATGGCATGAAAATTTTTAGAATATTTAATTCCTTGAATTTAAAAAATTCGCCGCTATATTGGATCTGCCATATTAGATTTCAAAAATTCGAACGGCAATTAAGATCAACGACTCCAACAACCCTCGAGTGTCCCCTTTCATAGATTCCTTGAGCTTTAAAAGTTGTCAGGGTTGTCATGATATAGTGAAGCAGAATCTATTAAGATTCCCGCTAACCAGTACTCTGTTCGCACAAGCGTAGAGGAAAACATTTTCATCTTTTTACAATAAAACAATTCTCAAACAAACACACAAACAACAACATTTTATTTATTGCAGAAACAAACTATAATCGTGGTGTTCAAATTCAAATTTGATAAGAAAGCGTTCAAATGCTAGGTATTCAAATTAAAATTTGGAAAAAACACTGGGGGCATTGGCTAGTTGATAATAGTAGATTGAGGTATGCTTTGTTATTCTTTTTCCAGTGGTTCCATTAGTTTTGTTTTATTTCGGAAACGCTGACTTTAAACTTGCCGTTTAAGGATCCTGAAGAGATTTTCAATGGGATTCAAATCTGGTAATTGAGCTGCCCAATCAAGAACTTGAATTCCATTCTCATTTACCAGCTTCGATGTGTGTTTCGGGTCATTATCGTGCTAAAACACCTATCAAAGCGGCATTCCCCCCCCCCCCCCCCCCCCCCCCCAAATAAAACGGTTTATTAATTACTTTATTTCCAAAAAAAGGACCCACACCGTTCGCCGAAAAATAGGTTAAGATACATATATAATTTATCGGAATAATTGAAATCAAATTGAATGTTTAACTTACATTGGACTCTTAACATAGTTGGGAGAACTACGTTTAAGTTCAACTTAAATTTGATACGAATAGATAAATCGAAGGTCCCATCAAAAATCCCCTTGAAGGAATTACCCCAAATTTGATTGCACATTATGTTTATATCAACTGACAACATTTAAGGTAAGCAATTTTGCTTGATATCATAAGTTTTTACTTCTTTATAGATTTCGATCTTTTGCAAGTGGAATGCATTTCAGCAAGCGGTTAAAATTGATTCGTGTTTACATCAGAAGTAGTGATATAGCATATACATAGTACGCTTTAATCACCAAAACTAATTTTTTTTTTCTAACAGTGAAATACGTACTTGCAAAACTTGGGATGAGTCGAGAAAGGCCTCAAAAGGACAAACGTAATGGAACCAGGCGGAACAAGCAGCATCCTGATTTGGTAAATGTTTTATTTTATATATGTACTGTACATATATATTTATATTTTATTTCTTTTCAATCCAGTTCCTTCCAGTGTGTGAAACCTTGTGGTGGTTGGAAGGCTTAAAGGATTATTAAAATTTTGTTGGGCTTTATTAACGCACAAATATGAAGCTGTTTATTAATAATTAATCGATTTATAATTTTTTTTCCGAATGATATATGTACATATAAAATTAAAATATTTTTTATTAGTTTTCTATAATTCTCCTTATGTTCTCCCAGCGATGTTTTATATATAGAAAAACGCTTAAGTACCCCAATAATATTTTAAAATTTCATTCAAATCAGTTTACCAATATAACGTTTTAAATAGGAGAATAAAATATAATACATATGTAATATATAAAGAACTCATTCTCCATACTCTCGTATGTAATATTTGGGCTGCTAAATAATGTTCTATCACATCACGTTTTCAATAAAAATAGTGTCAAAAAGTAAGAAAACTCATATTGTGTCAATTTTTGAAAAGCATTTTATAAAATATCAGAACATAATAGGATCCTTTTAAAAATACGAAAAACTTAGGGGCTCCTACAAAAATTCATGCAATAAATAGGGAAAGAGTATTATATTATAATGTATAGATTTAAAAGTTTGCTGTAAAGAAATTTTATTTCCAAATTCTTTAAATAAAACACAATAAATCGTTTACATTTATTAATAAAATGTAGTACATCGTTTTTATAACTAAATATTCATCAATGACAAATTCTTGAAAATATTAGTAATCTGGCAGAGATAAAAATTTAAAAGCATGTTTATGGCATTAAGAATGATTTTTATTTATATTAATTGAATTTAAAGCAAATGTTTTTAAAACTGTTGTTCAACAAAAATTTAAACTGCGAGGCGAACGATGGTTTCAAGGTGAAACAGGCGAACCGTAGGCGCTCCCGAAAGGCCCAAGCTGTTGCGGCTGCTCAACAAAAATTTGCGCTTGGACATCAAGTGGTAAACGATATAAATTTTCCGGCTCTAAACAATCGATTTGCGTTGCTCGAGAATGTATATCGAAATGTGCAGTCACCGGCAGCGACGTTGAACAGTGGTCCTCAGCATATACAAGGCCACCAGAGCAACACTCCGCATCCTCCACCCAATCCGTACGCTCGTTACACGCAGCGGGCTAAGCGCCGATTACCGCAACTGCGTCCGAGTGACACTGCAAAAAAGTCGAAGCCCACTTTCGATCACCGGACACAGTCTGTTAACAATAATGTGCCCGCTGCTCCCTCTCGCACTTTCGCTAGTGTGACGAAAGAAACAGACACGACCCCCGCTTACCCAGTGTCACAAAAGCCAGCATATCTGGTGTCATTGAAACAGGCCATTTCAGCTGTGGTAGATCAGTCTGGGCTCCCGCATATCTGGAAAACTCTCATAGCTAGCATCATAGATCCTCTGCTACAGGCTATCCAAGCACAAATTCCGACGATCATCAGTGCTCTCGCTAGCTCACAGCAATCTACTTTTAATGTCTAATGAATTAAGAATCTTGCAGTGGAACTGCCGCAGCATTCGCGGCAAATTAGACGACCTTATGCTGCTTGTGCAAGAACACAACCCTCATGTGTTAGCTTTGTCCGAGACATGGCTCAAAGAGACCACAAACTGCAACATCCGCGGGTACTCTGTCGCTAGACAGGATCGTCAAGATGGACATGGTGGGGTCCTTATCGCATGCAGAAACGACATAATTGCAGCTCGATAAGATCTGAATACTTCGCTAGAATGCGTAGCCTGCTCGATCCAACTCGCGAATAGTAACATAGTAATCGCCAGCATGTACATTAATCCATCGGCGCAAATTAGCTTGGCTACTCTGACGAATTTACTTGAGCAACTTCCCCACCCATTGCTGCTGCTGGGCGACTTAAACGCGCATAACCATCAATGGGGCTCAAGTTATAACGACCAAAGATCGCAAATGCTAATCTCCGCATTTGACGACTTTGACTTGACAACGCTCAACACGGGGCAGATCACCCATATTGCATGCCCTCCGTCACCTTGTACCTGCATTGATCTAAGTATATGCTCGTCGAATATCGCACTTGACTGCACCTGGAGAGTCCTAGACCACACTCATGGTAGCGACCATCTACCGGTCATCGCTACCTTCAGCACGTCTATCCCAGCTCAGACGAGAAATCAGCAACTCTTAATCAACCTTTCCAAAGGTATTAATTGGAGTACATACGCTGAGACGGTTTCACAAACACTACGAACGGTCTGCGAGCAAACGTCATGCCAACCATTAGACTCCAGATACGAAGCTCTAACCGATGCTATCATCAAAAGCGCCCAAGCTGCTCTCCCGCACCGCCGAAGCGAGTACGAATCACCCAGGCGTTCCGATAGGAAACCGAAACCTTGGTGGAATGACGAACTCTCCGCATTGTTCCGGGTCAAAAAGACAGCTTTCGATAATTTCAAACGGGTTGGAAGCCGAACAGAGTTCCTTGAATACAATCGAGCTCAGGCAAAATTCAGGCTTGCAAAAAATAAGGCGAAACAATGCAAATGGAAAGAATACTGCTCGTCGTTCAATAAAGATACTCCCGTCTCGACATTGTTCTCACTGGCGCGGCGGTTTAGGAACAAGCCAGGCCCCAATAGAACACTTAGTACAGGTAGTTGGATCAGTGATTTTGCCAACAAATTAGCCCCGCCATATGTCTCCAATCGCCACAACCCTGTGGCTTTGACAGGAGGAAACATGCTGTTCGATCAACCACTTTCACTGGACGAACTCAACTGCGCTTTTCGTACCTGCAATAATTCTTCCCCTGGCCTGGATCAAATTCCGTTCGCGCTATTGAAAAATATACCAGATGAAGCTAAGTCATTGTTGCTGAGCCTCCTGAATGACATATGGCGTACGGAAGATATACCAAAATCCTGGTACGAGTGTAAGGTCATCGCGATCCTCAAACCGGATAAAGACGCTAACGTAGCTTCTTCGTATAGACCGATATAGCTCCTTTCGTGCATGCGCAAGCTGCTAGAAAAAATGCTAAACTCCCGCCTGGATTACTGGTTGGAATCAAATAACATCAGCGCTAAATCCCAGTTTGGTTTTAAAAAAGGATTCGGGACCCTCGACTGTATCTCTATCCTGGCGACAGATTTGGATACAATTCTCGCCCGCAAACATTCCGGCCTTGCTGTTTTTATGGACATCTCGTCAGCTTACGATGACGTGCAGATTGACACTCTGTGCGATATAATGGTAAACCTAAAGGCTCCATCTAAAGCTATCTCGCTCATCTTTAAGTTATTCCATAAACGCCATTTGCACTTTTATGTTAACAACAGTCTACTTCTTCCGAATCGGCTACAAGGGCCTGGCCCAAGGCTCATCTTTGTCCCCTCTACTGTACAACATCTACGCAACCAACCTAGAGCAACGAATACCGGCGAACTTCAAGATACTCCAGTATGCTGACGACATTGTTATTTATTCAGCTGACCGTGATCCTGCCATGCTAACAGACGATACTCAAAACGTCCTTAACTTACTAGACGCAGAATACAATCAACTTGGATTGGATATTTCTCACACAAAAACGGAATTCGTTGTCTTTTCACGTAAACATATACTACCGCCTATCGTTCTAAGGTTGGGCGACGAGCAACTACAACGCTCTACCAGCTTTAAGTATCTAGGTGTTGTGTTTGATGCCAAATGCACGTGGAAACTTCACACCGAAAGGATTATAAAGAAGTGTCAGATAAAAATCAACTTCTTGCGAACGATCTCCGGCTACTCATGGGGAGCCCATCCAAGCTCTATGCTTGTTCTGTACAAGTCCACTATCCGATCAATTATAGAATATGGCTCATTCGCGTTCCTAACTATGGCAAAAAGTCATGCCATAAAAATTAGCCGCATCCAATGGAGAGCCCTACGCACCTGCCTAGGACTGATGACATCGACCCATACAGGCACATTGGAAGTTCAGGCCGGGATGATCCCAATTGATCTCCGATGGCGTAAGCTTGCGGATAAACATATACTGAAGTCATTCGCAGGCCCCTGCAGTCGACTCCGCTCCAGCCTGTTGCACCTCAAAGAGCTATTCCCGATGCACAAACGCTCGTTGTTGGTCCCGGACTGCACAGTGGCCATAAATCAATCCGACAAATTCCCGTGCTATTCGTATCCCTTCAATAGCATTATACATAGGCCACACGTATCCTGGTACTTGCGGGACGAACTGAAGAAATTGGAAGAGCCACTGAATGATGTAATCTTATCGCTGTACGAACATATGCTGGTCAAATTTTCCCCCCAAGAATGTATATTCACGGATGGATCTCAGTCAGCCTCGGGAACCGGATGCGCTTACTATATCAACGATGAGTCATTCTTTATGTCCAAAATTTCGGCCCCTACATCAGTGTTCCTAGCCGAACTCATCGCGATTTCGAAGGCAGTTGAAAGATAAACATTGTGGTCGCTATATGATCGCCTCAGACAGTATGTCGGCCCTTGCGGCAATCTCAAACAACTATATTTCAACCCAAACGGAGGACTTAATATATCAAGTTCGACACGAGCTCTTCAATCTTAATTACCGAGGTTTTACTGTCACACTGGTTTGGGTCCCAGCTCATAAAGGAATTTCCGGCAACGAGGCGGCGGATGGACTGGCGAAAAGAGCGATTTTCGAATCGGAACAATCCTCCGATTACACTACATGGCGCAATCACATCCCTGTCTTAAGCAAATCATACATAAGTAATTGGCAAGATAGATGGACTCAAGGCGATCTAGGACGTCTCTTCTACAGCATCTCACCCAAGTTAAACGACCTACAGCCGTGGTTCCAGAAGTTTCTAGGAGACCTCAATAGGGCGGAATTACGAACCATCTGCCGTATTGCTGCAAACCACTACGGTCTAAACAACCATCTAAATCGAATTCAGATTACTGATTCTCCGTTGTGCCCAACCTGCAATGCATATGAGACGATCGACCACGTGCTCTTCATCTGCCCCAGACTAGCAGGCAACCGGGGTGAGCTAACAGCGACCCTACGAGCACAGGGTTTCCGACCCCCGTTTGTCAGTAGGAATATTTTAGCCACCTCCACATCGACTGACATAGTTCGGGAGATCCACAAATTCCTCGCCACAAACGAATATAAGATTTAAAATATAATGTTACACGCAGAAGAAGCACTTGTAGATTCCCTGCCCCATTATAGTCATTTCAAAGGCAATAAAAATATAATATAATAAAAAAAAAAAAAAAAAAAAAAAAAAATTTAAACTCTAATAATTTTGTCAGCATTCAGTAATTCCGCGTTCAAAAAACCTACGGAATCGGCCTATCTAGGCAATGCAATAAAAATAGACAGTGCTATATAAATTCTTATATATCTTATCTCGTCCATCTGTGGTAGTAGGTTGTTGAGACAGGAGATTGAGCGGTCTATCTTTATATATGTCTGTAATCGACAGCAAATGAAACAAAATCATAGAAAATTTAAGCAGATATGTACTTATAAAAATAAATTCTAGAGTTCCTGACATAAACTCTGTGGCCCCCTCATGTTGGTTTTGCACGCCACCATTCACGCAATAAGCTACCATCCGATAATAATTTGCTTATGTTGCATACCTCTTGCACACTATTGCTGTACTCTACGACAAGCTACTTTAGCGTGGTCGCCCACGTACAGGTTTTTTACACGATACAGCCATTCCGTGTTAGTTTATATTTCTATGTTTGAGGCAGCAAATAGAATGGTCCATTTCTGTGTGTAGCGTTGAAACCTTTGAATATAAAAACAGAGGTGCCCATAGAAAGAGAAATACGACTTTAATGAATGAGAGGGAAAGAGCGAAGTAGCATGGGCGCTCGTTCATTTCGCACGGTTAGGGGTGGCCTTTTTACAGACGGCGTTAAAAAAGAGTTTTTGGGGTGGTTTGTGCATAAGAAAATTTGTTTTATTCCTGTCTCCACTGCTGCCTAATACAAAAATTGTCTGCACTAATACTAATCGGACTTTACTACGCTTGGAGAGTGATATCACACTTCCTTAGGCTTTATCTTCAAAGGTTGAAACCACATTCCGGAATCAGAATCTCGTGTTTTCGGACAGAATTGAATTAATTCTTTAAATTTTTCGAACAATTAGTATTCAACCACTGAAATATAGAAATGGACCAGTCAATTTGAATACTCAAACCTTGAAGATAACAATTTTTGCATTTTAGTCAGCAGTGGAGACAGGAATAAAACAAAATTTCTTCTGCACAAACCCCCCCAAAACCCTTTTTCTACACTATCTGTAAAAAGAGCACCCCTAACCGTGCGAAATCGAGTTCCCATGCTAATTCATTCTTTCGTTCTTGTTTATTAAAATCATATTTCTCTGACATACAGAAATGGTCCCCTCGTCCCATTCAAAATACGTACATATATGTACCAAAACTGTGCACTTTTCGTTCTCTCTTCCTCAAACCATTAAAGGATTGTGAGAAGTCAGCTGTTGGTTTGAATTAGTCAAATGCATTTTTTGAGGCATTTCTCAGTTTTAATGACATAAACCCCTCAAGTAATTACACCGAAAATTATTAAATAATTAATTTTGTATGTTAAATCCCTTAAAAGGAATGCACACATGAAATGACCCCAGTTTGAGATACAATTGAATTTCACGCAATTTCCAAGTTTTCGGCAGAAATTTTGTTATTAAATTATGAGAATTAGTTGTTTGGTATTTATTGCAAATTCTTCTTATTTTGAGCCTGATTTGTCAACGAAAATGGCACAAAAACCAGAAAAAAACTTAAGTGGCTTAATGCTACCTAGAGAGAGTTCAGGTATAGAGAGCATATACATATATGTACATATGTGTATTTCTTTCGCGTTAGGCGAGATGGGAGCCTCCAAAAGGCGCCAAATTTAAAAATCATACATATTTTATCGAATAAAATCGCAGTGAGACGATTCTGGACTAACACATTTTTCATTGAAACTTTCTCAACAAAACGTCAAAATGCTTACTTCCCGAAAAGCGGTTAATATCGCCAAACAAAGGTTTTAAGAATTCAAAAGTCAAAAAATAAAGACTAACTTTTATAATTTAATAACAAAATTTCTGCTGAAAACTTAGGAATTTCGTGAAATTTAATTGTATTTGAAAATGGCGTAATATCATGTTTGCATTCCTTATTAAGGGTCTTAAGATACAAAACGAGTTATTTAATAATTTTCGGTGTAATTATCTACTTTATAGGTTTTTCTTAAAACTGAGTAATACTCCAAAAATGTATTTGGCAAGAATTCAAACCCACAGCTGACTGCTCAAAATCCATTAATAGTGTGAGCAAGAGTGAACAAAAAGTGCACCATTTTGAAATAGGCATTTTTTATGGAACGTGTAGACCATTTCTATATGTCAGTGGTCCGGAATGAGTTTCCGAATATGGCAATACTTCTTCGTTCCGATTCCGGAATTAGTTTCTGAATAGGACTTTCATAATTTATTTCATTGTGACAGCTAGAGTGACATCGAACGAAATTGCCTTGGGACTTGGAAATCTTTTGAATTTCTGTAATTTGGTTACTAAATATTGCTTTATATAAAGATGTCCATTCCTACGGGAATTTTGACGCATTCAAAGAGGGTGTGTAGCTTATACAAGAAGGCTCTGCGGAATTTGGAGTCATGGTACGACAGAAGGTAATTTCACTTTTTGTGCTCTTATATAAGAACTAGGTGAAATTCGCCTTCCCACAGACATATATTCAGGTATCATGCCGTCCTGCTGCGAGCGCGGTTTGATCAAAACAAAAACATTACTGATATGCGGCAAGCTACTGATTTACTGAGTGCAGGGGAGCGAGAGCTGTTTGAAAAACAACATTATCAACCCAAGAAATGTGCAAATCTGGATGAGCTACTGTGATCTAGTTTCATAGTTTTTTCTTTGCAGTTCCCCATAGTCCTGGTGGATGTGCTTTTGAGCGCGAGGTAATTCCTCCAGATTGGGTTTTGGATTACTGGCATCCATTAGAAAAAGCTCAATACCCGGAGTATTTTGCACGTCGAGAGCTGCGTAAAAAGGAATTTGTGGCTTGGTGGGAGAAGCAATATGGAAAACCAGACCCAAAGGACTTGCATCATTGAATTTTTTGCGTTGTTAATAAATTTCTTTGAAGAAAAAAAAAACAAATAACATTCTTAGCATTCGTCATTAGGTTTGTTTCTCTGTACTCTGTAACTTTTCCTGGCCTCTATTGAATCCGTTCGTGTCGAATTGAAAAGAGCTTACAAAGGAAGAACATCGTGATTTCTACGACGAAAAGAGCTTAGGAAAGCCTTTTGTGGGTGAAAATTTCTTAATAAAACTAGAATTCTTATGAATTCATTTTAGTAACCTTTGGCTTCAATTATAATAATATTTTCGTTCAAAGTGGTTAAAATAAGTAGATTAGAAAAATGCAATCGAATTATTTTGATGTTCAATCGACTTATTTTAAGTTACTAAAATGAATTTGAGAATTTTAGGCTTTTTAAAAAATTTTTACCCAAAAAGGAACATTTGACTTAAATTAATTTTATCATTCGAAATGCTAAAATAATACGATTAGAAAAATCCAACCCAAACTAACTGAAATCAAAGATGACGTAAATGAATTTGTGACACTTTTAGGAACTTTATTAAAGAATTTTTATACAAAAAGGAGTTTAGTAAGCCCCTTTCGAGTAGATTCGAACGGATTCAATGATTGGGCCCCCCCTTGAAAAAAACTTTACTGACTATGCTAAGCCAATATACTACAATATACAGCTCACTAACTATACAGGGTGTTTCTTAAAGCGGATGCCAAAATGAGTGGGATGAAAGATGTAACCTAACCACAGTATAGAAAAGGCAAGGTATGCCATTCCGGCAATTTGACAGCTCGTGACGTCATCTTGGGAAAAAATTTATGGGACTCAGGAAATGTAGTATTACTAAATTCTTAGGAAATTTTTAGTTAATTCATGAAAACAGATTCGTCGAGCAAAATTATTTTAATTTTTTAAGAGGTTCTCAGTACGGGAAAATTTTACTGAAATAAAGAAAAAGTATAACTCCTCACAGGCACCAATATAGTAAGTGCAAAATATCGCAGAATTGTTATTTAATGACTTAAAGATACAATTTTTCTATGCTTGTCTATTGTCTTAACTGCTTAGCATATATATTCCAATATTATAATATTTTATAAATTGTGAATATTTAACACTTTAAACTGGTGAGCTTTTCATAGGACTTCTATTGCCCTTGTGTACCTGTAAAATTAAGTAATTTAAACCAACGAGGACTGGTTTTAGCTAAAAGAAAATGCTGATACCTTAGTAAGAATTGTTTGTCTATTCGTAAATTTAAAAGATTGTGGTATTTGTCCTTAGAAAATTTTTAATTGCAATAATAAACATTTAAGTACTCATATATGGCTATGCAGGTTAAGGATAAACAAAAGCTAGGGAAATCTGCAATGATACAAGCACTGTAAATTTTGCGCTTTTAACTTGTTTTGGGAAAACTTTATTGAGGAGTTGTCTCTAAAGAAGTTACGAATCTGAAAGTAAGATTGTATTTTTTAAGCAAATAAAAACCACACTATAGTTTTATTGTACTGGTTTTATTTTTTTTCTTAAATTTTGCTTAACATTATTATAACATTATTACAACACGCTGAATTCTAAAATACATTCTAGACGTAAAGAATAGATTTTTATCTTAGTTTCTTTCTAAGTGTATATTTTTTGACTTATTTAAATGAGTATCTATAAGTTTATCACTTTATAACAAATTCTTTCGACTAATATTTTGAAAATTTTGTTTTAATAATACAACATTATCTTACGGCGGAATGTTTTTTTTGGTTTTTTTAGTCTGACTTCGGATAGCTGCTTTACTTACGTATTACTTGAAGAGTCGGCTTTTTCTAACATACTAAGTACACAATTTATTATACCTCGCTAAAGGTTCAGTTTTGACGCCCACTTCCTTAGAGTTGATGCGCTTGGTAGAGGGAAATTCCTTTTTATTAGAAGTCGATAACCCAGTGGGCTTGAAGAATATAATAATATTGCAGGAGCGATGTCCTCGTTGTTCCAGCCTGGCTTTTTGTATGCTGCTCTCAACTTTTTAAGTTGTCCTGGGGTCAAAATTTTCTTAATTTGCTCTTGTTCGGACTTTTTATACTGGCATCGCTTCAAATCTTTTTTATGCGGTCACCTTTAGCTGGCGGACTTCAGGTTCCAGGCTCATTCAATTTCTACCCTATATAAATGCAAATGGGTTAATCATTATTTAAACAAATAAACCCATCAGCTACTTACACAGTCTGGACTTCTTTATTTGATAATATCTGGCTGGGTTGCGCTGGTTCGTCTGCTTCTGCTGTCCATTCCTCTGTAGCTTCGGAGGCACTTTCTTCTTCCTTTGATCTATTTATCAAATTATTTAAGCTAAGTTTGGAGATTGTCGTAATAAATATCTTTATCTTGCTATAAAGAGCTTTTATTTCCAACTTCTTTAATTAAAACACAGTATATGTTCAATTGTTTATGTTTATTAATAAATATATGGTACATCGTTTTTATAACTTAAAATTTATCAATTACAAATTCTTGAAAATATTGATTGATTTTAAAGCACATATTTTTAAAACTTTTGTTCAACAAATATTTAAATTGAAATATTTTTGTCAGCATTCAGCAATTCCGCACTCAAAAAATCCGCCGAATCGGTTTATCCATGTAATGTGAAAAAAATAGACAGCGCTATATAAATTCTTATATATCTTATCTCGTCCCTCTGGTGCAGTAGGTTGTCAAATTGGCGGCCGCTTGAGACAGGAGATTGAGCGGTCCATTTGTATGTATGCCTGTGCTTACCACGTGGTTAACTATAGTTTAGTTTTTGTACACGCTCCAGGTGCCTTATGTCAGTAGGTCCAGTATATTCATTTCAGTGGAGACAGCAAATTGAGTGTTCGATTTTTATAGTTCAGTATTTCCAACCTTTATTCTTACTTTATTCCTCTAAGGCTTTCGCGCTGTCAATTTCACTGCAATTCAGTTTTTTTCCTACATAACTTGTTTGTTAGGTACAAAGTTAAAAGTAGCAATGGTCAATGATGACAAATACAGTATTTTGTTGCCAACGTATAATGAGAAAGATAATCTACCTATAATTGTTTGGCTAATCATAAAATTTATGAATGGGTGGGAGTGGTGTAGTTGATTTTTCGTAACTGAATTTTACTCTTTTGTCAGGTTTAACTATGAAATAATAATCATTGACGATGGAAGTCCCGACGGTACGCTGGAGGTGGCCAAAAATCTTCAGAAAATATACGGGGTAGATAAGATTTTGTTAAAACCCAGGCCTTCAAAACTTGGTTTGGGGACAGCCTATGTGCATGGTTTAAAATATGCTTCTGGAAATTATATCATAATAATGGACGCAGACTTAAGCCACCATGTAAATTACAAGAGATTGATTTTTATAACATGTTATGCAGTATTTTTCTTTTAGCCGAAATTCATACCTGAATTTATTAAACTTCAAAGATCCCAAAGCTCCGACATAGTTACAGGGACCAGATATTTTGGAGAGGGTGGCGTATTTGGTTGGGACTTTAAGCGAAAATTAATTTCAAGAGGAGCAAACTTTTTGTCACAACTATTACTTGGGTCAAAGGCTTCGGATCTTACTGGTTCTTTCCGGCTTTATAAGAAGGATGTTTTGCAAAAGCTAACCTCAGTGTGCGTGTCAAAAGGTTACGTCTTTCAAATGGAGATGCTTGTGCGCGCCAAACAATTTAATTATTCAGTAGGAGAGGTCCCTATTACTTTTGTGGATCGTGTTTATGGGCAATCTAAGCTTGGAGGTACTGAGATATTTCAGTTTGCAAAGAATCTGTTGTACCTTTTTGCAACTGTTTAACGTAATAAAAGTTTATAATTTACGCAGTCATTTATTCACCCTATTCTTGACTTCGACCGAAAATAAGAAATTTGAAAGTAGGGTGGAAAATGCAAATGTTTGATTAGAAGCCCCGAACTCTGACAGTATTATCCCATTTCACCTTAATTCCACAGACAAAGTCTGTTTGTTGAATGATCTCTGATCTAGATCAAGAGATACATTTCGCGTTCGTCGAGCCCACAGACATATATAAAGATGGACCGCTCAATCTCCTATCTCAAGCGACAATTTGCCAACTTACTGCCTCAGAGGGACAAGATAAGATTCATAAGACTTTATATAGCGCTGTCTTGTTTTATCGCTATTCTTAGGCCGATTGCGCAGATTGTTTGAGTGCGGAATTGCTGAATGCTGACAAAAATACGAGGATATTTTTCACTAAATTTAAGGTAATTTAGTGATCTTTGTTCATTGATTGTTTGGCGTCGACTCAAAATTACTTAGGTATAATAATAATAATAATAAATTTTTATTGCTCTTCATCAATACATATGATTAGAGGAGTGGAGGATGAAGTTCTCTCAACTATGTTGTGAGTTCACCACCCCAGTCCCTTACATAATTTCCTTTCTACATATATATTCTTTCCTTATTTCTTTTTTCTTATTTCTATGATTCCCTTTCAGTCAGCCTTGCTGGTATAAGAAAGGGGATCAGGTTCATTCATAAAAACAAATTTAAATAAATATAAAAGCACAAAATACACAATATAATTTAATTCAATTAGTTAGCTAACTATTACTATTCTAATACATATTGCATTAATTTTTGCATTGCGATATAGCTGAGGGCTCGTCCAGAAAATGCTTTGTAATCCTGTGGGTAAAGGCTCCTAGGCTTGTCGCTGTCCTAATTTCTTCTGGTAATCCGTTGTACGTCTTTATTGCTGTAGCCAAGGGTCCGGTCCGCACCCTCTCTGTCCTCCCCTTTGTTGTTCTGATAGCATTTCTGCTTCTTGTGTGATAATTGTGGAAGTCAGTGGATAGCCGAAGTTCTATATTTGTTTTCATTAGGCCCTTTTTCAATTTATATATAAATTTTCCTTTATCAATTTCAATAATTTGGTCAAGTTTGAATTTTTTCGTCTCATTGAATACTTCCTTAGGCGGTGTCAGCCATGGCAGGTGATATAGTGTCTTTAATGATTTGTTCATGAGTCGTTGAATTTTCTTTTTAGTTTGCTTAGAGCATTGTGTCCATGTTAGAATACTAAACTTAATGTGGGACATGATGTATGCGTTGTAAATTAGGTTCGCAATTTCTGGTTTCAGTTTAGTTTTATTTCTTTTGATTGCTCCAAGCAATGGCACAACCTTTTTGGTAATTGCCGTAGCATGAGCATTCCAACTGAGCTCATCGTCTATAGTGAGACCTAAATATTTAATCACGCTTACTCTTTCTATTCTTATTCCTATTTTAATGTCTATTTTAATATCAGTCTTGTTATGGTTTTTGAATATCATATATTTGGTTTTTTGCTCATTTAAAGATAGTTTATTTCCGTCCGTCCAATTTTTTAACTTATTTAGATCCTCATTTATGAGGTTTTGCACCTCCTCCCCCGTTTTCGCACCATATATGATATTTGTGTCATCAGCATATACGTGATAGTCTCCAGTAAGTCCAGCGTTCTTTAAATTATTTACATATGTTAAATATAAGTTTGGTCCTAAGATTGAGCCTTGCGGAACTCCAGTTTTAAGTGTCAATGGTCGGCTGCAGTGTTCCCCAACTTTTGTAATCATTTTTCGATTAGTGAAATAGCTCTTGATTAGGCTGTTTACCTTTCCCCTTATCCCAATATCCTCTAGGAATTGCAGGAGTAAGGCATGATCAACCGTGTCAAACGCTTTCCTCAAGTCTATAAACACTGCACCTACATAAAAACCTTTGTCCAAATACTCATTTATCAAGTTTATTGTTTCAATGGTTGCTGAATCAGTTTCACTGTTTGCCTGAAAGCCAAATTGTTTGTTGTCATATTCACCACATGCAGTTAGGAAGTTTCTAATTCTTTTGTCCAGTACCTTTTCATATATTTTTCCGACATTACTTAGAATTGCTATTGGTCTGTAATTTGTTGGCAGGATTTTAGTTTCCTTTAAGCAATCCGGATAATCTCCTGTAACAAAGCTGTTATTTATCAATTCAGACAATGTTTCACTAATTATATCAGCTACTGTATCTAAGTCTTCTGCTGTAATTCCGTCCAATCCAGGCGCTGAATTTTTTTTCAATGTCCTTATTATTAATTCTACTTCCGCCTGATTTGTTGGCTCCAGAAACATAGATTTTGTTTGTTTTGTGTTAGAGACTGGTAAAATGTCGTGTATCTTCTTTTTCAGTTCATTTCCTACATTAGCAAAGTAAATATTTAGCTCATCCGGTATCATTTTTGCATTGGTTAGAACAGCTCCAGGTATTTTTATTTCTTTGATCTCACTAATCTCCTTGTTTTTTGACGATGTTTTTATTGATTATATTCCACAATTTTTTTGTGTTTTTCTGGGCTCTTTCGATATCCCTGTCAATAATTCTTTGTTTAGCGATCCTTATTATTGATGTTGTTAAGTTTTTTTGGAGCAGATATGCGTTTTTGTATTCCAGTGAGTTTGGATGATCAACCATTTTTTTGTATAATTTGCTTTTTCTCCTAATCTCTTTCATTATTTCATCAGATAGCCAAGGGTTGTTTCTACATCTCATTTTTTTGTAGATGGTATTGGCTTTTTTAGCGTCGGATATAATTTTTATAAGCTGATCTATTGAAGTAATTGTATGAGAATCAACGGCTTGCTTAATATCTTCCCTAAATTGATGTTTTTGTAATACAGGCACTTGTGTTACATTCATTTTTTGCTTTTCGATATAGAGTCCTTTAATTTTGATAAGTAAGGTTCTATGATCAGATATCTTGGTCGGAAGTAGCTTTATTTGAATGTTATATTTATGTGCTATAACAGCGAAAACATGGTCAATTATAGTCGAGGAAGTACTAGTAGTTCTGGTTGAATTTGAATAGTCAATTGAATTTAAAATTTTGAAGTCATGCATTGTCAAAGTATCTTTGTATTGATTTGTTATGTTGTTGTTAGTCAGAAGATCAATGTTTATATCACCTACGAATAAAATATTCCTTTGATGGCTCAGTAAGTTTTCTAAATAATCAATATACTCATACGAGTTGTCACTAGGTGATTTATACATGGTTAAGATTTTTATCCTTCTCTGATTACTATTTGCGATTTCTACCATTATCATGTTATATTTTTTATTTTGCGCAATAATTTTGAAGCCTATATCTTTTCTTAGGAAGATTGCAGTCCCACCTCCACGACATTCATCTCTGCAGTTGAACACTCCAGTAAAGCCGGGAATTGAATAATATTTAGTTTCTTCTTCAAATAACCACGTTTCATTGAGAACTATTATTTCTACATTAGGATATTCAACAATTAGGGTTTCTACCTCAGTCATTTTATTTCTTATGCTACGAATATTTAGAAACACAACATTACAAATTTTCCGGCTGTTCATTTTATATGGCCTCTGCTGTATAGTCCGTTCTGTCTTTTACTAGCTCTACCCATCTCAAATATTTTGGACACTCTCTGCTATCAGCTGTGTGCTGATTGGCTAAAGAACCAGTAGTCTTGCCTGGTTGGGATGCTTTGAAACAGTTAATGCAGCTGATCTTTTTCACTGTGCAGCTAAGTGTTTCGTGTTTACCTCCACATTTACCGCAGAGTTCAATATTTTTGCATGTCTTTGAGGTGTGCCCAAACTGTTGCCACTTAAAGCACCTCATGACGTTATAATCTTCTCGCACATAATGGGAGTTCCACTCTATATTGACGTATCGGTTAACCATTCTGCTATAAGTTGCGCCAGTAGCTTCAAGGAATACAGTCCATTTACCACTATGGTTATTCCTCTTGCAATGAACCACCTTCACTTGATCCTCTGCCGTGAAAAAATAGTTCAGCTCACATAGTTCCTGCATGAATTCCTCAGATGAATATTCTTTGTCTAGATTAGTGATTTTCAAACGCGGGAGTCTTTTTTTACTCATCGAAACAGTGTAATCATCACCAAGTTGTTCTTTCGCTTCCTGCAGGATTTTAGCGTTATTGGCATTATTATCGGATTTTATTATGACTCCTCCTTTTGATAAATGTTTAACCTGCATTATGGGAGCTTTCAACGTACGGCTTAATTTTCCGTTTTATCTGTTCCTTTGTCTGCTCCACACTTTGCTTTTCATTGCGTGGTCTCACTATAATCCCCTGTGACGTTACCAACGGTTTTTTCTCTTCTGGTTTTGAATCTACTGGTGTTTTTCCTTTTGTAACGGCCGAAGCATATGTCAGACTTGTGTTGCTTTTACTAATATTTTCTAAGGTTTTACATATATTTTGTGTAGTACTTACGAGCTTTTCAGTTGTACTCGCTAATTTCATCAAATTATTTTTCTTTATAATAGATATCTGAGCTATACACTCTGCGCACATCCATAACATGTAGTGTTTGACACCCTTCCATAACATGTAGTGTTTGACACCCTTAACTTTATCATATTGTTGTTTTGTTATTCCACAGCATTTTATATGAAACCACGTTCCACAAAAACCATCACACAGAAGCTCGAAATCTTCCTTTTTTACTTCCAATTCGCAATTTTTGCACGAGCAGTCTTCACCTTCGTCTTCACTGTCAGCCATGTTCGAAGTTTTTAGACTTACATTAGTTTAAGAACTTAGTTATTAAGGTTAATTAAAAAGTCAAAATAATTACAAAAATATATACTTAGGTATACTTAAATTAGTTTAAGAACTTAGTTATTAAGGTTAAATAAAAAAGATATATTATTTTTTGCTTTACACTTTTTTCGGCGGTTTAATTTCTTTGTTAAAAAGTTTTTATTTTATAATTTTTTGTGGCTATAATGCAGAGACTGAGAGGTCTAAAGCTCACAAGAGACTGACAGGTCTAAAGCTCATTCATCGTGAGGTTGTTGTTTTAATTAATTGTAATACATCCACAATGTAGCATTAAAATCTGTGAGTGAACAATAAATCACCCCTATTTTCTCACCCTTAGGGTAGGAATTTTTATTCCAAATTTATATGGAACCAACTTCGTGGTATACCCTATCCAATAAAAAAAGAATTATCAAAATCGGACTACTCCGTAAAAAGTTATGCATGGTCGTACATTACAATTAGTGAGTGTACAATCAATCATCCCCTGTTTTCCTACCCTTAGGGTTGGAATTTTTTTTCAAAATTTATATGGGACCACCTTCAGGGTATACCCTTTCCAATAAAAAAATAATTATCAAAATCGGACTACTCTGTAGAAAGTTATGCGTGGTCATACATAAAAAAAAAAAAAATATACGCATCGACTTGGGAACCTCCTCCGTTTTGTTTCGTCGGTTAAAAAGCAAACGAAAATCGGTAAGATTCTAAAATATATTTATTGTTTTTATAGTAGAGTTAAATAAAGAAGTAAACTAAAAAGTGGGTTAATGTGCCGTGCCAGGTTGCCCCACTGTGCAAGAGAAGAAAACAGCAGGACTATTATTATTCTTCTAATGATATACAAATAAGCATATTAACAGATTCCAAGGTAAAAGGATTTATAGGGAAAGTTGGTGCAATACCTTGGGGTTGAACATCGAAGACGTGGATTTACCGTCCTAGTGTGCAAATTGTATTTTGATGAGAAGCATCAGGACAGAAACCAGAGCCACCATCAAGAGAATAGGAACTGATTTTTTAAAGATTTTATTGATAAAAATATCTTTGTTCTGTAAAATACTTTCTTAATAATATATGTACATGTATATGTATTACATATACTAGGAGTTATTTCTAAAACTGTCAACGTTTTGAAAAGAAAGACTGCCTACGCGTTAAGATTTTCCTAAGAAATCTTTAAACTGATATGTCCTGACTTATGCAGCTTTAAAAAGCAACGGCTCGTATTTATGTAAAATATAAACGTTGAGGGAGTCGAAATGACCCTAAGGATTAATTAATTTAGGAAATTTCTGTAGAGCTTTTTTGTGTAAAAGCATATGTAATATTAGTCTGTACAAAATAATTTGTATCTACTTCGGGTTGTATTTCGGTTATACCTCTTTTATTCATTAAAATAGGAGGAATATTTTTTTGTTTTTGGGAAATGGAAATTTTTTTTAGAGAATGAGCTACGTATACATTATACATATGTATTTATTAATTTTTATTTTCTTATTTAAAAAGCTTTATTGATAAACTGATTTGAATGATATTTTAAAATATCATAGGTGTACTTAAGGGATCTAGAAAACATCAACATCTTCTTCTAATACTAATTCCTGAAAAACCATAAAGCTGTAAACAAAATCATTCGTCAAAAGTAAATTAGGAGAATCGTAAAAAACTATACAGGGTGTTTTGAATTGTATATTTGGAGGGGATGAGTCTACAAAATGCTTTATAAGATCTTTCAGAGACATCGTAGGATATTGGTTGATAGTGTGTTAGAAAGCTTATGACCTAATCGGCAACAAACAAGCGAGAGAGGCCGCGTGAAACTTCAAAAATGACAATTTTCAAAACCCAAAATTTGACTTTGGCCTTTCACTCTGCCGATTTTTTGTATGGGAATATTGAAATATTTCCTGAGAAAAAGCTTCCCCGTCTTGTGACTTTTCTCAGTTATTCGTGATAGAGTGGTTCAGCTCCATGGACCAGATGGGTCGTTGGAGCCTTGACTTACATAGCTGCGTTGGGT
This sequence comes from Eutolmus rufibarbis, assembly GCA_963920795.1. Classification (NCBI taxonomy): domain Eukaryota; kingdom Metazoa; phylum Arthropoda; class Insecta; order Diptera; family Asilidae; genus Eutolmus; species Eutolmus rufibarbis. The sequence goes on from OY987207.1 coordinate 24,970,279, forward strand.
GGATAGGGCAAATAATTAACACGAATTTCTCATTTTTATTGTGCAATTTGATGTGTGACGTTGGCTTAGGAGGTTTCATGTGAATTGGGGATTTTTTTCACACCAGGTCCATGGTACTTAACCACTCTAGCGCGACCACTATATGTTTACTCTATACATGTACACAAGGTTATTAATCAATTTTAATGACATAAACTTATTAAGTAATTACACCGAAAATTGTTAAATAATTCATTTTGTATCTTAAGCGCCTTAAAAGGAAAGCAAACATGAAAATATCCCAACAAATATCAACAACTGAATTTCACGAAATTTCTAAGTTTATTTGGAAATCATGAGAATTAGTCTTTTAGTATCCCATATTACAAATTCTTATTTTATGCCTGATTTAACGATGAAAATGACACAAAAACCACAAAAAAACGAAGTGGCGTAATGCAGTGAATTAATTCGGATTTAATTGCATTTACCAGGTGTATTCATAAGTTTTTTCCGGTTTAATTAAGAGATGGCGCCAGCGAAAAGTACGTAGCATATTAATTTGACACATACGTCATTTTGTTCGTCTGACATTTAACTACAAACGCACACAAATTGAGTTCGCCAAAAACTAGCGTCTTTGTTTTATCGTTCAGCGATCATGTCGAGTTTTGTGCATGAAAAAGAACATTTGCGTGCCACATTGCTTTTCTTATTTAATCAAAAGAAAAAGGCTGTTGAAAGTCATCTTTTGCTGGTAGAAACACATGGTAAACACGCTCCATCAATTAGAACATGTGAGACTTGGTTTCGACAATTTAAAAGTGGTGATTTCAATGTGAAAGACAGTGAGCGCTCTGGTAGACCACAAAAATGCGAAGACGAGCAATTGCAGGAGTTATTGGATGATGACCCAACTCAAACTCAACGGCAATTAGCAGAAGCATAACATGTGTCACAAGAAACGATCAGCAGACGTTTACGACCAATGGGGAAGATCAATAAACTCGGTAAATAGGTCCCACACGATTTGAATGAACGTCAAATGGAATATCGCAAAGTCACTTGTGAAATGCTGCTTCAACGTCACGAAAGGAAATTATTTTTGCATCGAATTGTGACGGGTGGCGAATTATGGATTTATTTTGAAAACCCGAAGCGGAAAAAATCGTGGCTTTCACCTGAGGAGGCCGGTCCTTCAACACCAAGGCCAAATCGCTTCGGCAAGAAAACCATGCTCTGTGTCTGGTGGGATCAGAGCGTTATTGTGTATTATGAACACTTGAAGCCCGGCGAAACCGTTAATACACAACGCTATCGCCAACAAATGATTAATTTAAACTACGCATTAATCGAAAGACGACCAGAATGGGCCAGAAGACATGGCAAATTGATTTTGTTACGCGACAACGCGCCGTCTCACACAGCAAAACTAGTGAAAGACACCTTGATATCACTTGGATGGAACATCCTTCTGCATCCGCCGTACTCCCCAGATTTGGCTCCATCTGACTATTACCTCTTCGCATCAATGGGTTACGCGCTTGCAGAGCAGCATTTCAGCGATTTCGAGGAAGTTGGAAAATGGTTCGACGAATGGTTTGCCGCAAAAGACAAGCAGTTTTTCTGGCATGCTATTCATAAATTATCTGAAAGATGGGCGAAATGTGTAGAAGGCGATGGCCAATATTTTGAATAAAAAAAAAATTAATTTCCCTAGAAAATTACGTATTTTTTTTTTACCAAAAAAACCGAAAAAAATGTATGCCTGGTATATCCTTTTACTGTAACTAAAATTAAATGGGGATTATAACAAAACCATAAAAGGGCTCGAATTATGACTTTTGATATCTTAAAAAAGTTGTTTAGCAATTTAAATTGCATTTCCAAAAGTGACTAGTTCAACGTTTTGCTGAGAATTTTTCAATGAATGTCATTCCAGAAACTTTTCACTGCGAAATTATTTGAAATTTAATGCTTCGTTTGGGGGAATTTAGTTTAAGCGTGTTAGATTCAACTAATAATAAATACAGATTTTAAATTTGCCGCCTTTTGAAGGCGCCTATCTCGCCTAATGCGAAAGAAATAGACAGATATACATTTGCTTCCCATATCTGAACTCTCCTTAGGTGAGAACTGTCAAAAGGGTGCACCATTTGAGGCAGCAAATTGAGTGGTCCATTTGTATATGCCAGGGGAGTGGAATGAATGTGTTAAACATATACAATGAAAATAACATTTTGAAAATGTTAAATTGAAATATTTTGGAAACTAATTGCGATTGACAACAAATGCTTAGACATTCGTCATTTCCAGGTTGAGGGAAACGTTTCCACAAATTAAATAGTGGTCATGTAAAACAATGCGGACTGTGAGGAGTTCGGTAATTTAAGCGAGTTTTGTTTTTGCTTTAATTTGGCTCAAAAGCACGTGGTACTCTTTGTCAACATAATTCATGGACATGTACGCATGATCCAGAAATCGTCCTCTTTTCATATGAAGTTTGGAATTTTAATCAATAAGCTGAGGTCAAGCAAGGAAAAGATACTTCAGCTTTTGGCAGTTCTTGGTGCACTCTAATTAAGTATTGTCGGAATTTATAGTCACTAACCGGTGCATATAATAACAGTTATATAATTGAAACATAATATAATAACGTTTTGTTTTAGATAAGTGCATTATTTAGAATTATTTTGTCATTGAAGTTATGTATTACTGTAGAAGAAATTAAAATATGGCAAAGAAAATCCCTTTCAATGTGGTGTTTGCTTCAGGTAACAGTTTGATTTTGCGGCTTACATATTCATTCCATTATGAACTATCCTTGAAAATACCTAGTTATAAAAATTTCATTTCCCATTTGCCGTAGTTTAACAAATCAATAAACGTAACCCTTAAACGAATAACAAAAGATGCAGTTTTAAGAAACACTAAAGGAAACAACTACTCTTGTTTTGTTGTTTTGTTTATGTACACGGATGAAATCATTTTAACGTCACTGCATTGTCCTTTAATCGATGTTGCACAATCGTTCATTATTTTTAATTCTATCGAATGGAATATAAAAATTTGTCACTAATGTGTATTAAAAAAATAAAAACTAAACGCTTTCCTCACAACAACAAAAAAAAAATATTATATTTTTCTTTTTTTATTAAAGTTTACTTTAACTTAACCTACCTTTTAATCGGGTTCTATTGGCTGTAAATATAACTATAGTAATTGCAAGGCTTGGCATCTTAACATGTGTGCCTTAGCGATGATAATCTTCTAATTTGCTTTAATTTAAGCAAACCAGTGCAGTGCATATTTTTTTCGATTGGAATTTTAAGTTTTTTGTTTTGCTCACGCCACGAATATCTTAAGAGGAATGTATTTCACTGTACGGTATCCAAAAAATACTATGACATTTTATTTATTTGATATTTATTTTAATATTATAGTTCAAACATAAAACATGCATATATTCCACACGGTTCTCACTAATTTGAACTGAAAAGTATAAGAAAAGAGGCTATCTGATCTGATATTAAATAAATGTTCGTCTACAATATCTGTTTGAATGCCGGCAACAAATGTCAATGTACCCATTACATTGGTTTGAAAACATTATGTGTAATGATTCAATCATTTCGTTTTCGAAAATAAGGTAGCTTAGCTACGAAATGATGAATTTGAAAGCAATCATTTCAGTCACAATATTTTTCAATTCATTAATCGGCCACATACGACAACGGTTTTTGGCGTACAAATGTATGTACGCGTGCTTATTATACCAAAAACCGTCCCGTGTGTGGTCGACTAGTGACAGTTAGCAAATGGCAGAAAATGCTAAGTAAATAAAATTATGTTTATCTACATCTATCTCCGTATCTAAATATATCTAAACCGTATGCCTTTCATTATAACAATTATTATTAAACCGAACAAAACTCAATAAATATTTGGACAGTCGAAATGATACTTTAACAAAAATGGTACACTTATTTTGATATTTAACATCTAGTTTCATTTCAAATGATCGAAATAATATTGAAATGATATTCGAAAATCATTTGGCATGGGACCTAAATTAAAATAAAAATATTTGCATTTACATTTCTGCTATTGTTTTGAGCGAACGAAGTTCTTGAAGGGCATGCTCTAATTTGGTTAGCGGAAAAACGACAATTTTTTTTTAGTATTAAGCGAACAATCAAGCTTACAAATTTTTTTTTCTTTTTTCACAAATTATTATTAAAGAGGGCGTCGAAGTAGCGGCCTCAGAAAAGAGTTTGTTCAATTTCCTACAAAAAATATCCGAATACATAAATCAAATACTTTCAAGGTCCGTTCAAGTTTTACCGGAAAAATTCATAATGATAAAATTCGACTGTTCTATACGTTTTAAGACTTTCGAACTAATACATATACATATGATGATGTGATGTGTGAATATTTCCATCAGCAGGAACTTGAAAATTAATGATGAGAGCATCTTATCTTGCATGATTTTCATAATTTTTATATTCCCCTTAAAAATCTCTTTTCCTCCAATCCTTTGAACAAAAATGTCCCTTTTTTTAACGTCAGTATTTTGTCAGCCAAATTTAAGAGTACTACCGCCAATTCTTCTGTAGTAAATTATACCATTTTTGAAATAATTCTTTAAAATACAAAATACTTAAGGGGAGCACCTAGTGTAACAGCTAAGAAAAAACCGCTTATTTCAAACATTTTATTTTTAGACTAATTATATTTTTAGGATATTTTAATGAATTAGGCCTTATAGAACATATTTTAGAGTTCTTAAAAAAAATTTTTATATTAATTTTTTCGGTACAAAATGGCGGCGTGGCAAGTATTTCTATCAGATCTCATTTTCGAAGTTTGTGGGAGTAATATCTCAAAAACTATTAAAGATTTTGGGCTGAAATTTTTACCAGATTTAAAAAACAACTTTTATTCGTAGTTGACCCTCCTTTTGTGGTCAATTATTGGTATAAATTTTATTTATAAATATTTATAGGTCAACATTTGATGCGAAAAATCGAACAATTTTTTCAAACTTCAAATTAAATACTTTTTTCAATTTTTTATATATTTTATAGTTAACTACGAATTATGAATGTTATTATCAAGAAATTTTTTGAATGGATGTTCCAGGTTCACTCTAAATGCTGTAATTACACTCACAAATTGGACATCGCAACTGCAACGCGTCTGATAGAAATGCTTACCACACCGCAATTTTGTACCGAAAATATTAATTAAAATTTTTTTTAACAAATTTAAAAGATGTTCTATAAGGCCTAATTCATTAAAATATCATAAAAATATAGTTAGTCTAAAAATAAAATGTTTTTTGAGCTGTTACACTAGGTGCCCCCCTTAATGCTTTCTGCAGTGATACTACCGGTTTGCTATCGGAAATGTGTGAACATAAACTCCGGAGACTGAACGGACGATCGTTGAAGAACCGGTGACGGATCGGAAATGCTTGAATCGGCTTTTGCTCTAATGTGCACTAGAATTGTGCTGTTGTCGATAAAAAAACATAAACCCGATGGCGATAAGCATTTTGACGACAGCACAATCCAATGCAAAGGCATAGGGGAAACTAGGGAGACTTGACCCAATTTTCAGTTTTTGATTTTTCGTAATTTTTCTATATATATTATACATTTGCAAAAAGCATAAAAAAATTGTCTGTTCTGTTGTACACATAATGGTAAAAAATAAAAGCAAAATTCTGACTAGAAGTTGTGTAAAAAAAAATACTTTGCCAAGTCTGCAAATGGGTCAAGTGTCCCTAAGTCTAGGGAGACATGATCCAACATTAAGGGAGACTTGACCCAACTTTTAAAGTGAGGAGATTCTTCGGCATTTGAATGAGATACATATGTTTTATGGTTTGAAAGTAATCTAGTTGTAATTAGTATAATTTTGTTAATGAACATAAAACTTTTTCATGTATTAGACAAAGTGTTTTAGGTTTAGTTTTGGTTTTCTTAACTTATTTGATTAAACTGTTTCACTATTTTCTAAAATACTGAACCAAAAGAAATTGTTACATAATTCTACTCCACCTTAGCAGAAAAGCAATAGTTAAATTCAAAACTTCTGACCCTGTCATTTTGTACTGTTATAACAGGAGGGCTGAGACGAGTTTCAATTTGTTCAAAGTTCACTTCAGAAACATCACTGACTTCAGGCCATTTAAATCATTTACTTTAATACAATTTTATGCTTGAGATTAGAGTGGCACTTGGCCTTGGTTAAGAATGATAACTGAGGAAGAAACTTACCCTAAAAATTAGGTAGACCCCAATATTAAATGTTGTAGTTATTTAGTAAAAAAAACAACAAAGAAAAATAATACCATGTTGATAAAGACTGCTAAGGAGACTTGACCTGTCAGGTCAAGTCTCCCTAGCAGTCTTAGGTCAAGTCTCCCTAGTTAGCATTGCTGTCTTTAACCTCAACTTCTGGTTACTTACATCAAAGATATATCAAACTACTATATTCCGATATTTAGCTTAAGAGAAGACAAAAAATAAGTATTACACTTATCTCAGAACTAGAGGTTCAATTCCAAGAAGTTCACAAACCACCAGAATTTACTTTTGATCTGCATAATCAAACAACATCAAACTGCTTCAAAGCTACTGATGTTTATTTAATGGTTGTTCCTTCTAAAACACTGCAGGGTGGTTGGCCAATCAGTGATGCCAGCCAAATTTCTCCCAAAATTTCCCTTTCATAAAAAAATGCCCTTGGGTCAAGTCTCCCTATGGGTCAAGTCTCCCTAGTTTCCCTTACATATAGTAATGGGCCACTCAAATTGCTGTTTCAAATGGTTGGTCTTTTGAGAATTTCAGCCTAAAGAGAATTTAGATATAGGGTGCATAGCTCTGCCTATTTCTTTCGCATTCGACGAGACAGGCGCCTTCATGATAAAAAGGAGAGATTTCGAACAAAAGAAATGAAACAACCATCGTTGAGCAACTGATATATAGAAATGGAAATTCGTTGCCTCAAATGGTGCACCCTTTTGACAGTTCTCACCTAAGGAGAGTTCAGATATAGGAAGCCGAAGCATATATCTGTCTATCGCATTAGGCGAGATAGGCACCTTCAAAAAGCGGCAAATTTAAAATTTGTATTTATTTTTAATTGTATAAATCGAATTCCCCTAAAAGTAGCATCAAATCTCAAATAATTTTGCAATGAAAAGTTCCTGGAATAACACTTTTTTCATTCTTCTTCTCTTCTCTTCTTCTCAGCAAAACGTCGAAATACTCACTTCTGGAAATGCAGTTTACATCGCTAAACAACAGTTGTATGAACTCAAAAGTCATAATTAGAGTACTGTTGTGCTTTTGCTATAATTCCCACGAAATCTTAGTTGCAATAAAAGTTCATAAATGCGATTAAACCCGAATTAATTCGCCGCATTACGCCACGTGGGTTTTTTGTAGTTTTGGTGCCATTTTAATTGGTAAATTAGGCATAAAGGAGAATTTGCAATATGAAATACTAAAAGACTAATTATCATAATTTAATAACAAAATTTCTGCCGAAAACTTAGAAATTGTGTGAAATGTAATTGTATCTCAAAGTGGTGTAATTTCATGTTTGTTGTATTCTGGTCTCCACTACTGACTAATCCAAAAATTGTCTGCACTATCACTAGTCATACTTTATTACGCTCGGAGAGTGATGTCGTGCTTCCTTAGGCTTTATCTTCAAAGGCCTTGGCCACCTATCAGCTCCATTAATTGCCTCCTGTGTTGCCGTTGAAAACGAAATGTACTGGGCCTCAGCTATTGATAACGCTACAATGTGCTCTTTCCTCGATGTAAGGGAAACCGCTACTCCCAGCAACATAAACATATACCCTGACGTTGATCGCCTCTCATCAATATTTGCTGAACTAACTCTGTTAAACACCAATTTCGCATCTTACGCGCCCTTCAAGTATCTGAAAATATGTTTAACGGCTAAGGTTTTGGTTAAATCTGTTGGCGTAGTCAGCTATGCTAGATCACGACGGGAAACCTAGGCTGCATACATAAGGCTGTCAACTGTCTCTTGATATGGGATCTCCTTCATCTTTTTCTGTTCTTCTCGGGCTTACGGACACATTTATTTGGACAAAACTTGATTTGAGCAGCTCCGAGATCCTTCATTTGGAATTTCTTCATCAAACTCGCTTTGGGGTCATGTGTACGTTTTAACCAAGATGAATAGTCACCTATTCAACAATCATTGTTTACTAGAATAGTGACAACGCAACAGCTGTCCCACAGTTTGTCGAAACAACATTGCACTAATTATAACACAACGCAATTATAACAATGTGTGCGGTAATTGTAGCCCAGCAATAAAAGTAAAATTGAGCCAGGTTTCGCTCAAAAAGTGGTAAACACTCTTCCAGATTAAGTATTTGCCTAAGGATGTTTTTAGAACCGGCAGGCAAACCTACAGGGAAGCACTTGTATACATTAACACGGGATTCAGCCAATTCAGCACTTTGGTTGGTTGATTGATCTGTGCATTGGAGAACGACCATTATTCGCAACCACAACTTCGTCACTTATTGCCTTTGAAATATTTTACAATCATAGAAATATAAGGAAATATGGAACGGTTATACCGGTTAAAAAGCCTGTATGTGATCGTACACTCTAAAGAAAGTTAATGAAGAGTAGGGCAGTAGTGTGTAAGAGGTACGGTGGATAAAGCAAATTACAGAACTGCCAAATCAAGTCTGTGCTCGTTCGATGTTTATTAAAAAAGCGCCAGGTTTTCCTGTTATAAACCATGGTTTCGAGAAAAGTTTGTAATAACTTTGCAAAAGACCATTTTCTGCTTTTGGGGTTTAACTTAAAATAGACGCTAATTGCGAAATGAAGTGCTCTGAAATGGGTGGCACGAAACAATATGAAAGTTTCACGTGGGAAATAGTTTTATAGGTAATTGAACTGATGGAAACGCAACATAATTGTTATATTTAAATAAATCTCGTTAATCAACTTCAGCAAGTTGAGAAAACCGTCATATTAATTACTTTGCTGGTCTGTTTGTATCCTCGCAAAAGTAGGTTACTCGTTGATTGAACGGTGGCATGCAAAGTCAATTTCCGGGAGGCATATGTATAATTAGTAATATTTATCCATATTTATCATTGACGTATAATACAATGGACCGCTCATGTACACGATTTCCTATATAAGCAGACGGTGCGATTTTTGTTGCCTCTCTTTCCCTCTGTGGCAGTGACAGTTCGTGAAATGACGTAAAATTAACGGTCTATAATGTCAGAAATTTATCAGCGGGCTGAATTGCCGTTAAAGATTTTCTCTGACAATTCTCTGGAGAACTGTCAAATGACTACTAATTTGTTTTAATGCAGGAAGTTTAATTGAAATATCAGTGCGAAACAGCGTGATTATATGTTAATAGATCAATTTGTTTTATTCCAGGTATTTCAATGAAACTACTGGAATTAATTCCAGAGCTGATTTTCGCTCAAGTCCTTATTCCGAGAAGTTCGCAAAGTTCGTAAAAAATAAAGGGATACTTTTGACACTTCTACCGTTTGGCGCAGAGCAAGAGGGGATGAAAAAACTTTTTGAACTGAACTTTGAAAACTAGATTGTGTAAACTTTTAAAAGAGGTTTAGATCATAAAAATTGGATTATTTTTCGCAGATACAGTTTTTTGAAAATTTGCTATAGTTTTCATTGAAAAAGAGATGAAGAATTAATCTTTAATTAAGTCAAACATTTGACAGCTGTGGACACGAAGAAAAAGATATCGCATTATCCTTATTTTTGGTACGAATTTTTGTGACACTATTAACTAAAAGAAAACACATCAACATTTTAAATTGCGCATTTTTTGACAAAATGGCGACTCGATAATAAACATGTGAAAAATGCTGTTTTTGAACTTGTTTTTAAAAAATATTCACAGAAAGCAAACAAATTTTTTTACACAATCGTGAAGAAGTAGTTTGAAGACGATTATTAGTGCTGTATTAGGGGGAGGCGATAGCCTCGAGCGCTAAGACAATATATAGTCCATTACACTCGTCTCCTAGTATATCCGAATTTTCCAGTTGCCCTGATAGATTTAAGAACATCCGATAGAGATTGAGCATTGAAGTCTTCCATCCTCATAACATCAGCGCCGGACGCCTTACCAGTAGAGGTTTTCGATCCAATTGTATAGAATATGTCTTTTAGTCCCTCCAATAATTTGTCCGGATCGTTCCGTTCTTCCCTTGCCGGAAGATTGATCTGAAATCTTCTTCCGAACATGGTAAATTGCTTCATATCATCCGTCAGCACGTTAAAAAGAACGTCCGACAGAATGTCCATCATGACAGAGTTTGCACTGCTTAAGGGGGATAGCCACTGTGACGAATCCAAAAAAAATTTTTTTTTTTTTGTCTTAAATCAAAGTTAATATATTAAAGAATATGTGTACAAAATTGCAGATCAAAAGGTCCAGGACTCGACAGTTTAATATTGGTATGAAAATTTTAAAAGATACATGATTGCATTGCAAGAGAAATGGACTAACAACTTTAAACACGTTTTTCTCGAAACGACTTTTTTCAAACTGGTCGCATCGAAAACTCGGACAATTCTTAACCGATTTTAATTTTTGTTTTTTTGTTTCGTTCGTCTTAGTAGAGGCTAAGGTTAAGCGTAGACGATTTGGGAAATTTTGCTTTTTACTATTTTTTAAACTGTTTGAAAACAAAAAAAAACGGTCGAAAAAATGAAAATTTTTTCAATCGGTCGCCATTTTGTGAAAAATCAAAATAAAAAAAAACGGCTACGCACAACGATAACTACATTCATACAGATTATAACACAATTTTTGTTTTTTTCTCACATCACCGGCTTTTGAAAAATGGATGCGACCACGGAGAGGGAATTTTTTTTAGAGCTCTACGGCATCCTTTAGATTATTAAAACTATTGAAACATTACACATCCAAGTACTTAATAAAATAAAAAAAAAAACAGATCCAAAAATTCCTTTATTTACCCGGTCAAAAAAATTATGAAAATCACTCATTTTTTCGGCCGTCACAGTGGCTATCCCCCTTAAGTCGACATATGGCTTTCCTGAATTGCAAGGTCCAGGGGTTGCAAATTAAGCATTGTATTGAGGGCCGTACCAGGGGTCGAGCTGAAAGCTCCTGTTATCGCAATGCAAACTTCCCTCTGTATTTTGTTAACAATGGAACAGGTAGTTTTTGTCTTTGTTCTACTCCACCAGACCACTAACGCATATGTGATAATGGGTCTAATTATGGCTATGTACATCCAGCGCACAATAGCGGATTTTAGACCCCACGTTTTCCCAAAAGCTCTTCTGCATTACCAAAAGGCATTCAGTGCTCTAGATGCGGTGTGTTCGACATGAGCCTTCCAATCCAATTTACTATTCAGAATTAGTCCCAGATATTTCACTTATTTGGAGAGTTGAATGGTTACACCTTTCAGAGTTGGGACCTTAAGGTTATCAAGTTTTCTTTTCCTAGTGAACAGCACGAGTGTCGTTTTCATAGCATTCACTGATATGCTATATCTCTCATACCAGTTCTGGATTTTATCTAGGGTTTTCTGTATCTTGTTGCAGACGACCTTTAGTGAATTCCAACAAACAAGTGGACACACATCATCAGCATAAGCCTGTATGTGTGTCCACTTGTTCTAGACTTTGGAGTTCGTCTAAAAGTGAGTCTACTAGGAAGCACCACAGTAATGGCGAGAGCACCCCTCCATGTGGACAGTCTTTCTTCACTTTCATTACTGTGTCGATTCCGTATTCTGCGATAAGAGATGAGAACGTTGCTTTGCCGAAAGCCTTCTCAATGTCAACAAAAACCTCAAGAGCATAACCCCTCTCATCCGATGCATTTTTTATCTTGGAGACTAGATCGTGCAATGCCGGACTCGCAGGATTTGCCACTCCGGTAGGCGTGCTGGTGCTCATTGAGCAGATGCCGTCTCAACGTTTTTCCCCTAATGTCTTTTTGTACCAGATGTTCCAGACATTTCAGGAGGAACGATGTCAAGCGGATTGGTCTGAACCTTTTTGCCAGAGCGTAATCTTCTCTGCCTTGGTTTGGGAATGATGTACGTAGTTGGTATATGGTATATTCCCATATTAAACAAGCCCAAAATATCTAATTTAGTGCTGAAACTAGAGAATGGCTACATGCTTTCACCATTGCTGGGTATATATCATCCAGAACTGGGGTCTTGTAGTTTTCGAAGGAGGACAAGGCATATTCTATCTTCTCCTCCGACACAACCTTGGATGCTATATATCTGTCCTGCCTTGTGATGGTTATCCTGTCTGGAAAGTTCACTAGGTTTTGATTCATTTCAATCTTATGACTGCCTGGAAAGGGGTTTGAACTAGGATTTCAAAGACTTCTTGTTTAGGACCCGTGTATCCGCCGTCAGGTTTGCGGAGAGAATTTAATTTGGCTGTGTTGTCTTTCTGAAAGACTTTATACAGCCTTGCTGTTTCTCTCATTCCCACCAGTTCCTCACAGTATTTCCTATAAGATGAGACTTTGGGATATCTTATCTCAGAAGCTTCCTGGTTTTCTTTCTGAACTTCTTTCTGAACATTTTTCCACTAGGGGACACTAATTGGGTTCGACCGTAAATGTAAAAAAATGAAAAAAGACACGCAAGAGTCTGAACTCATTCCTCGCTTCTTGCCTTAAGCGCAATTCGCGTAACTCTCCGCGCTGATGTAAAAACATGTCATGTCCTCCGGCTTGTTACTGATATTATTTCTCGATTTACGTCTCAGGCTATTAGAATTGCTAGTGGTAAGGACAGTAAAAGATCAATACGAATATGAAGTTATTTTATTAGAGCAAAGGTTCTGGCTCTGATAAATTCAATAGCACAGCTATTTTTATGAAAAAACAAAACTAGTTAAGAAAAATATCAATCATAGAGGTTGTGAGCAAGGGAACCTTGATTTTGAATAAAAGTGATTCGCAAAAGTAAGGATAGCTTATTGTTTTACCATCTACATTTCTATAGTTAAGAGATAGGGAATTGTAAAATTGGTAAAATTTAATTCTAACACAGGCGATCGTTGCGGTCAAAATCTCAGTAATTTCCATTAATAAGGCTAATCTTCAGCTCACGTATGAGGACCTCAACTGTATGAATGATAAGATCAACAGCATTTTGAATCTGATAAAGACTTTTAACTCGAACTCTAATCTCCTTCTCGAAAAATCCACCGAAAGCAAAACCAGAATCGGTCGTCTTACTGATTCAGTTGACAACGTTCGCGTTTGTCTTTCCTCAATGGTGCCCGTAGACAATAGTATTCTGCCAGTTTGGCCTATCGTTGAGGATATAAGGAGAAGTGTGAGGAACGTTAGAATTGAGCTTGGGTCCTTGACGGCGGCTACTTTCGCCGATTTAAAACAAATCTATGAATTGTTGCTGATGTTAGGAGCTTATCACAGCATGGTTTTCCTTCTACTTCTAGAAGTATATCTTCGGTCCCTAATGATTTTCCACCTAAGGAATATGTTGCTCATCGTGTTTCTGCCACTGTGCATGGATCGGCTCAACTTCTCCGTAGCAAAAAATCGCGGCAACGTAAGTATCGTTAATTTGTTTCAAAGCCGCCTGTCTCTGCGGAAGGTAGCGAGCCTTCCGCATCCAGGGCTAACACCACGGATTCCACTATGCTGAGACCTGCACAACGGCCACGCACTATTTTGTGTCGAGGATCCATCCAGAAACTACGGAGACTGAAATTACACAGTTGATCTCTTCTCGGTTAGGAATTGCAAGCGACATCATCGCTTGTCGAAAATGAAACCCTGCCCGTACGCGCAGAGATCGCTCCTACACGGCGTCCTTCAAATTGTATGCACCTGAATATTTATTTGATTCCATCATCTCATTTGACATCTGTCCCACCGCCTTCATAGTTCGTGACTTTACACAATCCTATATCTTTACACCCATCCTACTATGCAAGGGACATCAACAATTTCATCAGCAACATCTCGCTCTACTTGAATTTTAATAATTTTGGTTCTTTCCTAACTTTTTTTTTGTAATTAAGTTCAAATCAAAATTTTTTCATACACATGTATATAACAGCCAATTGCTATTCTAACGCAATATAAAATTAGGGGCTTTAATGAAATTTAATTGAGAAAATAGCGTAAATGTCAGTGTTTTTATATGAATTTCCTCCACTGTATGCAAATGTAACCGAACTTCGTACCAAAACTTCTCGACTTTTCTTGGGTACGACTTGTTGCTTTTTTAACGAGGTCTGCCTTTAGAGCTTATCGTGTGAGTTGGTAAATTCCACATCTGTCGCCGGCCTTGAGCTCTTGTGCGTGGTTCTACAGCTTCCCGGCAAGAACGTCTAAATGGTTTCAGTCTATATTTCCCATAATTCCGGATTTGCTATTTATGAAAAGCTGGTTTTTTACATCGATAAACTTACGAGTACTATATCTTTCTCTGACGAAGTTGTGTTGGTTTGCGATTTCAATTTGCCATCGGTGGAGCTCTGACGATGACATTTTGATGCCTTCTACGGTGACCGGCCCACAATTTGCTGCAGCATTTTTGGATAGTCTTTCTTCATCCGGTTTATCGTAATGCAACCATGTCTCTAATGAATCTGGTAGATGCCTGGATTTGGCGTTTTCTACGGATCGTACTGGAACTGTAATCTCTCATTGTGCCTCACCGTTGTTGCTTGAATGTAGACATCATCCTGCTCTTCTGATACTTATCTCTTTTGACGCCATTTCTGTTTCACCCCTTCCTTCTAAATATTGTTATAACTTTAAAAAGGCTGACTTTTCCAAAATAAATACATGTTTATCGGATTATGATTGGAATGCTGTGTTTGCGGAGGGCGACATTGATAGGGCCGTTGATTCTTCTTACGCGATATTTTTGTTTGTTTTTTTGTATCAAATAATGAAAAAATAATCAAGTCTGTTTCCAGTCTTGGCTCAATAGCAACGTCAAACATCTAAAAAACATAGAGAGCAAGGCGTGGAAGAGGTCTTGTTCCTCTCAGAGCGATGCTGATTTTCTTGCCGAATTTCTGAGTCGTAATGCATTCGATATGGCTGTAAATGCTTCATATACATATATCTTACGTTAATAATTGAAAATCAACTGTGCGCAATGACCCTAAACGGTTTTGGAATTTTGTTAATTCCAAACGGAAGTCTGACCGATATCCCTCCTCATTTTTCTACGGTACCACAATGAATGAGGACCTTAATATAATTTCTAACCTTTTTGCTGAGATCTTTAAAACTGCATTTAGGAAACATTCTGTGATTATTCCATTACAAAAAAAAAGGCAATAAAAGTGACATTGCAAATTACTGACCAATTGCTTACTTATGCTGTATAGCTAAGCTATTTGAAGCTTTAATATGTGAAGTAACAATATATATAAACCGTTTTTATTGTACTATCAACATGAACTTGATTGTCCTTTCAACATGAATTTATGAAAGGAAAATCCACCACAACAAATCTCTTTGATTTTTCTAATTATAGCATATCGGCTATCGAATCTGGCAAGCAAGTTGATTGCATCTTCGCGGACTTCAGCAAGGCGTTCGATAGAATAAATCACAATATCCTTGTTTACAAGATGTCTGTCCTTGGTTTTCTTCCCTGTTTTATTTAATCGGTTTCTTCTTATCTTTTTGAGCGTACTCAGTGTGTTGGTTTCCGTGGAGTCCTCTCTAATCCTATATGTGTTACATCCGGCGTACCACAGGGTACTCATCTTGGACCATTGCTGTTTATTATTTACAGCATTGATGCATCTTTTACTCGTCGAATACTATTATATTATAACATTTTTCTTTTACTCGAGAATACTAAAATTTTTCGTACAATATGTGATGATCGCGACTGCGCTATTTTAAACTCTGACTTAGACGCTTTTCGTAAATGGTGCTATATAAATTAACTTCCACTGAATGTTAGCAAGTGTTCTTGCATGACTTTTTTAAGCAAAAAGCACCCTTTGAATATGCTCCTCCCGTATGGTCGCCTCATTATGTTGCCATATTTTTCACATAGAATCTGTCCAACGTCGATTCCTAAGGTTTGCACTCCGAAACCCCCCTTGGAAGAATCATTTGATATTGCCCCCGTACTTTGACAGGCTCAAGCTTTTATCCCTAAATTCTCTGGAGATCAGGCGGAGCAACTCCAAAACTATTTTTGTGTTTGACTGTATTCAAGGTCTCGTCAGCTCTCCTGAGCTGTTAGCCTCATTCCATATTTCTGTACCGGCTCGCTCTTTGAGGAACTATTACGGGTTCAATGACCATTTATGTCATGTAAAAAATTTTTGTTAACCTGATACGCGCTCTCAAAGTTCATAAAGAAGTAATAGATAGTTGGTGATAAAACTTTTTAAGCTTCTGATTCTCTAAACTAGGAGATGCAAGCTTTCAAAAATGCTTTGGATCATTAACATAGAATTATTTTATTATTTTTAGTTATAACTGTTCAAATATGTGAAGAAATTTTGCATGTTTTTGGATTATCCTTTAATACTTTTGATGAGTGTTTTTTCCATCTACGTTTGTTTCCGTCGCACTATAAGTCCTCGTGTTTCAGAAAACTTTAAATACCAAACCTCCAAGCATCGTAATTGTCCCTTCCACGGTTTCTCAATTGAAAGCATTGACGAATTTGATGCAATATAGCGTAATCGGAACCTGGTGAATGTAATCCTTAGAATATCCACGGATCCGCTCGAAAACAAAACCCCAGCAAAACTTTGTCACAACAAGGCGGCTTTCTCTACCTCTCTTGCGCTTAACAAATTAGCGTGAACTCTGGACTCATAACCTGATAAAAAAATAGAGATTTCGGAGCGTAAGAAATTAAGGCTAGAACAGAATGTGGCGCTGGCGGTGCTGGCTCTGTGTGTATAACTGTCAATAAGAGGGAGTTTATTTCATATTACATATTTAACAGATATAAGGCGCAGTGGACCTGCCAGGTTCAAATTCTTAAGTTGTCCAGTTATTTCCTGCACAGTTAAATAAAATTTCGCTAAACGTTATAGAATTGTTATATATAGTTATAGTTGAATTCGTAGTCGAAAATTGTATGCATATATAAAGAAAAATGCAGTCGATTTCAATTTTGTTATGGGTAGTTGACACTAATTATAGTCATTGAACGCTTTGAAAAATACTCCCTTGCTTCATAAATTGACAATACATATGTACATGTATGTATATTGATATTGTAGTATAAATGATAGCAAGTTTAATTTGAAAGTTGCTGCTTTACCATTTATAATCTACTCTAACCTTGCATTTTTCGCATTTGGGTTTTTTTCGGAATGCGAGGAGGAGTTGGACATGAGTATAAAGGTGAGGCATAAAGTGAGTTTGAAGTTTAAAGCTTCCACACGAATTTTTCGGGAATGTTACCCTTAATTTAAAGCCGACGAATATGCAAAAAATGTTTGTAGGTCGTAGTTAATTTCCGAAATATTTCAATTTGAAATTTTAGAAATGTCGACCAACATGTTTAACATATTGATTTCAAACCCATTAATTATCAGTTTGTCTCCGCGGAAACCCACACATTACATTATCTTTTATTTAAAACTCCTCGCCGTTGAAATTCCGCTCAAGTGGATAAAAAAATTAAAATACATTATTAAAATTAAATTATTTAAACTTATCTTTCTTTATTAAAACTTGTCTTTTTGGCATTCTAAGTTGAGAATTTGGGAGGCATTTTGAAAGTAGTTTCTCAACGGCTGCGTTCATTCAAGATTCGCAATTGCAGAGATATAGCCAAAAAACTTGTAAGACCGTTATTTTTAAAGTGGAAGCTGAATGGGATGGGGAGGCCAAACCCCCACGCATTCCAAGAAAAATATCACTTCCTACCCAAAATGCACGACTGGTCTCTTTCTTGTTCTCAAAAACTTGATTATTTTTTTATTTTAGATGAAGATCCTGCTTACCCTGCAAGTGAATTAAATTCCCATGGTCCGACAGTGCAGGGCTGGCGAACTAGACCAGAACACAATATAACACCACATGAATTAGTTTTGCGGTTGCAAAAACCTGCCCGGATATACAGGATTCAAGTTCTAGCACATCAATATATTATTCGTAAATTTTTCACATTTCTCAAGGAACGTTTTTATACATACATTAATATTATAGCACAAAAAATAGAATTATGGTTACATTTTTCTCAAAAAGGTGTCCCAAGTACGCCGTCCAGCCAATGTTTTGATTTTCTAGGATTTATAGCGTTATCGGACAATTCATCCACAAATTATAAGTCAAGGGAACTTCAAAGCGTAACAGTATCTCCACGAAATGGAACGCACTTAAAATTACGTTTAGGTCTTCCTCATCCAAATGAATTAAATAACAAAGAGCAAATGGCATTGATTGCTGTAAATATACTCGGTGAAGAGATTGAAAACTTGGATTCAAGTATTGATGAAACAAGTTCTATACAAGCTAATGCTGAGTTAGCAGAAATTCCTTTATTATCAATATGCGATGATTTACTATTTTCAATGTATGTTGAAGAGAGTATAGCAGAAATCATAAGAGAAATGGAACAAAAGAAGATCAAAGCTGTGAATGATGAGCGGTTTGAATATGCTCGCAAATTAAAACTTTGTATGACTGCACTTCGTAATGCTGGGGAACGCTTGGGACGTTATTCTTTAGCAAAACGCCAAGCAGTACAACAAGAAGATTTTACCACAGCTAAATTACGAAAAGAGCAAATTGAATTGTATAAGAATTCGGTTTTAAAACAGCTCTATGTTGAACAATTGTTAGAACGAAATGGAATTCAAGCTGAAAATGATATGTGTTCGGATGTCTATGCGTCGAAGCCAACATTACCTTCTCCCCCTAGTTTACAAGATGTTGCTACATTTTTAGCAGAAGTCCATTTTTCGGCAACATTAAGTCCCAAGAGCACAAGTGAAGACAAATCTTTAACGGAAAGTACTAGATTAGCAGGTGAAGCATCAAGTCAGAGTACTAGTGAAACTCATTCTGGCGGTAATGCAAAAAAGTCACTTGAGGAAGTCCCAAGTTCTCCCCATTTAAGCACTATTGGAAGAAGTCCAAACCGCAGTTCACCTATATCTAACCAGGGATCTTTGAGAAGGCGTAATAAAAGCGCTCCAAGGAACAGCTATGAAGACTACGAAGAACGAGCAGTTCCAGCTCTTAGGCAGTAAGAATTATTATCATGGCTCGAGATATAAATTTTATTTTTACTTAGTTTTGAAATGTTGTAGTTATTATTTTGGATCTTTCTCTTAACGATAAATTTTCAGTTCACATACTAATGAATTTTTAAGGGAATGCCAAGGCACTACACTCTTGGAGAGCGATCCGAACCGAGGTCGCTCCCGTTTGAATGATCGCGAGCGACGCCAAGCTGCGCTGCCCATTTTAGTTTTCGGCAACGATCTAGTAAGTAATGGAGTTAGAATTTTTCAAAAATATAGTTAATCCTATATTTCAGGTAGAACAATTTTATTCAAGACAATTTCAAGACAGAGAGGATGGTCTTGTGCGGCTCCGGAATTTCTTAAAAGGAAAAGAAGGTGAATGTTCTGCTGGAGCCAATAAGACAGCGCGAAGTGCTGCTCTTCTCCTGCATCGCGCAGTTAGAGATGCTGTTTACTCAGTATTTAGTCAGGCAACGGAGACTGTAAGAGCGTTATTTGTTGAATTCGTACCGAATAGAGTATCTACAAATGAAGTAGCAAGATGTGTTGATCGATTATTACCAGAATTATTAGCCAAAAGTGGTGATCCATCTCCCCGCATACACACTTTGGCACAACATACGATTTTAAGTATAGCAGCGTGTCCAGAAGTGCGCGAACAACACCTAGTGGCACCTGCTCTCTCCAGGACTGTTGGATCCGGTACCCATCCTCGACTAGCATTGAGTAGAATGCAAATGTTAGAACAATTAGTTCTCAGTCAAGGAATAGGAACAGACAAGCATAGTGGATTGACATGTAGAGTACTTTCTGAATGTGGCTGCTCTGGTATACATCATCCAGCCGAACCTGTAAGGAAAGTAGCCGAACGGATTTTGCTACTAGTATATAAAGTTAATCCGAGACTGGTGCGCAAACAGTTACCGCCTGATGATGACATTACTCGACGAAATTTGCTTTACCGTCAACTTTTCGCTGAATTCGATAAACTAGATATGCAACGAAAAAAAGAGATGCTTGAAGCAAACAAACAGTTTCCTGGACAAACTAGCGAAATTTTGTCCCCTCGATCAAAAACTCGTGAGAAACAGTATTCTCCAAATGAAAATAAGCCACGAAATGTAAAGTATGATTCGTATGATATACAATCACAATCTAAAAGCCCAGAAGTTCAAGCTAGTCCAATGCGACGTTCTGAAACCCGAATATTAAAGAGCAAAAGTGGGCATTCCATTGAAGACAACGAAGCAAATGGACTAAGCGCCTGCAATGGAAAGCAGGAATATAACGAAAAATTAAAACAATCTATGAGTTCCGGTTATTCTAGAAAAAGTTCTAATTCTAATTCAGAGTCAACCGATGAACCTGAGATAATGTACGCCTAAATATTTTTAATTATATTTAATTATTACAAACAAATTTACAGCAGGTGTGCATTTTGCGACTGGAGTTGCCAAGGTGATCAATCGCAACTGGATAAGCACTATTGGAAATTTTGCCCCTTTCTTATGAAATGCCCGCAATGTAGTCAGGTTTTAGAAGTAGCCGCACTTAACTACCATTTAATAAGTACATAAATATGTTTCTTCGTCCATATATATCTAATGCTATTTCAATGCAGATGAATGTGAAGCGAAAGGAAGTTATATGACTTGCGGAAGATGTACCGAAGCGGTACACAGAAGTTTATATGAGCTTCATTTATTGGAAGACTATTGTAGAGGTAATTACAATTATTTCTGAAAACATTCTTGTACAATAATGATCCAGTGATGCTGCTTGCAAATCCACTTTAAGCTATTGGCTAAATCGCCTTATAAAATTTGGAATCTTACCACTCGTATTGAAAGCATAGAATTTTTAGTCGTTAGCCTGATGATGTCTAGGACGAAACGCATCTCGCTTTCAAGCAGAAAGTATGATACTTTTCATAAAGAAATCCGTGGAGGACACATGTACCTTTTTCAATCCTCTTGAATTTTTGACATTGATGGAAAAGCCGGCACTATCTAATTTAAATCCTTTTTGGATTTCTTAGTATTGTTACAATTTAGTCGACCGAGCGGCTGGTTGAAAAATTTCACGTTTAGCTCTTAACAAATCCGATATCAGGACTTACTTTGCACTTTTAAATTCGCTTTTAAGAAGTCCGTCGAGGCAGACGAACCCAAAAAGCGGTCGGCGTTTCGATCCGGCGCACCAGCCACATCTCATCAGTGTGGCTAAAGACCCTTCTCCAATGCACAGACCAACCAACCACGAATTAGCCAAAATCGCGCAATCGCGTTCCATTTTCTTATTTGCTTCATATTCTCTCTCGCTCATGTTTTGGTCAACATGTCTAACTTTTTACATGTGTGCGTTTTAACCAAAAGTAATAGTTACTTATTCAGCAACCATTTGTACTAGAATAAGTGACAGCGCCACAGCTGTCACACCGGTTGTCAAAACATCATTACATTAATTATAACACAAGGCACTTGTAAAAATGCGTGCGGTAATTACAGCCCAGCACTAAAAGCAAAATGAGCAGTTTTGCCGCTCAAAAAGTGGTAAGAACTCTTCCAGATTAAACATTTGCCTGAGGATGTTTTGACAGCCGGCAGACATAACTACGGGCAAGGGCTTGTACTTTACACGGGATTCAGCACTTGGTTGGTTGGTCGGCGCATTGGATAACGGGCATAAACGGTTGGTGCCCCTGCCACTGACGTCACTATCGTGTGGACCGACACGCCAGTCCTCAGGTCCACTCGATTCAAACTCTGAGTGTTAATTTTTTAATGTGTGCGCTTTTTACCGATGTCGAGATTTGTATCTCATTTTAAAGTGAATTTGATTTAGAACATGGAAAACTTAAGGAAGTTTGCGGGTTTTTTGCCCTTTTTTCATAAAAGTCAAAATGGTAGTACATACAACTATTTTTTTAATAACAAACTTTCTTTTCTATAAATAAAACTTTCTTTTCTATAAATAAAAATAATAACATTTTTATGACAACAATACAATTTCATTAATTAAGAAATTCAGTAATTACGGGATATATTTCCTTTCAGTTCAATGACATAATATGGGTGATGACAGCACGAAAATTCTGGATTGGTTATAAAAGCTGGTTTGAGTTTACCAATATTAACTGCGTGCTCTTTTCCGTCTATCCGTAATACTTTGAAAGTTTTGTTGTTTCTTGTTATTACTTCGTATGGACTACAATATGGTGGGCTTAAAACACTCTTATGAACGCTTTCTTTTATATATAAAAGCCTGCATGTATGGGAATTTTTAGATACAAATACAATTGTTTTGCTTTCGCTTATGATTTGGGATTGGTCTTGTTTTCGAAATAGAATTATGTATGTTTCTTGCGTCGGTGTTAGTGATCGTTGATTCGGGTGTTGTAACTTGGTTTGGCGTTATCTAATGCTCGGATCGATGTCTTTAATTGTCGATGAAAACACTACACTACCATTCGACTGTGGGTGGTAGGTTGTTGTGTAAGTTCTACTTCCTATTGCTTGAATAACACAGGACAACAAATTTAATTTTTTTTTTTGTTGCAAAAGAAATCGCACATCATTTCTGTAGGATTTTTTCCGTAGGTTACGAATTCGTAAATGAAAATGCTCAATCAGCTCCCATTTTCGAGAAAAATAGAGTCAAAATATACAAAAGACCGTATTTTGGTAGTTTTTAAAAAATCATTGAAAAATAAAGGTTCACCACAGAAGGTTTTAACATGGTTTAAATGAAAGCCTGAGTTTTAATCTAGGAGTATCAAATACAATTTATCTCTATAGCCTTTTCTAGACATCTTGACGAACAAGTTTTTCATAAGTGTGCACTTTCCGTGTTCTTTATTCGTCATCCATTGTATGAAATAATCAGCTTATGGAATAAAGTAAAATTAACTGATTATTTCGAAATGTTTCAAAGCTTTTTGTATTTTTATATAATAGCTTAATATTTCAGCTGTCATTTGAGCAACATTATATGTAAGTTTCTGGATTAATCCGTTACTTTGTAATGATTTTTCAAAAATGGTAAAAATAGGGGATTTTGCACTTTTCAACCCTATTTTTCTCGAAAATGGAAGCTGATTGAGCATTTGCATGTAATGTACGAATTTGTAACCTACGGGAAAAATCCTATAGAAATGATGTGTCATTTTTCTTGCAACAAATTTGGTGTTGGCCATTGTAATGAATCTTAGAATTGAGCACTTGGTCTTTCGTTATTGTTTTGGGAACGCCGAACCGAGAAACCCAATGCACAAGAAACGCATTAGCAACTGAATCGGCGGTAATACTTTTTAAGGGTATTGCCTCTGGCCACCGTGAAAAGCAATCTTTGATGGTTAAAATGTAGGTGTAACTGCGTGATTGCGGTAAAGGCCCAACTAAATCCATATAAATATGCTCAAATCAAACTTGCTATGCGGTGAGATAGTATGTTTGCCTATCTTAGCTTTTTGGCATGTATCAAATCATGTTCTCGCCCAAATGTTGATGTCTCCATTCATGTGTGGCTAAAAGAAACGAGTTTTCACGAGTCTCTTTCTTGTGCGAATGCTAGGCTGCGAAAGATTGTGAACCAAATCGATAATGGTTCGGCGTAACTATTGTGGCATGTACGGCCTTCTATTCGTTTCACACTAAATCTCTAGTTTCTCGAGGAGCAAAAGAATTGTTTTTAATTTGATTAGATTTTCTTTTTTTCGGAGTATTTCTGAGCGAGGTAACGAGGTCATAAAATTCTTGGTCTTGGAGCTGTTTCGAATATAAGGATATCAATTCGAGGGATCGAGCTGCGTTCCATTGGGCTGCGCAAAGTACTTCCGAGTAGTTTCCCAATGGAACGCAACTTTGCTTGTCAGGAGTAAAACACAACCCTAAATTTTAAAGTTGATCGTGCTATATAGTTGCGCCGTTGTGCCTTATTTATTAAAATGGTAAGATTTATATATTATATAAATTGTGTTTTGCTACCTAAACTACTCAAATTCAATTCAATTCAATTCAGTTTAATTATTTGAAGGCTTGTGATAACTTCAAAACAACAAAAGCTTAGACCAACAACGAGGGTTAAGCTTTAATTTCTCGTCAATCGGATAAGTACTTTTTGCGTGTCTGATCATAAACATATCACTGCTCAATGTATCCTCCTCTCCCTCTCACTTTCCAATTACAACGTATTCCCGTGCTCATGCGCAATACACGTGTAAAATTTGATCTCAACCAGACGTAACGCGTGAAAGCGCGATAAACAAACAAACAAACTTTTCCTCTTTATATGATATCTAGACTGCGGATTATATGCAAATTCATATTATGCGTTTGTTAAGAACTTAAGATAAACAAATAATTTGACCGCAGAAATTATTTATATCATTAGTAACTTCAATTTATGCATGCACAATGATATAAATAATTTCTGCGGTGAAATTATTTGTTTATCTTAACAAATGCATAATATGCATTTGCATATAATCCGCAGTCTAATGATATCATACATATATTAGCATATGTAGATAATAGGATCAGATGAGTTGGAAAATAAAGTCGATTGGCCGAAAGGCATTTTTTTTAAGTGAAACTTCTATAGCAGCGTATACAGCATTTTATAATGGGGAGTAAAATCGATGGAGGAAGATTTGTTCGCAACTTCGGGCAGGCCTCGGCCGCACATGGCAGTCGGTGTGTTCCGCATGTGCATACGGAAGATACAACGCCCATAACAATAACATTGCGCGCCCGAATTTCTCTGCATTTTGTCTGGTGCAGCATCGCACGGTGGAGGCATCGCTGTGGAGGCATCAGACATTTTTGGTCACACTTTTGATGTTAGAAGCGGGCTATCTTTATATTTATTTGTCTATGGTAGTAGCCAATAGATGATGTTAATGAATATTAATAATCTGCAAGTATGAGTCCCGAGTCCCTCTTTTATTATATGTTATTCGAAAAATGATATTAATTTATTATTATTGTATAGACTTATATTCATTCCCTGTCCTAATGGTAGTGTTTTCTATTGTGTTTGTCTCTATTACCTCATATAGTCCCATCCAGAGCGGGGAAAGTTTATTTTTTCTGGTGTTATTTTTTAAAAGTACTTTATCGCCGACGACGAGGGTCGGGCCTGCTGTTTTTGTCGCATATTTCCTTTGACTTTTCCTTTTTATTGACTAAACTTTCCTTGGCAATCTTATGGCTATGCTGCATGCGGGCTCGGCGCTCGTTACCGTACACTTCATAATTGCAACAGATTCCTGGATCGGCTTTTAGTGAAGAAGGAATAGTAGCTGGAAATCCATAGAGGAGTCAATGGGGGTTATTATTAGTACTCGAATGTGACGTAGTGTTGTATAAGAACATGCAATATGGTATCCAAGCGTCCCAAGTGGCGATATCTCGGCTTACGAAATGCCTAAGATATTCGGGCAAAGTTCGCTGCGATCGTTCTAGAGCACCATTTGCTTGTGGATGGTACGGAGTGGTTTGGATATTTTTTATTTTTAACAATTTGCAGACCTCTGAGAACGTTTCGTTTAAGAAGTTTGTGCCTTTGATCTGTAAAGATACTTTCTGGGATATCATGTTTGCAGATGATATGAGTTACTTATGCTTCTGCCACTGTGCGTGAATTCCGTTTTCGAAGTCCCGATTGTGATCCCAATAATTGAAAGATTTGATAATTTTATTTAAGACGTCTTTATTTGATAAATGTCCTTACTGAAGTAAATCTAAAAGCTACATGGATACTTAAGGTAGCGTTGATGGGTCGTGGGAATCAATAGAGATGCAAACATTTATCTGGAACTGCAACCGTGAGAATGCTGATGGACCAGTGCTGTGTTGGAAGCGATGAAAGCAGTTATTGGGAACTGCAACCGTGCGAATGTTACTGCACAGGTGTTCTTGGGTCATTTTTCCTACCTCCGTAGTATGTAGTGTAGGCCATGAGAATTTGATGTCCTGGACTTTGGATTTCGAAATGGCCGGAACGGTGAAACCTTGCATGTTTTCCTGAGTTATGGCCATTCGGCCCTGGTTTTTGGGTTTCTTCATCTTTCTCAACAATTTGTGTACAAGAGAAGATATAATAATATTGTCAAGGACTGCCAAGATACTGTTGGAAGAATAAGTTTGCGTTGTTGTTTTTGATTCGAGTAATTTTATCGCTTCTTTGTTTTTGAAGTCTCCCAATCTCTGCAGATCCAATGCAGGTGTTATTTTGGATGGCTTAATATTTTAAAAGATCGGAGGGACTTAATCCCAAAATATGCTCTGTTTGCTTCTGGAGGTAACATTGTTGATTATCAACTCTTCATAGTGTATGAGGAGGGTTCCTGATATAGATTTATTTTTTACTCCGCCAGTCGTTGTCATGTCCGCGTGAGGTGAATTTATTAATAAGATATGGTGCTCTCCAGGTTGGCTGATTCCCTGAAGTTCTGAAGTTTCTATTAGATCGCAATTTGTAACTTTGTTGCTAATTAGGTTTTATACACATACATACGTCTGAGGAAGTTTCCTGAAGACGACGTTTGATGCAGTAGAAGATGTTCTCGATTGATTTGCAGAGTTCGTCCATGAATTGAATATAGTACCTACTCGTTTAATAGGATATAGAGGTGAGGAAGATTAATTGTGATAGTATTATTTATAGGCAAGTATATTAGGTGATAGAAGTGGAAATTCTTTTTGGATAACACACAGAGTTGTACATTAAATATTATATTGCTTCCGTTATAGTACGCTTGTAGCCCTAAGAACTTATATATCTGCTCACCTTATGTAACAATAACTTTTTGATTTTTAAGATGGTTAAGGATGAGTTCACGCTAATTAGGGTTTAATATCTGTTTGGAAATAATGTTTACTTGGCAAGAATAATAGATTCAGATATGTCCTACAAATGGTTTTTCAATAAAAGTTAAATTCATACAAGTACTGAATGAATTTAAAATATTCATCTTTATCATGAATATTTTGTGATATTTTTTCTATATAATGATCCAAGTAAGTTTCCAAGTTTTGTTGTTGAGAATTTATACGTTTTGTAATGTTTTCGAACCGTTCGATCATTTTTTCCATGATTTGTATTTGTTTTGTAAGTTCGTTATTCATGATTAATTGGTTGGCTTTTAAAGAGTCGATCTGTTCATTTATTTGTATAGCATCATCATAATCCATATTACCCTGATTTGTTTTATGACATATCCTAACCCGTTTATTAGCCTTATCTTCCTCCTATGCCTTGGGAATTGCAACATCCCCTGTTGCAGTACCCTGATTTCAACAAACCATAGCTTAGTATTTCTTTACAATTTTCAAAGCATTTTATGCAACGTCCGCATTCTGTTAATGGTTTTGTTAACTTGTTAAATCTCTTATCAATTTTTTGCAATAGCTTAGTAGCCCAAGGAACGATTTTATCTGCTTTGGTGTTCGCGGTAAAGGAAATTGTATGATAGCAGAAATCTTTTCAGGATTCGGCTTCTAACCCTGGAGAGTGACAACGTGTCCAAGGAATGATACTTCCTTTCGAAGGAACTTTGATTTATCCAATTCAAATTCGATGCTTGGGGTTTTGAAAGAACTCAACCAAGATTTTCAATATGTTCCTGCAGGGAAGCAAAAAATATATAATATCGTACATGTAGACCAGGCAGATTTTATCGTGTACGAGTACATTTTTAATTTGCATGGACCACGACTCGTAGTTGTGCTCATCTATAATAATTTATCAATGGAACAAAAATTGACTTCAGACATTTTATAAAATTTTTGCAACTACAGGTATTTTGGCTTTCACACGCGACAAACGCTATTGTAGCAGAAGTATCGAGTCCACTTTCTCAGTGAAGATACACAAGATTCACAAATTGTTTTCTTTGTCTTTTCTTTGCGAGCAACGCAATACCAGAATTCCAACAGATTAAAAGATAAAAATAAAATAGTGATGTGCATACCATGGAAAATTGGAATTTAAGAATCACCCTGTAACTCCCAAACTGTTGCCCCCTCCCCCCTGCCATTCAATTTTTTGTTTGTCTAGGTCAGATCTTTCATCTCACTCATTTTAACATACACTATAAGAAACACCCTGTATATACTTACACGAATTAAAAGAGAAAAAATGCCGTATCTTGAAGGGAAAGCAAGATAGGACAAAAACAACAATATTTACGGTTTTCCTAAAGGTGAAACCACCATCGAGACGCACATATAGACAGGTTATGCGATATAAGAACATCACCTCAATTTGTCGTGTTTCAAATATATCTCAACGACATCAATTCTTTGAAAAAAATACTTAAGGTAAATTGTCCTAATTCCGGACACTTAAGCTACATCACTTTTATTTCGATCATATAAAGAAATTAACAGTCTAATTCACTAAATGAAATATGTAATCATTAACTAAAATGCTTGATGATTAGTGGTCAATCATTACATTATCACTATTTTATTAAAAAAATATTTTTAAATTAACATTTCTATTAGGGCTATATTACATTAGCCTATACCCCTAATTCCGGGCAGAAGAATCACTCCGATCTAATTCCGGCCTATCTAAGCAATGAGGTTTTTTTCAAGAATTTTAATTTTTAAAATTATACTAACAGATACGGTACTGCAAAATAAGAGCTTTTGCGAAATATAATATAATCATTTATTTAATTGATAGCAATAATAAAATTTCTACAATGAACAAAAATATAATAATATAAAATATAAATCTAATAAAATATGTCTAATTATTGTTCACTATATTTTTGCTTATTGCCTTGGATGCCTTGCGAACTGTCATTAAATTCTTCTCCACACTTTTTAATGCTTCACACATATCCTCTTCAGTATATTTCGCCTTCTTCATCTTGAAAAACTTCAGCCACTGAATAAACTGACATACCACTAAATTTTGAATAAAAACTTCAATAATATTAGCAAAACTAAGAGCAATCTGAGCATCAAGAGTGCAATACAAAAGTGAAGCCAGAGTAAACGAACGTAGAATTTTACAGTTTCAAAAATTAAGTGGGGATGAACAATTTTTTGAAATTGACCGGGTGATTGGTTCAAGTTTCGGTCTTGAGAAGAAATTTTCATTCTGATTGGTAGTGCAATAAACTAATTAAGCAACAAATGAATACCTATGCTGAAAAATTTTCAATGAGTAAGAGACAGTTTCTTTGGAAGATCCTGTCCGGAATAGGGGAAGTCTCCGGGAAATAGTTGGTTCAGTTTATATTTGTTTTAATCGGCTGAACTAACGAATATTTTGAGAAATTTACGGTGTCCGGCAATAGGGCAGTTTACCTTATACAAAAACATATATTGTTATTTCTGTTAGGATTTGCGAATTGGGAACATAAAATAAACGCGATACAAAAATTAAATTCGGATATTTATTTATAGAAAGAAAGACAATGCGTTCTCTCGTACGGCTGAGAATGAAAAAATGGCGTCCATTCGCCTTGCTCGGAAGGAGCCACAAGATGTCCGCACGGCCACTATCGGCAAGAAGCCGAACCAAGAAAAAGGGGCGCGAATTTTTATTTCCAACAATTTCTTTTGCCAAACTAATTATTAAAAAATTACGAAGAATCTTATTTATTGAAAAACGGGGGATTTTCTATGAAGTTTCACTTCTGTCGAGGGTTCCGAGACTCTCGTTTTTTTTATTTCACTTTCAGTAAATTTAGGAGGAACACGAATCTCGATATTCGTGTAAAAAACAATAATTTTACAATTTTTACTTTCAGAACTCAAAAATGGTGCTGCAAGATGTCCTCTATGCCACGACGACGTACATCTTCCCTTGGATGGAGGATGGAAACTTCACTTATTAAGCTCATCAGGTTGTCCTGGGAATGCTAGACGGAGATCAAAAATGTAAATCATATTATAGTTCAGTCAAATGTTCGCATAACAAGAGCCAACCGTGTATTCCGGGTAGAGAGGAATTTTCATTTTACAATGGTGTGAGGCGAAGGAAGGCTGAATTTTCGTGATTATATTGTAATTCGTCCGATGTTTTGAAAATCAGGGTGATATTTATGTTGCATGTAAAATTCCTATAGGATTCATATATGTATATGCATACGGCATTTAGCTAGTAAAGGTCGTTTCGATTTTAGTCGAAACAATTTATATGACTAACCCCGAGGCTGAAACTAATTTTTTTGTTCTATCGCTGTAACCGCAATTTTCACAAAAACGTTGCAAAGAATTTTTCTTCCTTTTTTCCTGTTCTCTATAATGCTTAAGGCCTGTCCGAATGTAATAAGTCTTTGTCTTCGTCTTGCTATGACCGTCTATGACTTCAGCGACAGAACTGACCTAATATTAAAATTAAGACGTTGATAAAGCTAACCTGTTCTAATTTGTTTACTTAACTTGATATTTTACCTTGAACTCGCTCATCAACCTAAGCAACTGATTAAACCAGGAGACGTAACTGTTACAAAAATGCTTAAAAATAGCATTTATGAAAATAAATATTATTACTTGAGTTTTATGTGTTCGTTTAGCGATAAAAATTAGCAGCTCATTCTTAGTAAATATGAATGAAACCGATGAAATGTTACCTTGTTCCTGCTTAAAAGAAAATAATAAAATATACCACATAGGGGTATTCACTCTTCGGTGTATTTGGTCTTGTATCATTGTAAAATCTTACTATATACATTGTACTTAAATACAATGTGCAACAACAGAATGCACGTGACACGTTATTAGATGTAAAAGTTAACATGCCTTTACCTTTGGAATATTATACCCTTGTAATATTTTCGGATACTGCGATTGTAAATTGCTATTTACTCACCCATATTTAAACTCAAAATCTATGATATAATCAACTAAATGTGTCGTTCAACTGATCGAAATTTTACAAGCGTGTATTGATATTTTGCTACAGGGAGCTCACGCTTCACTGTAAGCAAATAATACAAATTATTATCTTAAAATGTATCAAAGAGTGAATAGCCCTTATACATATGTATGTATGTATGTATGTATATTAATATAACTTCAATAATAAAAAGTATCGCAGATGGGACAAAGAAGTTTCAAGATATTTTGGTTGCTGGTCTATCCCGTCTTTGTCTTTTCGGGCATATACCTTGTCAAAAGTTCAAACATTTTTGTGAAACTCGCGGTTAAAGAAACCAGTTACACGCTTCGTTTCAAGCTGATAAAAGACATAAAAGGTTTTACAACCCCGAAAATTCAGCTACGGCCAAAATCCCCACTGATAGTTAAAAGGAAATTACTTCGTATCACAAATGCACCGTCGAACTACCGGGATTGTTCTGAGACTGTTTATGATTTTTTTAAAACATGTGCACATTTCCTTAACTTGCCTTTTCTATTAGTTTAAAAAAATGCGTGCAAATGCGAAAATGAGCTTGAAAATAGAATAATTTTTTCCAGCGAAAAATACTATTACAACACTAATCGTGAAAAAGAAAACAAAGAGTTTTGTATATTTTAAAAATCCTCGATTGAGCTTTAGAATGTTATGTTTACCGTTAAAATTTTTACTTTAAGTAAGCCTAAATTTTGTGATAGATATTTGCCGGCTTGAATTCCTAACTTATGATTCGTCTTAAAGCAAAACAGATCCGAAATTTAAACATGATTGTGCAATAACTTTTTAATGTTATACTTAATAAATTTTTATTATATCGAGGCCTACTTTATATACCCACAAGCAGACTTTTGAGAAAGATTGCAGATAGATTAATCCCTGTAACGGTATAATTTCTAACGTCTAAACGATTTTAACATCAACGTCAGCATAAATAAGCTACCATATGCAGTAAATAGAGTTCGGGTAGAAATCGTCGCTCCAAAAAATATTATTTTGGGGAAATCCTAGCGATCCTAGAAATACTATTCATGAAAACCGTGAGACATGGCTCATCACATCAGATTATGTACAGGAGTCTTGGAAAGTCATAATATTTCCGTATGCAGAGTGGGAAGTGGTGCTGAAATGGAAATTTTAGCCGACAACGACCCCAAGCATACGGCTAAGACAGTGAAACGAAGAAAATAACAGTTTTAAAATGGCTATCTCAATCCAACTGAAAACTTGATTTGATCAGATTTTTCCTTGTGTGCGTATTTCTCTGGAATTCTTCGCTGACTCAAATGAGCTATGAATGAAATACTCAAATTTGTAACAGACATTGGAAAATACAAATTTTTGGTTAAGCTTTGGTTGATTTTTAATTAAACTAAAAATCAACCAAAGCTTGATCAGGAGTCAATCAATAAGCAGTAAGCAAAAATCGTGGATAAGTAGAAGTTCACGATTTCTATTAATTAATTTTATAATTACATTTATGTATACCATTTTATTTCGACACCTGGTTCATGGTGCTGAACCACTCTATCACGAATAACTTCAGAACGCAACGTCAAATTCGAGTGTAGTTTTTTTCTGAGGAAGGCCACAAGACAAGAAGAAGGGAAGAGGGAAGCTTTTCCTAGAAACAATTTCGAACTTCCCGTACAAAAAATCGGCAAAACGAAGGGCCAAAAGTAAACAAGCTATGGTGGTTCTGGACTATTTTTACGTGTATTTTTAAAGGGAGGTCAAAATTCTCAAAATGGTCTCAAAAGCTCGTCGTCTACGTCCAGAAGCAGTTTCTAGGTGGGTGACGTCATGAAAGCTCTCTTGTGCGCTAGTATGCGTTTGCTTAGTGCGCATATATGTGCGTGCTTGGGAATGTATGTGTACTTGAGGGTGTATGTTTAAGGTATCATATGGTGGCACGGGTTGGAGTATAGGATGTTATATAGTGGCATGGGTTGGAGTATAGGATGAATATGGTGGTATGAGTTGGGGTCTGGGATCAATTCGGAGGTATGGGTTGGAGTCTAGGGCCAAGTTCATGAAGTGAGCCTCCACTCCCCAGCTGATAGCTTTACCTATCGTCCTCGAGGTTCAAGTTCTTGATGCAACTTACCCCTCACCACCTGTCAAAAGGTTGTTGGCTCTGAAATGCGTAAGTGGCTTTGTTTATGTTATGTAGATCATGTGTGAGCTTGTTGCGAAGTATGCAGGTGGTTTTGTTTATGTTATGTGGAACCTTAGCAGTAGTATTTATGCTAACTGAGCTCTTATCTGCAGGCGGGGACGTTGAACTTGTACTTCGTGGTACACAATTTTTGTTTTACTTGAAAGATTCATACTGAAAGTTCTAATTTTCATGACCATATTATTCGTACTGAGAGCGCTTTAAGGGAAGAACTTCGCAATTATGTTTATTTTGATATAGCTCTTACTAAAGAAAAAGACACAAAAGATAAAAACCTACTAGAAAAGAGCCAGCGAGCAAGATCCAGTTCAGTTCATCGAGTGCCTTAAAGTGATCTGCTTAAATAGAAGAAATAATAAAAATAGTGAAAACGGCTCAACCTCAGTAGAAAATAAAACGCACCATTACAGAAGAAGAAAAATCAACCCGGACCTTAGATGTACTCAACAATTATGGATTTAATCCATATATCAATGTGTCTGACATGCTGCAGCACACAACCTACAAAATATATGGAATAAAGAAAATTACAACAAGATATGGAGACCGCATCATAGAGCAGCTGCAGGATAAGCAAATATTCCTGCCGGCTAGATATAGCTACTTGCACACAGACTGGGGAAAAACAGGCATCAGGGCAATTTTTATGTGACAAACTTGGGTCCTCTTGGTGGTTAATTTAACCTAATTAAAGCACCTGCTACACCAATCGTCCCTTCATTCCCTCCCAACTGATACACAGCTTTCTGTTGAGGATACCCTAGACCAAAGAAAGTATAACATGTTATTTTTATTTTATTTTTCTAGCATTTTATATCATTCAAATGAAATTTTAAATTTTTTTATAAGCTGAAAAGAAGAATTCGTCAACTTTTCGCGAATTATAAAAGATTTACGCATTTTATATGTATATACGTACATATACTATACATAATATATAAATAAATCTTTCGAAGCGCTAAATTAAGGGTCAGTTTTGTTGATGTTAATTTTTATATCATATATAAACAATAATAATATATCATAATTATCTTATAATAATTGTTATTGTAGTAATCAGTTTTTTGGTAAATCTTTAATGAATAAATAAATAAATATATAAATAAAATACTAAAAATATATGTATGCAATGATATGTATCATCACTCCATTAATTCAAAGTTAAAATTCGTGCATAAGGAACAGCTCGTCAGGGACAACATATTTTATAAACATAATCTCAGGTTCTAGGAATTCTTCGAGCACAGGGGCAATTCAATCTCAAGTAGCTCACCTCCTCAATAAAAAAAGGCTCAGCTATTGGGCTGTATGAATTTTACCCCTCTATTTCGCCCGCTCATGCAGATAGAAGAGGAGACAAGTTTCTCAGCGATCTCACTATCGCAGTCCGCAGAATCGCAGTGTTCAGCTCAACACAAGATTTCCCCTTTACAAACTCCCTTGCGCCGACCGCACAAGGCCCATTACAGCGAGAATTTCGTCAAACGCAGATTTGTATTGGGTGCAAGTTCTTTATGTTATACTTTCTTTGCCTAGACGTTCTCTACACCGAACTATTTGCCTGTCTTGCTCAATCTATTCCCTTTCAACTTCGTAGAGATCATGCCTCTTCTCCCCATGGTACAATAAAGAACTTCGTTCCCTTCGGAACAGGGGAAACAAACTGTGGCACGTCTATCTCTTATCTCGATCGGATCCCGACCTGTCCAATTACCTCTCTGTGGCTTCCCTGTTCTCTGGACGCAGCCAATCCTCTTATCTCGAATATTTGGAACGTATGCAATCAACTCTCCTCTCTGATTCTAAACGCTTTTACCAATTCATCAACATCATGAGGTTGTCGCTTCACTAATATTTTCATTGGAATTAGGGCATTCCATTTTTTTTGCTCTGCATTGACCTTTGAAAATAAGAATAATCATTGAAAATACAACTGTACGATAAAAAGACGTACATTATTGAAAAAAAAAGTATCTTTCTGGAATTCAAAGTATTGATATTATATTATTGAGCGAGCTTTTTCACTCAACCAAATTTTAAAATGAATAACGTTTATCGCTATTCTCATTATTTTTATTTTAAAAAAAAGCACGAAGTTATCATTTTTCAAATATAGTTCTTCAATTAAAAGGACAATGTAAATTGTGTTTATTTTGTTGGGCTTTCATTTTATATTAACTCGCACTATATATAGTTGTCTACCTATTTTTCGGCAAACGGTGTGGATCCTTTTTTTGAAATAAAGGAAATAATGAACCGTTTTATTTGCAAACATATTTTGGAAACGCAAATGTTGCGAGAAATGCTGCTTCGATGAATGTTTCAACATGATAATGGCCCGAAACACACATTGAAGCTGGTAAATGAGAATGGGATTCAAATTCTTGGTTGAGTGGTTCAATCACCAGCTTTTTATCCCATTGAAAATCTCTTCAGGATCCTTAAACGGCAAGTCTTAAGTCAGCGTTTCCGAAATAAAACAGAATTAATGGACACACTGAAAAAAGAATGCGAAATCTACTATTATGAATTTAATAGCGTTTATGCCACGAAGGTGTGCTGAGGTTATTCAAAATGAGGACTACCTTACGAAGTACTAGGAAGGAACCTAAAATGTTGCTTTAGTTTTGCAGACTAACATGTACCGAAGTTCGTTCTTTTTTTAACTTATTTTAATTAAATTTAATTGTAAATTTGTTGCGAAGTCAACTATTTGAAATGTTTCATTAAAGGAGAAATAGGATATAGCTTTTTATTTTGCACTAAATAAAATGAGGATAAAACTACATTAAGTATTTGTACTGGAATGGTTGCTTTAGTTTTGCACAACACTGTAGCTCTTTAAGTAGGAAAATAAAAATTAAATTAATACATGGGTCGTTCTACTTTTCTACCGACAATCCGAGTGATAAATTTTGTGACAGAGGTGCCTCATAACAGAAGTGTAAAATAACATTGTTCGAGAATTTTAGCGTTTACAAAATTACGAATTGTTCATAAAAGTAGGTGAATATGACAGCTTTACTGGGAAATAAAAATATCACATATATAAATGGGAATTACAATAAAATTTCAAAGAAGTAACTTTCGTGACAGAATGGTAGCCGAATAAACACACGCACCTCTGTTCCGCGACCCCCTCGGCTCGCTCCCGGGTGGGGCCTCAAGGCGTGAGGCCAAGGGGGAAGAGGACACCGTACTGTTGCTTAGTGTTGAAGGTCAAACAGGTAAGAAGAGTTTTTCGTTTTGAAAAATGCGTGACAGAGAGTGTAAAGAAAAAACATACAAAATCGGAGACAACGATTAAATATTTTTTTTTTCAATAGTATGAACCTTTACGTTTATTATATTCTAATTAATTGAATGATAATATTTCAGAAGTTCAATAAATAATTTTATATTAAAGGGTTCTATATGATTTTTTTAAGCGAGATCATTTTGTAACATTAGGGGGCGCAAAGAGACGCATTTTATTTGTAGGTATGTAAAACACCTCTGTCACACATTTCGACTACTCTGTCACAATGATTTTGTAAAAACCAATAACAATAAAAACGGGATTTTAGTATTATTATAATCTCTGTATGGTCCAAAAAACTCTTGTGAAAATAAAATTTGAGAAACTGCAATTTTGGACGAATACCGATTTTTTTTCAAGAGGAGACACGTCATTGTCGGTAGAAAAGTAGAACGACCCACATACAAAAAAAAAAAAGTTCTACATAAATTTCCTAAATTGACGCCTAGTATTATAAAAAGAGAAAAGAAAATGTTATTCAAAAATTACTTACATCTATGAAATCGTTTAAAATTTCATGTGCTACTGGCATAACCATTCTCTTGAGGGTGGCTCTTTTGTTCGTCGTTGTTATGTCCTTTTCGTCAAAATGCAATTTACAGACCTTGGGGCGGCCAAGCATCTCCACGTCGTCGATGTTCAACCCCAAGGTATTGCACCAACTTTCCCTGTACATCCTTTTACCTGGGAATCTGTTAATATGAATATATGTTTATTTGTATATCGTTAGAAGAATAACACAGGTCAACAACAAATTTGCGGCCAAACAAATAGCACATCATTTCTATAGGATATTTTCCGTAGATTATGAATTTGGAAATAAAAATACTCAATTGGCTTTTGTTAAGCTATAAGATAAAACTCTTAAAAGTTTAAAATTTGTCGAAATATTCCTTGAAAAATATATTTTCCTATAAACCAATTATTTCATACAGAAAAAGGTGAATAAAAACCATAACAAGCGCCCGCCCACGAAAAGCTTGGTCACCAAACAGTTCAAAAAGATCTATATTACTGATATTTCATATTTGTAGATTAAGATTCATAATCTATAGAAAAAGTGCTCTAGAAATGACCTATCACGTGTTTTGTCGCAAAAATAAAAATTCATTTGTTCCCCTGTGTAATAAGTAACTTACTTAAAGAACTGTCCTGATGTTCTATTCTGTTGCACATTAGGGCATCCTGGCACGATACAATTATCCATCTTTTACGCCTTTATTTAACTCTATAATAAAAACAATTTAAGTAATAAAATCATTTGCAATTGTACCTATAGATTTTAGAAACTTACCGATTTTCGTATGCTTTTACACCTAACAAAACACTGCACTCGAAATACCAAGTTAAACACCTTAAAATAATTTTAGAATATCAATTACAAATCTACCGTGACAATTTAAACAATTCTCAACAAATCGAATTACAACTTTCAGATTTTGCTCTTCGCTTTCAGTCAAGTGTATAAACAATTCTTGGAATCCTTTAAATTTGGCGGGCCAATTACATAAAGGAGGCGCTGTCACATCCTAAATTTTAACGTTTGCTATAAAGAGCTTTTATTTCCAAATTCTTTAATTAAAACATAGTATATGTTCAATTGTTTATGTTTATTAACAAATATATGGTAGATCGGTTTTACAACTTAAAATTTATCAATCACAAATCTTTGAAAATATTGGTAATCTGGCAGAGAAAAAAATTTATTTATTTATTTGTGGCATTAATAATGATTTTTATTTCCATTAATTCAATTT
Source organism: Eutolmus rufibarbis (assembly GCA_963920795.1). Taxonomy (NCBI): domain Eukaryota; kingdom Metazoa; phylum Arthropoda; class Insecta; order Diptera; family Asilidae; genus Eutolmus; species Eutolmus rufibarbis. Next base: position 25,008,667 of record OY987207.1, read on the forward strand.
TAAGTACATATTTTTAAAACTTTTGTTCAACAAATATTTAAATTCAAATACATAGTTTTGTCAGCATTCAGCAATTCCGCACTCAAAAAATCCGCGGAATCGGCCTATCCTTGTAATGTGATGAAAATAGATTGCGCTATATAAATTCTTATATATCTCATCTCGTCCCGCTGTGGCACTCGGTTGTCAAATTGGCGGCCACGTGAGACAGGAGATCGAGCAGTCCATTTCTACGTATGTATGCTGTGCTTTAACTCACAACATTAACGGATTTTGAGCAGCTATGGGTTTGAATTATTTTCAAATGCTTTTCTGGAGTAAGTATTACTAAGTTTTATTGAAATAAACCTTTGAAGTACACCGAAAATTATTAAATAATTCGTTTTGTATTTCAAGTACCTTAAAAGGAACGCAAAGATGAAATTATCCAACTTTGAAATACAATTGAATTTCATACAATTTCTAAGTTTTCAGCAGAAATTTTGTTATTAAATTATATTAATTAGTCTTTTAGTATCCCATATTGCTTCTTATCCTTATTTTATGCATAATTTACCGACTAAAATGACACAAAAACTAATAAAACCCAGGTGACGTAATGCGGTGAATTAGTTCAAATTTAATTACATTAAAATTAAGTGGGAATTATAGCAAAATCACAAAAGTATTCTTATTATGACTTTTGGGTTTTTAAAACAGTTGTTTAGCATTTCGACGCTTTGCTGAGAATTATTCAATGAAAAATGTGTTATATCAGAAACTTCTCACTGCGAAATTATTTGAGATGTGATGCTAAGTTTAGGGGAATTAGGTTTAAGTGTGCAGGATACAATTAAAAATAAATATAATATTTAAATTTGGCGCCCCTTCCAGGCGTTTATCTTGCGTAATGTGAAAGAAATAGACAGATATATGTTCCCTATATCTGAACTCTTCTTAGGTTTATAGGGTGCACCATTTGAGACAGCAAATTGAGTGGACCATTTCTTTGAAGATAAAGCCTAAGGAAGCACGATATCACTCTCTGAGCGTAGTAAAGTCCGACTAGTATTAATGCAGATAATTTGGATTAGCCTGAAGTGGAGACAGAAATAAAACAAATTTTCTTGTACACAAACCCTCCGAAAAACTCTTCTTCAACGTAGTCTGTAAAAGAGCACCCCTAATCGTGCAAAATAAACGTGCGCCCATGCTACTTCGCTATTTTCTCCTCGTTTATTAATGTCGTATTTCTCTTTCTTTGGGCACCACCGTTTTTACTACTTCACGTACAGGGCTTTTACACGATACGCCGTTTCCTTAAGCTTTATATTCAAAGGTAATTTCCATATGTCAGTGGTTTCGGTATACCGTGGATTTCGATATGTCAGTGCTGGGAGCACTTTGGAAATATTCAGCTGATTGTCAAAAGTTTGGTGTTCTCGGAGGAAACGCGTCGTTCCGGTATTTTTTTAAATAATTGTGCTGTTGTCAAAATTAATTCTAGAGGAATTATGGAATAAGTATTATCTTGACTGGATTGTGAACTAAAACTTCCTGGCAGTTAGCTATTTATTGAGTGTTTTATTAATGCTCAAACATGGATTGGAATGCGTTGCTTGAATACAACTATCTGACAAAGGAACACTTGTCCGGCTTTGATAATTATAAGGTAATTAAGTTAAACATTGTGTATCCGGGTAAAACAGTTTATTTTTTTCCAGTATAATGCAAGAGATACTTCACCACTCAGTGTATATGTTATGCATCCTTTCTGGAACGCGATAGTGAAGGTAAATTTGAATTAATTAATTTGAATTAATCAGTTTTAACGTTATGGTGTTTCTCTAGCTTTGCCCGCTGTGGATTGCTCCAAATTTGTTAACATTCCTTGGCTTCCTATTTACGACCCTAAATTTCCTGATTTTGTCATACTATGATTGGAATTTCCTTGCAAACTCCGGCATCCCCGGTTACAAACCTATTCCGAATTGGTGCTGGGCAGCTGCAGCGATAAATATATTCCTGGCGTACACTTTGGACGGCATTGATGGAAAGCAAGCCCGACGAATACAACTGTCTGGCCCTCTGGGAGAGTTGTTTGATCACGGGCTTGACTCGTATACCGCTGTGTTGATACCCACGTGCTTGTACAGTGTTTTTGGACGTTGTGCGACTTCTATTTCGCCCATGAGAATGTACTATATCTGCTGGATGGTATTCTTCAATTTTTACGTGTCACATTGGGAAAAGTATAACACAGGAGTGCTTTATTTGCCATGGGGTTACGATTTCAGTATGTGGGGATCAACTCTCCTTTATGTAATTACTTGGATGGGAAGTTACGAAATTTGGAAGAATACTTTGCCGTTTGGTATACCGATGGGCACAGCATTGGAAAGTTTATTGCATATTAGTGCCATGTCTAATTTGCCAATGGTTGTTTACAACGTTTATAGGTATGTACAAATTTTTATTTCGATTTCAGCCCGAATAATTAAAGCTTCATTCTAGGTCTTATAAATACAAAACCGGGAAAATGCGGCCTTTTTCCGAAGCAATGAAACCAATTTATCCCTTCATCATGTTTATGGTACTTCTTTTGTTCTGGGTCAACAAATCACCATCAAATATTATAGAAACGGATCCACGCATGTTGTTTCTACTAAGCGGGACAATATTTAGCAACATAAGCGTAAGTGTTATTTTTCCTTATTTTTAGTTAAAAAACAATCATTTAATATGCTTAAATGTTATTTTAATGACTATGCATTAAATACTTTATATGTGTTAATATATCTACTTTAGTTATTTTTTAAGAAGTTAATAGTTCACCACAGCATAAGAAAAAAAAGTACAATCTTACGATATTTCGAACATACCAAAATTTGAACTAGTCAACTTATACGTTAAATGATATTGTAAAGAATTTAGTTCTTATCATTTGAGCCAAGAACGCATACTTATGTCAATAACACTTTCCTCATAGGAAATAAAAAGAAAAAATATTTGCATTTCCCTTTATTGCTAATATGTAAATAAAACTGTATGAATTGGTCGGTCTGTTCAGTCACAAATTCTTAACTCTTCAACCAGTTTAAATAAATGTTTACATATAAAATATGTATATGTATGTATTTATGTATAATAGGTCAAAAGTTAGGCTATACATATATTGTCTGTCTCAACCCAGAGTTGAGCTAGGCTTTGGTCGGCTTGAGTTAAGCTTAATCTATTTTGAGCTAAGTTTAGTTCGTCTTGAGTTAAGGTTAGTCTAGTTTGAACTAACCTTAATGCGGTTTAACAACCCGATGACAAAATTTTTGTGATGCTTCTTGTAACTATTTGTAAATTTTATATTTTTTGGCATTACAGTCATAAGATGTATCTCAAAAACTTTCTTCATTACGACGGAGAGTTAAATATGTATTATACTTTAAAACAAGAAGAAGAATGTCTATAGCTGACGAATTGTGTTGAATACTCGTAATTCAAACGGAATGTTGGATTGTTGACTGTCATCGCTTAAATTCAGAACGTAGGTTCTTTACACTGCTTTCGGGAGTCTGAAAAACTTCACAAACGTGTTTTCATCCATATCAAATGGATTAAATTTATCCGTAACATTTGATGCGAACGTCTCCTCCGCAACTTGGGATATCACAGTTGTCGATGTAATTTTGTCCATCAGATTTTTGGTAATGGGAATGGCGAAGGAGATTGTTGTATAATTTTCACCACAGGTATCCTTCCTAGCATCCGCAATTGGTTTAAGGAGGTCCCTTATTTCGATCAGCACTGCTTTTTTCCGAGGCCGTCGTCATCGATGGGGCAGAAGTGTAGCGATGGACGATATCATTTACGTGTCGACTTAGCGTTATAAAACGGTCTATCGTTAGGTAATGTTGAATTCCACAGTTTCTACGTCCTGAATCAGTTTTAGTTCACCTTCAGAACGTCTCAGTTCATCACTTACGTTCACACAATGTTTAAACCATGTTACTATGTGCTTTACTTTGAATATCAAAGCAGATATTTCTGGAGTTTCAAGAGAGTGTTGAACAATGAGATTTAAAATATGTGCAAAGCATACGATATGTCTGTTTTTACCACAAGCAATATCCATCGCCTTTGACATATTCGCAGCCCCGTCGGTCACGACACAGTGTAGTTTGTCTTTTTCTAGATTCCAATCGTTTAGTAACACTAGCAGTTTTTCAGCTATATAATCCGCCGTATGGTTTCTGTCTAATTTGAGTACACCAAGGGTGCATGAAATCATTTGCTCGCCCTCTAGGAAATGAATTGTGTTACCAAGGAAGCTCATAGTCTGCATGGTGTCTGTCCATATGTCCGTCGTCATTGTGAAGCTTTTTAGCAGGCTAAACTTCTGCTTAAATTGTCCAGACACAAAACTATACTTCTGTTCAATCAATTTTTTTATAGTTTTTCTTGACGGAGGTTTGTAATGGGGCGCAAGAATTTTCATTAGCTTCACAAAACCACGTTTTTCAACTGTTGTGAAGGGTAAAATGTCTTTGCACAACATATAAACTATGCCTTTTGTAATTTTGTTGTGCCTGTTTCCCCCTTCTTGAAAAGCAGAAACTAATTTGAAGGATTCCTCCAACGTTTTCTGCGATGTTGATCCTGCCGATGTGGATCCTGAAGCACTTGATGTAGATGGCTTATTTTGATCCGCAACTCGTATTCTCTTCGAAGATGATGGAGGCGCAATATTAGGATTGCTACTAGCGTCGGGAGTTTCTCCTTTCTGAGCAGATAACAAGACCGAATGCATCGATTGTATGTGGCATTTCAAGTTACTAGTATTACCGGCGGTTTTAACAATTTTTCCACACGTTTTGCACTTAGCAGTTGAATTAGTATTTTTAGTGAAAAACTCCCACAACTGACTTTTAGGCGGCATTTTAATGTCTATATAAGTCTTAATAACATAAAAAACTAAGCACAGATTCACGATTTAAAACTCAAATTTAAAACTGGCTGGCAGTGCCAACTCCTTGATATTCTCTACAGCGAAGTGAGCCTAAGATTCCAGTACCACACGCTTTTATACTTATTTCATATTCATACTAGGTAGGGATAATTTGGAAGGGCAAACGATCATAAATAAAGTTCCTTGAAGGCTTCATCTTCTGAGAACAAAGAATAACAAAAATACAAAGCGCCATAAAATGCGTAGGCGACGATCATCCGTTAGGTCATTAAGAAATGGAGTAATTATATGCGTGTACATGTCTACCGGATATCGAATATTCGTATTTCCTTCCGGCTGCCTGAACAGGTCAACTTTACTGAGCAATTTTATCATCTGCTCTGCACCCTCTCGTTGATCTGTACATGCGTGCCTGTCAGGCACCTTAAGGCCGAACGAGAGATGATCGCTTCGGCGAAGCCGTCTTGGGACCTGCGTTTTCCCCACGCGATTAGGAAAAACTTTGTCGTAAATGAGGCAATACAGTACCTACACAAAACTGCAGAGAATTTAACGAATTTGTCGTGTGTACTATCTCATTTACAAGGTTTTACCTAATCGCGCGGGGAAAACCCGGCTCTCTCGTTTGACGCCGGCCTAAATGTAAAATGCATTCGCATTTTTATCTTTTTTATTTTATTTATCTTTCCCGTGTAAAGAATTTTTATGGATTTGAAGGCAATAAAATGGTCATGATATCAATAATTTTATGAATATATAATAGTAAAAAAAAAAACAAAAAACAAACATTCGCCGTGATACCTAACGCAGCCTCGATTGTCGCAAAAAGAATAAATACAATAATAACATAAAGAAAAAATTCTGTACAGCAAAGTATTACCTTATGCTCATGTATATTTTGAAACATCGACCACATCGACCGTTTAACCACAGATAAATAATACAGATGCCCAGTCGAATAGGCAAGAAATTTTCAAAGTTGCCGAATTGCCTTTTTCTTAGGCACATGCATATAGCTACATTTTATCTCTCAGGAAACAACTAATTTGCACCAGATATTGAGAAGAATAAGGAGAGAAATGACTAACGAAACATTTTGCAACCTCAGCCATCATTTGGTCGAGAGCCGCAACATCAGAGCAGCGGGAAGTTTTTAGAAAAAGTGTGTTAAGGGGAAACCCGTGGAAGCGAGGCCAATGAGGAGGCAAGCAAACGACATGTTGCACAACACTCATTCACACATGCATAGCTGCTTTATCCCACTTATTAATGTTTACTCGTTCATTATACCCCTTATTTTTTTGTTTTTGCTTTTTACTCGACCTTTTTTGTTCGAACGATAATTGTCCATTATCCAAAAACAATGTTTTTGTATTAAAACTGTGATCATAAAATCTAATATATTTATTTTATGCAAATAACAATCGTCCGCTTCTTGAAACCAACTGGCAAAAGAAATGTTTGTAGCTTCGATACAATTTTGAATAATTATTTTTTTTATTAAATCGTCATAAGAATTTGGGGGTTAGTAAGGGAAACAGCCGGTTAAAATTAAACAATTTATTAAAATTCTCTGCTGGTACAAATATGGCGTCAGCTCGCTTTCGAAGATGGCGTGAGAAGAAGGAGACCTGACACTTCTCTCTACAGTCTGAAGTTGTTCGCGCTCTACATCATCTGAAGACGTAGGCGTTGCCAGATGATGCATCGTTGTTGGCGTTGCCACATGATTCCCCCGCGGAATGAGCTGCTACGGTTTCCAGAAAACGAACGGGAAAACGGACGCAGCGACCGGATCGAGTGGTGATAGTAGGTGTAGGTTGATCCAATTCCTCAGGTGTACCAGCAAGTGATGGTGCAGGTTGCGGGCTCTGCATCCGTGGTGGAGCAGAATTTGATGTATTGGCCTCGAAGTAAGCCGGTTTAAGACGATCCACGGAAACAGTAGAACGCTTACCATTGATTGAAATGAAAGTTTTGTCAGACTTTGATAAGACAGGATATGGTCCAGTGTAAGGCGCCTGTAGTGAGGCACGAAGAGCATCAGTGCGTAGCATGATGTGTGTGCATGTAACCAGGTCACGATGAATAAACACTCTAGGTGTCGCGTGTCGCGATGCGGGAACCGGGCGAAGTCTGCCGATGATGCTCCGAAGATGGGCCACGAAGTCTGATGGCTCAGGAACATCTGGAACTGCAGACAAGAAGTCTCCAGGCACACGTAACGGCTCTCCATAAACTAGTTCCGCCACTGACGATTGTAGATCGGAGTTCCAAGCTGTTCTCAATCCAAGAAGGACTAGGGGAAGCGCGTCTGTCCAAGAGGCGTCTCCATGGCACATGATAGCTGCCTTGAGGGTTCGGTGCCACCGCTCGATCATGCCAGTGCTCTGCGGATGATAACTTGTTGTCCTGAATAAGGAAATACCACACAAATCAGCGAGCGATCGAAAAAGCTGGGATTCAAATTGCTTTCCCCTATCTGTAGTAATTCGAATGGGGCATCCAAAACGGGAAATCCACATATCCAGCAGGGCTCTAGCGACAGTTTCCGCAGAGATATCCGTGAGGGGAACGGCCTCTGGCCAACGAGTATAGCGGTCCACGGCTGTGAGGACATATCGGAACCCGTTTGAAGACGGAAAGGGACCCACCAAGTCAATATGAACATGGGCAAATCGCACTGGCGGAATACCGAAAGAGCCCAAAGGTGAAGTCACATGTCGAGAAACCTTGCTGCGCTGGCATTGCAAGCAACCACGAGCCCATGCCCGACAGTCCGCATTTATCGACGGCCAGACAAAACGCTCAGCTACAAGCCGTCGAGAGGCGTTAATTCCTGGATGACTCAGATTGTGAAGACTGTTAAAAGCTGGGCGTCGAAACGGAGGTGTAAGATATGGCCGTTCCTTCGCTCCTCTAACGTCACAGTAGATGAATCGATCATGACCAGGAATGGGAATCTTCTTAAGGCGAAGAGCAGAGCCATGCTCTAAAAGAGCTTGGAGTTCAACGTCTTCTTCCTGCGAGAGGGATAGAGCAACAAAATCTAGTGGGGCGTTGATGGAATCGACGCGAGAAAGGGCGTCAGCAACAACGTTGTCTCTTCCCGAGATGTGTTGGATATCCGAAGTAAACTGCGAGATAAAATCTAAATAGTTGAATTGACGAGGAGAACATTTTTCTGACTTCTTATTGAAGGCGAAAGTAAGCGGTTTGTGGTCCGTAAATACCGTGAAGTCTCGAGCTTCCAGCATCGGAAGAAAATATCGAATACTCTCATAAATTGCAAATAACTCACGGTAGTAAGCACTCCACTTCTGCTGCGCCGAGCTCAATTTTCTCGAAAAAAATGCAAGTGGTTGCCAGGAATCCCGAGATCGCTGCTGCAAGGCAGCTCCGATTGAATGCTGACTGGCATCGACAACTAAAGCTAGGGAAGCAGATGAGTCCGGGTGAGACAAAAGCGTGGCGTTGGCCAGCGCCTCCTTGCAAGCATTAAAGGCCCGAAACAATTCTGGAGTCCAGTGAACAGGCTTAGATCCCTTACTGTTAGAACCAGCCAAGATAGCGTGAAGTGGGGCTTGAAGTGCAGCGGCGTGGGGAATATGACGCCGGTAAAAATTTATCACTCCAAGAAATTGACGCACTTGTCGAACCGTAGAAGGCTGTGGAAAATCCCTGACGGCCTTGACCTTTTCCGGCAAAGGTTGACAACCGGAACTGCTCACCGAAAATCCCAAGAACGAAACCCGAGAAGCGCCGAGCACGCACTTGTTAGGATTAATAACAACACCGTAGTGCGAAAGTCTTTCGAAAAGGGTGCGCAAATGTTCACAATGTTCAGTAGGTGATTTTGAAAACACTAAAATGTCATCCAAATAAGCAAAACAGAATGGTAAATCTCGCAGAACATCATCAATGAAACGCTGCCAGGTCTGAGCAGCATTACGCAAGCCAAAGTTCATGAATAAAAATTCAAACAATCCAAAAGGAGTTATAATCGCGGTCTTAGGCACGTCCTCCGCAGCAACCGGAATCTGAGTAAAAGCTTTCGTGCAGTCAATTACGCTAAAAATACTGCACCCAGAAAGAGCATGCGAAAAATCAAGCAAATGGCGAACAGGGTACCTGTCCGGTACTGTTCTCGCATTAAGCAGGCGATAATCTCCGCATGGACGCCAACCATTGTCCACCTTGGGCACCATGTGGAGTGGAGACGCCCAGGAACTTTCAGAGCGACGGGCTGTACCCTCTCGAACAAGCTCCTCAAATTGAGCCTTTGCAATCCGAAGGCGATCCGGAGCCAAACGACGTGCACGACAGTGAACAGGTTGACCGGGGGTAGTCTTAATGTGGTGCTGCGTGCTGTGACGAACCTCTCGTGGAACGCCAGGGGGCTTAACGATCTCCGGAAACTCCAATAAAATTTTACAAAATGGAGAGTCTCCCGAAACAGCCCTGATGCTAGCCTGACAGGAGCTGGTCTGAAAACCCGCGGCTGAAATACCTGTGATGCCGTCTATTAGTCGTCCCTTTTTAATATCCGGGAGGAGGTGGTAATGAGCCAAAAAATCAGCTCCCAAAATAGGCTCCGCAACGTCGGCCACAATCATGCGCCAGGAAAAAAGACTACGTAAACCTAAATTTAGACTCACCTGGTACAATCCATAGGTTGCTATAGCACTTCCGTTGGCTGCTGTCAGGCCAAAATTTGTCCGACCACGATGTTCACGGAGCAGGCGACGAGGAAAAATTGACAAGTCAGAGCCGGTGTCAACCAGAAAACGACGATGACTATTTCTGTCAATGATGAAGAGACGTTTTGATGTTATTAAATGGCAGTCAGAAACCGCCTCTACTGCTGGCTGCCTGTCACTTTTGGGGAAAAACTGCATGGGGGTACACACTTGTGCGCCTCCTCACCGAACCGCCGATGGTACCAGCAAACCTCGCGTCTGGCCGACCGGGGCGCCGGTGACTTACTGTCAGACCGAGTGCTTCCTCGTGCATGAGCAGGACGTCCAGGTCCGAATCTGGAAGAAATCCTTTGGAATCCCGCGGCGAGGGCAGCGACTTGCTTTCCAAGGTCATCCAGGCAACGACCGACATCCAGCTGAGGCCCCGCAGTCGAAACTGCACTCACGGACTGCTGCGAAACGACCTCAAAAACCTTGTCCGCCAGCTGCGCGACAGCATCAAGTGCCACGTCCTGTTGTGTGGCATTAACTGCCTGGACGTGACCAGGAAGTCGTCCGGCCCACAACGTTCGAAGCAGCGAGTCCGGGACCGTTTCGGCTCCAACCAAACTTCGCAGATAGCGAAGAAACTGTGACGGCTTCCTGTCCCCAATCTCCGCCTGCGTCAAAAGCTGCCGTATGCGATCCTCTCTCGACGCTGAAAGGCGACGAACGAACTCAGCTTTAAGAAATGAATACCTCTTCTGGTCCGGGGGACTGGCGAGAATGTCCTGCACCTCCGCCGCAGAACGAGCATCCAGCTGCGACACCAGGTAATGGAACTTTGTCTCCTCCGACGTTATCCTAGCCAGCACGAACTGAGTTTCAACCTGTGCAAACCACACGGTTGGGTTATCCGGCCAGAATGGAAGCGGCGGGTGCGCCTGATGATGCTCTGGCTGCTGTAGCTGACGCTGGGCAATCTGAATTGCGAGGTGCTGCTGAAGCTCGTCGTACTGCCTCTGCAGATGCTCCAGCTGGTCCCGAAGTTCACCCTCAACTTCCGCCATCACGTCGGGGTCACCACTTTGGGGGTTAGTAAGGGAAACAGCCGGTTAAAATTAAACAATTTATTAAAATTCTCTGCTGGTACAAATATGGCGTCAGCTCGCTTTCGAAGATGGCGTGAGAAGAAGGAGACCTGACACTGCTCTCTACAGTCTGAAGTTGTTCGCGCTCTACATCATCTGAAGACGTAGGCGTTGCCAGATGATGCATCGTTGTTGGCGTTGCCACAAGAATGTTCTGCAAAAATTCTTCGGAATACTGATACCTGAAGCTTACATATTTCAAAAAATTGATCTGTTGGTGTCACAAGGCAACATTTATCCTTCGATATTTCATATCTTTTAGTTGTTATTAGAATATTTGATAAATTATCTTCCGAGTTAGTTTGTATCATACAATGCTTGCAATTTTCGCATACTTTCATTTTTCTCATCATTTTGTAGCAGCAATACCCGGCAAAATATCGTATTGATATGTAATTTTCATCTAAATTAATACTGCTTTGAGACTCTTCTGAATTATCCGCTACAAAATCTATATCCGGAGCACCTAAGAAATCTCTTTCTGTTTCAAGTTCATTTACAGTATCAGTTTCAACACTTTGTTCATCAATAGCTTGGTCAATTATTGAAGTTGAAGGTGTATTCAACACTGCTTTCCAGTCTACATTCAAATATTCGTCATTATCTTCCTCACAATTTGAAAATTTTGAACTATAAAGTAATTTAATAGCAATAACTTTTGCTAACAATTGATTAAATTCGAAAAGGCTTGGATTGTTTTTATTAGCATTTCGCCCCCTTATTTTTGAGAACAGATTTTCTAAGCAATCCTGATTAAATTTTTGGGCGCAAATGTAGTATACATCTGAATGACTTTCAAATATAGATAGTGATATATTTTTGATTGATTCAATAGACATCGCTAGTCCAGTAAAACAAAATGGATTTCCTTTTTGCGGTTTAATTTGTAAAATGTAGTTCTTCATTTCAGTTAAGAATTCAAAATGAGCTAAACTCCGATTAAGAGGTGGATTTCCGTTTAAAATATCGAAGAGTTTATTCATTTTAGTAAAGCAAACTGCAGTTGATTTAGCTTTTTCTTCTAGCTCAGGGCGGAATTTTTTCAAAGCCATTAAGCTGAAAATACCTGCTGACATACTGTGGCTTATTACTTGAACGGCCAATTTAACATTCATTTTTTGAAAATCGGTAGGGTTTATATGTGCAAAAGTTAAATTTGGACAGACTTTTGTAGTATTTTCTTGTTCAAGTTTATACACAAATCTTAAAATATCCCAGCTAATGATACCATCAGGAGTTACTGTGTCACTTAATATTAAACGGTTTCGAAATGTCTTAAATAAATGAGGAACATCATATACGGTATAAATGGTTTTACCGTCATAATTAAAATATGGCTATTATAATCCACTTCTAAAGATTTATATAATTTTCTATTTAGTGGCCCCTGATCACATGTAAGTGCTCGTACATTTAAACCAAGATTGGTGCAAATTTTTAAGCATCTGTATACCTCATTTGTTAAATTTTCACTTTTCATTGAAGAAGAACATGCTACATAATGCAACACATGCTTAAAATTTCCACAAATACTTCTTACCATAAAAACCAATACACTTTTCGCTAAATTTGACGACCGCATACCAATCCCAAAATCTTCGTATCCTTCTACAATATCGCAGACTTCTTTGTAAGTAAGATTTTCTTGAATTGACATTTCGTCAAATATCAATTCAATTTCTTTATCTTTTGGATGCAAGCAATCAACTTCTTTCTTTATTTGATTTAAAATTTTATCATTAATTCCAGGAGAAAGATTTTTAAGAGTAATCCAATTATGCAAGGAACTTTCGCATGGCATGTGAAAATTAAGCACACTGCGTAAAAATTGATATCCTGAAGATGATCGATAATATATAAATTGAGAAATTTTTTTTTTCTGCTCTGAATAAATTCTAGGCTGTGTTAGGATCATTTTTGCAAATGTTTTCGAATATTCATTTATATTTGGCAAAATATCAATACAGGAGGTAATGTCAGCAGCAGAAGTTTTAAGAATACTGATTTCTTTTTTGTATTTTTGTAGTTTTAAATGTAAAGTTTTCTTATATCGTTGTAAGTTTCTGTTTGATTTTTTTAGTGTCAAATTTTCAGCCTTAAGATCTTTTATTTGCTTACTAAGCAACTGCATGCGATGCAAATTATATTTACATTTCCTACATGAAGCTGCCTCTATTGTTTCGTTGCTGGCCAATGAAAGGAAGTGCGAAGACTTATTCAGTTCATTCAGATCAACATCCGTGATCTCCTGTTTCCGACTATATACTCTCGGATTAGCACTTCTGCTAGATACCGAAGAAATCGCCCCATGATCCGGGACAAAAGACAAAAATAGTGTCGGTACGGCATCCTTTTTCAAATATTTTTTTCCAATATACCGTTCCTCGAAATGTATATTGCAAATAAATGGCTTTTTCTTTCTCCTTATTGCAGAGACTGACTCTCCTGAAGCATTAATCCACTTTTCCAATTTTTCGGGATCATTCTTTGGAAAGTTAAAAAAACGCCTTTCAGGATAATTTTTTGCAGTTGCCTGACAACTGACAATAGAACATTTAATATTCCAAAGTTTGGACATATTAATGAAACATGAAACAAAGGAAAAAGTTCAATCCAAAATCGATTTACCAGGAAACTGCTGAAGTCGTCAACAAAATATTCTTATTTTTATATTAACTTTTTAAGTTAATAACAAAAATCCCAAAGCCACAACCAAATCAGAAGACTAATCAAAAACCTAATCAATAGCCAATAAAAAAACCATATAAAAATGCAAGCACAATAATCGCTAAATCCTTCCAAATTACCAAACCTCCTAGCGCAAACCCAATTTGAAGAATGAGTTATTTGTTCGGCTCGATTTTTCTTGCCTGGACCGCCGAGATACGAGTTTTTATTTGTGTGCGTACACAATTTCGGTAAACTACGCAAGCCCAAGAAGCCACAAAAAGTATCGTCAGCGCACCTTTGTAAACATTGACTCACAACATTCATTTGCTGCGCAACATTATTTGGCTAGAGCGCAGAAAACTTGGCTAGCGGAAATGTTGCATTGGTTTGACTTCTTAACGTAGTGGCTGGGCATCTGTATTATTTATCTGTGGTTTAACCATCGATGGTCAATAGTATCGATGGTAAACATCGACCAACCACTATCGATGGTAAACATCGACCTTGAACGCCCGTTCGATTCTCTTGTGTAGTTAAATTCACATAAATATTTTAAATTAAATCGATATTGATCTTCTTTTTGATATATTTATTCTTGAAGATATTTTTTTCCAAATTAAATATTTCGCAATAATTAAAATTTTTAAAATTATTTATTGAAGCGAAGCTTTTTTACGCATGTTTAGGGATGGGGAGTCAGAATAGAAAAATCGACAGAGGCGGAAGTGACGTCACGAATCGAGTTTCATAAAATCATCAGTAAGCTTTCAATTCATTTTTTATTTCAAAGTGTTCAAATAATTCGATAGAAAAGTCCAATCGAATTATTTTGACGTCATGTGCGGAAAAACGACAGGAAATCAAAGATAACAAAAATGAATTAGGGGGAATTTTAGGAGCTTTTGTTGTTTTTATCCAAGTACATAGGCCTTTCGAATGGATTCAACAATCGGGCTCATCTTCGTAATTGATAGGATTTCAATGAAATTAGTTGTGCAAAACAAAATATTTATTAAAGAAAAAACAAAAAACATTAGTAAGTGCGTTACTAACACGTACATGTATGTACGTACCTACATAAAAGGTATTAATATCCAGCCGATCGGCGCCAGTTTGCGAAAAGGTATTAATTCATTAATAATGCTTGTATAAAAACGTCTTGATACGGAATATCGTCAATATCGACAGCGCCCCATCCGTGTTCTCTCTCTGCTACTTAGCCGAAATGACGCACTCTCTCCTTCTATCTGACTTTTTCTCTTTTATAGGGACTTAGGGCCTTCCTTCTTACTGCATTCGTATGCTGCACAGTAAGCACGTGCTCAAACGTAATATATTATATAATTTGAGGGTTATATTATCGTGTTAATTATGTCTAAATCATATAATAGTACTGATAAATCAAGTGATGCTTTTAGAAGAAATCGAATATTTATTTATTTATTTCGCTTAATACTTTTGTAGTGTTGAGGAGGGATGAAAACAATAGTATGTCGTAACTCACATTTTATTATATGCGTCTTAACTCTAAGGCAGATACAGCGGAAGTGTCTGAGCTAGTGCTAAGGGCCTTGCCCTGTGCGACAAGATGATTCTAAACTAAACAGTAATGCCATATATACACAACATCTTCCCCTTTTTTATATAAGTCGTACGATTCAACAATTTAATTTAATTTAATTCAAGGGTATAATTCAGAAAATATAAATAGTTATTAATTCCTTTTAATTTGAAATCTTTTCGGGGGATGTCTTGGTCTATGGGATCTTCTTAATACATATGGCGTTAATTCTGTTGTAGAATAATTACGATTACCAGTGTCCTGCTTATTATTATTATTAATTTTGTTCGGTTCTTGTTCTTCATTATTATTTGGATTAATGTTAACAGATTCGGTTGGATCACTTTCTAAATTATAATCTTGAAAAATACTTGGATGATAACTGACTTCTAAATTTGAAGTACGTATTTGATTTTTATGAACATACTTAATATTATTGTCTACGTTTATTAAATATGTTAATGGGCTTATAACTTCAACTATACATGCCGGTTTCCACTTAGCTATGTCATTGTAATGTAGTTTATACAATACTTCATCCCCGTTTTTGAAAATTTTTCCTACATTCTGTACATTAATTTTATTTTTTAAGTTTACTTTACAGGATATTTCAGGTTTTGATTTGTGATATTTATAAATCTGATTATTTTTTAAATCGAATTTAACATTTTTTTTCAAGGAATTCAGAAGTGTTTTAGGTGTGTAGGAAAAAATCATGCTTACAGGTGTTTGCTTAGTAACTGTCGATGGAGTATTGTTATATGTCATCAAAATATTATCCAATTTGGCGGCTATATCTAGGTTTCTCAATTTTGCGTCGCAGACATATTTTCGTAAACTAGATTTTATTGTCTGTACTCCTCTTTCAGCCAAACCATTGCTTTGTGGATGATATATAGGTGATTTTGAAATATGTATATTTCGGAGCAAATTCTAAAAATTCCCTTGAATTGAAGGGGGGGCCATTGTTCGACACAATCTCACCAGGCGTTCCGAAATATTTAAAAAATGACCTCAAATAAATTCCCAAATGAAAAGCATCGGTTTTGGTGCAAATTTTTACATCTATGAACTTGCTAAATGCATCAACTATAATGAGAAAGTTTTTTTCTTCAAAATTAAAAAAGTCAATGTGGACGCGTTGGAAGGGATGGTCACAGGTAGGCCATTTACTCGTTACGATTTCTTTTTTAACATTTTGAGTAATTTGACAGACCTTACACTCCCTAACAAAGTTTTCTACGTCCTTATCGAACCCCATCCACCAGACAGAACTACGACCTACCATCTTCATTCGCACTACCCCATCGTGATTTTGATGTAGGACCTCTAATATTTCTGGCACTAATGATTGTGGGATTACTAACCGATCAGGGTAGTATAAATATTCATTTTCACTTGATAATGAATTTCTTACTTTTTAAAATTGTCTTAGTTTCTCTTGGATTGTTTTTGGCCACCCATTATTTATGTAATTTAACACTAGACTCAAGGAACTGTCTGGTACTAGGTGATCCTTTATTTTATTTTTTTTCAATTAATTGATTACAATTTTCCGACAATGCGCAAATACTTTCAACACCCGTGTTCTTTGACAGTGGCAATCTGGATAAGGCATCAGCAGCAACCATTTGCTTCGCTGGTCTGTATTGGAATTCATAATCGTAGGTAGATAATAAGACTGCCCATCTTTGCAATCTTGATACAGAAATGCTAGAAGTTCCTTTTTGGGTATTAAATATTTCCCTAAGAGCTTGATTATCACCGCCGTGTATGTTTTTTGGTTTTGAAAATCTTGGCTTGGCTAATTTACTCAGAATCGGAATCCGATTCATAATCAGTATCTCTTATAACCAAAGCTTTCGCTTCTGGAAGCAACTCTTGTACTTTATTAATTTTCGAACACCTTAACGTATGTATGTAAGGATCAGAAGAAACCATTAGAAATCGCATTATATCCTCATTGGTAAATTTTGGTGTAGCCTTTCGTGTATTGTTCTTATAAGTAAAACACGCTGTTGCAGGATAACGACTAATTTTTTTCTTGAAGAATGAATACATGACATTGACAGTTTGGTTTACATAAATTATCAATAGATGTCTCTATGTATCATTTTGATATCATTCTTTGCAACACCCCCACTATATCAAAATAACAAATAAACTTATACATTACAAATAATAATCAATTTACTTTTGAACGATACCATGTGTTTGCATGAACTCATAGTGTTTCATTCCTGACAATCCTTTAGTTAGCAGATCCGCAAGCATGCCGGAAGTTGGCAGGTACTTTGTCTCAATCCTATTATTGTTAATTACTTCTCTAATGAAATTATATCTAACATCAATATGTTTGGAGCGCTTATGAGAATAATGGTTGCTTGCCATCTTCAATGCACTCTGATTATCATTATATAGAACAATTTTATTGCAACAACCTATTAATTCACATTCTAAATTCTGTAAATACAAAGCTTCTCTGCATGCCTCCGACAATGCCACGTACTCTGCCTCACAACTACTGAGAGCTACTGTTCTTTGCTTTTTACTTTCCCAAGAAATAGCAGATCCAGATTTCATGAAACAAAATCCCGTATATGAACGTCTATCAATGGCATCACTGGCCCAATCTGCATCCACAAAACCAACCAGTTCTGCTCTTTCTTTGGAATATCTTAAGCAATAGTTTTTTGTTTTCAACAAATACTTTAAAATTCTCTTGGCATAGTTCCAATG
This sequence comes from Eutolmus rufibarbis, assembly GCA_963920795.1. Classification (NCBI taxonomy): domain Eukaryota; kingdom Metazoa; phylum Arthropoda; class Insecta; order Diptera; family Asilidae; genus Eutolmus; species Eutolmus rufibarbis. The sequence goes on from OY987207.1 coordinate 25,026,406, forward strand.
TAATTGCGAATAACAATTATTAAATTGACTAAGATAACTTACTGCATAAGCAATATCTGGTCGTGTCAAGACCGCTAAATACATCAAGCTACCTATTAGTCTCTGAAAAGGTAAGTTATTATCACACATATTAGATTTCTCTACGTTCAATTTACTTTCTATGGGTGTGTTTGCTAAATTACAATCAGTCATATTAAACTTACTTGCCAACTGTTCAATATAATTCTCCTGATCTATTGTAATAACATTTTTATTTGTATTAATTTTCATGCCCAAATACTGTTTAACTTGACCCAAATTTTTGATCTTAAATTTTTTACTCAACGCTTCTATTAGTTTCTATTTCTTCATTCGAAAAAATTATAAAATCATCGACATAAATACCAATAATAGTTTTCTTATTGTTATTATGATTTTTTATAAAAACACAAGGTTCAAGTTTACATCTATTGTACCCTAAATTACACAATGTCTCATCTACTCTTTGGTACCAAGCTAAGGATGATTGCTTGAGACCATAAACAGCCTTTTTTAATTTTAGTACTTTATTAGAATCTTTAACAGGGAAACCTTCTGGCAAATGCATAAAGATGTTTTCTTTTAAATAACCATTAAGAAAGGCTGTTGTGACGTCTAGGTGAGTAATATCCATATCTAATTGCACACTCAAAGCAAACAGTAACCGTAAGGTTGAGTGCCTAATCACAGGTGAGAAGGTTTCCTGATAGTCTACATCAGCCTTCTGCGTGAAGCCTTTTGCAACCAGTCTAGCACGATGTCTCACTTTATTGTCACAATCAATTTTCTTTTTTAAGACCCATTTGCACTGTACCACAGTAGCACTATCTGGAGCATCGACAATCTCCCACGCTTGGTTGTCGTTGAATGACTGTAGCTCTTCTGCCATTGCCTGCAACCACTGTTGTTTCGCAGGACCGCTGATAGCTTCTGCATACGTCAGTTCATCTTCTCCTATAGGTGTAGTACTCAAATATATGCATCTTTGATTTTTTGTCCCACTTGGTTCTTTTTTCTTTAGGTATGTGTACCATTACAGGACTTCCAAATATACGTATATGCTGCAAATCTGGTTTCTTCTTGGTCCAAGCCTCATATGGAGTCTTTTCAATACCTGAAGCTACTGATCTATTTTTCAAATAGACAGCTGTGTTAGCAGCTTCTGCCCAAAATTTTTTTTCAAGACTTGCTTCGAAAAGTAAGCATCTCGCTTTCTCCACTATGGTTCGGTTTGACCTTTCACTCAGTCCGTTCTGTTCAGGTGTGTAAGGGTTTGTTTTTTGATGTATGATTCCCTCTTTCTTTAAGAAATCTTCAAAATCATTACTACAGTACTCATAGCCATTGTCTGTACGCATGATGTTTATTTTCTTATTCTGAAAATTCTCTGCCATAGATTTGAATTCTTTGAAATGATTTAATACTTCACTCTTAGTCTTCAGGAAGTAAATAAATGTCATCCTGGTGTAGTCATCAATGAATATTAAGAAATATCGTGCACCGCCTATTGACACAGTCTCCATGGGGCCGCAGACATCTGAATGGATTACCTGAAGAGTCTCTGTGGCACGTGATCCGTGATTACTGAATGGAAATCTTGATTGCTTTCCTTCGCAGCATATTTGACAGCTGAATTTGCTTGTTATGAACCCATCAGCATAATCCAGTCCTTCTACCAATCCACACTTCTTCATTTTGTTCATATCCGTGCTGTTAATGTGACCAAGCCGTCTGTGCCATGTATCTCCACTGACTGTTAATAAACAATTCTGTGTTTGTACTCTTAATTTATATACTCCATCAACCAGGTCAGCTATTGCAACTAAATCGTCCAATTTGTTTCTTATGAGACACTTATTGTGCTCAAATACTACACTGTTCCCATTTTTAATCAGTTCACTTACCGACAAGAGGTTAGTCGTGAGACTCGGTACACACAACGCATTCTGCACAGTGATGTCGTAATTGTAGCTCGTAGTTATTTCTATATCTCCTGAACATAAAACGGGAACTTTCATCTCATTGGCGACAATGATTTCTGGTAAACTTGATGAGTATTTAGGATTTTTCAACCAACATTTATTCGGCGTCATGTGCATGCTTGCACCCGAGTCGATGTAAAAGTCACTTTTACTGAATCCGCCACTGAGAAAAGCAACGTTGAAAGCGTTACTTTGTTTCTTATTTTCTGTTTTCTCCTTCAAAAGTGGGCACTGGTTACGGTAGTGACCAATTTCCTTACAACGATAGCAAGTTATTGTTTTCATGTTGTTGACATTTGATGACATTGATTTTGACGTATTCGGTGTTTGTCCGCCATGTTTACTAGTTCTGCCCCCTTTAGTCGATTTTCTATGCCATTTTGCTGCTAGTGCTGAGTTATGTTCCGTTTCACTTGTGTCTCCCACTTCCATATCAAGTAATTTTGATTTGATCGAATCTGCGGTTATTTGAATCCTGGAATGCTCTATAGCCATTATCATAGGCATAAATCGCTCTGGTAATCCGGCAAGTAACAATGAACCAACCCATTCATCATTTATGGCGAAGCCTGTTCCGCTCAAACGTTGAGACGTTTCAACAATTTGTGTTACATAATTCGTCATATTTTCACAGTTTTCCAACCTTATAGAAATTAGATGACGAAGCAACGTAATCCTCCGAGAAAATCCTGAATCGTCGAACAAAGAACGTAGTTTTGTCCACAATTCCTTCGCGGTCGTTGTGTCCTTTATGTGCACGAAAAGCGATGAATCAATCGTCAAAATCATTTTTGCGCGTGCCTTTGCATCTGCCGCCGCTGCATTTTCATCCGTTCCCTCTTGCTTTAGGTACTTGTCGGCGCCCTCCAAAACTAGCAAGTTCTCAACTGCGAACGCCCAATCGTCGAAGTTCTCGCGACCTTTCGACTTTGGCACATTAGCGAGATAACTGGAACTCATTTTTTGCTTACACAACACAAAAAAAATACTACAATTAAACTGTTTTTACAACTTAAATGGGTCTGGGCCCATAACCTATAAGTAAAACACGCTGTTGCAGGATAACGACTAATTTTTTTCTTGAAGAATGAATACATGACATTGACAGTTTGGTTTACATAAATTATCAATAGATGTCTCTATGTATCATTTTGATATCATTCTTTGCAACAGTTCTCTCTGCATTTTTTGAAGTCTTTATTGCGAGCTTCCTGCGCTTCTTCAGATAAGAGTCCAATCGGAATTGAAAATAAATGAACTATAGTTGGACCATGAATTAAAAGTGCATGGCAAGAAGATGGCATTGGATACCAGGAATATAATCGAATATAATGTTTTGCTGTATCCAAGCAATAAATCTTAAAAGCTTCAACATTAATCCTATTTTTCGACGCAATTGTTTGAAGAATAACATACAGTCTTTTTATGAATTCGTGGTCGATCCCCGTAATTTCAGCTACCGTACCATAATTTTTAAAAAACTTTCATGCAGTATTACCATCATTCGTGTTGCCTGCTCCTTGTTTAACAGTATCAACGAGTATATTTAATTTATCTTTAATTTTATCAATGATTTCTTTTTTCTTGATTTGTATTTCAGCTTTCTCTTCATTGGTCAGCTTCTCATTATATTTCTCAACTTTCGCACGAACTTTATAAGACAGGTGTAATACCCATTCCAAATTCCTTATCCAAGCATGAAGGTTGGATAGACCAAACGAATAGGCTTCAGATTTGGGTGTTTTTTTTAATATAATTTCTAAATTGTTCATCTCTTTTGGAAGAGCATCGCAAATAGGGCATCTTTGGGAGGAAACAGCTTCTGTGAGTACTTGGCGGACTTTACCATCAATCATTGTGCAATGTAATGTGTGTTTTATAGTAATTTCATGTCCTTCTACGCGTAGTTTTGTAGAAATGAGCTTATTAATTTGATCTTTAATGTTATCCATTTCAGCCTTAACCAATTCACTCGATTCTTTTTGATAAAGGAATTTGATAGGTCTGCAGAGTTTGGTAGAATTTGGATATTCATTTTCCCAAAAATTGACATCTTCATGTCTCCGAGAAGAGAATTTCAAATGTAAAGGTACCATACAAAAAATAAAGACACTGTTCCCTCCCTCATTTCTAGTTTCAGTAAAAGCTTGTCTATACTGAGTAAATCCTGATGTACCATCGCATCCAAATTTTGTAACCAACTCGAGATTAGTTTTTCCTTCTTTTAGAATGGTTTTTCTCACATTCTCGATTTTCAATATTCTTTCAACAGAATGATCCAGGACAGATTGTAAGTCAGATGAAGCACTAATTTCTGTTACATCAAAATCAGAACAGCAGTCTAATTTGGCCGTTACGTTAATTTTTTTTTTATGTAATGCTTTTCTCATCAGGCAATATTGGAATTTCGTAAGTTTGGCATCCACAAATAAAGCCAATGCTTCATCTGGTGAGAAGAGATTATCTTCGTTTTCTAAACTTTCATCATTTAAATTATTTTCAGAATCATTTGTAAGGGTTTTTTTACAAGCATTCAATAAGTCATTAGCCGGAATATGTTGTAGGACCTCATCAATTCTTCTCTTTTTTGTAGAGCTACTAGCTCCAACATATGAAATTCGACTTTTTTTAGTCGAAATTACGGATGTAAGAATCGTTCTTCTGAATACACCGCATTTCTTAACTTCTTAAAAGTAGGCAAGAAATGGCGATCTAATTTTGATTGAAGATCATGGTAATCAGTAGGTGGAATATTTGATAAATCATATAGTTCTTTGAGATATACCAAAATAGTATCGGTATTTTTATCATCGCTTTTGAGAAGAACAGATGATAATGCTCTGTTTGAAACTGAAATATTCATTTAAATGATCTATTAATAAGAATAAGAAAATTTTAATGTTACGACAATTGGATTTTTTATTACGATCGTATAAAAATGAAATATATAGAACCTTATTGCCTCTAAATTAAGGGTGTTTCGTAACTTTTTACCAAAAACGGGAATAACCAATTTACAAAAATTGCAGCAGATGAGGAAGTAAAAACCACATTTAATGCTCAGTGATAAAGGGATATTATAAATTCTTCTTGTAGATGATGGTTTAATATACGGGCTGTAAAGATTTGAAATTTACTTACCATATATTTCTGATGTATTTTTTTAAGGTATTTGCCAAATCGAATCGTAATACGTTTATTTTTTTTTACTCAATAAGGACTGATTTTTTTGGAAGAGAATTGAGAAAAAAAAGACAATTCAAAAAAAAATTATAGTGCGTGGAGTCCCTCCGCGCGGAAGAAGTGAAACTTCGTAATGTGGAAATGAAAATAGGATGGGGTAGAAATTGATAAAAGCCGAACAACCGAGAGCTAATATTTGAATATAGTGGTTACGTGGTTCTTCTGTATACTTGTGGGGCGGTGCTGTTTGTTTTGGTTGGGGGGAACAATTTAAAAGTAAGCAGTCGCAGATGTTTAATATTAACCCTTTTCACTCTAAATACCGTCTCAAACCATAGACCTGTCGGATATTGAAATCGAAATATGGTCTTTGGGTGCAAATAAAGTTGTAGTGTGCAGAATTTCTACATAGGAACTTTTCTATTTTGAACCATAAATATATTGAGGTTATCGGATTAAATAAGTCAGCAGAGTTTTTAAAATACTTGCTTCAAAATACAATTCTATTTTTAGTAGTAGTAGTAGTAGTAGCAGCGCCTCTAATAAGGCATTATGTATTTTCAGGCTTTGCTCTTATAAGCAACCCCCCTCGTAAAGCGTAATCATTCAAACCAAGGCTCGGTATGCCCCAAAGAAAAATAAAATTCTATTATTTTTAAATCGCTCGATTGTTCAGTACGCTTGTATACACAAATTAAGTAGCAACTGACAGAAACCTTAATAGCCTAGTGGCTAACATACACGTCTGTTAAACTAGCGATCCACGGTTCGATCCCCAGGGCCCACACGACTTGCCTTTTTAATTCATTAAATTTCCAGCGCTGCCAAATTCTCGCGACAGATGGGCGTCGCTGTTGACATAATGACGTCACGTAGCGTTAAACGTTTAACGCAACCTTGTTGGAAGTCGCATAAGAAGTTTCACTTCAAAAAATTATATGGAGAAAAATGCTTAGAATTTATCAAACAACACGTCTGAATGTTTTCAGAATTTTCTTTGAATTTTTTTAGAACATTTGTGGATTTTTTCAAAAAATTGGCCAAATTTGAAAAAGGAAAAATCATCCAAAAAATTCTGAAGAAATTCAAACGTGTTTTTTGGTGGATTCTGAACAATTTTTGTTCTATGATATTTTTTTATAAAGTTGATGCTTTTCGGGTAAAATGATCTCAAAATTTTTTCAAAAATGTCATGCAATAATTATAGAAAAACGCAAAAAGTTGGAAATTCCAAGACAGAGATCGATGAGTTAACTCGTGACGAGTATTTGAAAAAAAAATCGTGCAATAAACTTCATTTTTCGCTTTGGAAGAGTACTTTATATAAAAAAAATGCATTTTTTTTACAAACATTTGATTTTTAAATCAAAATTACAAAAAAAAAATAGAATTCTAATCAAAAAACTGGTCACAAGGATCGATAGGTAAATTCAAGACGAGCATTTCAAAAAAAAAAATCATCTCAAAACATCAAAATTTACGACCTGTAGAGTAATTTGGGTGAGACCATAGCATTTTGCGCCACTGTGCGGCGCGGGCGGTTGGATAGAGGCTGGAGGTCAATCAATTTCAAGCGATTCTCATAAAGGGGGACATTAAGGTTATCGACCCAAGGAAGGCCACGTAGCGCAAAGCGGAGGAACCTACGCTGAACGGTTTCAATTCTGATTATAAGTGTTGGCTGCGAGGGTGCCCAGACCTGACTGGCGTATTCAAGTAGAGGCCTAACGAAGCAGAAGTAGAGCGCTTTTGTGACATAGGGATTTGAGAATTCCTTGGACCATCGTTTTACAAAGTCTAAAGCAGAATTGGCTTTATTAACGATGTGATCGATATGGGAGCGGAAATTGAGTTCGCTATCACAGATAACTCCCAGGTCGCGTAGGGAACTGACAGAAGGAATGGGTTGTCCAGAAAGATTACAAACCCGGGGACTAGAGGGGAGACGTTTATGGGAATAGGTAATAGATTGACACTTGGAAATGTTCATATCCAGAGAGTTTTTCTGGCACCAAGTGGAAAAGCTGTGGAGGTCGTCTTGAAGGAGTAAGGAGTCGGATGGGTTGGAGATGCTTTTAAAGATCTTCATATCATCGGCATAAAGTAGAACTTTTGAGGGCTTAATTACCAACTCAACATCGTTTATGGACAGAATGAAGATCAATGGGCCAAATGGACAGAATCACAGATAAATAACTATACAGATGTCGCATGCCATGTTAAAAAAGAGGCACGGTAGCAACATTTCCAATAGCCAAGTAAATCGTTCTCATAGCCAAGTTTGTAGCTAGATTCATAACCAAGTATGTTGCGCAGCAAATCGCAGCCAAGTAGGTTGCTGGGTATTATTGAAACTTATGTCTCTTGACCTGAAGGAGCGAAAGAAATGGAAATATACAGAAACCAGTTGGACCCCTTGATAATATTAATAAAGATTTTATATTCCGAAAACGATTAACGTGCGCTACAAATCTTTTAGAATATATTCTTATTTTACATTGTCCACAAAGTATTGGCTCAATCTGAATCTCCGAGGAGCTACGTTTTCAGCAATTTATTTTCACAAATAAGCGCAATATCACAACAGAGTTTTTGAAAATCGAAAGGATTTTAATGTAAGTTAATATAAAGGAAAATCAGTGTAACTAATTTCAAACCTGTTACCAAAATTTGGAAACTCAAAATGGCAAACCCAATATGGCGACCACAAGTTTTGAAATTCTACGATTAAATTTATTTGGATATTTGTTGCTCAATCACGCCGAAATGGTTGGTTTGATATTTTTCATTTTTTGTCTGATACTACATCCTTCAACTTAACTTGTGGACTATTTTTATGGACATAAAATTGAGTTTCAAAATGGCGCACTTAAGATGACGGCCAGCAATTGTAAATTTCAATGGATTGCCATGAATATTGGTATTTGGAGTTTGTGGAGATGAAAGAAACCGCTTTCAAAATTTAGAAATCAAGATAGTAGACTCAATATGGCGACCAAAATTTTCAAAGTACATAATATGAGAAAATAAATTAGAATGGTTGATTCAATACCCAATAATTGAATATTGAACATTTATATGTGTAACGAAATGTTTAGGCAAAGATAATTTCTATAACGAATAGGCATTCAACTTTAATGTTTTCCAATAAGGTAAAGATGAAATGGTAAAAAAACCCTTATTTATTTATTTATCACTTAACAATGGAAACGTATAAGTACGGAATAGATGAGTCCTTCTGATATAGATGGTGGTAGTAAAATGAGTTTTTTACAGTTCTATAGCATACACCCAGATTTTAGTAATACTTCTAAACTTCCTCATCTGGCTGAAGTACCAATATTTTAGAATTATTTTACTAAGTAGTATTTTTGATACACTGGCTGAAACCCGGTTACTAAGCTAGTATGTAAATAAATGCTTCTTCAATAACTGATTTTTATACCTTATATTTTTTATCTGTTTTAGTCATAAATTATAAATAAATAACTATATAATTTTTTAATATTTTGTTTCATTTGTGGAAGGAAGGTGAGAAATCGAGATGGAGGGGGATGGGGGTATAGAAAAGTGTAAGAAGCTTCGCTTCTGTTGTGCGTCCACTCACCGACATACCCGGGTTTTTTTTAAGTAGAACAACTATTGTATACTAGCAAATGCTCGCGACAATAATATAGAAGATGAAAAATTAAGCAAAAAATCAAATAAAACTACTAACTACAACTACTAAATTTTTCCTTTTACTTTATACTTATATTTGGGTGATTTCCTGTGGTCGTATTGTCATTAAATATAGCTCATTAAATGATCACTGAACTATTGCAAAGAAGTAGTTTTGGCTTGGTGCGCGCAAAGCGAGTTATATATAATAGATTTTATTAATTCATTAAATAAATTTCAACCACCGTCTGAAACAATTTTTAAAATAATTCAAGAGAGAAAAAAAAAAGAAATTCAGATCATTTTAACATGCCTTCATATTATTATATTTTTGTTTTGTTTTGTTTGGTAACCAAAAAAAATTCTTAACCTATACGGTGGGCGCTATTGCTGCTGATGTTGAAGTTCGGTGACTGCTACTGATGTTGAGTGATCGGTGGCTGCTGCTGATGTTGAATATGGAGACTGCTGCGGCTGCTGTGTTGCATTCTACGGGGAGAATTTTGTGGCTTGGTGAACCGAACTGCGTAGTGAACTGGCAATGAAACTCAATTTCTCATCCCATTTCGTGTGCTTATCTCGTATATATGATCTAAATCCGGCCAAGATGGATTGGTTTACATGCTCAGAGACATTGGCCTATGGCGAATATACGGCGGAACGAAGTGAACGAAGATGATGCCCGTCATATTTTTTAAGAGGTTTTGAAATTGAGCAGCGCGGAATTGTGTCCCATTGTCAGTCACTACCGTTTCGGGGACTCCGAATAAATAAAAGATCTGCTCTTCCACGTACGTATAGATGTTAGAGGTACTGGCTTTCCTAAGGGGTTGGAGCAGAGCAAAATGATTGCATTGTGAAAGAATAACTAATGTGTAAAGAAATTTGTTTAAAATTAATTTTTAATATTTTTTATATTATTTACAGTTATATAACAAGTTATTAGTACATATTAACAATAAAAAAAATTTACTTCACTTGGAAAAAAAAAATTATTTATGTATGCATTATTATTTGTACATTTTATGCAAATGAAAGTTTTTTTTTTTTTTTATTATAGATATGCTTAGTACAATCTTATCATAAGACAATTTATTACTAATGCTGATAGTGTACTCAATTGTCACAATTCAGTAAAGTGAGTGCGGGTTTACAGTAATCATTATTCTGCACCCAAGGTCAGTTAATTAATACTCAAAACGTATTCAGATGACTAACTCGTGTGGTTTAATTCTTTTGAGGCGTCTTAATTCATGGGTTATATCCAAGAGCAGTATGGCCTCAATATTGGTATGTTGAAGAAGTCTTCTTTCGTGATTAGCAGCATATTCCTGTATTATGTCGTTAATCCATTTAATTCTAAGGTCGTTGTGCAGTTCTTCGTTACTTACATAGCGGTAAGCGTCAGTAATAGCACGTAAAAATTTATTTTGGGTTCTCTGAATAATTGCCCGATTTGATTGTTTAGTACAACCCCAAAGTTGTATTCCATATGTCCAAATGGGTTTAATTATACTCAGGTAGATTTGCCGTTTACAGTAGAGGTTCAACTTGGAGTATCTGCCAATTAGCCAATACATCTCTCGTTGTTTAAGTCGAATTTGTTCTGCTTTCTGCCTAACATGGTGTTTCCAGTTCAATCTTGAGTCGAAATGTAATCCCAGATATTTTGCTGATTCTGCTTTGGGAATTTGCATCCCATTGAGAAAGGTGTGAATGTTCCCATCAGTTTTACGCAACGTAAATGTAACATGTACTGATTTTAGTTCGTTGAGTTTGAGTTTCCAATCCTTTGTCCACTGGTTGATTTTGTTGAGCGCGTGTTGCAAATCCCGGACTGCTTCGATTTGTGAAGCACTTGATGTCATTAAAACAGTATCATCAGCAATGGTTCCAATAAATGCTTGATCTGGTGTTGGTATATCAGCAGTGTAAGTCAAATACAAGGTAGGTACCAGTACACTACCTTGCGGCACTCCTGCTAGAGCTGGATAGAATCTGGAGCAAGCTTCTTCATGTAGAACTCTAAATTTTCGTTCTGATAGATATGACTCAAGCAGTTGACAGTAGTTCTCGGGTAATACTTTGCTAATTTTATGAGTAAGGCCTTCATGCCACACCCTATCGAAGGCTTGAGAAACATCGAGGAAGACTGCTGGGCAGAACTTCTTTTCTTCAAAAGCTTGTTCAATCTTCGCGATAACACGGTGTACTTGATCAATGGTTGAGTGCTTATTCCTAAATCCAAATTGAAAGTCTGGAATGTTAATTAATGGGTTAAGTCTTTTTAATAACAATTTCTCAAATAACTTGGAGATTGTAGGCAATATAATAATTTGAAGCTACTCCTTTTGAGATAAAGAAATCGATCAAATCAGGAGTTTTGTTGATGTCTGTGGGCCAATATGTTGGTTTTTGTGATGAGTGATACTCACATGCCGACTTTCTGATAGCCTCTAAGAGCTCTTTTCCCTTGCCGGGAGTTATAATTCGAGATCCCCAAGCAGTGTGTTTTACGTTATAATCGCCTCCAATAATAAATCTTGGCCCGAGTTGGTTGAACATATCACCAAATTGATCCCTCGTTATGTTATGTTTCGGTGGGCAATAAATGTCACCTATGTTCATCTCAGTTGCTCCAAATTTAATTGTGATTATGGTAGCTTGCATGTATGGCTCTTTAATATCTTCTTGCTGGAAGTGTACGATATTTTCTCTAATAAGGACAGCTGTACCACCACCAGCACGTTCGCTGGGGTGTCTTGTCCAGTAAGCGGAGTACCCCTTGATTCGAATAAAACTTATGAGAAAAGTGCGTTTCCGATATTAGAGCAATATCTATATTATTTGTCTTTAAAAATACTTCTAGTTCTTGGGCTCTTTGTGCAAGCCCATTAGCGTTCCAAGTTATAATGCGTAGGAATTTATTTATCATTTTTATTTATATTTTTTGATATTCTCGCGCTAGTTAGTTTGAAATTAGTTTCTAGTTGATCCACCCTGTTTGCGAGTTGACTGAAATTTTTCCTCATTTCAGTCTGGAAATCAATGAGAGCTTTCATTATTTCATGAATGGTTGGTTCATTTACTGTAATTTCTTGTTTTTCTTGGTTTTGCTTATCGGCGGACTGTTTAGCTATTTGGGCATAAGATAATCCCGAAGTTATTTGTTTGATAGGGTTATTTGGTTGGCCAGATTTTTGTTGCAGACGCTGAACTGCTGTTACTCTATTGGGTTGCTGCGCTTTAATCATTTTTTGATAGATCACACATCCTTTATAATTTGCTGGATGACCACTTTGTCCGCACAACACGCAATTCGGAGTGCTATTTCGCGGCTTTTTGCATTCTGATGTGTGGTGTTTCCTGCGCATTTGACGCATTTGGCTTCTCTATTGCAAAAATTTTTTGTATGCCCGAGTTGTTGGCAATTGGTGCACTGGGGAATTCCTTTTACCTTTTTGGGTGGTTCGATTGTCACTTTGCAGTGTAACAAGTCTTTGATTTCATAGATTTCTTTGTTGTTATCTTTTTGCCGTAGGTCTACATAGAATAGCGGGAAATATTTAATAATTTGTTCATCGTTGACTAGCGACTTTTTTTGAACATTAATGACACTCGCAACACTGTGATTACGTTCCTCTATTGCTCTTTTGACGACAACTCTGTACCATCGCTCACTTTTAAGTTGATAAGTGTGATATTCCATTTTATTGAAGGGGCTATTAGGGTCATTACATTCATTTTGTTTTAAATCGTTAAGTAACTTTTTAATTGCGCGGTAGTCACTTTCGGTTTGCACTGTAATTTTAATATCGTTGTTGGAGATGGCTTTGAACTGTACTGGCTTTACTGCTATTGCTAGTACTTTATTCCTCAGTACGTTGAAGTCTCGAATATTGCTCACATTGATTGGCGGTGGTAATGGTTCCTTCTTAGCTTTAGATTGTTTCGGTTCATCTTCCTGTTTAGCGTTTGGTGGTGACAATATAGCATTAAGCTTTCTCTTTTTGCTGCTCTTCTGACGGATTTCGGTGAATTCCTTCTCAAGTTCCTCTTCATCCGTACAGTATTCTTTAGCACAGCTATGGAGGCTACTTAGACTACATGTCTTGGATGGTTTTGCTTGTTTCTCCAGAATTTCAATTCTATTTTGTAATTCTGCTATAGTGTTCTCATAATTTTTACAGATAAGTTCATATCGCCGGCATTCATGCGCAAGTTCGCTATTTTGCTGCGCTAGCAGCTCTGGATCCATCGAATTCATTGCACTGAGACAACTTACATTGCTTGCACTTCTTTCTATATCACGCGAATTAAGTTTTTAGTATCGAAAGAATCCAAAAAAAAATAAAAGATAAATTTTATAATAAGATTCTTTATTACTTGAACGATACAATTATAGTCGTTACAAACTTAATGCTCGGATCGAACTGCTGCTCATCGATCATTTCCCTAAATCGAAACTTCGCTTCGCCAATAATTGCTGACAATGATTGCTGATTCCGCGTCTGCAGGTTTTTGGTGACACTGCGTCTGGTGCAATTGGGTTGACTTCGATTGATGACCGGGGTGATGACCGATGTAAGCTTGGCTGGCATGGGGTGATCGGGTGTGGGGCATTGGCCTACTGGTGCGTGGATGTAACTCCTCCCCCCTTAGAAGAGAGTGACGGAAACAGGAACTGCAACTTTGTAGGTTCTGTTGAAGGAGCGGATGTTGTGATGCTGAAGCTACGTCTTTGATGTCTATAGCCTAAGGCGACTGCGATGATCATCAAAATTCCTAGTGTTGCTATGAGGCTGAAGGTTATTAGGTCCTTCTGGTCTGTGCTGTCCTGGAGAAGGCTTATAAGTTTTCTGTTTTGAAAATTAAATTTTTGTAATTTTTGAACGGTGAAATTTTGTTGGATTGTGGTGAAGTTTATCTTGTTAAAGAAAGCTGGGTGAATTGTGATCTCGTCCCAGAATTGTTTAGGTTGTCCACTGTAAATTATTCCGTTAACTTGGATCTCGCAACCCTCGAATTTGATTAAGGCGCTTCCTACAATGTTGGTTGGACTGAATGTGCAAGATGAGTTTATCGCTGTCTTCTGGACGTTGATGAAGAGTAAATGATTAGGCTCGGGTTGATATATTTCCGGTGTTTCGTCTGCTTCCCTCAGCTCGCAATCAGCTGGCATATTTCGTATAAGTTTTGCGATACATTTTGAATTTTTCACGTCTTCTTGATACGAGGATCTGGTGCAGTAGAAGATTTTCTCTATCTGTGGACATCTCTTCTCGAAAAAGTGAATATCTTGTGGGTTCAGGATTGCAAAGGGTTTGGTAATTATTTTTTTTGAATTTTGTATTGGAAGTGGTATTATATGGAAAAGGGAATAGGTTCCATTGCGGACAATGGGGATTTGGATGTTAAAGATTATACTGGTATTATTGTAGTATGCTTGGAGGCCTAAACGTTCGTAAAGATGTTGTTCCGTTTCTATTTCAATTGTTTGATTTTTTAGTACGTTAAAAATTTCCACAAGTTCATCATGATTTAGAATTTGTTTCGAGATAACGTTAAGTTTGGCCAGGACTATTGCTTCAGCTATATTTGACAGATGATTATGTACAATATCAATATTATAGTTTATTTGATTTAAAATTTTGTTATGTACCAAAATCTCATCCAGATTTTGGAGAGCCCTTCAGAATTCAAGACGCAACAGGCTTGAAATCTGAAACGGCTCAATAGAATGGAAAAGTCGCAGAATAAACAACGCGACACAAATACGACCTCCAAATACCCTTCAGAATTCAAGACACAACAGGCTTGAAATCTGAAGCGGTTCAATAGAATTAGTAAATCGCAGAAAAAGCAATGCGACCCCTCGAATTACGCTGCGTCGACCACCCGCGAGCGCATCGACCCAAGCTCACGCTGGGTTGACCGCCCGCGTGTGCGTCGACCGGGGTAATTTACGCTGACACAAAACATGTGCACCGGCTCAAGTGGCGACGCGCACGTTGTCAGCAATTGGAACATTGGAAAGTTCCAATAACCGATCGAGGGGGTATAAGTACTCGATAAGAAAGAGTCGAGGGGGAGTCGTAAAAGAGGAGTCTAATAGTAGAAGTCGTAACATAGGGGTCTAGGAACGGAGTCGTAAAGTAGCAGTCGTAAAATAATAGTCTTGAATCGTGAGTCCTAAACAAAAGGGGAGTCGCGGGTCGTACCAAAAGAGATACATTAGTTAAGTACAAGAGTATCCTAAGTGTTGTAGTGTAATACAATTGAATAAACTAACAGTCCAATCGAAAGTGCAGTGTTTTAGTAGTAAGGGGAGCAAACGCATTTCTGCGACTCCTCCATCTTCACCTCCCGAGCCGCCCCGGTCTCGAGAAGTTAAAGCATTCGTGCTGCTTCCGAGATCCTCGCGGATAAGGTACCTCCAGGGCTAAACCCGGAACGTTACCCCCAAGAGATCTTATTCACACCGAATAAGATCTCAATTGTTATTATTATACATAACAATTTGGCGCAGCCGGTAGGATCAGGGAAGCCTGGTTTTTAACAGCTATAAAAACCGTAACAGCTTGAAAAGCCTTGATCCTCGAACAAGAGTTCGAATAGTTGCTTAAGTACAGGGTAAAACAATTTTTACCCATAACCTGAAGTAGAAAATAGCTTCAGGGGCACACAGTTCTTTCAAAGCAACGAACTCCAACGCTCCCGGGTAATCATCTATAGTTGCCTCTGCTCCAGGCGAGCACGCAATTACCCGAAAAGAAAAAAGGTACCCAACTTTAGTTGCCTCTGCTCCAGGCGAGCAAGCAAGTACCAAATTGATTGTAAAAAGGCACCGATCGGGCACTACAACGAGTGAATGCCAGGCCCAGAGACCGCAGAAAATACGACGGAAGACGAGCCCCAAGAAGTGAAAACATCGCCCGGACCCAACTCCGCAGACTCCAACGAAGACCCCACTACACCGCAGCCGCCGAGGGAGCAACCCAACGGCCCATCGCAGCGAGACTCAGCATCTCAACCGCCGAGGGGACCGACGACACCGATAGCACATCGAAGAGCATCGCGGGACACCCCTAGCACCTCAACACCGCACCCACATCAAGGATTGAAATTAAGAAGCGGGACGATCATCCCCCGCGGAGCAGCGACAACAAGTCAGATAGCTGTAAGTCTAAATAATCAATTAATTAATTTAATAGAAAAAGCACGAATATCAGGGGGACTCTCGAGTGCGCAAATCAACGAGCTTAGCGCCCAGATCAATCAGACTGGCGAATTGAGACAAGCTCAAATTAAAAAATTTACGCAAGAAACCGAGAGTTTCCGAAAATCTCTAAAAGATTTCAAAGAATATTCGTGCTCTTTCCTAAATAAAGGGCAAAGCAAATCGGAGCCCGATTTAAGCCGCGAAGGTGATTTAGAATTAAGTAGTGAGAGTGTAAGAAGTGCAAGTGAATTTGAGGCTACCGCGATCGCGCTAAATTGGTTGAACGCGTCGTTCCCAATTTCGGATTCCTCTGGTGATCCAGATAACACGCATCCTATTCCCTACTTAAAATCCGAGAAAAATAAAATAAAAATGGCCAATTACACTGAAGTCACGAGAAATCTGACTCAGATAGTGCCTATCTTTTCGGGGGAGCCAGGTCCAAATTTGAGCAATGAGCTCCAAACTTTCCTGGGCTGCTGTAGGCGGTGTTTAGAATGCCTCGCAGACCCAGATAAAACAACTTTCATTAAAATGATCCCGACGAGACTCCGGGGCGAAGCTTATCAGCTTTTGGCCACAGAGGAACCTGCCACCTTCAAAGAAATTGAAGATAAATTGAATGCAGCGTTCCTACCCCGCGAGTCTCATCAGGAACTTGTAAATAAATTAATAGCCATGCGCCAGACACCGTATGAAGACCTCACCCGGTTCATCTCGCGCATTCGGAAAGCTCTGTCGCAGTGCAAAGAAGCGGCAGAAGCAAAATACGGTGCCGCAGCGGCAGCAATTGTGAATCGTCAATTAGAAGATTTCGCGAAAAACACTTTGCGAAACGGGTCCTTCAGCCCTTACCTTCGTCAGTACCTACTGACTTTAAATGAGCCTGACCTGGAGGAACTGGCTAAAAAGGCACTGGACATGGAAAAGCTCCAGCAAGGAGCCTTCCAAATACCCAGCCACACCTTCACGCCACCCCAGGACAATAAACCGAGCAATTCAAACCTGCCGGCACCCCCGAGTTACGGCGAGCCGTGGGGATATCCATTCAATGCTACCCTGGCAGCTGCATATTCAAATTCAGTATTTGGATATCCTTACACGGCTACCGGACAGGCACAGAATTACGCTCAGCCTCCGACAAGTTATCCCGCAAAATCGAATGCGTTAGCAAAGCCACAAAATTCGGGCGCTGGAGGAGCATCTAAGCCCCCAGTCAATATCGTGTGTAATTATTGCTCCAAACGGGGGCATACGTATGACGAGTGTTTTAAAAGAAAAAATACCCCCGTTTGCGTAAAGTGTAATAAAATGGGACACGATATCAAAACGTGTCGCAGTAATAATAGCGGTTCACCTCGCAAAAACGCACAGACGGCCCACGCAACAAATAATAACGGGGCACGTCGCGTTTATAACGTGCGGGTAAAATGCGATTGGTGCGGCCGCCGTGGGCATGAAGAAAACACATGCCAAAGAAAAAAGGAATACCAAAGCCGGAATTCGGGAAACGGCGACGAGTCGAGCCCGAAATCCCCGGCTCGGCAGTAAATACAAATAGCAAAAAAACAGGGTACTCTCAGCCGCCCAAACCAAGTACTCCCGTAGTGGAGCTCCCCCTAGATTTTGGTCTGAAAGAAAAGACTCAACTAGTGGTGGACACGGGCGCTGAGATAAGCTTGATTAAAAAACAAGCTTTGAAATCTTCCGAGCTGATAAACGCCGAGAAGATTCTTACCCTGCAAACCCCTTTTGGCACGGGATACACACTGGGAAGCTGTCAGGGAAACCTTGTTACGAAATTAAATGAACACAAGGTAATCAAAACACCCTGCACTTTCCAGGTAATAGAAAATACTTCAGGCCTCTCTCACGACGGTCTGTTAGGCAACGATTTTCTTGCCCAAAACTGTAATGTTGAGGGCCCAAACTGTGAACTTCGGTTTCCTCGCACGGAAACTAATTTAGAGGAATTCTCTTACCCTATTTTTCTCGAGACTGAGAAAAATAGCTCCCGAAAAACATCCGAATCCGAGAAACAGGCAAAAGTGATGGAACCCGTA
This sequence comes from Eutolmus rufibarbis, assembly GCA_963920795.1. Taxonomy (NCBI): domain Eukaryota; kingdom Metazoa; phylum Arthropoda; class Insecta; order Diptera; family Asilidae; genus Eutolmus; species Eutolmus rufibarbis. Next base: position 25,044,534 of record OY987207.1, read on the forward strand.
GGGGTTAAGCTTTCTACCTGCCATGTTCTCGAACCATCACATGATGGGGGATGTTGGGCTAAAGTTAAGCCACGGGAAGACGAGAAGGAAATTCTAGCGAATACACCTGTGATCACACAAATCAGGCGGCATAGGGTGGCTCTGATCAAGCCCATATGCGTACCTGCGAGATCGCAGATAGTGGCTAGAATTCCACTGAAACTGCAAGAAGAAATGCTCTGTCTATCCCAAGATATAGGCGACGGAGTCTTCTTGGCAAACAGTATAATTTCCTCTAGAGAAGAAAAAGAAGTTCTGGTTGGGATCCTCAACGCAAAGGACTCCAAGGTAGCGCTCACCGCCCTTGATTTACAATTGGCTCCGGTGAATGACTACACATTAGTCCCATTGTATCCTCAACAAAATGCAGAAAAGCCAAAAGAGAATGCACAGGACAAATCCCCGGGCCCAAGCGGCACAAATAATTCAGCCCTGACCCAGGAGAAAAAATTTATAGAAAATAAAATTATAAATAAAACTAGTGTTACACGGTCCGAGAGCGCGCATTATAATTCTAAAACGCCCGGAAACACCGTACACACTAATATAGCCGCCAAGGAGCGCATAGCCAGGTTAGAGGAAGAGCTCAACCTGAGCCCCATTCTCAATAAAACAGAGAAAAATGAAATTCTGGAACTATGCCGAGAACATAACGACATATTCCACTTAAAAGGTGACTACCTCACTCATACAGATGCTATTACACATCTAATCCCAGTAGTGCAGGATCAAGCACCTATAAATCAAAAAATGTATAGGCTACCTGAGATACAGCGTAGCATCATAAACGAGCAATTACAAGAAATGCTCGAGAATGATATAGTGCAGCCTAGCAAGAGTCCATGGAACTCACCTCTACTAGTAGTCCCCAAAAAGCCGGGACCAAACGGTGAGAAAAAATGGAGAGTAGTCGTCGATTTCCGCAAATTAAATGAAAAAACAATTGGCGATGCTTTTCCCCTGCCTCGAATCGAGGATATACTGGACCAATTAGGCCACTCGAGGTACTTTTCTACCCTCGATCTCGCTAGTGGTTATCACCAAGTACTAGTCGAGCCACAAGATCGCCCAAAGACGGCGTTTAGCACGAATTACGGGCACTACGAATTTAAACGTATGCCTTTCGGATTAAAAGGAGCCCCTGCCACTTTTCAGCGCCTAATGAATTACGTTCTAACAGGCCTACAGGGACTCGAATGTTTTGTATACCTGGATGATATCGTCATCTACGGAAACAATTTAAAAGATCACAACAATAAGCTGCGAAAAGTATTTACCAGGTTACGTGAAAACAACCTGAAATTACAGCCGGAGAAATGCCAATTTCTCCGCAAAGAGGTAATCTACCTGGGACATAAATGTTCCAACGAAGGAGCACTGCCCGACCCCAGTAAAACGGCCTGCGTACAAAATTTTCCCGTTCCCCGAACAGTAAGACAAGTCCAATCATTTTTAGGACTTGCGAATTATTACAGAAAATTCATTCCCAATTTTTCTAAAATTGTACGCCCAATAACAAATTTACTCCGCAAGGACGTTAAATTTAATTGGACCGAAAAATGCCAAGAAGCATTTTTGAATATAAAAAATTCTTTAATTTCACCTCCACTTCTCATTTATCCAGACTTCAATAAACCTTTTAATCTAACAACAGATGCGAGCAATGAGGCTATAGGAGCAGTTCTCTCCCAAGGAGAGGTAGGAAAAGATCAGCCCATAGCCTATGCAAGCCGCACTCTGAATAAAGCGGAACGCAATTACTCCACAATTGAAAAGGAGTTACTGGCCATTGTCTGGGCAACCCGAAATTTTAGGTGCTACCTTCAAGGTAGAAAGTTCACGGTCTATACAGACCATAAACCTCTAAAAGGGGCATTCAATGTAAAAGACCCCACTTCCCGACTAGTGAGATTCCATCACAAACTTTCGGAATTCGATTATACAATCGAATATAAACCCGGAAAATATAATACGAATGCAGACGCACTCAGCCGCATTCCTAGGGAAAAAAATAGTGAAGATGAAAGCCACACCTGCACGGTAAAGGCCCAAATTCATCACACAACAAGTGCAAACGCAAAGAAAAATAACTTTGCCAAAATAAGCGCAGTAACTCGGGCTCAAAAAAGAAACGCCCAGAGTAATAAACAAGAGACCACGCAAAAGTCTCAAGAAACTAAGCAGACAGACAATAAGCAGCAACAAATTAAATCTAAACAAGATGTAGATTCAGAAGCCGAAGAAATAATCCCGGCAGAATTTTTTTCTCAGGAATCAAACTCTGAAGAAAACAAAGGTCTCCACGACCCATTACAAATTGGGAAAAATAAAAATTCCCCAATCTTAGAATCACAGCATGAAACCCCTGAATTAATTACGAGCCCCGAAGAAATTAAAATCATATTAAAAGATTATCATGATTCAGTCTTCGGAGGTCATCAGGGAGTGATAAAAACTTACAAGAGAATAAAACGTAAGTACAAATGGAAACACATGCTGCGTGACATAAAGCGGTATGTGAAAAAATGTCCAAAATGCCAGAAATTAAAGGCATCTCCGCAATATAAGATGCCCATGGTTATCACTGATATAGCCGAAAAACCTTTCGACAAGATTTACCTTGATATAGTTGGACCACTACAAGAGACAGCGTCAGGGAATAAATACATTCTGACCTTTCAGGATAACCTAACGAAACTAGTGGACTGGTACGCGATGCCAGACGCGGAAGCGGAAACAATTGCGCGAATTTTCTTCGACGAAATCGTCACGCGCTACCGCATCCCCAAGAAAATTGTCACAGATCAAGGAACGAACTTCCTAAGCGATCTGTTCAAACAAGTCTGCAAATTATTAAAAGTGAAAAAATTACAGACTTCGGCCTATCACCCTCAATCAAATGGGGCACTAGAAAGAGCACATAGGCCCCTAATCGAATATTTACGCACCTTCGTAGACGAAAACTCCCAGAGCTGGGATCAATTCCTACGAACAGCTGCGTTCGTGTACAATAATAGTGTACACGAAGGGACAAAACTCACGCCCATGGACTGTGTATACGGATTTACAGCGGATGTCCCATCCAATTTAAAAAGAGAACCAGAACCCCTTTATAATAGTGAGGCCTATTATCATAAGCTCCGATATAGATTGCAGAAATCATATGCTACCGCAAGGAAAAACCTCTTAGCCGGTAAGCAAAAGTCTAAAGAGTACTATGATAAGAATGCGAAACCAATAGCATTCCACGTAGGCGACAAAGTCCTCCTGAAGAGCGAGAATAAAAAACATAAACTCTCGGAAATCTGGATAGGACCCTACACAGTAACAGGTATCCCCTCGTCAGTAAACACAGAATTAAAAATTGGCAAGCGAACTAAAATAATACATAATAATCGCTTAAAGCCTTATTTTGAGTAAATTCAGCCTCAGTCAAATTTTGCTTCACAAACGCCATTCAATTTTTTTTTATCTTTTCCTTTCTTCCTCGCATCTAACACCACCACCTTAACAGTTAAAGCCGAAAAATTGCCATTTCGCAAAATAACTTTTCAATAGACAATAATAAGAATCCATTAAAACAATTTCCCAGAAAAAGTGCAACAGAAATGCACAGTTCCTGTGAGCAACAAGCAAGTACAAGCAATAACCCAATCCACCCTTCCGAACTTTCCCAAATAAAAAATTCCCGGAATAAAACACACAAAACACAAAAAAAAAAAAAAAAACAACACCGAGACGGTCCGCTAGAAAAATGACAAAAATAAAAAGCCACAGATTCACTTGATCTTCAAGGTTTTCCTCAGCTCAAGCGCCCACCGAGGTAATAAGACACCGACCTTCGCCGTAGGTGGATAACCCGAAACACGCAGATAAGAAGCAAAACAATGTTAGGGTAGGTCGGAAAATCGAGAATTCTCTACATATGTTTACCTAAGCAAAATTAACCTTTAGCCCGTAAGAAATTAGATAAAATCAAAAAAAAAAATAATAGTTTGTACAACATTAATACTAGCAAATAAATAATCTATGTAAAGGGGCACGGAAAACATAGGCTAGGAAAACAGTATTACAATAAGAAAAAAAAAAAAAATCTTTTTTGTACTAGATATTAAGATTTTCAATTATGTTAACGCACTCGCAACTCCCTGAACAAATCGCGTCTATTCGAACACAATCGCGATATTCAAAATTTCCAATAACATCCTCCTTTTTCTCGTCTTTAACCCTTCAACCCCGAGAATTATTCCTCTTCAAAGAATAATTCTCTTTTTCCAAGGGGGAAGGAATTGTTATGTACCAAAATCTCATCCAGATTTTGGAGAGCCCTTCAGAATTCAAGACGCAACAGGCTTGAAATCTGAAACGGCTCAATAGAATGGAAAAGTCGCAGAATAAACAACGCGACACAAATACGACCTCCAAATACCCTTCAGAATTCAAGACACAACAGGCTTGAAATCTGAAGCGGTTCAATAGAATTAGTAAATCGCAGAAAAAGCAATGCGACCCCTCGAATTACGCTGCGTCGACCACCCGCGAGCGCATCGACCCAAGCTCACGCTGGGTTGACCGCCCGCGTGTGCGTCGACCGGGGTAATTTACGCTGACACAAAACATGTGCACCGGCTCAAGTGGCGACGCGCACGTTGTCAGCAATTGGAACATTGGAAAGTTCCAATAACCGATCGAGGGGGTATAAGTACTCGATAAGAAAGAGTCGAGGGGGAGTCGTAAAAGAGGAGTCTAATAGTAGAAGTCGTAACATAGGGGTCTAGGAACGGAGTCGTAAAGTAGCAGTCGTAAAATAATAGTCTTGAATCGTGAGTCCTAAACAAAAGGGGAGTCGCGGGTCGTACCAAAAGAGATACATTAGTTAAGTACAAGAGTATCCTAAGTGTTGTAGTGTAATACAATTGAATAAACTAACAGTCCAATCGAAAGTGCAGTGTTTTAGTAGTAAGGGGAGCAAACGCATTTCTGCTACTCCCCCACCTCAATCATATACTTAACAATAGCAAACTCGAGAAGTGAAGCATTTCGTGCTGCTTCCGAGTTCCACGGATAATCACCCGAGATCTGGGAAGTTGAAGCATTCGTGCTGCTTCGCAGGTCCAAGCATAAGCACCCCCAAAGGCTCAACCCGGAAACGTTACCCCCAAGAGATCTTATTCACACCGAATAAGATCTCAATTGTTATTAATATACATAACAATTTGGATATTTTGAAGTAGATTGTGTTGTTTCCTAATTTGATTATTGATGGAATCTTGATTGTATTCCAAACTTTTGGTTATTAGCTCTTGTTGTGAATTTATGAAATTTGTTATATTTTCGAATCTTTCAATCATTTTGTTATTTATATAAGATTGCTGATTAGTTTCGGTTTTTAATTTGGATTGGTTCGATAATAGTGATTCGATTTCTTTGTTTAGTTTTTCCGCGTCTCTTGCGTCCATGTTACCAGTGATAAATTTTATAACAGTGCCGAGTCCGTTTATTAATCCTCTCTTTGTTCTTTTCCTTGGAAGAAGTGCAGTTAATTGATTTTCCAAGTCACCGAGTTTAATTTTTGTTGTTACGAATGAACCATTGAGATCGTTGGTGTCGTTAAAGTTATTGAGTGTCTTGCGTATTGCTTGTATTGTGCGTTCGTACGTCTGTAGGTCAATAATATGTATTAGGTTGTTGTGTCCGTCTATTATTCTGGCATTCCCCAACTTAAGAGGGAGAAGTCCCTGGTTGTTCCGTAGGTCGTGCAGTTGTAGTTTCTGTCCCAGTATTGTCGGTAGTCTGTAATTGTAGTTTTCTCCTTTTAAGTTTGGCTTTGTGTAATTTTTGGTTTGTATGAGTGGTTATTGTAATTTTGTTATTTTTCCTAACTTTTTGTTTTTTAAACGTAGGTGTTATCTTATTCCTTCTAGACTCTTTCCTGTAGACTGTTTCATTCTCTTTAAACTCAGTAGGATCTTCTCTTTTTGAGTTTAATTTTTCGATGTTCTTATTGATTAGGTCTTCGACCTGCTTTCTTATCGCGGGTTATAAATTTTTTTGAAACTCATTTAATTTCCCTAGATACTCATGCTCTGTGCTAAACTGAAGATCTTGGCAGAACTTAAAAGTTTTGCCGGTGAATAGTTCAAAGGGAGAGAGTTTTGTGGTCGAATGAATTGCGCTATTATAAGTAATAAGTGTTTCTGACAATATCTCGTCATGATTTAGTTCGTAATTGTTTTCCCTATATTTGTGAAGAATTATGCGGTAGATTTCTGTCAGTGTAGAGTGTAGACGTTCCACTGGGGAATTACTGCTTGACTGTTGGAAGGAAGTTAGGTGCAATTTGATATCGTATTGGTTACAAAAATCTTTAAATATGTTCGCGGTGAACTCCGAACCTTGGTCCGAAACTATTTTAGATGGAATTCCGTGCATGCTCATAAAGTGTTTAATCGATTTGACGATATTTAAACTATTACGATTACGAAACTATTATTACTTCTCGCCTTCTTTGAAGAAGATATCATCGAAGTTCCTACAAATTTTCTCAATTAGCTCCCTCTCCTCTTTATTTAAGTGAGAAGTGCGGATTAGCTGAGCTATATCCTTTTTTTGTTTCAGCTGTTCAGTTTGCGGAGTCTCGATATTGAAATTATTCACCTCAGTGAATTTCGTTGCAGGAAATGGGTGCACTTTTAGCGGTTGTTCAAGAAATATTTCTTGGTCCCTATTGGATGTATTTATTATTTCCATAGAACTATACCAGTCTTTTGAGGAATAAATTCCTTCTGATATAAAAACTTGGTGCTTAATTTCCGTTTTTGGAGCATAGAAATCCCCATTCTCGATATCAACTGGTAATTTCGCAATTAATTTAGAATTTGTTGGGATGAAGTATTTATTAGACATAAAATTTGGCTTAAAAAGAAGGGGTAAGATTGAATTTTTTGTTATTAGGACTTTATTACCAAGATCCACCTTGGCTCCGAGTTCTGACAAGGTATCTAGCCCTAACAATCCATCGAAATACCCGTGGAATTTAAAAATCAGGAAGCGAGTTTCTCCAGGCTGGTTAAATTCAATAAAATTTGGAAGCTTTATTTCTTTATCGAGTTTATGTTCATTGAGAATTGTTTTAATTACTACCGGGTCTGTTTCAGTAAAATCTTCGGGTTGAAGAAACTCAGGATTTATGAATGAGGATGATGCGCCCGTATCGATTAGAAATTTTAATGGCCTACCGAATGGAGAGGATATGTTTATATAAGGGAGAACAAATCCGTATTTATTTATATCTAAGTATCCGAAGGGTTCGTCGAGGCTCCTACCGGAAAATTTGAATCATCGATCTCATGCTGCGTATCTGTTTCACTATTGTTAGATTGATAATTTTGTTCAGAGGGCTGTTCGTAAGTATATTGGGTATCTTCATTTCCGTAATTTTGAATTGCATACTGATTTTCGTAGTAGCTATCTAATTCCTGGTAGTTTGTATCTATGTTGTCGGTATAAGGTGCGCAACTCACATTGAATAATTCTTTATTACCGGGATTTTGTGGACGGAACGAGTTCCCTTGTTGGGCACGACTTTGACGAGTATTGCCGGAACTTGTATCCATGGGCTCTGGTTTCGGTAGATTTAAATTATTTGTTCTTATGGGAAATAAGTTTTGCCTTGGTTGTGCTTGGTAATTGTTGAATGTGCGTTGGGGTTGAGGCAAGAAGTTTTGGTTCTGCAAAAATTGCGGAGGTTTAGGGTGAAATGTTGGGGTGTTAAAGCTCTGAGTGCGATTATTGAAATTAAAGCTGTTCTGATTTAAAGGGTTATTAAAATTTTGTAAATTTGGGCCTACATTCCTTACGAATGGGTTATTCTGTGGCGGAAAATTCCTTGGAGGGGATGGTCTAGCCTGGGGGAGTGTTTTGTTAGGGAGAGTGTGTGTCCTAGGCGCAGATTGATCATATCTTGCATATGATATGTTCTGCTCCTTTATACAATACGAAAATGCGACCGCCAGAGTTTCCGGTTTCATGGCTCTTATCGTCGAACCTAAGGGTTCTTTAAGCCCCGATAGGAACGCGTTAAGGCACATTTCCGTATATAGATCGCGTTTTGCCTTGATAACATTTGGCTCCGTTTCGTGTATTTGAACGTGATTCGTCATTGTCGCAAGAATCTCAATGATTTCACTGTAAAAACGCTCTACCGTTTTACCTTGTTGCTTAATACCGTGCAAATCGCGAATTAGTGAAGTTTCGTTCCGTTTATCCGAATAATGAAGGATTAAATTCTGTTTTATTTGGGTCCAATCTAACTGGGTCCCGTACATATTCAATACTTCATTAGCGGGTCCGGTAATTTTATTTCTTATTGCTCTGAGAAGGAGGCTGCCGTACGGGGTTCCTTCTGTGCACGAAATAAGAGAATGAATTTCCTCGACATTGTTCAAGAATTCGAATAACAACCTCGGATTACCGTCAAAGTGAGGTAAATCCTTAATTGCATCCGGCACTCGTAGCGATTGAAAAATATCACTGGGTGTAATAATTTGTGCATTTGAACTCCCGGGTTGAGCCATCTCGAAACTAGCAAAGCTCTTATGATTTGAAAGATCCGGAGATATAAGTTTTATAGCGATATCTTCAGTGTTTGGAGCACAATCTATTTCCACTTGTTTTGAATCACTTGCTAACGCCCTGTTACTTTCGAAATCACTTTCTTGATCACTTTCGCGTACTGTTTCTAACGAGAGGAATCTTCTTAACGTGCTATATGGTTTATTTCGTGATTTTACTTTGTTACTATTAGTTTTTAATGGCATTTACAATAATATTATAGGTATAGGATTGGAAAAAAGGAGATATTCACTTACAGTAATATTGCGAGAATTATTTTCATGTTTCCTTCCTTACAGCTACAATTCCAACGATGTCCCTTCGCTGAATTAAATTTCCCAACGATGTCCCTTCGCTGAGTGTAGTTCTTTGGCGATTCTCCTGAAGTTGCAGCAACGATGTCCTTTCGCTGGTTAGCACAACTTTTGTTTTAATGACCGTCGCGAATTCAATCTCACGTACTGATCGATAAACCGTCGCTTAGTTTCCGCACTTAATTCAATTCACAATTTACGGTCTTTTAGAAGAATCCGCCCCGACTGCGCCAATTAAGTTTTTAGTATCGAAAGAATCCAAAAAAAAATAAAAGATAAATTTTATAATAAGATTCTTTATTACTTGAACGATACAATTTTAGTCGTTACAAACTTAATGCTCGGATCGAACTGCTGCTCATCGATCATTTCCCTAAATCGAAACTTCGCTTCGCCAATAATTGCTGACAATGATTGCTGATTCCGCGTCTGCAGGTTTTTGGTGACACTGCGTCTGGTGCAATTGGGTTGACTTCGATTGATGACCGGGGTGATGACCGATGTAAGCTTGGCTGGCATGGGGTGATCGGGTGTGGGGCATTGGCCTACTGGTGCGTGGATGTAACTCGCGCGAGCGCGATAACATTTGCTGCAAATGAAAGCGGAAATATTTTTGTGTGTACATCTTCCGCAAACATATTTTGGACATTTTTCACATACATATATTATTTGTTTTGTTGTTGTGGCAAAGTCGTACTTGACAAATTTTGCGTTTGTTAGAAAGGGTTGCATTTGTGAAAATGTTGCAGTTGATCTTTGTGGGTCTTCATGTTCTGATAAATTTTTCTGTCTTGCAGCTCTGTATTCGGTGGAAAGCTGTTCTGCTAATTGAAAGAAGAACTCTTTTCGTTGTATTTGTATTCCTGTCGTTTCTTTGTAAAGGATCCAAGCATTTATAGCAGCCAAATCTAAAATATTGAAAAATATTTGGAGGGGCCATCTACGAGAACTAGCTTTTACTGTATATTTTCTGGCCATTTGATCCGCTATATCAACTCCAAATTTTGTGCTATTATAAAATTGTATGGATTCCGGTAACATTTTTTTATTACTTTTATCAATTTTCACAAATTTATGCTTAGAACTTAGAACAGCTACTCTTTTATTTGGTTTGCTCTTATATATTGTAAGAACACAATTCTCTGATTTATATAGCAGAGTGGAAAAACGAGGCATGTTATCCTTCGTTTGTTTGGCTGCTTTGGGTAGTTCTCTTTTGTCTCCTCTAATAGTTCCAACTAGAGTTGTTTTTTTGGCCAATAATTTTGTCGCGAGTGACATGCTAGTGAAAAAGTTATCGGTCGTGATATTTCTTTCACAGCTTGTATATGGCTCGACAAGTTTCAGAACAACGTGTTCACTGAGAAGCCTTGACGATGGTCGTTGTTCATCTTTCCCCAAATAGGGAAAACCATTCAAAACATATTTGCTACTAACATCTGATGCAAGCCAGAATTTGATGCCAAATTTGTTGGGTTTATTAGGCATATACTGTGTAAACCTGCATCTGGCTTTTGACGGAAATAATTGCTCGCCAACTGTTATATTTTGCCCTGGTTGATAGCAAGCTTGACTATTTTCAATGAACTTGTCCCATATTTCCGAAATCAAGGAAAATTTATTTGTTTGTAGGCGCCTACTTCTTTCGGTTTTTTTGTCAAAACGAATAAATCGTAGGATGTGCTTGAACTTTTCTCTGGACATAGTTTTTCTAAAAAATTCGGGACCCCACTTTGCTGACCATAAATAACTCAGTTTTAAATTTTTTGCCTCGTAGGCTCCACGAGCATATAAAATCGCAATAAATGCACGTATTTTCGGTAATGATGTTGTCCAATCGTTCCTCAAAATTCGGCGGCCTTCTTCTTCTGTGCACTTTTTTATATGTTTGATAATATAGTTATCTATTATCAACGAGAATGCACTGATAAGATTATCTGCCATAATGTTCCTTTTTGCGTAGCCTGTTGGCCCTTTCACACCCTTGAAAATACAAGTAGATGGTAACCTTCCAGGAATACCACCTTCGTCAAATTTTGACCATACAGTACCATCGGCAGCTGTTTCGGTCTCCTGAAAGGTATTTTCAATTTCTTCATCAGAGTCTGAACTATTTAGCACCCTACACCTTTTCCTGGGCATATTGATGACTTACATTTTCATCATTGGTGATCGACTCTTCATCGCTATCTTCAGTGTCAGTTGTTTCACTTTGAATATAACCCGCTTCATCTTCAGATGATAGTTTAGAATTTGTTGCATCTGATTCTATATCGGAGCACTCTTCACTTATGTTCGTTAGCTTTTCCAATAACTCACTTCTATTCGACATTTCTTTTATGAATTTAGGGCGCAAAAGAAATGAAATAAACAATTTGCTAGGACAAGTATCACTGCATAAAGATTCGAATAACAAGTACTACTTTAGCAGCTGCAACTTATCTAGTGCACGTTCAAATCCAAAATTTCTCATGTAACGGGAATCGAAAAAATGAGAAATTCCATTTCAGTTCAGGGAAGGAGTGGTCACTTAAGAAATTTACTGAATTCAATAATAAAAGTTATTTAATTATTTTAAATTTCACAAGCATTCAAAATGACTGCTTTTGGGCAATATAGGTATAAGACATATATATATCAGAAATAAAGAGGAGGGGGATGTAAATACACCCATTAATAAATGCATTTATATCACGTATAAAAAGTCTCAAAATCCTAAGAAATTGTGTCATTATAAATATAATTGTTTTACTAATTGAAATTAAAAAGCAGTCAAAATGACTTCTTTGGGCAATCTAGTGTTAAGGTCTTTGTATTTCGAAGAGTGGAAATGTTGAGATTCAAGAACAATTTTAGGACCAGGGTCTACTAAAAAGCTAGCATTAATTTGGTCTGAGCTTCGCCAGTCCACGTGTATTTGTTCGACTTCTTCAACGTGTCCGTAATTGGCGAAGTCAGATTTGCACAATTGGGAATGAACTTCCGATACCACCCAGTCATACCTGGAAAACGTCGAGCCTGTTTGATTGTTTTTGGCGACGGGTAATCTACTATCGCGGCTATTTTGTCTAGGTCTGTCTTGATGCCCCCTTCTCCGACAATATACCCCAAATATTTAATCTATTTCAAACAAAATTTACTTTTCTCAACGTTTATTGTCAGACCTGCCTTCTTGAGGCAATTAGCCACTTTTGACAGCAATTCTAAATGGCTTTCCTTTATCACTCCAAGCGAGAGGATTCGGCTCAGCTCGGTGTCCATCAATTTTTGAACGGCTGGCGATACAGGATAGAAATGTTGTTTGATAGGGGCGGCTTCCCCGACGTCAATCACATGCTCAAGAAGATTAGTTTTTCCTAAACCAAGTATGGCGAATGATGGAAATGAAGATTTGAAGTATTCTAACTGTCATGTTCAGCAGAAGGGAGTACATGTTGTTTGGAGTTATCTATCCCCAGGTCGGTAGACGTTGAAAATAAAAACTGATGTAATTCTATAAGCGTTTTATTTACTTTAAATCGCGTTACAAAAGAATTCGGGCAAACGCGTCGTTCCTCTTCGCCGTTGGTAAGCGGAGTGAGATTTTGCTGCGTGCATAAAAAGAGCTAATGAAGCGGCATTGCCAGAGTCTGGTGTTTTCCCAAGCTTCTTTTGACATCCTCCCGAGGCCGAAAATTGACTAGGGAATAGTCCCGTGTGCGGTCCGCACTTCACAAGAACGGATCTTGCCGTCTCTGCCAGGGTACGCAGTCGTGATGATTCCCAGTTTCCACTGCAGGCGTGGGGTACGATCCTCATGAATTAATACGACGTCTCCAACCTTCACGCAGGATGAAAATGACCTGGGGCGGTGATGAGCAGATGGTAGCATCTGTAGGTAGTCGGTACTCCAACGTCGACGAAATTTGTTCACCAAGTCCTGCCGTCTCTTCCAAATCTGAACCAAATCTGAATTAGAAATGTCTATATTCTTTGAATTACCTATTGAGGGAAGTGTAGCAGGTACTAAATCGATCAGGAAATTAGCTGGAATGAGAGGCAAAATCTCCGAGACGTCATCTGCAGGCCAGTAAGATAGTGGCCTCGAATTGATTACTACTTCGATCTCTGTAAGTATGGTCCGGAGCTCCTCCGTCGTGAGCAGGCGCTTCCCGATGGTCGCCTTAAGAGAGTCCTTTATACTGCGTACCAGGCGCTCCCACCAGCCTCCCCACCATGCAGCTCGTTCCACAATAAATCTCCATTCTATGCCTCTGCTAGCTATGAAGGCATGTAGCGACTGTTCGTTGACGACATTTGTCAGGCCTCTTAACTCAAATGCCGCACGTTTAAAGATCCGGGCATTGTCGCTATATATAACTCCCGGTACTCCTCTTCTCGCTATAAATCGACAGATACCTCGGACACAGTCTTCCACCGTCAAACTTTCCACCAACTCTAGGTGTACCGCTCTAATTACGGCGCAGGTAAACAGCTGGATGTAGACTTTCGATGTTCCACCGCTATTGTTGGTTGCCTTGACAAACAAGGGCCCAGCAAAGTCAATCCCTGTTGTTTTGAATGGCCTCCCATCAATTATCCGTTCCTTGGGCAATGGGGCAAAAGGTTCGGAGGCTGGCCGACAGTGCAAGATTTTACAAGCCAGGCATTTGCTGATGATTCTTTTCACGAGTTGTCTTCCCTTCACAATCCATAACCTCTTACGTAGGTGTCCAAAAGTCGTGCTAACTCCGCTATGAGCCAAAGTCTGGTGAGCATCTGGAATAAGCATCTCGTTTATTTCAGCCTCCTTCGGTAACATAATAGGGTGAGCCGTGTCATATACTAAATTAGCTTCCTGGAGTCGTCCTCCTACTCTTACCAGACCGTTTTCATCTAAAAAAGGGGTCAATGTCGCGATTTTGGACCTCGGATCTACTCGTTCACCCATCCTCAAGGATTCATATTCCTTAGGGTAGTGCTTCTGTTGTATGTATTATATTTATACCAATAGATCTCAGCAGCTTGAATATCCAACGCTTGCAGATGTCCCAATTCCTTTTCCATCTTCCTAATGTTCCTTACGAAGCGCAAAATATATGCCGTTACTCTAAGCAACTTTCTCCAGTCACTACACTTGCCGACAAAATCGGTTGAAATTCTAGGTCAGTAGTCATCTGCATAAATGCGTAGGACATCATCTGATCGTCGTTGCAGGTATCGTCCGTTGGCCAAGATTCACCACTCTCATATAAAAATCTTGGCCCTTCAGTCCAGATAGTGGACTTTAAAAAATTCTGTGTTGATAGTCCTCTTGTTAACAGGTCGGCAGGATTCGCTTCCCCCGGACAATCCCGCCATATGCAACCCTTGGTCAAATCTTGGATCTCCTGAACTCGGTTACGTACAAATGGTTTAAATTTAAAGAAATCACCTTTTATCCAATATAAGGCGATCTTGCAGTCCGACCACAAATATGTTTCAGTGATGTTTATGTTAAATTTGGCCTTCAAGCTGGATTGCTGTCGAGAAGCAATCAAAGCTGCAGTCAGTTCGAGTTTTGGTATTGTGAGCTCCTGCGAGGTGTCAGTTTTTATTGGCGCGATTCTATTTTTTGAGCAGACGAAACTGATGGTAACGTCTCCTTGACCGCCACGTGCCGTAAGATATGCGACGGCTTCCAAGGCTTGAGGACTGGCATCAGCAAATACGTGCAATGAGAGATGCTGTAGTTCCGAATTTCTCACACTGCAAATGCACCTGGGAATTGCGAAATTGTCCACTCGATTCAAGCCCTCTCACCATTGGGTCCAAATCTGCAGTTGATCGATAGGTAGGGGGCTATCCCATTCCAAATTTGCCTTCCACAACGACTGGAATAATAACTTCATTTCATATTGATTCAACTCATCATCTTCATCGATGGTGATGAGCTCTTCATCATCAATGATTTGCCTTTCATCTAGCAGTTCAGAGATACTATTGTAAAATTCTTCTTCCACAGCAATTGATGAACGAGAAATTTCTGATGGTGGATCTTCCACTACAAGTTCATTTTCTTCTAATAACGATTTACAATATGTAAATGCATTAGTTATTTCCCCTTTCACTGCGTTATCAAGTTTGGATGTATCAGGAACAAGACCTTGAGAACTCGTACTTGCACCTTCCATTTCGATAATATGCACAGATCACTTCGAAAAACAGCACAAAACAGTTTTCACGTGTAACTTTCACGAAGACTCGTGGTCGAATGACTGCAGTTAAAAGGATATAACGTGGCTTAAACTAAAATGTGTGATACATTAAACACCTGCATAATTAGCAAAAATGTTGGCCAATCATGTAAAAATCATTTCTATTTAAATTACTATTAAAGCTTTAAATCGATTTTTCTCGAAAACGACGGCGAAGCGCGTCTTACCATTTTACTCTGTTACTGAGGGGATGCTACCCTACAACATACAGTGGGTAAAAAAAGTTAAGGCACAATCTCCTCTAACGCAGAAAATGTCCATTTTTCAGAGGTATTTTCACTAAAAATTGTGTCGTCCTACTGTATATTCAATATTCAGAATGTACACTTCATAAACAAAAAATTAAGAGGAAAAATATATAACATGTTTTAAAAGTAAAGTTTAAATATGCCAATTCGATGAAAAATTACGCAAAAAAAGTTAAGGCACGCTTTACGTAATTTATGTTCCTACTGTAAGATACCGTTAGATTCACGTGTAATTCGTACCATGTGAGATGTTTGTTATTTGAGTTTTAAGAGTCGTCGCGATCAATAAGTTATAGAGCTCTAATTAATAATGTGTGCTAGCAGAGTGCCCTTAAGTGCAGAAAAGCGCAAAATTATAGTGCAGCATTGGCAAAAAGGACTGTCATATGCTAAAATTGGTGAATTAGTGCACAAATCGAAGTATACTGTAACGAATGTGATAATAAAGTACAAAAACACAAATTCATTTGAAACAAAAAAGAGATTAGGAAGGCCAAAAGTGTTAACTGCGCGAGAAGAAAAATACATTATAATGGAAATAAAGAAAAACCCAAAACTAAGTGCACCATATTTGCGTAATGAGGTAAAATTACATTTTAAAAAAGAAGTGTCGACTCAAACAATTAGAAATGTAATTAAAAAATCGGGTTTTAATGGTAGAGTCTGCCGTAGAAAACCATTTATAAGTCCAAAAAATGTGATGGTGCGATTGCGTTTTGCTAAGGATTACGTCAACAAGCCGATATCTTTTTGGAAAAAAGTTATTTTTGTTGACGAAACAAAAATAAATATTTTTGGATCGGATGGAAGACGTTATTGTTGGAGAAAACCAAATAGTGAATTTAAAATGGCGCATATTAGACCTACTGTAAAACATGGCGGTGGGAGTATTTTACTGTGGGGTTCTATGGGGGCCTCTGGGACTGGGAATTTGGAGATAATTGAGGGCAGAATGGATCAATCGTATTACTTAGGTATACTGCAACGAAATATTAAGCAAAGTGCTCAAAAATTAGGTATTTTGGATGACTTTTCTTTATACCAAGATAATGATCCAAAACATAATGCGGAACGATGTCGACTTTGGGCTATTTATAATTGTCCAAAAGTTATCAAAACTCCCGCCCAGTCTCCAGATTTAAACCCCATAGAGCATCTATGGCATCACCTGAAGAATAAAGTTGCAGTCTACAAAGTTAAGAATAAGCAGGAGCTCAAGGCTGCCATTTTTGAAGAGTGGGAAAAGATATCACCTAATTTTTGCAATAAATTAGTTGAATCTATACCAAATCGACTTCGGGAAGTGATTAGAATGCGTGGGAAAGCCACAAAATATTAATAGTATGAAAAATTCAATTTTTTATTAAGTCAATTAATCTAAATATCTTAAAACAATTTCAGGTGCAAAGCGTCGTGCCTTAACTTTTTTGCCGAAGATTTCGACTCTCCTGAAAATTTTTACGTTAATATTGGAAAATTTTTGCTTTTTTTTCAATTTTTTTATTTGTTTATGAAATATATCTTTTAGTCTTTTAAAATAATGTAAAATAACATCATAGCTAATAAAAATATTACTTAAATCTGCATGATCTTTCCTTTTAAGGGAACCGTGCCTTAACTTTTTTTACCCACTGTATATAAGAATTAACGGAATCCGTGATTCCCAATTTGATACTCCCCTTGTGAGCTAAGAAAAGTTTTTTATATTTTTATATTCAAATGTAACTCAAAACTCTTGGCGGTTCATGGGAGGTGCAACTGCACATTTTGTTATGAGAATCGCAAGGTATGCAAGCGTTGGATTTGGGTTTGTTATGGTTTGTATTGACGCCAGGCATATTCTGGGGAAATGTCACGTATGGACGGGATTTTCTGAGAAGGAATTCAGAATGTCGGACTTAGGATGTGTGAAAAATGATGATTAATGCGGATTTTCTATTATGGGGTTGTTTTCATTTAGTTTTTACAATTCTTGTCCCTTTTCTTTTAAGTATTTATAATAATAATAACAATAATAATAATGATTAATAGAACCGTAAACGCGTTAAAATTTGATGATACTACATTATAAGTTCGGTTATTCTTCGGAAAGGTCTCTATTAGCTCTCGATTTTTTAGGCTCCATCAAGCTGGCGGGCCCAAAATAAAAGAACCATAAAACAATGGTATCATTATTTATCACTATTTTATTGCTAATTAATTACGGCGTTAAAAAATTAATTGCTATTTTTGTTAATTAATTACAACGGCTCAGCTAGCTTGATATCAAGCTGGCTGGACCACTAAAAATACTATGAAAAACTATCACATTATGCATATTTATTTATAACTAATTAATTGCTATATTTATTTCTAAGAATCAAGTGAATAAACTTTGATTTATTCACTTTTTTAATACAAATATGATTTGGCACCGCAGAGTGACGAGCGGTACAGTCTTACCAAAAGTTAACGTTCATGCAGGTAAAAAAGGGTCTCGAGAAGGACAGTCAGGTAGGTTCAGGTAGAGGAAGTTTCGACAGCCTGCGTACCTTTATAAAAATATATCAAAAAAGATATATCACAATAAAATTTCTGATTTTTTACGTATAGAAATAGAAAACGACAACTGTCCAAATTGAATGTATTTAATATATCCACGGAGATCAATTCGGCACTCGGCGAAAAATGTGCTCGGACCTATTACGTCGAAAACTATTCTGACCTCAGATACGCGACATCAACAAAGCAATGTTTTGGTTTTTGGCGGCCAGCAGTTTCGGTTATAAAACTTAATATCCACAGCTTAGAATCCACAGCTTAGAATCCACAGCGATTTTTGACGTTGTAAGGATAAGGGAAGGTTAACCTTTTTCTATCTGTTTATTGATTGGTTCATTTCAATAGCGCGAATGTTTGAAATTCTTTTTCATAATCAACGATGAAAAATCCTCTAATACTAAATTAAATTTCAGAAAAACGATAAAAAACGTTTTCTTTTGATTATTTGCTTAATTTGTTATTAATTCAAATTTACAATTAATTCAAATTTAGAACACATTCTATTTCTATACGTAAAAAATCAGAAATTTTATTGTGATATATCTTTTTTGATATATTTTTATAAAGGTACGCAGGCTGTCGAAACTTCCTCTACCTGAACCTACCTGACTGTCCTTCTCGAGACCCTTTTTTACCTGCATGAACGTTAACTTTTGGTAAGACTGTACCGCTCGTCACTCTGCGGTGCCAAATCATATTTGTATTAAAAAAGTGAATAAATCAAAGTTTATTCACTTGATTCTTAGAAATAAATATAGCAATTAATTAGTTATAAATAAATATGCATAATGTGATAGTTTTTCATAGTATTTTTAGTGGTCCAGCCAGCTTGATATCAAGCTAGCTGAGCCGTTGTAATTAATTAACAAAAATAGCAATTAATTTTTTAACGCCGTAATTAATTAGCAATAAAATAGTGATAAATAATGATACCATTGTTTTATGGTTCTTTTATTTTGGGCCCGCCAGCTTGATGGAGCCGATTTTTTATATTTTTCTGATAAACGTCTGAAGTGTTTTTAGGATGAATGAAATACTTTCCTACACTTACTCGAGCTATATGGCTCACTAATATTAATTAAACAAAAGATATTCAGTCTTACAAAAATGGTGGACCACGCCGGTACGAGGAATCACGAACAAGATGATGATGAAACGTCAAGTCGCGGAATCAGGATCTGCTTTCTGGCGCGCCTAGCGCTTTGGGTGGCAGAAGAAGGCAACTGACGAGGCAGGGCTGCCACACGTCTTCTAGTTTCAAATTCGGTACAATTTTTCCTCCTTTACACTTGCACCAAAATTTGGTAGTATAATTTTCGTCCTCTCGAAGTTTTCGAACGTCTTGTCAAGTATTTGTATCGTACAATTCTTAAATTTAACTATTATAGCTATGTCCCTGAAATGTTGAATATAAGGTTGTTACAATTTTGAATAATTTCTGTTTCTGTAATGTTTTTATTACCATAATTCCTCTTACTATTTCTCTTATTTCGTCACTATCTATAATTGTTTTTATACAAGATGTTTCTTTTGAGCTCATAATGTTTCGGATGCATTTATCGTATATGGATATGGAAGAGATTTTTCTTTAAAATTCTTTCACCGGATACTCATTTGCTATGTTTTCTTCGTCTAATAAAATTTCTTTGTTTTCTTAAAATCGATTTATTTTGAGAGTCCCAATGTGGTTCTATGAGGACTTTGGAATATTTTGCGTCCGAGAATTGTGGGATAAGTAGGACTATAATAATTTGATTAACCGTCATCTTTATTTCTTTGAAGCTATCTATGCCCGTAATAAATTCCATTTCTTCTTTTCCTAGTACTCCTAATTTGCTTCAGAAAAGGATTTGTTTTATATCGTCTACATGGCTTCTGAGGAGGACTATATCATGATTTATTTGATACATATCCTGCATTAATTTCACTTCGTTTTCTAGAGAGATTATTTTACCTGTCATATCGTGATTACATAAATTTAAAAACGCCTCTATTGACTGTTGTTGTATCCTTATATGGGGGTTACATTTTCGATTTGATTGAATATTTCCCTATTTATCAAAACTTGTTTGTTATTTTCACTGAATAAGTTTTCGGTGTTATTAAGTAGGCTGTTTAATTTGTTTTTTATTTGCTCTTCGTCGTCAGAATCCATGGTTCCTGCCAGATATTTAAGTCCCGTGCCCAGAACGCTGATCAATCCTCTTTTTGCTCTAATGTGTGGTTTGATATTTTCGATTTTTGCTCCGAGTAGTACTAAACTTTGATTAATGGTATTGATCATTGGTTCTATCAAGCCTGCCTCGACTTTCAAGGAACTAATATTGTATTTTATACTGTCCTTAGCTATTGCAAAATGTGTAATATTAATGATATGTAAGACCTTACGATAATTTCTTATGATTCTAATATTTCGCCGTTACATCTACATGGTGTAGAATTAGTTCATATTCTACGGCCGTAGATAAGATGATTCTTATTGTTGAATAACGGACCACTAGTGAATAAGTTTCAGAAAAATTAACTTGATATTTTTACGAGTAGCTCTTCGCAACGGGTCTAGCCTTGTATCTGTCTATACTGCCATCTGGATGCCTTTTAATGCTGAAAACCCATTTCGTACCAATGACGGGCACACCTTTTGGGCGATCAACTTGTTCCCATGTCTGATTGCGTACCAAAGAGTCATACTCCGACTGCATTGCCTTTTTCCATTTATGTGCATCCTGTCCAGACAAGGCTGCAGGAAAAGTTTGAGCTATACATACCTCCTGTATAGCGTTTGCTTCTTCAACGACGTTGTACTGCTTCTTCGGTCTTCCTCGACTTCCCGTACGTATCGTTCATGGACGATCTGGACCAACTCTTGGCGAGGGTTCTCCAACTGTTACTGCAGGTACAACACCTTCCGCTATAACGTCCTCAACCAGCTCTTTGTCATCCTCTTGGACTGGAACATCTTCCACTTCTGGGACGTTTTTCTTCTTTCGTATTGAGACATCTTCTTCTTCCTGTACTGGAACATTTTCTTTTGCATTTCCGGAACTTGTCGCTTGAGGAAGTATAAAATCAGTTATTAGACAATCCGTTGGCCTCTCATCAGACTCGATGGACTCTTCAAAAAAGACTACATCTCTACTTTTAACGATTTTGCCTGTTTTCAAGTCCAATAGACGATATGTTTTCGCGTCAGTAACCGACCATTACATATTCATCACCCTTCGGCTGAAACTTGGAATGACCTGGTCGTTTGTGGAGTGCAACAGCTTTACACCCGAATGTCCTCAAATGGCTTATGATCGGCTTTCTTCCCGACCAGACTTCGTATGGAGTTATATTACGCAAAACCTTAGTTGGGGAGCGAACAGCGGTGTTGATAGCTTCTGCCCACATATTTACAGGTAGTCCGTATTCGAGAAGTAAACACCGCGCCATTTCAACCAAAGTTCTGTTTGCCCTTTCGGCGACTCCATTTTGGTGAGGAGTGTATTCAACCGTTAATTGTCTTTTGATACCTTGTGCATTCAGGAAATTTTTGAAGTCACTACTCAAATATTCCCGACTGTTGTCACTTCGGAGAGCTTTGATTTTTCGCGATGTTTGGCATTCTACGAACGACTTGAAATGTTTAAACGCACACAGTATCTCATCACACGTTGTGAAAAAATAGACAAATATTGTTCGCGATTTGTCATCTATGAACGAGGCAAAATATTTCGCACCACCACGCGACGTCACTCGCATAGGCCCACATATGCCTGTGTGAATTAAGGGGGTAGACTCAGTTAGAATTTTGAAAAAATCTATTTTTTTTTTGCATTTTCTCAAAGAAGAATATTTCAAAAGCATTTCAGACAAACCCGACCGTTATTTATGGAATAGACGATTCAGTGTAAGTTCCAAAATAAATTTTTTATGTGCATTCAAATCGTACTCAAAACTTTAAACGCGTTTTTCTCGAAACCATGTTTTCGAAGTCGGTGATCACTATAACTTGAGAACGGCTTTACCGATCGGTTTGAAAGTTTTCTCACTTATTCTATACATAATTGTCCTCCGTGTGGACGAAGGATTTTTTTTTTATAGCCGAAAATGCGAGTGAAATTGTGTGTGTGTGTTCGGATGAAGAATTTTGACTTTCAACATCCGCCATTTTGTGAAATTCAAAATTTTTCATATCCCTTCGTCCACCCGGAGCATTATGTCATTAGCCATTTTGTTTTTTTTTTTATTTCGGATAATCCAGTGACGAGCAGCAGTGATCACCGCAAAAAACTTTTTTTTTTGGACCCCTCCCAAATTTGCCGTATTCTACTAAATTTTTCAAAATTTTGCAACAAAAAAAATTATAATATTATATTTTCTGTAAACACATATCTTTCATGTGGAAAAACATTTGTTGTTAATTATGTTAATTCGTGGCCAAAAAAAAAAACCTAAAAAACGGCTTTTTTTTGGAAGTCCCAACTGGGTCTATCCCCTTAAACCTAAGATACCGTTATTTCCAGGGTACGGATTGTACGTAAAGGGCTTTACACGAATTTTAACCTTAGCACAAATGGTGCACTCAATTGTCTCATTAAATTTTCCGGGACCAAAATCCGACACCATTTCATGGGTTTTGAGTTGCTTCCGCTTCCATAAATTTATCTGTAGCCAATTGCATTCGCTGCTTAAGTGGTTCAAGTTTAGAAAATTTGCACTTATCAAAACACATGTGAGACGTAGCACCGCTATCTATTCACCAATAATTTCCGTCCCTCTGCGAAGAATGTGAAACTTCACCGAAAGAAAACACGGCCTGTGAGTTTCTCCACTCTCTTGCCCTAATTGTTTATACAACGTTACCTTCCTTACCGGTTCCACTGGCTGGTAAATTTCCTCCAATTTTAGCCAGGCATCTCTCGATCGCTTACAGTGTTTTACGAGGTTTAATTTCGATGACTGCAAACCGAGGATTATAGTTGCTAATGCTTTTGCGTCCGCTTTTTCCCACGTTGAAATGACCTCCGGCGTAGCACTCTTTGGGATTTCCTCCGTTCCATCAACATATGACCAAAAGTCGGTATGAATTAGGATGCTTCGCATGTGCACAGCCCATGCACAGTAGTTTTCGCCGTTAAGCTTCTGAACCTGATAAAGGGAGTTCATTTTTCCAATAAACTGCTTGGGCCCATAACCTCTGTAGGGATCTTGTTGAGTAAAAGTCGGACTTGCTATGAAACGCGTATTTATTCTTCAAAGTTCGAACAGCAAAAAGAAGGATTGACAGAAAGAATGACAGATTAGTTCAATAGAGGAAGTATTATAAAGTGTTGCCAGAATGCAACATATACATATCTACAACATGGTCCTCATCTACGAGTTCGCTGTTTAATTTTCTATACTTAACGTGGTTTTTACCACCTCTTACTTCTTTAATAAAGTTTTGTCCGCTTTCTAATGGGATATCCTGTCGATTTTAATTAAGTTTTTTAAATAACCTTTTCTTTTTGTCTAGAATTCTGTCACGAATTTCTCTATATTCGTCTTGATGAACTTTCCCGTTAACAAAGTCTATTGGTTTCCTATTAGTAGTTGAATGTATTTTGTTGTTGTAAAAATATATAATTTTCAAGATTATTTCTTCTTCTGTTCCTTGGTTGTTGATTTCGCCATGCTTTAAGAGTCGAACGTGCTCATTAACAGTTTTATGCAATCGTTCTACGTCAGCGTTGGACGAGTGGTTGCTATTGGATGTGTAATGAATTTCTATATTTCGGTTTGCTAGGAAGTCTCTTAAAGGTAAAGCCTTAAAATTTACTGTTATGTGTACAAGTGAACAATACGAAGGTGGGAGCGGTACTGCACTTTATTACAGCTTGTTAGGTACACACACAGGACATTGTAAATGTGTTGGTTACATCCAATCATGACATCCTTTCTTTTTGAATGAATTCAAAATTTCTGTCACCTCTGATTCGATTGCCAGAATGAATTGAGCTATCTGATGTTCGCTAGGCTTTTCATCCGCCTTCGCTGCCGTTGAGTATCACTCGTATCTCTGGAGCCAATTCTTCCACTTCCCAGTCATGTCACTGTCGTTTAATTCTAGATAACCTGGTGGTTTCACGAATATATTATTGGGTGCCTCATCCGGCATTTTGCACTTTCGATTTCACAGTTTTTCTTTTTAAGTTTTACCATAGACTAATAAATAACATAAGGACTGTGCATCCCATAGAAGAAACTGTGAACGCTTTTGCCTCAGCCGGGTATTCGCGATGCCTCGAAATTTCCCAGCTCAGGCAAAAGAGAATCGGGGAATTCTGTGGGGTTCTCTCTGAGCGAACTGCTGCTGCTCGTTCGTAGCTGATTGCGATAGGGGAGGGTAGGGATATTTGGTGCTGTGCGGTGTGGGTGCTACAGCAGGCAGCGAGAGCATGTGAAATCATAGCGGACATAGCGACGTATAAAAGTGTGCCGTAGGCTTATACTTGTAAGTCTGCTGATCAGCCTGAGTAGACTCCCACGCACTGACAAAGTGCTTATATGATGACGGCAGAGTCATTAATATCTTTGTGATTACCATTTTATTTGGGATTTCCTCACCCATATTCTTAAGACGATGTGCCAGATCCTCAAGACGAGCTATATGAGTAGCAATGTCGTCAGATGAGTTTTTCTGCAGACTGTACCACTGCTGCAACATCATATGCACGCTGGTTTCAGCCTTTTTCTCATACACTGCTACCAATTTATCCCACATTGCCCTGGAGGTCTCGCAACTTAAAATGTGAAGCAAAGGCTTTTCCTCAATAGATGTACCTATTATACGCTGCGCAACTATGTCGCTTTTCTTCCAGGCTGCGACCGCTTGTTGATTATCCCCGTCATTGCCCTCCGGGAAAACCGATGTGCCATCGACTACATCCCAAGCACCGCTCGATTTTAGTGCAAGCCTTACCTGGAACTTCCATGACGACCAATTCTCGACGCCTCTCAGCTTCGCTATACGGATGCCTTCGCCCTCCATTGTGATTTCAATTTTCTCCTCTTTGCACACAAGGCCAAGGAAACAAACAGATCAAACTCACGATTTCCACATTTTCCGCAAAGACTAATTCCTATCCAACGTTGCTGGGCCCATAACCTGTTGATTTAACCAGCTTATAGTAATTAAAAGGCACAGATGATGCGGAAAAACACAAGATTATTTATTGTTTTAACAGCTCACAAAATGGTTGCATCAGCCAGACAAAGGAAGAAGCGAAGTGTCTCAAAAGTCAAAAAAGGCTTAGAGCAATGAACAAAAAACACCTTTGCGCCATCGCGCGGCACTCGAATAAACTAACCAAAAGTCAACATAAACTTTTCTTTTTCTTTTACTTGACATATTGACAAATTTGGAAAATTTTTTGTTTTCCATACACAGTGTTTTCTCAACAGAACTAATATGAAAAAATTTAATAATTTAAGGTGATGAGGATAACAGAGATTATTTTCCGTAAACCAACCTTTAAATTTGTCTTCATTTTCAGTTTTTTCAATACATATTTCAATTATTTTTGATTTTATGCCTTTAATATGAGGATTCTCGTTAAAAATAAAATTGAAAATTTGAATATGTATTTTCGAAATTTCAAAATATAAGTCTGATGGACAAATAAGAGATCCAAAGGTGGATTTAAGGGAGTAATTTTTTTTGACAGAAAAATTTCTGAATTGTCACTAAAATGTATTTCTTCTTCCTTAAAAATTCAATGAAAAACAACGCAGTATTTCCCAAAAAAATTCAAAAGCGTAAAAATAATAAATCAGAAAGAAAAAGTTATTCCATATATTTATATTGTTTTAATTTAAAGTATTATAATTATATATAAAGAAGGTATTTAATTTCAATTAAATTAATCTATGGGCCTGCTAAAATATATAAAACTATCCAAGATTTCTTCGCTGCTGAAACTTTACCTTCTTCGTCAAACAACCAAAATGAAATGAGACTATGATTTCACATGCTCTCGCTGCATGCTGTAGCACCCACACCGCACAGCACCAAATATCCCTACCCTCCCCTATCGCAATCAGCTACGAACGAGCAGCAGCAGTTCGCTCAGAGAGAACCCCACAGAATTCCCCGATTCTCTTTTGCCTGAGCTGGGAAATTTCGAGGCATCGCGAATACCCGGCTGAGGCAAAAGCGTTCACAGTTTCTTCTATGGGATGCACAGTCTTTATGTTATTTATTAGTCTATGGTTTTACTTTGTTAATTTTAGTTCTTGGTTTTTACTTTTTCAGTTTTACTGTTTTAATTTTTCAGTTTTACTTTTTCAATTCTGACGTCATGTTATGTGTACAAGTGAACAAGGTCGGAGGAAGGTCGGAGCGGTACTGCACTTTATTACTACTTGTTAGGTACACACACAGGACATTGTAAATGTGTTGGTTACATCC
Source organism: Eutolmus rufibarbis (assembly GCA_963920795.1). Classification (NCBI taxonomy): domain Eukaryota; kingdom Metazoa; phylum Arthropoda; class Insecta; order Diptera; family Asilidae; genus Eutolmus; species Eutolmus rufibarbis. The sequence goes on from OY987207.1 coordinate 25,070,959, forward strand.
AATCATGACACTTACGTTGACCGGTTTTACTATAATGGAGTTGATAAATAAATAAATCTGAGTGGTATTGTCTTTTTGGGGGTAGTACGGTGGTTTTAAGTTGTTTGGCCTGCTGGATTTTGAAATGTGGTCCGTGTTGGATTGAGGGTTGTTATTGGCTGGAGGTGCCTTTGGGGTGCTTTAGTGCGGTTTATAGTTTGGTACTCGGGGCACCCTCTATAGTTTGCAATATGACTGCTGTTACAGTTGCTGCATTTCTTCGCTGAGAGATCTCTGTTTTTGGTGCAAGATCGCACTGTATGGCACATCATCACAAGCTACGCCTACAGTAGGTTTTTGAGTGTCCGAATTGCTGGCAGTTTTGACACTGTAATAGGCTATAATGCTTGTAGAAGACAGAGATTTCTCTGTTTAGTACATAGCGAACTTTATAGATGGGATGTGTCTTGCCTTTAGGTGGTTTGCTGTAAGCTGGTAATAGCTCTACCCCAAACAATTATGTTATTGATGTATTTTATACATTTGGTACGTGTAGAACTTTTTTCCATTTTTATCTAGCCAGTTTACTATCTACGTACAGGTCACCTCGCTGCTGATTTGCAATTGGCTTTCATATATTTTGCCTTTTTTCAGGTCGACTATGTAGTATTTGTTTTTGCCGATTAATTCGTTAATGCCTTTGATCAGCGTATTATTGCTGCGTTCGGGTATATACGTATATATGTGGGAGTTTTGGGATAGGTAAAAAATTAAAGTAAAGTAAGTCCTCGGGTTAAGTTTAATTCACTTGTGTTAATTCGAATGGTTCGCTACAATAGTTACAACACAATTATTAAAGCCGAAATTCTTAACTTCACTTGACACTTGCAGCTTAGCTTAGATTTACTTTACACTCAAATGGTTCAGATGCAACTGGCTGGCTGGCGCTCGGCGCCGATAACGGTAAAGCTCAGCGCGGGACGTAGTAGTCATCGCTGGCTGCCGGCTTATTGCTCGATTCTCGGAGTGTTAGGATTCCACATTCGGCCATCCTGAGGTTCATCTACTCAGATGAACTACCTTCGAAATTTGTGAACCAGGGCTTCATTTGGTTGGCAGCAGAACTAGTCACGGTTGGCTCTTCATGAACTCCCACCTTTTTCAAGTCGTATCGGTCATTCTTCTTAACTTTTACCACTTCCTAGGGACCAAAATATTTAGAACACAGCTCAGATCCTGGCGCAAATTGCTTACGGCGAATGGCAACCATGTCGCGTAGCTTGTAGACTCGGGCTGGCTTCCTCTTCCGCAGAGAATACTTCCGGTTTTCAGCTTGCAGCTTATCTATTTGTCTCTTAGCTTCCTGTCTCATGTCACTCTTTCCTCCTTCAAAATCCTCGATTATTTCTTCTTCCAGTAGATTCATCAAACGAAGATCCTCGGGTCGGGACATCTTGACGCCAATCAGTAATTCAAATGGTGTTTTTCCAGTAGCTCTACTAGAGGTTGAATTGAGTATCTGTTGAAGGCGATGAACGTATTTAAACCATTTTTGCGGTTCATCCACTGATAATTTGGATAGTACTCCAATGATGGTTCGATTTAACCTTTCTACTTGACCATTACCACGAGGTACATCAGTCGTTGTGAGGATATGACTTATTTTCTGTTCTTCACAATAATTTTAAAGAAATTGGAGGTAAAAGCTGTTCCTCTGTCAGATATAATCCTACACGGATTACCAAAAAACAATTGCAATTTTTTCAACGTCTCTTCGATTGTAGTGGTTTTTACGGGGTATATCCAGCTAAACTTCGTAAAAGTATCTATGATCACCAAAAGATACTTGTAACTTTTCACGGTAGACGAAAGTGGACCAAAATGATCTATGTGATATGTGTGCAGTGGTTGATCAGTCTTCTCGATTGGATTGAGGATTCCTTCCGGTTTACCTATCTTTTTTGAGATATTTGAGATGAAATATTACTGACGTACTACAGATTCGACCTTTTTGCATTGATGTGTCCTTGTTCGTGTATACTTCGGATAATATCTCTCTGCATAAATTTAGGCACCACCAGAAGATGACTTCCATCGACGAATTTGTACAGTACACCGCCTCTAAGCACATAGTCTTCGAATTCTCCATGCTGCAAAAGTATAGATATTGCACGACAACCATCGTCTTCATTTTGAGCTTTTCGAATCTGTTGCAAAATCTCGCATTCCATAGAAAAGACGGCAGGATATCTACTCAATGCATCGACATGACGCATGGCGGAACCGGAACGATGATGTACTACACAATCGAATTCTGGCCACGCGGCTACTTAGCTCTTTCTTTTTCCTTGTATGTTGGAACGCTTGGCAATCGGTATAAATCTTGAACTTTAAACCTAGTAAATAAGATCACAACTTCTTCAATGAATTCACGATAGCTAGGACTTCTAGTTCGTAGCTCGAATAATTCTTTTCGGCATCGGTGGTTTTGAAACTGAAATAAAATACGGTATGCCATTTCATGTCCTCCGAATTTGTTTGCAGCAATACCGATCCATATCCATTTTTGTTCGCATCCGTGCGGAGCTCAGTTTCGAAGGTCGAGTTAAAAAGTTTTAGGACAGGGTCGCTACATACTACATAATCGATCCTTTGGAAGGTTAGATGCGTCTTGTTCTTCCACACCAAAGTTGAATGTACGGTCTTTCTTTATGAGATCAGTAAGAGGCTTGGCGATTGTCGAGTAACCCTGAATGAATTTTCTAAAAAATCCAGTCAAGCCCAAAAAACTGTGGACTTCTCTGACGTTCCTTGGGGTAGGGAATCCTTTCACAGCCTTTATCTTTTCGCGAGAGGGACGAATACTGCCATTCTTAACCACATGACCCAGGAATTTGACGATTTTTTGTAGAAATTTGCACTTTGACCATTTGATTACTAAACCGTATGACTCTGCAGCTTCTAGGGTCAACTTTAGTTTGGCGATATTTTCTTCTTCGTTGCTTGAGGGAATGACCACATCATCCATATAGACTAGCAGAACGTTCTTTCGAATTAAGGGCTGGAATACGGTGTTGATATACCGCTGAAGATGGCAGGCGAGTTGCATAGACCAAAAGGGACTTTACAAAATTCGTACTGTCCGTTATGCGTCACAAACGAAGTATAAGTTAAATTTTTATGGGTTTTCTTATATAAAAAAAACACAACTTATTTTTTTCCAGTCAGCTTAGACTGATCTTTATTGCTTCAAAGCTCGAACCAAACTTAAACTACTTATTGCTAATTACAAATATTTATTAATTTGCTCGTCGAATGGTGATCGAATGGTGCTAGCGTCAGCGTCTGGGTTGGTTCCGCCGAAAGGTGTTCCGCTCAGCATACGGCGTAATTAGGTTGCTGATTTCCCAACAGGTTATTGGTCGCATCAAATTTCTGGATTTCGTGCAAGCTGCTGTTGTAGGCACGTGAACGCAATCTCAGCGTGAATTGCGTTAACTCTTCCCTCCTTAGATTAGGATGTCCTCATTCTTAGAAGAAAGGTATTTGGTTGACTCTTGCAGTTTCTGCCAAGGGTGGATGCACCGGAGATGGGGGTGGCAACTGATCCACCGGAGGTTCCTCTCTTACGGTGATGGTCATTGGAATCTCTGTCGTTGCACTAGGTTCTGGTCTCCGTCTGCCGCAACTGGTGGATCTGGCAATAGTTACTGTTACTAGTAGTATCACGATTGTGGCGCTTAACCCAAAATTCGTCAGATAGCCGGCACGACTTTCGTCTTCGATGGCAGCACAGCAATACGTTCCGTGTTGTTGAGATGTAGGTCTTTCATCGATTGTAGGGTAAGTATTTCTTCTATGGTCCTGAAGGTTGAGTCAGGTTGCATGATCGGTGGAAGTGGCTTCATGGTAGGGATCTCTTTGGAGATGAAAGTTTGTCTGCCCACGTTGAGTGTTGCATTGTGGTACTGGACGATGAATGTCCCCGTTAGATTCATAGCCTCGTTGTCCACGAAGATGGTTCCGCTGAATTGATTTAGCAGCAAAGTGCCTGGAAGGATTTCTTCTATTGTTGGGAGGTGCCTATTATCAATTTCTGTGCAGTTCGAAGGGCGGCTCTTGAGTAAATTATCAATACAATTTAAATTACTTAGGTCTATTACATTTCTACTACTACAAATAGTTAGCTTACTCCTAGATAAACATTTTTGTTTTATCCCGTATGTAATCTTTTCGCATTGCAAAATATTTTCGAATGGTAATTTCGTGATTAGATTTCCTCTTTTTACGGGTTTTAACATAACAGTGTTACATAGTTCTGATTTTGTATCAGGAATACTAATAATATAAAGGAGGGTTGAATTACTAGCTGCAATTTTAATTTCTGAAAAGTCTATTGCTTCTTCTAAATTTAAATAGGGAACATTATTGTCTTCAAATAATTTCTTTACTATATCCATCTCATGGTTTGATAGAATAAATGAATTTACAATATTTGCTTTTGCCCAGTGTAAGGCATAATCTACATTTAACATCTCCTCTTTTACTAATTCGAGTTTGTATTTTATAATTCCGATTAATCCTGTTTTTCTATCTTCACTAGTATTGTATGCTTCCAAAATTTTGTTTGTAACCGTGGTTATGTTGTTTATCCTATCTATAATAGATTTACTTATTTATAACTACCTGCTTATTATTGTTTCCTAAAACATTAGTAAGTTTTGGCTTCAATATTTTGAAGTCGTCATGGTCTGGGCTGCCAGCCAGCCATTTCCATGCGCTCCCTATAAAATTAAGTGACCTTTTCGCTTTCGCGTTGGGTTTTAGCCGGTCGATTAGAGTTTTAATTTTCGAAATTTCGTGGGATATGAATGGGTACATGGGGTGGCTCGTCTCAACATCTTTCCCTAAGTGTATTTCTAATTCGGTAAGTATTTTATTATAAGATTCTAGGTCGATGTCGTGAATTAACTTTAATGTTCCTGTTTGTATTTTCGAAACCCCTGTGCTTAGCGCGATCACTTTAGAATTCGAGTAATCCAAAATCTTCACTTCTGCGGAGCAGTGGCCAGAAAGAGCCTGGAAGGGAAATATTAACTTTTAATATTACCTTTATGAACAATTTTTCCGGATTCTGTTAAAATGGTTTTGGAGTTATTTTCTTTCACTATTTCTTGTTTATACCTAGGGGATAGTTTATTTATTTATTTATTCACAGATTCATCAAATAACTGACTAATAAAAATACATATAAAAATAACATTGACCCTAACGAAGCCGACCCTTAACTTGATATCGTGTTAAATTAAAATCGATATTAGGGTAATTGGCGTTGAAAGAGCGCGACATTGAAGATTTAGGCTCATTAAAACCGTAATTGGTGCGGTGGTGAGGAACATGGAGGAAGTCGTGGGTCCTCAGAGAGCGCGGAGGAACTGAGATGCGAAATTCGCTAAGTAACTCAGGAGAGTTAGTAGCGCCACGAATACAATCAAACGCAAAAACAGTTCTAGCGGTGTTCCGCCTATTCTCCAAAGATTGGAGACCAATAAGCTTAAGCAGGTCAGGGGACGAAGGAAAATGGCGGCTATGGTCCCAAGGAAGACCACGCAGAGCGAACCGCAGGAACCTGCGTTGAACCGCTTCAATTCGACCAATATGACATTCATAGAAAGGAGACCAGATCGGGCTAGCATATTCTAAAATTGGTCTGACGAACGTACAGTAAAGCAGTCGAGAGACATATGGGTCATCAAACTCCTTAGACCATCGTTTTATAAAACCCAGTGCAGCGTTAGCTTTGCTGACTATTAGGTCGATGTGACCCTCGAACGAGAATCTGGGATTGAGCACGACACCTAAGTCTCTCACCTTGTCAAGCCTATCGAGGGGTTGCCCATCAATAGAATAGTCAAAGACCAGCGGATTCTTTTTGCGAGAGAAGGTCATAGAAGTACATTTACTTACATTCAGCGGAAGATTATTAATAGAACACCATTTGTGAACGGCGTCTAAATCAGAGTTTAAAATATCACAGTCACTATAGTCAGAAATAACACGAAAAATTTTCGCGTCGTCAGCATAACAAAGGATTCTCGAACGGGTCATGGCGAAGGAAAGATCATTAATGAAGATTATAAATAATAGAGGGCCAAGGTGACTACCTTGGGGGACACCAGAAGTATTTATAATAGGGTTAGAGAAGCATCCGCGAAAACAGACACTTTGGAAGCGGTCAGACAGATAAGAAGAGATCCAGTCGACAACACGGGAGGGGAAACCAAGGACCGACAATTTATAAACTAGGATGCGATGATCGATCTTATCGAAGGCCTTGGTAAAATCTGTGAAGACACAATCGATCTGCTTACCAGATTCAATAGCGGGTAGGCAGTAATTGGAAAATTCCAACAGATTGGTAACGGTGGACTTACCTTTCATAAAGCCGTGTTGAAAAGGCAACAGAAAAGGTTTACAATGGAAATAAAGTACTTCACAGACAAGGGCCTCAAAAAGTTTAGCAATGTGACATAGCTTCGCAATAGGCCTATAATTGGAAATGTCGGATTTATTACCCTTCTTGTGTAGGGGGATAATGGTAGAGAACTTCCAAAGTTTAGGAAAGACACCAGAACACAGAGATAAGTTAAATAAATAACAGAGAAGAGGAACAATAACAGAATCACATCTCTTCAAGAAACAGGACGGGATACCATCCGGGCCACTCGAGAAGTTGTCAGAAAGACTAGAGATATGCTTATAAATAATGGTATCCTCAAAGAAGAGGTCGTTAAGATGAAGAGAGGTTGGCGGAAGCTTCGTCAGATGAGTAAAATCCTTAAATCTAATATCACAGTCAGAGTTGCTGAATGCAGTTTTGAAAAAGTCGGCAAAAAGGTTGGATATAATCGCAGGATCACTGCTGGTAACGGAGCCGTAGGAGAGGGAAGATGGATAACCGTCAGAATTGCGTTTGGAGTTGACAAACCGCCAGAACTGTTTCGGATTGTCATGCAAGCATGATTTTACACTGTTAATGTACAAACAATAAGACGCATCGATGGCAGTAATAAATTGATTACGCAGTTCGCTGTATACTACAAAATCGTGATCACTCCGAGAGCAACAAAACCTCCTCCAAGCCTTGCTTTTCAGGTTCTTTAAATGTCTGACAGTGCTATTGAGCCACGGCTGATGCCCGTTTGATATACCAGACCTTTTAACAGGGACACAAACCGCAAAGCACGATGAGATTTTGTCATAAAAAACTTTAACAGCTTTTTCAATATCACACTCGTTCAGGACGCCACTCCAGTCACAATTGGAGAGCCATTGATTAATAAGGGAAAAGTCGGCTTTTTTAAAGTCATAAGAATAATTACATGGTGCAGAAGAATTAACAAAAACAGGGTCGAAGGAGTATAAGACGACGAGCGCTGGGTGATGAACAGATTCCGGTAGCAAAGGCGCAGAACAGCGTTTAGTCAATGTCCCGTCGGAGTCAGTAGAGAAGACGAGGTCCAAAAATCTGTTGTTGTTGTTGGCAATGGCGTTGCACTGGGACAAACCAGCAGATGCGATGCCATCCAGGAAAGTCGAGATATGTTGCGGAGTTGACACTACATTAGGAAGTAGGGAATGGTCCTCCGAGCGCAGCCAAGTAACAGTGGGCAAATTAAATTCGCCAAGTAGCAAAAACTCGTCAGAAAAAGGCAAATCACCGGAAAGCTCGTCAATAAAAGATGAAAGTCTTTCGAACACCTCGGACGGAGAGTTTGGAGGAACGTAGACGGTGATAATGAAAATCCTTTTATGTGGAAGGCGTACAGCAACACACAACAGTTCGAGGCCAGAGAGATGTGTGGTATCGATAATATCGCAGGGCAGGCTGCGGCGGACGGCGCACAAAACTCCGCCTCCCACAGGAGCATCAACTGTCCGATGGCGGTCACATCTAAATACTAAGTAGCTAGAATCAAAAAGTTCAGCGTCCATGAAGCCTCCATTGAGCCAGGTTTCGGTCAAGCAGACCACGTCGAAACAAGAGCTAGATGAGCTAGTATACAGGCGAGTCGTTTTAGAGCGGAGCCCTGTTACATTGGCATAGTAGATGGAGACCTCCTTGATGAGTTTTTTGAGGACAAAGGGGCTCCAGCACGCCCACGAGGTAGGAATTCCCGAACGATGGAGCCAGAAGGCCAGATACTGGAGGACAGAATAGCATCAAAGAGATGGTCCGGAGCAAAAATTTTAAAAGAGGCTGTAAATGTACGAATGCCTTGTCCGTGCGCAGAGCCCAGCTTTTTGCAGGCAATGGAATCGCAAGCAGCTCCCAGACTCGATGAGACAAGGTGGACAATATCAGCTTCCGACGTGTCCGGGTGGATCCTGGAGACGAAGATAACACGTGGACGTTGCGCAGGTCGCAACGAAATAGTCTTCCCAGGAACCTCCAAAGCAGCATCAGTATGCAAGGAATCAGCACACAAAGGGCGAGAACTTATTTTGGGTCTCAGAGAGGCGGTGTTAACTGGAGCAACCTCAGCGTGAGTAGAGGGGTCCTCAGTTATGCCATTACCAGGAACCTCCGGACCCAGATGTACATCATGCAGTCGCCGTTGATCCCCCTGAGAATTAGTTCCCGAGTCTTGAAGCGAATTGAGTAAGGGAGCTTTCGGGATCATCGAGTTCGAGTTAGTATGCCGGGCGCCGCGACGAGTTCCTTTACGGTAGGTACGCCTTTTAGGTGCGGAAAGAGTAGGGTCAACAGCCTCTGATTCCGGCTGTGAAGAGTTAGCAGTCAGAACAGCATCAGGTGCAGGAGAAGTTGAAATAAGAGCGTCCTTAGATTTCTCCATCAAGCCCGTCACGCCTGAAGCAATATGATTCATGATGTCATTGTTCTTACTTACAGTTGACGACAATGAAGATATGTCGGTTTTGACTTGCTTGATACTGTAACGAAGGTCATCCATCGAAGGCAGGATTGGTGCCAGACTCAAGTTTGATGGAGAAGAAGCCAAGTCGATAGTAGAAACCGAAGAGTACAGTTCATCCAACGTAGAGGACATCATGGAAACCTTCGTAGAAAGCTGGTGCGACCTCTCAAGCAAAGATTCAGAGCTAGCGTTGACGGCACTCGTCAGGGAAACCAATTTGTCAAGCTTATCATTTGCAGCGGCAATATCGTCGGATAAAGTTTGAAGGCACGGCAAGCTAAACGAGAGCTGGTGAATTTTATCGAGAGTGAGTGAGTGATTGTGACAAATTGTGTTCGTTAGGGCTTTTAACATACGTAAGACGTGATGGGGCTTAGCGTCCAAGCATTCATTACAGGTAGTAACCCTTGTAGAGTCCGAGGAACGAGTAGGACGCTTTAAACAGCTAGAGTGAAAAAGCCCATCACAACAGTCACAAACGATGTCGTCAGGTGTAGTGATTAAATTGCAAATCTTACAATAAGCCATCGTTAAATAAAATAAAATAAAAGCACACACGAAATACTAATAAGTACACGGGAGTCACTTCAATTACGGACGCGAATGTCGAAAGTCACAGATTGCATAAGTTCAGGCGATAGTCAAAGAACAAAAAGCCAGAGGACTATTGGCAGAAACCAGTGTACATAGCTGGATTAATTGTAAACAAAACGGTGAGCCACCGATAAAGTCAGCGCGGGAAACACTTAAGCACGGAAAAAAAAACAGAATGATGGCAAATAAAAATGAAAAATGTGCACCGTGGAATAAAGACGAAATAGCACAGCGACGCACAAAAATAAATAAGAGTAAAATTAATAAAATTAATAATTGGACTGCACAACAAGATTACGCGGATGGCAAAAAATATCACAGACCACGTATCACAGCGAAGGAAACCCACAAGAGGGGAATCAGTCAAACGAAAGCACACAAAAAACTGATAAAAAGAAACAATTCAGTCACCGAGTCAATGTTAATTTCACTAAACAAATGTAGTACACCCTGGTACAGCATAAAAGAGTCAGGAAGAAAAATAATACGCGAAAATAAAATAAATTAAATTAAAATTCACACGAGCCACCAAAAGCGTGTATCACCTCGACTATTACTATTTAATGTTTTTAGACCCTATACGTTTGTTCAGTTTAACATAGACAGTTTCACCGGGGGTGTAATCTTTTATCGGATGTCTTTTTTTATTTTGGTTTTTCATGTCTGCTTCCTGTTTCCGTCTTAAGCTAAGGTCACACATTGCAATTTTTACCTTCCTGCAGCACAAAAAACTGCGAAAGTCGTGGGTTGCAATGTGTGATTGCGGCTGCAACCATAAAAGCTGCGCACGTAGCTTTACTGCAGCGGCTACCAGCAGTTTTAAAAGCTGCAATGTGTGATCGGAGACAGAGCGAATTGCAGGTGCAGTAAAATAATATTCAACCGGCTGAAACTTTTGCTGCGGCTTAGCTTGCAGTTTTTTCCATTTTCAGTCCATATAATTTTTTCTAAACCATATTCGAAAATTGTTATACATATCTTTTCGGCATAATTAATAAATTTGTATTTGGCTGTGTATCGGTCGTTATGCTCTATCATTTTGCATTTTTCCTTGCAAATTTACAATGTTCCATAAGTTTCAATTATTAGTTATTTTATTAATATATCTACTCTAGATCTAATAAAATATACATACATATATGGAGCCGAACCATAGTAAAGAATCTGCAATTTATTTATTTATTTATTTAACGCCAATCGGCTTTATTCAACTACATATGTATATGTTACATACATATTTCAAAAAATAGTACTAATGATATAATTCAGTTCTGATATTAATTAGATATTAAGGAAGACTACAATAAAGTTGCTTACACTATATACAAGATATGTAATTAAATATATAATAATAAAAACGTTATTCTGTCCGTTATTATTGACTTTAGCTCAGATCTTTTACATATTCTCACCAATCTATAAAATTTATCTTGATGACACAAAAAATGCTCTATAAGTCGATAATTGACAATTAAAATGCACCTTGACATTTTTTCAATTTAAAAGGAAGTTTTTTAAGATATCTCAACAAACTAAAAAGTGAAATGTAGCTTCCAAGTAGATATAAATGATATCAATTGGATTTTTCATTACAAAATTATACTTTTTTTTTTAAAATTCGAAGAGTAAAACATTAATATTTTTAACCTTCTATTTGGATCATAAGGATTTGAATTTCGTATAAAATGCCAATTGAATGTAATTCCAATGAATTTTGATAGTTGCAGTATATAAACTTTATCACTCAAACGTAATTCATGCAACAAACAATTCAGTGCCCCGGTTTTTTCTCTATTAGCAATCCAGGGTTTCACCCAACAACTTCCTTTTCTTTTATTATCTGTAATTTTTTTATGCAAAATTACTGTCAAACAGGCCGCGGCTAGCACTTCTGGATCGTCGAAGTAGAACATTTCGGCTGTAGACTTTAAATTTTCACTGCAGACTGCGATCGAAGGGGAGGCTCGGTTGCGTGATGTAAAAACTGCACTTCACTGTGTGAACAGTTTTGCAACTTTTTTTAAAAAAACTGCAGATATTGGGTTGCGCGCAATAAAAACTGCAGGTTGCAACAACCAAGTGTGAACGGATCATGCAGCTTTTACAGCTGCAACCTAAAAGCAGCGCAGTAAAAACTGCAATGTCTGACCTTAGCTTTAGTCTGTCGATGTTATCTCTTCTGGCTTTTTCGAAATCTTCGGGGTTGGTGCTAATATTTCTTCCGAAGAAAACCTCGAGTGCTCTTCTCGCCGTAGTTGAGTGTATAGAGTAATTATATTCGTAGACGGCTCTGTCGAGAAGCTCTGGGAATGTTCTTTGGATACCATCGGCTTTTAGGCATCGGATAATTTCGGTCAGCGTCGAATGAAATCTTTCGACTTGTCCGTTGACTGAGCTAGTATGAGGGGGTGTTTTAAAGACTTGGATATTAAGTTGATCCTGAAGGCCCATTACTGCCCTCTTTAACTTGAGGCAGATACTGCTCTCATTTATCACTCTTTAATTGCAGATACTGCACTTTCTCATCACTTTAATTCAATAAAGATTGACTCACTTCACTCCTTTTCCAATTAATTCAAGACTTAATCCTCGTAAATAAATACTTCTTTCTTTCAATATTTAAGCTATTTAATTTTAATTTAAATAGATAGCATTACATATTTTCCACCGGAAGTTTTTTATCAACTAACTTGAACAGAATATTTTTTCTCACTGAAACAATATAAGTCCATAGCTATTACTACTTTTTAAACGCCTTCTCGCTTTTCGCTTTTCCAATAATTTTTTAAAGTATAATTTCAAACCTACTCTACTCTTTCCAATACACTCATAACATAACCAATTTAAACAAATCAAATAAAGCCCCGCGACGGAAACAAAGTCTAACACGGAAACACAATCCATAACATCGACCACCACAATCCTTTACCATGAAAAGGATTGAGGAGGAATTCAGTGATTTTTCGTTATCAATCACGATTATCTTGGGCACACCGAACGAGAAGAGTAATTCACGCAGTGGGGTTTTTATTTCTTCAATCCCTTTGGATTTTATTATCTTTACCTGCGCGTATTTTGAAAACTTATCTATGGCCGTTAATACTAAGTTTTTCTCGGCAGAGTAAATGTCTATATGTACTATTTCTCCCGGATACTGTGGGACTGGTGTCTCCTTTAGCTCGGGTTTGTTTGGGTGTCGATCGTATTTCTGCTCTTTGCAGATTTTACATTGTTTTACTAGATTAATTCTCGAATTCATTTGGGGAAAGTAAAATTTTTCTAAGAGCTGGAATTTGTTTTCTCGCGCGTTACGGTGTGCTCTTCCGTGTACTTTTAGTATTTCCTCGTTTTGTTTGTCTGTGCCTACTAGATCTTCTACTTGAACTTGGGTAAACGTGGTTTTGTAGTTTCCGAAATGAAGGGGATACAGTTCTTGGATTTTACCCATTATAGGCTCTGGAGTTAGCAAGCCGTTGATCACGCTGGGGTTTAGATATTTTTTTAGGATTGAGATCAGCTTTGCATCCGAATACTCAGGTTGTGTGAAGATGTGCCTATGGTAGGTAGGGAATGGAATTTTGAATTGGTAATTAGTTTCGTTTCCTATTTTAATTATCAGCTGATTTTTAAAAACATTTATTGGGGCTTCGGAAGTAGGTATGAGGTTGTGATCAGAGCTATCGCTACTATGTTGTGTTCCGGTAAGAGAATTGATTGGGGCTGTTTGCGGAGGTCTTGAAAGGGCGTCTGCCACAGCGTTCGTCTTCCCAGGCTTGTACAGTAATTGGTAGTTGTACTCCTCGAGTATCGCTTTCCATCTCTTAATTTTGTTGTTATTGTTCTTATTACTCAGAGCATAAGTTAGCGGTTGGTGGTCCGTAAATATCTTCACTTTCGCTGTGCCGTACAGGTAGTTTCTAAGAGTGTTAAGGGCCCATATTATAGCTAGCATTTCTTTCTCGTTCGTCGCATAGTGTTCTTCTGCCTTGCTAAGTGTTCTGGAGATGAATATTATGGGTCTGTCTTCCTGTGCTAGCACTGCGCCGATTGCGTAGTCCGACGCGTCTGTAGTGAGTTGGAACTCTTTGCTAAAATCGGGGTAGGCTAGTAACAGATCATCTGATATTAGGGAATTTTTAATTTTCTTGAATGCTTCCATGGCTTCGTCATTGAGGTGAATAGCCTTTTTGCTTGAGAGGTTTTTTGAGATTCTTCCTCCTTCCCCCCTTAAGAGGACTGTAAGGGGCTTCGCTAGGTTCGCATATGCTTTAATGAACCTGCGGTAGTACCCTGAGAGACCGAGAAAGGAACGAAGATCTTTTAATGTTCTAGGGGGTGGAAAATTTATTATGGCCTCGACTTTTGCGGGATTGGTTTTTATACCCTCGGCTGAAATAACGAATCCCAAAAATTCAACTTCTTTGCGTAGAAATTCGCATTTATCAAGTTGAACTTTCATGTTGGCGTTCTCAAGCGTCTGGAAAATCTTCCTAATATTTTCGAAGTGTGTGTCTTCATCTTTTCTGAAGATCACGATATCGTCTATATAGACATAACAAATTTTTCCGATTCTCTCAATATATCATCGAGTGCTCTTTGGAAAATTGACGGCGCGTTCTTTAAGCCGAAAGGCAGCCTAGTGAATTCGTATTTTCCGTTGTTCACGGAGAAGGCTGTTTTTTCAATGTCTGTTTCTCTGAGTGGAATTTGATGGAACCCACTCTTGAGATCTATGACGGAAAACCATTTGCTTTGGCCTAATTGCGACAAAACTTCGTTTATTTCCGGAATGGGGTATTTATCGGCAACGGTGACCGTATTTAGCTTTCTGTAGTCTACCACCATCCTGTACTTCTTCTCTCCCGAGGCATCTAGTTTTTTGGGCACTATCCATACGGGTGAGTTGTATGGGGACCTGGATGGTCTAATTATCCCGTCTTTTAGGAGTTGTCGCACTTGTTTTTCCACTTCATCTTTGAGGGCCATAGGGTAGGGATAAAATTTTGAGTACACCGGATTGTCTGAGGTTGTTCGTATTTCCCCTTTTACGACGGTAGTAAAAGTCAATTTTTCGTCCGGATCGGAAAAAAGTTTAGAAAATTCTTTGGCCAAGTTATTTATTTTTTTGTTGTTGTAAATTTAAGTGGTCAGTTCTAATGTCTATATTGTTTATTGCCGTGTAGGCTTGTTGCTTGATTTTGATTTTAATCTTATTTTTTATTACCATATGTCTTTTGTATAAATTACAGCGGACAAATCTTTGAGGCTACCGTTGCCCAAAATAGCGTGGAAAGACTTCAGAGAATCTAATAAGAAAAACTTTATATTTGTGTCTTTAAGACCAAATAAATTTACAATGGTGTGGTGGCTAACTTTAGTGCGTCCTGCTATAGAACTTGCATAGAAGGTTTGTGAATTGGGGATAGGTTTCGGGACGAGATTTGCCTGGATATAGTTCTTGTTGGATCCGGTATCGATAAGTATCTTTAGCATTTCGCCGCTCCTCGTTCTGCACTCGAAGTAGGGCAGTGAGGAGCAGTTTAATCTAAAAAATGAATATCCGTAAAATCGGCGGGCTCCATCTCTGTGGTATTATCCGCGTACTGCTCTGCATATTCGGCCAATGACTGGTCATATTTCTCGTCTTCATATTCTTGGGCTTGTTCGTAGGTATAGTCGATTTCGGCGGGATTGATCTCTTGTGTCTCCGTGTGGAAATTACGTTGAGCTTTATTAGGCACGGCTGGTCCTGGGAGATTTGGTGAGGGTCTTTTTCCGTACATCGGATTTTGGGGTGGCCTATTTATGTAGTTGATTCTCCGCGATTGTAGGCTTTGATCAACATCCATCGGCTCAGGCCTTGGCTGGGGTTTAGGTGCGAGCGGACGAGGTGGTTGGGGTTGAATAGGACGGTTATTTGAGTGGAATGGGAGAGGCTTGTGCAGATTCTGAAAGTTTGGGTTAAATGGAGGTTGGGGTAGATATGCTAATTGCGGGTGAAAGGGTGGTCTGCTTACATTCGGGTTAGGTTTGTTATAATTCATTGCGCTCTTACGCGGCGGTGGTACGGGTGCGTCGTGCTTTGCATTGAGGATGCCGTAATACTTGGGCGTTCCCTTGATATTGTCGTACAGCCGTAGGATCCGTTCTACGCTTTTTTTCCACGAATTGAATTCTCCTGGTTGACCAGTGAATTCTTTTAGGCATCTAACAACGTCTGGTATTTTATCTAACTCCCCTAAGTTATCGCGATATTGTGGGTGGATAACTTGGTCTGTTCCGGTAAAGTGATCGGAATTGGGGTTTATTATGGAGTTCACGATATGTCGCCCTTCGTTTTGAAAGATGCGATTAACTATACCAGTTACGAGTCTGTCAAGGGATTCGGGAGTGTGGGTTTGTGTAGGGGGTTGTGAGGTTGTGGCCTGTGTTTGGGCAGGAGTATTCTGCTCCATCGTATTTAGAACAGCCGGTCTGATTAAATTGTTGGGATTACTCATTGCGAAAAGGGAGTGGTATTCGAATGGAAGCTGAATTTAATAAAAGTTTTTTTGAATTTGTTATGTTTCTGTTAGAGAGAGAGAAACAAAATCTTTCGGGACCTGATTAAATCGTTATTCTATTTGAAAAAGTTTTTGTTCCTCGGAAGCACTTTTCGTAAATTTATGGAAGCAATTTGCAATTTTAGTTTTGCTTCTTTTACTTAAATTATCAGACTATAGGTAAGCTCTTTCTCTCGGGTTTTTTTCTCCGATCTATTATTTTTTTTTTTTCGCAAATTAATTGTTTAGCTGTTTAACAATTTATCTAATTATTTTCTTATTCACTTAAAAATTTTCTTTGACAATTCTTTTTAACAATTTCGCATTTACACTTCACTTGATAAATTTTCGGTAGAATGACTTATAGAAACTAAATTTATGACTTACAGAACTAATTGAAGTTTGGACGGCATATCCCGCGTAGAGTGGCTGCTAACTTCTGTTAACTCCTGTTCCTCCGTGAATACGGCTACTGAGGGGCCTTCTTTCCTCTAGGCGGTGGTGGTTCGGGACCCAGGTGTATCGTTCCTTCCAGTTGATGTGGTGCTGCTTGAGGACCTTTAGCTGGCTGAAGACGATGTGGTTTCACTTTCTTGTAGGCTCGTTTGATGCGGCGACACTTCTTGAGGGTCTGTTGCACTACACTTAGTCTCACACGATCGCGGTGCTACTTTAGGACGTTTGCGAAAACTAGAGATTTTTATCTCTTGCGCGGACTACTAGCTTACAGTGATACCGAACTACCCGGTCCCTGCTCGGGCGCCAGTTAAATTTTTATGGGTTTTCTTATATAAAAAAACACAACTTATTTTTTTCCAGTCAGCTTAGACTGATCTTTATTGCTTCAAAGCTCGAACCAAACTTAAACTACTTATTGCTAATTACAAATATTTATTAATTTGCTCGTCGAATGGTGATCGAATGGTGCTAGCGTCAGCGTCTGGGTTGGTTCCGCCGAAAGGTGTTCCGCTCAGCATACGGCGTAATTAGGTTGCTGATTTCCCAACAGGTTATTGGTCGCATCAAATTTCTGGATTTCGTGCAAGCTGCTGTTGTAGGCACGTGAACGCAATCTCAGCGTGAATTGCGTTAACTTATACTTTCTGCTCTCCTATTTTATGTCTACATGAAAGATACCATTTCTTAGGTCCAATGTGGTAAAAACTCGAGCACTATGTAGGTTCTCAAGGACCTCTTCAATTAACGGCAATGGATAGCGATCTTTGATAATTTTCTTATTTAGTTGACGGTAATCAATGCATAACCGACTTGATCCATCTTTCTTTTTCGTAAGGACCACAGGACTCGCGAAATCAGAACGACTTTCTCTAATGATACACTCGTCCAACCAAGCTTGAACTTGACCCTCTACTTCTTCCTTTTTTTTGGGTGCTATTCTTCGCGGTTTCTGGTAAACTGGACGTTCATCTTCTAGGCAAATCATCATCTCTATACATGACTTTCCTTACTTAGCGGGATGATAATTTCGACAAGGGACTTTATTTCCCTTTTAAAATTTTGGTTCTCGATGCTTTCAAATATATCTGTTTTGGCTTCTTTAACTAATTGGACAATATCAAATTTTTTCCCAAAACTTATCTTCTTTTTCTTCTTTGCGCGTATTGTTCAGTTTAATTTTACTTGGCGTAACTTTTCCGCCTTTTAAGATTAACTCCGTTTCTAGCAAAATACAGTCCGTTGCAAAGCTATAGCCGCACCCCGAAAAAGTGCGGTAGAGTTATTTTGAATCGAGAGGGGAAAAATTTTTGTTTATCACAAGTATTGCTGAGTCAAGTAGTCTCGGGTCATGCAAAAAGAATTTCCACGTGGATGCAACAGAACGAGTAAAATGGTAAAATAATGGAAAAGTTAGGAAAATTGGTGTTGCATTGTTATAGCCGCACTTAGAATTTAATTATTTTTCCACCTACAGTTATTTCAAAAAGATCAATTATAATCAATAGCACGGCCACTGTTTACTACTACATGCAGATTCCTTTTCGGCATAGATTCCACATATGGTTTCAGTTTTCCTGGTGTCAAAGAAGTCCAAGCTGTCTGAATGGCATCTCTGAGTTCATGAACTGCGCTGAACTGCTTTCCGTCCTGTAAACTCTTCTGACCAGCCAGTCCCAGATGTTCTCCATAGGATTCAGATCGAAAGAACGTGCTGGCCAGTCAAGAACTCTGATATTTTATCTTGGAAAACAGTTCTTAGTTGAATTTCTTACATGTATCCTGGCATTATTCTGTTGAAAGATCAAATTTTCTTCAGGATAACGCCTAATGTATCGACGTAATTTTGAGAAAAGACCTCCTGGTATTCGACACTGTTCATCCGACTGGACGGAAAAGCAAATTCGAGCGGCCCATGGCTACTAAACGCCTCCCAGACCATTAAAGATCCAGCCAAAAATTTCTGGTTTGGAAATAACGTGGCTCCTTGCGCAAATCCCGGTACTGTTTAATTGCACCTTTACAAGATGAAACCCGATGCAAGTTCCTTGTCGACTATTCGGTCCATCACCGCTGAATCTCTATGTCCGAACCGCCTATGGCACTGATGTTGCCAATTTAAATGATGACCCTCTGATGATTTTTTCTTCAATTTAAGATGATAAAGGCTCCCAGAACAACCGCCAGTTGCAACAATTTTTCCAGATGAATTTGCAATAAGGCAACCTTGAGCATCAAACTTGACCGCAAAACCCCGTCGCACCAATCCGCTGACGGAAATTAGACTCTCTTCCAGGTCAGGTACAAACAAAACATCGTGAATCGTGATCCTTACACTGTTCCCTCATTCTGACCATAGACAATACCCTCGCCGCGACCAGCTATGGAAATCAGCCTTCCATCTGCCAGAGTAATCATTGACCCATTAGACTCATTTAGTGAACTGAAAAACTGCCGATCACTTGTCATGTGCGAACTCGCACCGCTGTCTATTAGCCACGGGACTGCCCCGTTCTGTCCTGCAACAAAAGCTACGTTTGTCACTTCCTTGACCCTCGCTCGATGACTCTCTTTTCTGCCGCTTTTCTTTTTAAATGATTGGATTGATTTTAAAAGAATCCGATGAACTGGCCCACGTTTCTGCTAAAAAAACTATATCAGAATTGCTTATAATTGGATCGACAGTTACGTCATCTATGTGTTTTCTTAAAGATTGTACGTGTGATATATTACTTGAATGTAGTTGAGTGGCCTTTCTACGCGAAGATGTCTGAAAACAGGTACCAACGGATTTTGATGTAAGCGACACATTTCTATAGCGACTGGACTTGTTTCTGATGGAGGAGAAGAATTCGGGAATTCTGTACCACTTACAGGGATTATAAACAATCCTTTTGAAGTTCTCGCTCTAGAACATGCCACGTAAAGCATTGATCTTTTAAAGTTAGAACTTAAATGGACCACTACTTTATCCATCGTAGCTCCTTGGCTCTTGTGAAATGTTATCGCCTCAGCCGGAACCAAAGGGAACTGCGTTCGGCGGATTTGCAGATTCGATGCTTTCTACTTCTTAATAATGTAAGAAACACATTCTAAAGGAGTCCAGTTTTCTGTAGCCTCCTTTGAACAGATCTTCTTTTATTTTGGTCTGCTTTTATGTCATCCAGTTCTAACCACAGTCTTAGTGGTCTTCTTTCTCCCGTTACTTTATTAATACCATAGTCAATGGCTCTCAATCTGCCAGTAGTCCCGTTTACCGGGCCATCTTCTGTATCCACGTTTACAGTTATCATGTACCTAGCTGATATTTTTAGATTCAATTGCTTAGGTAATCCGTATGTTTGAGCGGTAGGTAAAGATGAAATCGTTTTTAAGGCGCGATTTTTAGCCGATTGATTCGGTTCTCCGAAAACTTCATCCAAGGCATCAATGATGGCGCCTTCAGTGACCATTCCGTTTAAAACTCTTTCGTTATGCGCGTTAACTAAAGCATTACTGCTAAATAAATGCACAGCATCTTTGGCGTCTGTAGGTAACTCGTTGATTTTGAAACATCTCTCATTCATTAACTCCAGGTCTGCAGACGTCATGCTCCCAGAAGCTAGATTGTTTAATGCAGTTGCAAAATTTAAGTCGTTTTTTTGCCGCATTATAATTTTTAATTCGAATAATTTAAATAAATTCCACAAAGATGGGCCTGCTAGTGATGCAATGGTTTTACCAGTTAAATTTTGAAAAATCCAGTTGTCTCCGACTGGAGGTAATTGACGCATATCACCAACAGCAATAATTGATATACCTCAAAATAGAGATGTTGTTTGGAATATTTGCTGTAAACGGCGATTGATTTGATTAACTAGTTTTGAACCAACCATAGAAATTTCATCAATTATGATTAGTTTTAGATGAGCTAATTTGCATGCGAGTGTATTTGACATCGAAGCTGATAATTCAGGCATAGTGTGGCCAAATTGATTTATAGGTAAAGAAAAAGCACTATGTAATATTTGACCGCCAATTCCGAAAGCCGTCTTTCCTGTTGGTGCAGTCAAAAGTATTTTGATATCATCTGGGTTCGACCCAGGAGATGAATTGAAAACTCTTGTCAAACATTGAAATAAGCTGGTTATGAGTAAGCTTTTTCCTACTCCTGCTCCACCACTTAAAAATAAATAAACTGGCTTCCATTCAGGATCGTGATTATTATTAAAATACTGTAAGACATTAATCAAAAAGTCGCGTTGGTCTACATTTAATTTTCGAGTTAGTTCCAAATACGCTTCTTCAGATATAAGGACAGGTGCAACAAATGTAGCAGGTTCACCTTGGTTTGGTCCAGATTTTCCCCCAGGCAAAATATCATCTGCAACACCTGCAATTTGGTCTTCGTACTCATAACCCTCTAGAGGCCTTCTGTTTCCCTGACCCACAGCCACCTTTTCACTTTCTTCACTTTCTACCTCAGCTTGCCTTATTGCATCTAGAAGGGCTTCAAACTCTTCAGCACCTCCGAGTTGATTAAAAGCGATACTGTTTGATCGTATTGTGTCAGCTGCTAAATGGAACTTGGGTTCTAAATTAAGTGAATCTTTCAAAAGTTCTTCTTCATTTATCCAAGGTAGATATAACATTAGTTGGTCTCTATAAAACTGTTCCGAATCTGTGGTACGACTGAAACGGCAAAACCGGATAACTCGGAGCTTCTGTCTACGCCTTATGTAACCATCATTGTTTAACAGAGTTATGCAATCACCCACTGTTTCAAAATACGTAGCGCATATATAGGGGTCGCTTTGGATAAGGTGAGCTTTATCAACATAAGACAGCTGTTCTGCTTGCTCCTTAGTTATTTGATCTCCATCCACAGTCTTTTTTAACAGTTTAATTAGTTCAGGCCATTTTGTTTCTGCCGCCGAAAGAGTTACAAAAAGTGTTGGAACACCAAATTGCCTAACCATAGCGAGTAATTTTTTTTTCTCTGCTTCCCAGTGACCCGGCGAATTTTTTATTCCTTTTAAAACTCGATATCCGTCATCTACTTGAACCAGACTATCAACGTAAGCAGAATCTAGCATATTCTCAACCAAAATAGGTTCCCCAGTTCGATTTTTCTTTCGAAGACACATCGCAATACTATTTTCCACTCTGATAGTTTGTTGCTTTTTCAAAGCAGTAAATAGATAATCAGGGCGGACGGCACGACGATCTTCTCGAGATATTTCTGATTTTGTAATGTCCATATGACTTAGTTTTACCTTAAATTCTCTTTTTTGACCACAATGAATTTTTACAAAAGCTAATTCTTCAATGTGTTCGTCGAAAATGAGAGATAGCGGCCGTTTTCCTTCACCTGGTGCAATTATCAAAGTGAAATCTGGATCTAATAGGGTTTCATTACCAGCAGGATTAACATCTTCGTCTTCATTAGTATTCTCATTTTCATTATTCAGCTCATGACACGTACACACATCTTCATTCCTCTCATCATCAAATGACCAGTTCTCATCAATTTGAATGGTTAGATCTTTATAAAGATTACATTGAACCAAGTACTGAGCAGCTTCGCATACTTTTTTGAGTCTAATACGCTCCTTGCGTCCGTATTTGTAGCACATTTTGCGTTTCAGTTCTACTGTAATAACATGCGTATATGATACTGACCTAGGTAATGAAGTAACCATAGTGTTTACTTCAACAGGTACATTTGTTACATTTCTTGCAAGGCCATGCTGATATCCTAAGCCACTTTCCCTTTTAACAATTTTTATGAAAATATGTCGAGCACATACTAGGCGTTCTTCGAGAGGAGTAAGATCTTTCAAGACGTCAGGTATTTCAGGAAATATCAACCCATTTGCTCTGGCTAAACGAGGAACTTTGAAACATCGTAAATCTGTTGCGCATGTGTTACAGAAAGAACCTTTATCTGCCTCTGGATGGGGATGGAATATTTGTGACAAATAGTCATCGGCATATTTATAACTTTTTAATCTCAATGAAGATTTTGAAATAAATTTTATACTCTTTTTATGCCACAAACGTTCACAACAGTGACATGGGTTAGAATGCCCTTCTTGTACTGTAGAAATATATTCTTGACAAACTGCTTCCCAGTTGGACATAAACCTTTCTTTACGGGACTTGGCTGCATTTTGTTCATTAATGCGATAATCTGCATCTTGACGAGCATCACGATGTGCTAGAGTATTTCCTATTTGCTCTGCTTCGCGGTAGTCAGGCTCGAGTCGAGCAACACGATGAGCTGCTGTATTTTTTTGCTGTGATGATTTTGACCGTTTTTTAAATAAAGACCTATCTTTTTGAGTTTGCAATCTGTCCCTTTCCATTTCCTTCAATCTTATTTCCGGTTTGTTTCCCGACACCCTTTTTTGTTCAGCTTTAGTAATTTGCTTTTATTGTATATTTTTTACCACAAAAATGTGACGCTAAAGATTCCCAATCAATAGTAGAGCTTGTTCATCAGCGCACGGTCAGAAGGGAAGGAAGCTAACTGAACTCAGCCTAGGAAACGCTAGTCGAGAAATTAGTTCCTTGAGGGAAATGGTTTCTGGTAATCAAGAAAAATCTTGAATAATGGTTGGAATGGGAATAATTTATTTTATCTTCATTGGGCTATTTATAATAAATTAATAACCTACTTACAGAATAACAACACAAAGAACTTACAAATAATTACCTAATAATAATATTCCGGCAACGCCGCTGTTATGTACGTTCAGCTGGTGCACCTGCCGGTGGCCAGGTCAGCACCCGTAGCGCACGCGCATTCTTGCTGAGCGGGCGACTTTAAGTCGCTCAGCAGACGAGGGCACGGGCGGCTTGCAATGTTGACTAAACATTCTCCCCCGCGTTGATGTATTCGACATCAAGTTGAAAGTCTTCCTTGCTGAGGGTCGTTGGGGTAGGTTGTGGTGATTTTGTTAACCTTGACTCCGATTGCCATCGCTTGTGGATTTCCCTTATGATGATGACAACGACGATTAACACACCTAAGCTAAGGCTGAAATAGCCGACTGCATATTGATGCGTGTCGTGTGTTGAGAGATCTTCCAATGTAACTTCTTCTATCTTCAGGTTTTGAATATCGGATTTTAATTTGCCGAATTCTACTAAAATATGAATATAGCGCAGAAGTGTTTCGTTGGAGAAGTTTTAGATCAGGAATCGTGAAATTCAGTTCATCCGGTAAATTGATGGTCGGCAGAAATGATTCAACATCTTCTGATTCAATGGGTTTGTAGGATTGAATCAATAAGTCATCGTCCTTGATGATGCAGGTCTCGTTTAAAGACAAAACTCCATTTGCTCGCAGTCGTTCGGAATATACCTGATTATTGCAGACGATGTTGTAGACATATTCCTTGTCCAGTGCGACCAACCAACGATTGGGCTGCTGGAGCTGAACCCAAGTTTTAGTCGGACGGGAAATTTTCAAACGGCAATGGTCGTCTAGAACATGATGCCTCATCAACTGAAATTCGCACCGCAAGTCTTCTGATGCCTTCGTGTAAATTGGTCTAAGTTGTTTACACAAATGTTCTCCAGGTTCCGGTTTGATGCATTTTTCAAATTCCACCGCTGTAAGCATGTAAACTGAGTCTCGGTGAAGGTCGGTCATGATGTATTCGGTGGAGGGCTCAATTCTGATGTAGGAATTGTTGACTAGCGTGGGAAATGGAATTAGTTTAAACATTTGAAACTCTGCGGTGATAATCAGCGGAAGATGAATAAGAAATAATGTGGTCCGGGTCGTCACCTTGCACTTCACAATTTAATAAGCTGTAAATGTGTGATGATGACGGAATTCGCACCGCTGATGGTAATCTTGCTTGCAATTCGTCCAGATGCTCAGCTAGTTTCTCCGGTGGCAAAATGAACGGATTAGCCTTGCCGTGGTGTATATCAGTTATGATATCTATGACGGAATTTTGCATTTTCTGGAACTCTGCGATTACCAGTGAAACGAAAACTGACAGCAGCGTAAATGTCCTCGTGATTTTTTCCTGCTTCATTTCCTCTGTGAAATTATTGATGTTGCTGAAAATACCATCCATCTCGTTCTGAAGAGTTATCAGCTGGTTGTTTCTCTCCTCTTCTGATCGTTTCATGATGTTTGTAGTCGCTTCGATGATGGATGTCTGATTTTTGATTAAATCCAAAAGATGATTGGCATTATTTTTGACGCCTTTAATATTCGCCTCCATTTGAGCTGCATACATATTCATCATCTAGAGTTCCGAATAATTTGTTGCCAATATTACCGACTACATTAACAAGGCCTCGTAATTGCCGATGTTTTGGTCCTTCAAATAACAACTAGTTACCCTCCTGAAGTTCGGTAAGTTGATGCTGATATTGTTCCAATATCATATTAAAATAATTGGAATCTACCGCTCTTGATGATAGCATTTTCATTTTATGAACTCCTTTTTGAATAGATTCATACGTCTTCCAATAATTGGTCATGTTGTAGAATACTATCAGCTTCCAGTCATTTACGATTAGTTGTCCTTGACCGAGTTGCTCGAAGTATACCCCTGAATTCTGTGTGATTGGCGTGATTACAAACGGCTCTGTAGAGCTTGCTCCCAATACTGATAGTGGCAGAAAGAAGAAAGCAAGAATTGACAGTAATATAGTGCTTAAGGGAAATCGCGCTCGCTTCCGTGATGAAATTTGTATGTCTTCTGCTGGAGAGTTTCCTTCTGGGCCTGTTTCTGCAACACGTTTGAGTTCCGCCCTTGTTGATTCTGGTTGCTGTCCAGATAAACATCCTTCGATTGGTAGCAGTGCTAAGTTGTGGATAGCGCGTTTATACACTCCTTTAGACGCTTTTACGACAGCTACTCTGACTAGTCCATCTTTGCCCGGAATTGCTTCAATAATCCTACCCATTGGCCATTTTAATGCCGGAATGTTGTCCCCCTTCATGAGTACCATCATTCCAGGCAGTCGCATTATCGCAAAAGATTTCTTCACAAATTCCGCGTCTTGCGATAAATCGTCGTAATGAGCCGATCAAACCTTCTGTTGAAAAATCCGACACAACTTCCATGTGGATTGCCTTTGTCGTGAAGCAACAGTAAACAGCTACATACGGCTTTTGTGGTTTCTTCCCCCTAACATGGTAATGGGTGAGAATTGGACCACAAAAATCCACTCCTGTCTTCAAAAATGGCCGGGCAGGAAGAACTTGATGTGTGGGTAAATTTCCTATTTGTTGATTTAGCATCTGGGTCGTTCTAGTTTTCTACCGACAATGACGTGTCTCCTCTTGAAAAAAAATCGGTATTCGTCCAAAATTGCAGTTTCTCAAATTTTATTTTCACAAGATTTTTTTGGACCATACAGAGATTATAATAATCCTAAAATCCCGTTTTTATTTTTTCTGGTTTTTACAAAATCATTGTGACAGAGTAGTCGAAATGTGTGACAGAGGTGTTTTACATACAAATAAAATGCGTCTCTTTGCGCCGCCTAATGTTACAAAATGATCTCGCGTAAAAAAATCATATAGAACCCTTTAATATAAAATTATTTATTGAACTTCTGAAATATTATCATTAAATTAATTAGAATATAATAAACGTAAAGGTTCATACTATTAAACAAAAAAATATTTTATCGTTGGGTCCGGCTATGTATGTTTTTTCTTGCTATCCTCGGTCACGCATTTCGTAAAACAAAAAACGCTTCTTAGCTGTTTGACCTTCAACACTAAGCAACAGTACGGTTTCCTCTTCCCTCTTGGCCTCACGCCTTGAGGCCCCACCCGGGAACGAGCCGAGTTAGTCGCGGAACAGAGGTGCGTGTGTTTATTCGGCGACCACTCTGTCACGAAAGTTACTACTTTGAAATTTTATTGTAATTCGCATTTATATATGTAATATTTTTATTTCCCAGTAAAGCTGTCATATTCGCCCACTTTTATGAACAATTCGTAATTTTGTGAACGCTAAAATTTTCGAACACTGTTATTTTACACTTCTGTTACGAGGCACCTCTGTCACAAAATTTATCACTCAGATTGTCGGTAGAAAAGTAGAACGCCCCATCTGCGGTTTTGCTCTAACGCATTCTACACAGTTCCATACTGTTGCTCGGGTCAATGCCCTCGCTTGTAGAATCCAAAAGCGTTGTCTCGCTATAGACAATAGAGCTACTGGTCCTGCATGCAAATGTGTTTTATGCAGGTTACTCAAAATTAATTTGGAAACAAAATCAGTGCCCGGCAACAACATGGGGTGTTTTGCATCATAAGAAATTGCGGCGTTGTCGAGCCTTCCCCCCACACGATTGACACCATTTGTATCTAAAAATGGTGTGAGTGAAGCAATCCTGCTGGAACCCTTGACATTGCTGTTGTTCTGAAGCAGCCTTATCTCCTCTTGAAAGTGTCGTCTTTGTATTTCCTTGATGATAACGACTAGTGCTTGATTCAGTTCTGCTGTTGACAGCCACGCAGCACCTTCACCTGTTGTGAATTGCTTTCTCATCTTCTTAATTCCACGAAGTAGGTATGCCATGGATCTTTGAAGATGACTGAATGAATTCTTGTGACTGATTCTATCCAGGGGATGATCAGACTTTTCCGTCAAGGATTCTGTGTTTATTATCAGTGCCACACTAGCCTTTTCTTCCTCACGCAATCGAACTGCAGAAATTGATCGATCAGGCCATTCTGATTGTGGCTTCTTCAAGACGCTAGGTCCATGGAACCACAGCTCAGAATTAATTAATGATTCCGAAGTACAACCACGAGAAACTAAATCAGCGGGATTTGATTTAGTGCTAATATAGTTCCATGATTCAGGCTTTGTGCGTTCCTGAATTGATGCAACTCGATGAGCCACAAAGGTTTTTAAAGTTGATGCATCACCCTTTATCCAGGACAAGACAATTTGCGAATCTGTCCACAAGTATGATTCATCAATTTTGATCTTCAGTGTTGTTAGTAGACGATGGGCTAGATTTGCCGCTAATTTGGCTGCACATAGCTCAAGACGAGGTAAGGTGACAATTTTGACTGGAGCCACACGATATTTTGCACACAACAACTTGCATGCGATTTCCTGACTACAGCTGATCGTCCTTAAATAAATGGCAGCACCATATGCCTTTTCACTTGCATCAGCGAGGCATGTAACCCGTGCCTTATTGGTGTGCCTGAGCTTAACATATATCTTGTTATCTTGAGCTGTTGAAGTGATCTTAGGTTCTCGCGGAACTTGGTCCACTCAACCATACGATCATCCGGAAGGCTATCGTCCCAATCTAGCTTGAGTTTCCAAATTTTCTGTACGAAAATTTTGGCTGCTACAATGACCGGATTTACTAGGCCGAGCGGATCAAATAATCTAGACATTTCAGATACCACTGAGCGTTTGGCGATTTGATCTGTTGATGGCCATGTTGTAGTAAAAGTGAATAGGTCATTCGTCGGTTGCCATGCGAGTCCCAGAGTCTTTACGTAGCCTGAATTTTCTTCCTGGAAGCATTTTTCTTGCTCTAGTTCCTTTCGAGGTATCCCTTGTAGCAGCTTCTCACTATTCGCAGCCCATTTTCGTAGCTGGAAGCCGCCAGTATGCAAGAGTTTTGTCAATTCGTCGCGAATTTTAATTGCAAGTGAGAGAGGGTTGCTACCTGTTATTACATCGTCTAATTAAAAGTCCTCAATTGCCGCTGAGCCCAAGGGGTATCTCATTGCTTCCTCTTCTGCTAACTGCTTCAAGCATCGTGTCGCCAAATACGGTGCAGCCTTTGTGCCGTAGGTAACTGTATTTAATCTATAATACCTGATTTTATCAGTTTGTTTTGAACGCCATATGATGAGTTGGAGGTTTCGATCTTTCTCATCAACCCAAATTTGACGATACATTTGGGCGATGTCGGCAGTAAAGACGTATTTGAATGTTCTGAAATTTATGAGGAGATCGAAAAGTTCGCTCTGAACAGTAGGACCTGTCAACATGATGTCGTTTAACGACAGATTACTTGTAGTTTTACATGAAGCATCGAAGACTACGCGCAGTTTGCTCGTACTGCTGTCTGGTTTGAGTACGAAATGATGCGGAAGAAAGTAGTGTATCTGAGGAATATCCAATGCAGAAATTTCTGTCATATGTCCCAGGCGCTCGTATTCCTCCATGAACGCGACGTATTGTTGACGTAGTTCCAGAGCCTTGTTTAGGCGCTTCTCGATGTTTATGAATCGTCGCACTGCTATATTCATGGACTCGCCAAGTAGTGCTGTGTCACTCACAATTGGAAGATTTACTGTGAATCTGCCATCGTCTTCTCGAGCCGTTGTGTTTTTAAAGAAATTTTCACACTTCATTTCGGCTGAACTCATTGTAGTTTTAGCTGAAGAAGTGTCATCGATTTCCCAAAATCGTTTCAGACTTGAATCCAGTTCCTGATTCGAGATTGCAACAAAAGGGTTTGGTGCTTCTTGTGGAGCAGTCTTTCCGAGTATAACCCATCCGAATGTTGTATTTTGCAACATGGGTAAGTTTTGTTGCATTTTGATTTGACCCATGCGCATGAGTTCACCATATAATTCAGCGCCTAGTAATATGTCTACCCGCTGTGGCTTATTGAAATCTGGATCAGCCAATGAAATGTCTCCTGGTATTGGCCATGAGGAGATATCAACAAATCTTTGTGGTTGTGCCAGTGTAATTTCGGTAATGACTTGAGCCTCGACAGTTGTGTTGTAGCTATTTATTAAAGATGTAATTGTAATGTTTACTCGATCCTTTGAGTTGAGGTGTGAGTTGCCAATGCCGCTTATGTTTAAGGCGTGGTCGTATGCGTCAAGCTTAAGCTTACGTTGAAGCCGTTCTGAGATGAAATTCAATTGTGAGACGGAGTCTAACAGTATTCTGCACTTAATTGCTTCGCCATGTTTATCCATTACCGATGCTAAAGCGGTTCCTAAAAATACATATTCCTCTGACAATTCCTTTTTCTGTGTTGCTACATTTGCAGAACTAGTTTGATGTTGAACAGAGGGGTATGATTTTTGGTGAACCGGCGCGGGAGTGACATTTGCTGGTTGTGCATCTCGTTTTATTGTGTAGTGCAACAACTTATTGTGTTTCGGGTTACACTGCTTGCAACCTCTCGATTGGCAATTTGCCTTGTGATGTCCACTGCGCAAGCAATTACTGCACAATTGAAGTTTCTGAGCTTGTTTAGCTCTTTCCTGTGGCATCAGAGCTAGAAACTTCCCGCACATATAAATTGGATGATCCTTGTTGCAGAGGGAGCACCTTGATACCGGCCCATTGTTGTTGTTGTTGGCGACAAAAGCTGCTGCTTGATTTGGTTTTGGAGCTATTTTCGTAATAGCCTTCTCTGAGCTCAACGATTCGAGTGATTGAAATCGTAGCTCGATGAATTTCAGAAACTCTTCCAAAGTTTGCAGTTTCTTGGGATCTTGAGACAGTTCATACAAGCTATGCGTTTCTCTGTCAAGCTTACGAATCAATACGTAAAGTAAGATCGGATCCCAGCTACCCTTAATTGTTAGCTCCAAATTTTCCAACAAGAGAACGCATTCACGAACTGTGTCGTGAAACGTTTTGAGAGCTTGAGCCGATGTGTATTTCATTATCTGGACCTTAAATAATTTGTCCAGCACTGAAGAGACCAGCAATCGTTCGTTGCTGTATCGTTCCGACAGTGTCGTCCACGCAATCGAGTAATTGTTGTCGGTGAGAGTAAGATGCTGTAGCAACGTAGCTGCTTCACTTTCAAGATTGCTCTTTAAATACCACATCTTCTCTGCATCACCTAGCGGCTTGCTATGAATTGTTCTTATGAAAATATCATGGAATTGCGGCCATTTGAGATAATCTCCATTGAATTTGGGGATCGTAATGGGCGGCAATTTGATCTTACTAGATGGGCCTGAATTGAGCAGTTGCCCTGTCAATAATCCTTCTGATTTTATGTTGTGTGTGAGCTCCATCATTAAGTTTTGAGCTGCTTCATCTAAGCCAAACAGCTCGTCTGCATCGAACCCGTAGGCTGATGGATCGTTTGTTTGGCTTAAAAGCTCCTGCATGTGGTCTTCTAAAGCAGCCCAATAGGAATTTAGCCGTCCTAGCTTAACTTCCTAGTATTGAATCGTTTCTCCTGTTATGTGGATAGATTCAATAAACTTTTTTACCATTTTCTTTCGAACATTCAATTTCCGCATCAAGCTTTTTATCGTTGCCTGATCAGAATCAAAAGTCTTGATTGGAAGATTTTGAGATGTATAATTAGGATGTCCGCACTCCCTGTGCGAGAAAGGAGGCAAAAACGAATTCAGGACAGAAAAAAACAAATCAAATCGGACACTTTCACCTTTCGATTTATTTAATTTAACGATTCACAATATTATTACAGTTCACAATAGATTTATTATTGCCTTTTGAAAAAATACCTTTAGCAATCCGGGAAGGTGCGCGAGTGGCGTACGCGTTCTAAAAAAGCTCTCATCAGACTGCGCAAAAGAATTAATCGATTGATTTTTAAAAATGAGCGTCATGTTGCAATTGGGTAGAAAAAAGCTGAATGCGCGTCTGGCCGATTAATATGCGCGAATTATGATGTTTAGGCATAATTGGGCAATATTGGGTGGTTGCATTAATAACACGTGCCGCGTAAACATGACGAGTAAATAATTTCGATATTCGCGATTGTGAAATTTAATAAATTTAGGTCAAATTTGGATGGGGAAATTAGATTATAGACTTTATACTACGGGTGGAGGGTTCTTGCACTAGAACAGCCGGTTGTTGTACTATAACACCCCCACCGTTAGATCGAGGCTCCGACGAGATTGTTGCCACAGTAATGCTCCTCTTTTTATCACACACACGCACCTTCCTGTATTTTACAACTATCAGTACAATAATTATGCTAATAATGATTATTACGCTAATGCTTGAATTAATGGTTCCTACTGTGAAATTTTTATTTGACAATTCTTCTATCAATTCTCTATTGTTTACATGTTTTAAGTACAATTCTTCTAATTCTATTTTCTGAACTACTTTCTCGTCCTTGGTTTTGGTAACGAAATTTGGCAAAATTATTTTATCATGTATTCTTGTTTCGAAATTTTCAAATGTTCTATTTTTTAGTTCTATTTTACAATCTTTAAATTTAATTAGGTAGTTGCCGCTGATGTTCATACTGAGTTTATTACAATTCTGTATTAACTGTGTTTCTTTCAAGCTTTTCGTAATGAGAATGCCATCAGTAATTTCCTTAACTTCTTCTTTTACAGATATTTCTTTTGTACAGTATGCTTCCTGAGAATTTAGTATGTTTTTGATACAATTATCTGTGATATGGACCAAATTTTTCTTTAAATTGTCTTTAACTGGAAACTCAAAAGCATCGTTACGTTCATCGGCTAGTATTATATTTTGTTTTAGGAGTAGGGATTTGTTTGCGGAGTCGGGGATTGGTTCTATGAGTATTTTTGAGTAATTTGACTCTGAATATTTTGGAATTAGTAGGACTATTACTATTTGATCTTTATAAAATCTGACTGTAACTCTGATATTTCTGTAGCTTTCCATATCTGAAACCAGCTCTAGTTCTTTATCGGTTAAAATGTTATTGGATAGCAAGCCGAGTTTACTCGAAAATAGTACCTGATCGATTAGTTGAATTTCTTGAGATTCCGCGTAGGACAATGTTGAAACTAACAGGATCAATTTAGCGAGCAACGATGTATTCCCCATTCTGCGTTCTGTAATTGAAGGCTAGTTCTTAAATTATTTCCGGTTACTGTTTATGTATTAAATATAGCTATTTTTAGGCTATTTACATGTTGTTATTATTAGTGTAATTTTCTACGGGTTTAGGATATTTACTACGATTTATTTTTTTATGTATATTGATTACGCATTATGGTTTTTATTATACTTGTTAATATTTATACATGCGGTACTAGGTTTGTGTAAAGCTAAGGGGGTCGTTTAGACTTAATTTTAGGATTTCGTTTATCTTGAAATTTTTTTGGCTTTCGTACGTGCGCTTTATAGTATTTAAAATTGTTTTTTGTGTCTGTAACGTGATCTTCGTCTATCTTTTCGGTGTTAATTTTCCGATATTTGGCGTGATTTTTGCCGCCTCTGATTTCTTTGATAAAGTTAGGGCCTGACTCTAGGGTAACGTCTATTCTATCTTTATTGAGTTTATCTATAACCTTTTGTTTTTTCTCTATGGTTCTCTCCCTTATCTCACTAAATTCATTCTCGCTTATTTTCCCATTGACAAAATCTATTGGTTTCTTGTTGGTGGTACTGTGTGTTGTATTGTTATAGAATCCTATTACCTTAAGAATTTTCTCTTCAACCGTGTCAGTGTTATTACTATTGTCGTGTCTTAGAAGTCGGAGGTGCTCATTGATGGTGTTATGTAGCCTTTCGACATCTGAGTTCGAGGTGTGGTTACTGTTAGAGGTATAATGTATGGTAATATTACGATTATTGAGAAAATCGCGAATGGGAAGTGCTTTGAATCCCAATTCGTTGTCTACCACTATTTTCTCTACGTCTCCGTGTGAACTGAAATATTGTAGGAGGGCTCTTTTGAATTCAGTCCAATTGCGACTATTTATTTTGATAGCCTGTGCAAATTTAGTAAATTTATCTATAATAGTTAGAAACAATTGACCTTTTAAAGTGTAGAATACGTCTACATGGATTATTTCATTGGGTTTCGAGGGGGTATCAGTAATTTGAAATTTTACTTTCGGAGGTTTCCTTTCGTATTTTTCCAAGGAACAGATATCGCAATTGTTGGTAAACTGTGTAATTCTGACTTTGAGTTTCGGATTATATATCTTAAGTTTCAGTTCTCGGAATACTTCCTCTATTCCACGGTGATTATTTCTAAGATGTTCCGCTTCTATTAATTGTGCTAATCTCGTTTCATCTGTGACATCTTCTAATAGGGTAGTACATCGTATAAGCTTGAATTTAGCATTGCTGGAGAAATTTTTGAGATAAGCGGTTTTAATGATTGTAAAGATATCTTCATTTTCTATTAGGACGGCATTTAAACCGTTAGGATTGAAATGGTGTTGTAGCAGCGTATTCGCTGACTGTTCATCTAACGTTTTCGTCTGAATTATTGTGCGGTTTTTATCGAAAATCTTTCTCTTCCTGATTTTAAGGGAACCTGAATTAGTTTTGTGTATTATTATCTGTGTTTTGAATGTATTTATGCATGAGTTACTGATAGGGATGAAGATTTCGGGAGGATTTTCTTCTAGTACGTTTAGTTCTGCGTCCTGTATCCTTGACAAGGTGTCAGCATTGCTGTTTTTTGTGCCCTTCTTGTACTTGATCTCGTAGTCGTACTCGGAGAGTTTGAGTCTCCAACGGATAAGTTTGGAATTGGGCTCTTTAATGGAAAAAAGCCAAGTTAAGGGTTTATGATCGGTTTCGATCACGAATTTTCTTCCGAAAAGATATGGGCGGAAATATTTCGTGGCCCATATAATCGCCAAGCACTCTTTTTCTATCGTACTATAGTTCGTCTCGTGCTCGTTCAAAGTACGGCTAGCGTAGCAAATAGGGTGGTTCTCTTGTGAAAGGACTGCACCCAGGGCGTACTGGCTAGCATCCGTGGTGAGTGTAAATGTTTTCACGAAATCGGGGTATCGTAAAATGGGGTCGGTTGTAAGGAGAATTTTGAGGGTTTCGAAACTTTGTATGTATTCGGGATTGTTGGTATTAATTTTCGTTCCTTTTTTCAGAAATGCTGTCATAGGTTTCGCAACTTTAGAATAATCTTGGATAAATTTTCTGTAATATCCAGTTAAGCCTAAAAATTGTTTGATTTGCTTAGGGGTTTTTGGAATAGGGAACTTTTTTTATGCATGCAATCTTCTTTGGATTTGGTTTGATGCCTTCCGTGGTAACAATGTGGCCAAGAAACTCGGTTTCTTTCTTAAGAAACTCGCACTTATCTAATTGTACCTTTAGATTTACTTCCTTCAATCGTTTAAATATTTTATTCAAAGACACGAGGTGTTCTTGTAGTGAAGTCGAAAAGACAATAATGTCGTCCAAGTAAACCAAACATATTTTGTCAACATAGTCATGTAAAACATTGTTCATTAAGCGTTGGAACGTTGCTGGGGCCGTCTTTAGCCCAAACGGCATTCGAAGAAATTCGTAATGGCCTCCTTCAACGCTGAACGCAGTTTTGTGGACGTCTTCCGCATCGATTTCAATTTGGTGAAATCCTTTTGCAAGGTCGATCGTGGTAAAATATTGACATTTTCCCAACTTGTCTAGGATCTCATCAATGTTAGGGATGGGGTATTTGTCGTCCACAGTGACTTCGTTTAGTTTACGGTAATCTATTACCAATCTCCATTTGACTTTTCCGGAGGCGTCGGCCTTCTTAGGTACGATCCAGATCGGAGCGGAATATGGAGAATTGCTGGGACGAATTATTCTATTCTCGAGCATTTCTTGTATTTGTTTTTGTACTTCACCTTTGTGTACAAAGGGGTACCGGTAGGTTTTGCTCTGAATAGGGACATTATTAATAGTGCGAATCTTATGTTTAATTGCGTTAGTAAAGGTGAGGTCGGAATTTTCTTGGTAAAATATCTCAGAATATTTTTTCACTAATTTTATCAAAGAAGTTCTCTCTTCGGAGTTCAAATGTTCGATCTTCAACTGATCGAGAAGAGGCTTATTTATCCTGTCTTCTATTACGTTAAAATTCTGTTCGTCAACTTTTAAGATTTTTGGGAATGAGGGATGTTGGAAGATGGGAAAGTTTTATTAGGACTTTCAACTTCCAGTTGAATTTTATAATTTTCAACATTATATATGCCCTCTTTCACTATGAGCGAACCGTCTTCGGTTCGGAATTCTTCTATGTAGCCGAGTCCCTCTGCGAAAGGTACTAAAAGGTTTAATTCATATGTTTCTTGCCCCTTTCCTTCCGGTTTCCTTAACTTGAAATGTAGTTCTAATATTTTATCTCCCAAGCTTAAACAATTATTCCTATAATCGATAGTGGCTTCAAGTTGGGTGAGAATATCATTGCCAATTATTCCGTCATATTCTGTATGAAATTGGCAGACTAGCATTTCGACTCTATTCATAGGGTCGCCCAATTCTTCAAATAATGGTATTGATACTTTTTCCCCTATTTCAACTACATATATGATTCAGTGTTTTAATTTTGAAAGTTTCGTTTAGCTTAATTCCCCATTTGGGGTGACATAGACCAGGATTTATAATTGAGTGGGTTGCCCCAGTGTCTATCAAGAATTTTAAAGGTCGAGTTTTGGATTTTACTATTATATAGGGTAGGCGGGGTCTGAGGCTTGCGAAGGAAAATTTTGTGAGGAAGAATCAGAAGTTTCCGCGAGATCTACTTCCATTGGTTCTGCTTTGTTATTGTTATTGTTAGCATTATTGTTATTACCGTTATTAGTGTTGTAATTTTTATTAAATTCATTAGTTCCATAGTTGTTGCGGTTTTGGTTAAATCTGTAATTATTGCTAGAGTTGTTGTTTGGATGCGGGCCATATTTGTAATTTTGGTTGTAACTATTGTTATTATTTTGAAAAGCGGGTCTAGAATTATAAGAGTTCTGTCTATGTCCTGTTTGTTCTGTATTTGTCGGTCTGGAAGAATTTCTATTTCCGGTAGATGGTGAATTTTGACTCTGGTTTGAATTATTATGAGAGTTGTTTCTATTGTTATTATTCTGATTTCGACTTTGTCTTGAATAGCTTGTACCCTGTTGAGTTTCTGACCGTCCGGTGGCGTTAGGATTTCTTTGATTTGGGGCGAAAGGGTTATAAATTGCATGTCCGGATTCGTATAAAATATTCATCGCAGTTTCTAGATCGGTAGGAGCCCTGCAATACAGGATTGACTTCATTGGTTCCGGTATTTTACTTTTGAAGATATGCAAAGCCGAATTTATATTTGCCCGTAATATTAATGAAGGGTCTTGGCCACTATTTTCATGCACGGTCTTTATGTTGAGTCTCCTAAGTACAGACTTGATTTCGTTATAAAAATTTTGACTGTTATTTTTGAATGTTACGCCTCTTAATTCGTCAAATAATTGATCCGCGGACTTTCTGTCA
This sequence comes from Eutolmus rufibarbis, assembly GCA_963920795.1. NCBI lineage: Eukaryota > Metazoa > Arthropoda > Insecta > Diptera > Asilidae > Eutolmus > Eutolmus rufibarbis. The sequence continues at coordinate 25,107,628 of OY987207.1, forward strand.
CCGAAATTGTTACTCAAGAGATTCTTGATTTCGTCCCAAGATTTTACGTGGTAATTAATTTCGATTACTTCTCGAGCTCTTCCTTTTAGTTTAGATTTTATTATGTCAGAAAAGATCAATTGGGATACCTCATCATAACTTTGAAGGATCGGGTGTATTCGGTCAATCAAATCAATAAAATTTTGTAAATAATCGGAATTACCTTCAAAGGCTGGGAGTTTATTTAGATATTTTATAGGGTCCAACGTTACGGATAATGGTGGATTTCTAATTAATCTGTTTATTCTTTCATACATGTTTTCTATGGGGTCTGCTGAGCCGGCGCCTACATTGTTTTGAGTTCCTTCGTTATTAGCCATATTTCAGGAAGTATATGTACAAATTTTACAAAAAGTTACAGCTGAGATATGAATTCTAATCGTAATTAATAACTTATAATAATGTTTAAGTATGTGGGAGTATAGAAGGTATTCACCGGATGTTTCCTATTCGTCTTCCCGGGAATTTGGTCGTCGTTGCTTATCGTTTATCGTCTCTGGAAGTCTGAGTTGGGGACTTGAAGTCGTAGTTGGAACTTCTGTTGTTGATGGAGACCCTGGAGTTTGTTGATAGAGTCTTGGAGTTTCTTCGTACGCACTTTTCACTGCACTGTTGCTTTCCTTCCACTTGCTCACGTTATTTGGGTAATTTTCTCCACAAAGAGTTCTACTTTATTTAAAGAACTTTCTCTAAACTATTTCGCGGACCTGGGGTTCGTTTGAGTTACGGATCTTTCTGTTACTCGTACTATTATTTCGGATCTTCCCGACGAATACGCGTCGAAGTATTAAGATACAAGCGTCGACTTCGGATCTTTCCTACACGTCTTTAATGCTTCTTGGCATAAAAAGAGTTACTCGACACTACGCGTATCCTACCGACTGCGCCAATTAGGATGTCCGCACTCCCTGTGCGAGAAAGGAGGCAAAAACGAATTCAGGACAGAAAAAAAACAAATCAAATCGGACACTTTCACCTTTCGATTTATTTAATTTAACGATTCACAATATTATTACAGTTCACAATAGATTTATTATTGCCTTTTGAAAAAATACCTTTAGCAATCCGGGAAGGTGGGCGAGTGGCGTACGCGTTCTAAAAAAGCTCTCATCAGACTGCGCAAAAGAATTAATCGATTGATTTTTAAAAATGAGCGTCATGTTGCAATTGGGTAGAAAAAAGCTGAATGCGCGTCTGGCCGATTAATATGCGCGAATTATGATGTTTAGGCATAATTGGGCAATATTGGGTGGTTGCATTAATAACACGTGCCGCGTAAACATGACGAGTAAATAATTTCGATATTCGCGATTGTGAAATTTAATAAATTTAGGTCAAATTTGGATGGGGAAATTAGATTATAGACTTTATACTACGGGTGGAGGGTTCTTGCACTAGAACAGCCGGTTGTTGTACTATAACAATGTATCTCGAGATTCTCCGCTCCTCGGAGGTTGCAGGGACTGCACGAATAGTTGCGAATTTTGCTGCACTCCATGCTGCGACGTGGGTGGCATTGGATCGTGTTGTCGTTTTCTTCGAAGAGCTGCTGTAAAGTTAGCTTTCTTATAGCGGATCTATATGTATAGGGATATAGCCCTAGGGAAAATCACCATCGAGGATCACCACCTTACAAAAAACTAAGGGTGCGGGCGTGCAGCCGATCGGGAGGTGCTCTTAGTCTAAGTCCATGGAGCGCCTTGCGGGCGGCACGGACTAGCTCGCCGGTGTGGAGGGGGTTCGCGGACTTAGACCCCGAAAAGCACCGCAGGGAATTTTATTATGCGCTCCTTAGAGGGAGAGGGAAGAATAAGAGGGTCCCTCTAATGTTTTTTTTTTTCTTTTTGATAAGCCCCACACTTCACAAATGGGAAGGAAAGAGAAAGGTGACAAAAATTAGCGGGGATCCGTCCGAACCCGTGTAGGGAAAAGGGGTGAAGGCATGCCTACCGACTACCTTCCCCCTGCTAACCCGACCTCTGTAGTGCCACATTCCCCCTACGGAGAATTGCACCCCACCTGAAAAAACAATAGCAAAAGAAACTGGACGGGGAGGTCTAGCCTACGGGATCATCGGCCACGGCAACAGGCAAGGAGCTAAAAAAATTAATGCATCTTATTCAATAAACAATTTATTTTGCGATGCACAGTTACAACAAACGCCACCTTACTCCATGAAATCTCGAACGCGAGTCCGTTTACAGCGCGCTCCTAAACGTCAGTTTGTTAAATTTAGTGTGGCCATACAAACAGTTGGGTTGTGTTACAAGTGGAAGCTGACTGTACACTAGGTTTAAACAGTTTAAGGGGGGCACCTAGTGTAACAGCTCAAAAAATACGCTTATTTCAAACATTTTGTTTTTAGACTTACTATTATATATTTTTATATTATACATCTTTTAAAGTTGTTAAAAAAATTTTGTATTAATATTTTCGGTACAAAATGGTGGCGTGGTAAGCATTTTTATCAGACACGTTGCAGTTGTGATGTCCAATTTGTGGGTGCAATTACAGCCATTAGAGTGAACCTGGAACATCCATTCAAAAAATTTCTTGTTAATAACATTCATAATTCGTAGTTAAACTTATAAAATATATAAAAAAGTGAAAAAAAAGTATTTAATTTCAAGTGTGAAAAATTATTTCGATTTTTGCATCAAATGTTGACCTATAAACATTTATAAATAAAATTTATAACAATAATTTACCAAAAAAGTAGGTTCAACTACGAATAAAAGTTGTTTTTTAAATCTGATAAAAATTTCAGGCCAAAATCTTTAATAGTTTTTGAGATATTACTCCCACAAACTTCGAAAATGAGGTCTGATAGAAATGCTTACCACGCCGCCATTTTGTACTGACAAAATTAATAAACATTTTTTTTTAAGTACTTTAAAGGATGCTCTATAAGGCCTAATTCATTAAAATATTATTAAAATATAGTTAGTCTAAAAATAAAATGTTTGAAATAAGGGTTTTTTTTTTAGCTGTTACACTAGGTGCCCCCCTTAATAAGGGGATTCGGCATAGGATATGGGATAATTGGAAACGAATATTTTTATTGGACTTACCAGCACTGTATAGTCGCAAGAATTAAGTATGTCTTCATTGTGTTGTACCTTCCAATTTGAAGTAATTTTATCGCTTTCTAACAGAAATTTTAAATGGTAATCTAAACTTACTGTTAAGAAACGGGGAATCACTGGTCCGATCCTGAGCTTTTTTGGTTGGTGTGCTGGTGTTTCAAGTGGATTGATGTACTCAGTTGCCCCCTCGATGTTGTAGCTGATGTGTTGGGGCGCTCCTCCGATGTTGGAGTTGCTGTTATGTCCTCCAGGGGTTCCACGGAGGTCGCTGTTTTTTCCCGCGGCGGTTGAGATGTTTCCTCCTAAGCTGGGATGTAGGCGGGTGAGTCCTCACCCCACATTCACTTCGTTCCTTTTCGGGACGGTGACAAGCCTAAATTAGTCCCTCGTTGGTTCCTTTTTGCACAACAGAACATCTGCAGAGATCGCTTGTGCGCCTGGAACAGAGATGAATATATGGTAGTTGTTCTCTTTTTAAGGCAGGGTAATTGCTTGCTCGCCTGGTGCAGTGGCAACCTAAGCTGAGTACCCTGAAGCGTTGGGGCTTCGCAAAGCCCAATAGTTCGTACGATCAAGGTCTTTCAAGCTCTTATAGACTCGGCTAGGCTTCCTTGATCCCACCGGCTGCGCCAAAATGTTAAGTATTTATTCCTGTTTTATAATGTTTTCCTTTTTATGGATCTTTGGGGATAACAAAAATACATAGACCCTAAAAATCATTTGTTATTTTTGTTTTCCTTCATTCATTGAATGGAGTACTGTATATTTGGGTAGATAAATATATACAATTGGTATTGAAACGAACGGTGTTTTTTCTAGTTACGCGTATCGTTTCGTATTATCTTAATTACAGCTACGGAATTCTACGCTAAATTTGTTTCATATATGTATGTACATATGTATTATTATATATTTATAAATTACTTTGTCCATATTGGAAATATTTGGTGAATCGTCTTCAAATACTTTAAAATCCTTGAAATTTTCTCCTTTTTCGATACCAAAATCTTCAATGATCCGGAAATACGGCGAAATTTAGATTTTTTCAATTTCCGATTAAATTGTTAGGATATCTAGAAAATTTTCGGAATACCTGTCACAGGGTCAATGACCTTGACCTTGAAATAGGTTGACCTTGAGGTCTTTCTGAGCAACTTTGTCCACGGACATATGTTGCGGAAATGGCTCGTTCATTTTTTTTTTTTTTTGAATTTTTTCATTTCTTAGATATCACGACAGGCATTTCTCCGTAACATTTTATTATTATTATTTATTATTTTATATGTGATTGTCGATATTTTTCAGCATTTGCAAAGCGGATTACTTGGTTCTGCCCACAATACATCGTTCCTTGGTAGCGATTTAGGCATATAACTCGGATCACATAGGCTTGTGGCATGACGATTCTTGCATCTTTTGCAAGATAAACTGTTTGTTTTGCAGTTTTTGTGAATAATGCCCTCGTTTACAACATCTAAGACACCTCCCGTCCTGTCTCAGTAAGGTTTTTCGCTCATTAAGGGATTTCGAAGAGTGGCACTCTGTAACACTATGATCTAGAGACTTGCAGAAAAAGCAGCAGTTGTCGGCAGCACCGGTGAATAGCCCGACAGCTGTTTTTATTGGCTTTAGGCTATTTTTGGGAGGACTAACGGTAGGTTTTGACTCGGCTGCCTTTTCCAAAGACTCGACTTCTCTCTTCTCTCAATTTCAGCGATGAATTAACTGCTTGATCACTAACACAAGTTAACGTCGAGGAGGCAGTAACCACCGAAACTGAATCGCTCTCACCGCTCTCATTTTTCTTGCTATGCGATTCTTCCCTAGCATCATTGTCGTCTGCATATCGGTAAAATTCGATTCTTAGCTCAATGGGCAAACAGCGCAAAAGAACGCCCTTTAACATTACAAAGTAATTTGAAGATGATATCCCTAGATTTTTTAAAGATCGGGTAGCAGCCACTACCGAATTATAAAACTTTCTTAATCGGTTCGCGTCAGATCTGTTTGTAATAGGTTTAAGAGCTGGCAAACCTTGCATGGTGTTATGGTGTTATTGATTATTTTACCAGGGTGACCATACTCTTATTTCAGCAGCGCTATTGCGCTCTCGTAACACGATTCAGACGGAGTGAACCCACTAATACTTTCAGCTGCCTTTCCGGTCAATGCAGCTTCGAGATTTTTTATTTTTTTTTATTTAGACTTGATATTTTATTTATGGATTAGACCTATGGGTCTCTAGCATAAGATAAGTAAATTCTTAAAATCTAAATATCGCTAACACCCTTGCCCTCGCTACGGTGTTATGTTTGAGACGTTGCTTCGATGCTGGTTAGACCTTGCTGGTGCTAGTGGAGCTGATGTTGCTGATGGCGTTGTTCAGGTATTTCTTCTTTTTGGAGCGCCGGTAGGCCTTGTAGATAAGGTATGCTAGGTTGACTGCTACTAGGGGCGTTATGATCAGGAGTAGCATTTCTGCTGGTTTGATGATGATGGAATTTATAATCTCCCAAGAGTTGACCACTTGTTTCGTTTGGATATGCCCCATTCTGACTGCCTTTGCTACGGAGTTATGATTGAGTCGTTGCTACGTTGCTGGTTAAGCCTTACTGGTGCTGAAGGAGCTGATGGTGCTGGTGGCGTTGTTCAGGTATTTCTTCTATATGGAGCGCCGGTAGTCCTTGTAGAGCTGGTAGGCTAGGTTGACTGCTACTAGGGACGTTAAGATCAGGAGAAGCAATTCGATGTTCCCCGGGTTTACGTCTACTGGTTTGACGATAATGGAATTTATTACCTCTCCCGTGTTGGCCACTTGTTTCGTTTGTTTATGTCCCATGCTGACTGCCGGGAGGTGCAGCCGAGCGCTCCATTTGTATCAACTCGATCGGGTCGATTCGCTTGATTCTGCGATATTTTAATGGGGTTACTAGCAAGTTTGCCGACCTGTTAGGGTGTTTGCTCAATCGTTCAGCATAATTTTTAGCAAGTCTTGCGGCTTCTTTCTCAACCGAGTTGATGTTCATGTCTTTAAGTAGGTTGGAATTACGAATGTACCTAGGGGCACCTAGGATGGATCTTATTATTTTGGTTTGAGCTCTCTGAACCTTGGCTAAATTTGATGTTTTGGCTGTACCCCAAAGCTGGATCCCGTACGTCCAGATGGGTTTGAGGATGGCTTTGTAAATTATTATTTTGGTGCCTAGGTTTAGTTTTGATTTTTTGTTAAGAAGCCAAAATAGGTTGTTGTAGGCTCGTTTGATCTGCTCGCATTTTTTGTCTATATGACTTTTCCAGGTTAGCCTTCTGTCTAGGTGTATCCCAAGGTATCTGACCTCCTTTTTTAGTGAAACGGGTTTGTTATCGATGATAACGGGTTTGCAAGTGGGTTTCTTCAAGGTAAATGTGATCTGTTCGCACTTATTGGCATTTAGGGTAATGCCCCATTTTTTGGCCCAGTTTGATATTAGGACAGCATGGGATTGTAGTTCCCTATGGGCTGTCTGGAGGTTAGGGTGGGTAATTAGTATAGCCGTGTCGTCGGCGAAAGTTGTAGTTTTGATGTATTTATCGGTGGGGAGATCCGCAGTATACAGTAAGTACAGAGTCGGGCCCAATACGCTGCCTTGGGGGACACCTGCTTTTTTTTTTTTTATTTCCACAATACAATTGAACTTACATGCATGGATCGAACTTCTTTTGAAAGCTCGTAACATACACTATTACCAAAGAACCTTAATATGATAAGAAGCGCCACTCACTGTCGAGCGCACAAATTTTTCGTACAGCTGTGTCCCGACATTGGACGAGAAAGCTTTTTAGCTGCGCTGTCTCACGTCTGATGGCAATACCAAAGCTGTGCAGTGTGCTCGCGAGAGAGAAGCGCATGTTTTTTATTTGATTTATCTCTGGGCATGAGCGACAGACGAAACGAAGGATTATTGATCGCACGATGCGACGAGCCCTTTTCGTGTGGTGGGAGGGTGGTGGTGTGAGCTATTTAGCTAATTGAATCGCTCCAAGGCCACAGCGGGTTAAGTCAATTTTTTTATATGCATTGATTTTTGTAAATTGTAATGGAATTAATAATATTGATTTCATTGAAACTTACAAAAATCAGAAAATATCAAAAATAGGTTCGACGTAGCATAAAAACACATATATTTTTGCCAATTAATGGTTCTCTCTCGTTATTTCCCCAATCAATTTGATCTGAATTAATGTTATATACCAAATCTCTTTTTATTGTCACTTCATCAAAGATTAAGCAAGCCTCACGGGATTTAGTATCAAATTTTGAAATAGATAGTTTTAAATTATTCAAAAGATCAACATTAAAACCAGGATCAAGCCTTTTTAGGGGACTCCACCTGCGGAGAGAAGTTTTTGATGGAAGATGCAATCCTAAATTTTCTCTCATAAAAATGTAGCAAGAGCTTGATTTGTAATTCAAATTTTGAGAAATAACTTTTTGTTTCTCAGTCCATATTTTTTTCTGCGAGCTACTCAAAATCATTTTAGAAAACTCCTTGGAATTTTCATTTACTGGTAAGGAATCAATTAAAGCATCTACATGTTTCAAATTACTTAAACTATTTTTTAAAAGGGTGATTTCGTTTAATAAATTCTGATTAATTCTTGAAATATCTTCATTTTTTTTTGCAATCTGTAATGCTTTATTCCTAAAATATGCAAGATTTTTAATATTATCGCATTTCCTACAAACTGGATCTTCATTCAAAATATGATCAATTGAGTCGGAACTCAAGCGTCTTCGTTTACGAGGAGGTGAGGATAGAAAATTTTTCGTATCAAAGTTTGATAAACAAGTCAAATTACTATTTTCAACATTTGTTATTTACATCCAAGATCTCCTTATATGAAGCCTGATCAGATTCCTGTTCAAAAGAATATATGTCCTTAGGTTGATGTAGGTAGTATTGTGGTATTGCACCTTGTAAAAGTTTTTTCTTTCCAATGGAGCTTTTATCAAAATGCACATTACATATCCGCAAAATCTTATTATATTTTCTTTCTCGAATGCCACATGTACTAATCCAAGCCTCTCGTTTTTCTTTATTTTTAGGGAATCTGAATAGACTAAACTCAGGAGAAGTATTGCAACAACTTGTAATGCAGCATTTATTGTAATTAATTTTTAACTTTCTTGCCTCTTTTGGCAAAACAGCCAGTGCCGCATCCATATCATTAGAAGGAGTTGGAACAGCTCCCTTTTTCAACTTCTTCTTTCCCACAAACTTCTGCTCAAAATGCTTTGAACAAATTCGAAAAAATGGTTTATAATCAGATACACATAATCCGATATTTTTCTTATTTCCAGGTCTTTGGGAAATCTATACAAAGTGCAAATAGAGTTAATGCTCCTCTATCAGAGCAACTAACTACACAACAGTTTTCCTTCCCATATTTAGCCCTGAAAAGGGCTGATTTTTTTGACGTATTGCTTTCTTGCATAATGCAAAAATACAAAATCCAAAATATTTGAAAAATAAGAAGAATCATTAAAAATATCTCTGAAGATGCTTCCGGTACAACAACCTTAAAGCAAGTGAATTATATCAGCTCATTCTGCCAACGACCACATATTTGCATTACCCCACCACCACACGAAAAGGGCTCGTCGCATCGTGCGATCAATAATCCTTCGTTTCGTCTGTCGCTCATGCCCAGAGATAAATCAAATAAAAAGCATGCGCTTCTCTCTCGCGAGCACACTGCACAGCTTTGGTATTGCCATCAGACGTGAGACAGCGCAGCTAAAAAGCTTTCTCGTCCAATGTCGGGACACCGATATAAGAAAAATTTGTGTGCTCGACAGCGAGTGGCGCTTCTTATCATATTAAGGTTCTTTGCTATTACAACTCTTAAATCTAAAAAGAAATTAATCCCTAAGGCACCAGTGTGCTTAGGTGACTTTCCTGCATATTACTTATACATTCTGGACTATATACTTTTCCCGTGCTGTAAGGTGATCGGTGGCTTGTAGGCTTGCGCAGTTACGCTTAGAATGGTCAGGTTGATGTGTCTAGGGCGTTTGTAAGCGCTGCGGGTTAAAGGCCCGCGCCCATAGAATCCGTTTGCGCTCCTCATCCGCATCGAAAAAGTTGAAATGCATGCTTTCTTATGGGCCCGCGCCCATCCAGTTCGTTTCCGCACCCGACTACCGCAAGCGAAAGTTGAACATTTCTTAACTTTTGCTCCGTACTGTATGCGTTAACGAGGACTTTCAAAGTTTTGTCAGCGAGCACTTTCAAAGCTTCGTCAGCGAGTGCTTTCAAGCTGTGACCACTGATAGTTTGTTTTTAACGTTAAAAAGTGTTCGTCCTTTAATTCGAAATGGAAGGTAAGAAAATTATTTAATGAACTGATGTCCATCGTTGTCTCTTGCCTTGATTAATATTAAAATTTCCCGCGCTCTGAACAAATTATCAAAGTAGATGACAACTTTGAGAGCTTTAAGTCAAGATGACCACAATTTTGAGTGCTTTTAGACAAGATGCAAACATTTTTCCGTACTGCAAACGGATTGTATGGGCGAGCTCTCGTGTTCGGACGTCAAAAACTTAAAGCTCTCGTCGTCGAAATGCGGATGAGGAGCGCAAACGGATTTTATGGGCGCGGGCCTTGGCCTTTATACGGAGTTTATGTCGTCCAGACCCACTGACCTCTTTAGTCTGGTGAATCTGGCTGCCGTAAGTATTTTCCTTGCTGTTTTATTCGGGTGATTTTGCAATCTGTCTTTTTATCTTTTGCTGGCCTTAATTTTTTCCTCAGTTACTGTGCAGAGGTTCATATCCCTTAGTAGGATATCATTTTTTACGTACCTGGGAGCGCCGAGCATAGCTCTGATTATTTTTGTCTGCATGCTATCGATGATTCGCTTGTTAGTTTTTTTTGTGGCCCCCCAGAGCTGGAGTCCATACATCCAGATAGGTTTTATTATGGCCTTATAGACAGCCATTTTGGTACTGATATTTAACTTAGAGTGTGTGTTTAACAGCCATTGCATACTTCTGTAGACGTGTTTAATTTGCTCACTTTTCTTAATTACGTGACCCTTCCAGGTGAGCCTATTGTCTAGGTGCATACCCAGGTACCTGACTGAGTTTACTGTTTTAATTCTTTTACCATTGATCACTACCGGCTTGCATGATCGTTTCCTTAATGTAAACGTAATCTGTTCGGTTTTGTTCTCATTCAGGTTGATGCCCCACTGGTTGGACCAATGTAAAATTTTATCTGTGTGTTCTTGGAGCACCCTAGTGGCCGTTATCGGGTTTGAGTGAGCGAACAGAATTGCCGTATCGTCTGCGAATGTAGTTGTAAGCACGTCTTTGCTAGTGGGAATATCTGCCGTGTAGAGTGTGTAGAGAGTCGGTCCAAGGACACTGCCCTGTGGTACGCCTGCAGAGATTGGGTAAACTCGACTGGTACTTTTGTTGAATGTTACTTGAAAATTCCTATCCTGAAGGTAACTAAATAGTATATTATGAAATTTTCCCGGCAGTAAGGACGCAATCCTATTTCTTAGGCCTTGATGGCTGACCTTATCAGTAGGTAATAGGACCCATGGGCAGGCGCTCTGATTGGTCGAGAGGTTTTGGTGACGTCACGTGTACGTGTGCGTAAGCCACGCCCCCTGTACATGTGTGTGTGTGTGTGTGTGTGTGTGTGTTTTTTTTTTTGTCGTCTTTAGTCTTTGATTACAGGGCGAACAGACACCCTAGCAAGCAAATTTATTAGCGCTGGGCAGTAAGACCAAACTTGTCTTACAGGTTTACGTGCAAAAGCTTTCACTATAGAAGCAAAAGCTTGATGATACTGCGCAATGCACAAAAGCTTTCATTATAAAAGCAAAAGCCTAATGATACTGCGCAATGTGCAAAAGCTTTCATTAAAGAAGCAAACAAACGTTATTCAGTTTCGCTGCTTCCAACTTCGTTGCAACCAAAACCCGCTGACCTAAGTACAGTTGCTGTTGTTTTTTTATTAACCTGATTTCGCCACAACCGAGGCACAGTTGTGCATTTGTCTTTTCTGAATTATGTGTTCCTGTTACTTCGCCTTTAAAACAGTCTGTTTCTTTCTGTATATAATTTATAATGATATTATAAAATTCTGGATATTTTGCATAATATTGCGAAATTCTGAAAATTTTGCATAATATTGTGAAATTATCTAAATATGTTTGGAGTTATGAGGCTGCCTTCTACGGCTCTTTATTTAGGAGCCAATTCTCTGATTGACTCGCGCGCAATAACGCACCTTGTTTTTTATTTTGTTACGTACACAGGTTTGCCTGTTGCTTACAGCTAGCCTCCTGTTAAAACAGGTGTCAGGTCTTCTCCAACAATTGAGAGTAGTTAATTTAATATTAGTTAGAATAGTGTATTTATGTGCTTTTAAATACCTCCTCTTGGCCCCAGAAAGTACTAAAGTTTTTACTTTTACCTAGAATTATGTGCATTACATGTGTCCAGTATGGTTCAGCAGATTTTGAGAAGACTTAGCTTTATTGACACAGAAAGGTATAAATATAGCTCGCCAGCCACATGTAACTCATTCTTAATCTAACCGTGTTTGTGACTAATCGTATCTGTTTTGTGCGGGATGAACCGTTTTATAATTACAAAAGACCGCTCCGTGCAGGTTAGACGCTTTAATGTACGGGGGAGAAAGGTAGAGTTTAAAATAAAGCCGACTCCAAACAACGTTGAGCCTACAGGGTGGATTAAAGGAGCCATTGAAGACATTGTTAAATATGCAACCCAAAACATCCACCCCAACGAAAAAATGGGTATAACATTTTGTGGACAGGGTTTTGAAGAACGTGGCCCTGGCTGGATAAGTTTTAAAAATGCGGCTGATATTACAACAAAAGATATATGGGCTATGATTTCCAGAATTTTCCAGAGTAACTCTGAGGGAATAAGCACAGATACTTTTTGTATGACTGTAACTTCGGTTCGCTTACCGCAAGGTAAAGGGAACGATCGTGCAAAGAAGTACAACAGTTTTTTCGAGGAATGCTCAATGCGTCGCGGGATAGTTACCATTAACAACAAAGATGGTTTATGTTTACCGCGTGCTTTGGTGGTAGCCCTTGCGTGTGCAGAAAAAGATCCGGACTACAAGAAAATTAGGCAAGACACAGGAAAACTTCAAACACAAAGAAGCGCTGAACTGTTATCTAAATCAGGCGTAGTTATTGGTGGTGATGGTTGTGGAATAGAGGAGTTACAACAATTTCAAAATTATTTGACGAGTTATAAAATTGTTGTCTACAAGTATGGGACCAAAGGCAGAGATATCGTTTATGAAGGCGTTAATAAAGGAAGGAATTTAAATCTTTTATACCATGATGGTCATTATAATGTTATAACATCTCTCACAGCCGCGTTTTGTTGTGCGTATTATTGCGAGAGCTGTAACGAGCCTTACAACACCAAAAACGACCATAGATGTGGAGGAACATGCCCGTGCTGTCAGCAATCTCCTACCTGTTCAAACGATACTTCTAATATACATTGTGGGGATTGCGGTCGAAACTTTAGAGGAGAACAATGCTTTAAAAAACATCAAACTATGGGTTCGTTAAATAAAGGAACCGTTTGTGAACAGGTAAAAAAATGTCTTGAGTGTTTAAAGGTCTATAGGGCGAATAAAAACCATATATGCGGTGAGAAATTTTGTAAAATATGTGAAAAACATGTTCCTCAACACCACTTGTGTTTTATTCAACCTGATATCAGAACACCCCCAACAGGCGATTTTCTATACATTTTTTACGATTTGGAAACACGGCAAGAAAAAGTTATTAAAAAAAAGACAACAGAAGGCCTAGTAATCGGGGAGATTAAGGAGCATGAACCATGTTTATGTGCTTTTGAATTAAGATGTGATAGGTGTTTTAACACAGACAGAAACATAAAAACGTGTGACAAATGTGGAATAAGAGAATTTATATATGAAATAGAACCTGTAAAATTATTTCTAAACTTTATTCTCAATCAAAGAAAAAAATTTAAAAAAGTTATCGTAATTGCCCACAACGGCCAATCCTTTGATCATCAGTTTATGCTGAACTATTTGCTACAAGAGACCAACATCAAGCCTGAATTAATAATGCGAGGAAGAAAAATTATATTAATGCAGCTGGGAAACATTAAGATTCTAGACTCCCTGAACTACTTTCCGATGCCGCTTTCAAAACTACCGTCAGCGTTTGATTTGCCGCCTGCAGTAAAGAAAGGATACTTCCCTCATTTATTTAACTCAGAGGAAAACAAATATTATACGGGGCTTCTGCCCTCGTTGGAATACTATAACCCCGAGGCTATGAAAACTGATGATCGTAACGTTTTTCTAAAATGGTATGACGAACATAGGAGCGATCAGTTTAGTATACAGCGCGAGCTAAAGGACTACTGTAAGAGCGATGTTCAAATTCTGACAGACGCTTGTTTAAAATTCAGAACCATGTTCCTTGAGGAGTGTAACGTTGAGCCATTTTTAGAGGCAACAACCATCGCCTCAGCCTGTAATCTTGTATTTCGACGCAACTTTCTTAAACCAGACACTATTGGAATTATTCCTAGAAGAGGGTATCGTTTTGCGGACAATCAGTCTAAAGAAGCAATACAGTGGCTTATCTGGGAAGAAGATAAACGTAAAATTCACATTCAACACGCTGCAAAACAGAGAGAAGCTTTGTTATGCGGTGTTAAAGTAGATGGATACTGTCATGAAACTAATCAGGTTTTTGAATTCCATGGTTGTTATTATCACGGCCATCCTATATGTTTAAGACATAATCGCGATGCTCCCCTACACAACGATCAAAATGATACCTTAAATCTACGATATGAGAGAACAGTTGCCAAAACAGAGCGTTTGCGCACACTAGGTTATGAAGTAATCGAGATGTGGGCCTGTGAGTTTGAAAAACAAATGGAAAACAGGTCTATGGAATATTTAAAACAACACCCTCTCTTAAACGTAACCCCCCTGAAGCCCCGGGATGCTTTTTATGGTGGCCGCACAGGAAACGCCTATATGTATTATAAATGCAGGACCGGTGAGAAAATAAAATACATTGACGTGTGCTCCCTTTATCCCTGGGTGTGTAAAAATGGCAAGTTTCCAGTAGGACACCCCACGGTTTTTGTTGGAAACGACGTGTGTTCTCAGCTAGATTTAAATAAAGCTGATGGGCTGATCAAGTGTAAATTGTTACCACCAGAAAATCTGTTACACCCCGTTCTTCCCGCAAAGCAAAATAATAAACTAATGTTCTCATTATGTCAAAACTGCAGTGAGCATAAAAACCAGGATGAGTTTTGCTCTCACTCCGATGACAAAAGAGCGCTGGTTGGAACCTGGGTTATTGACGAGATCAAAAAGGCTATCGAGAAGGGTTATCAGCTATTAGAAGTGTATGAAATATGGAGTTACAATGTTAAACGGTATGACAAGCTGACATCTACAGGCGGTCTGTTTACCGACATGATGAATAAGTTTATAAAAGTTAAACAACAGGCATCCGGCTGGCCCCGCCGCTGCGCTACTCAGACGGAGAAGAATCAATATATTGAAGACTTTCTTAATAATGAAGGAATTAAACTGGAGTATACAAAAATTACAAACAACGCTGGGTTGAGATCTCTGGCTAAACTAATTTTAAACTCTTTTTGGGGTAAATTCGGTCAAAAAGAGAACCAGCAAAAAACAAGTATTATAAACAAACCATCGGAATTGTATGAACTACTTACGAATCCTGCTACAGAAGTTTCTCATCTTCTTCTGGTTAACGAAAACACAATCGTTGTTAATTGGAACTATAAAGAAGAAGTCAGTGAATCCCTATCTACTGTAAATGTTTGTATAGCCTCGTACACAACAACACAAGCTCGACTTAAACTGTACAGCTACCTAGAGGAACTAGGTGACCGTGTTTTATACTATGACACCGATTCTGTGATTTACATAAGTCGGGAGGGAGAGTACGAGCCACCAACAGGAGAATTCGTTGGCGATATGACAGATGAACTGGATTGTTATGGTGCAGGTAGCTATATCACCGTATTTGTAAGTGGCGGCCCCAAAAACTATGCCTACAAGCTCTGCAGCTCTAAAGATAATTCCGAAAAAATTGTATGTAAGGTAAAAGGGATTTGTCTCAATTATGCGGCCTCGCAGCAAGTAAATTTCGAAACCATTAAAGAAATGGTTTTAAAGCCTGAAAGCGAGGATATACAAATACTTTCACAAAATATTCGACGAACCGCAAATTACGATGTTGTGACAGAGCCGGAGATTAAGAAATATAAGCCTCTATCGGAAAAACGACGATTTTTACATGATTATAGTTCAGTCCCCTTTGGTTTTAAGAGACAGCGAGTGGAATAAAAAAAAGGCACTGTTATATCAGTCAGATCGATGCACCTTAAAAGAAGACGTTTAAATGTACTAGATTACGGTTTGTTCTGATAAAAAAAAATAAAAAGTTAATAAAAAGAGAATTTATAAAACCATATCTTTTGTTTTATTCATCCAATATTTATTCTCTTCTATATATAGTTTTTCTTTCTTCTTCTATACGTTTAATTTGTTCTCGATTGAGTAATCATTGCTATGAATGCACCGTGCGTGCGCTACAAAGTAATAAAGTTTCTGCCTCTAAACCCGCAAAGCAAGATTTGTCTTGCTGTCTGCACAAAAGATTTACGCGAAGAATGGGCCACTTGCTTGGGCTTGTGAAGATCGCGACTCCTCTAATGAGTTCTGGCTGCTTGTGATAGCGTCTGATCGCCTGGTAACCGGTTTTAGCCTTTTAGGTTGCTCGGCAATGAAGAGAACAATCAATCTTTGCAGTGCAAAACAAACTTCGCCTCTAATGCCTTCAGGCAGAATTATGCAAAGATTAAGATGTGCTTAATTGCAAAAACCCTCTAACCAAAGCAGCTGATATTGCAATTCAGACCTTGAACTTCTAATACAATGATTAAGATACATTGACTCTGATGTTTATGCAATTACACGGAAAAATAATGATGCGTATCTTATCACACTCGTTATTAAAAATCAATTTATGTATTTCTATCTATCTAGAAACTAACGGGGTACAAAATAATCTGCAGCCGATAATAAATTTATAATCTTTTAACATTTAACGACATTTTTTATTATCATTCTGTCAGCAAACACATAAAATTTCTAAAATGTATGCTATATAGTTTGAAAAAATATATTGCCATACCTTCGGCAAACCCTTAATCGTTTCATTCACGTGCAAGTTACTTAATATGCGTGATTTAAATTATGTACATATATGGTTAACCACAGATAATTTCGTTAGACGAGCGACTTTTCGTTAATTTTTATTACCTTATAACAACATATTTCTTAAATGTGCCCCGAGTTTACATTATATTTAAACTGCAACAAAGTTGTACAAACTGCTGCGCCTTGCAGAATAAAAAGTAAAAGCAAAGTGTTTATCAGCATTAATTTTAAAAACCTAAAATAGATAATGCATACTGTTCACGTTTTAAAAAATTATCTCATATTCAGGGATTAACAGTCAACTATCAAATTGTAATCTGCTTTCTACAGCGTTTTGTAGAATAACTATCGCGATTTTTAATCTACATTCAGCAACGTCTTGCGGGGTTAAAATAAGAAATTTAGTGATTACCAGGCAATTTTTGTTTTATATAAATAATAGTGCACCGAGTGTAGAAATCTTTAGTTTTGATATAAGTGTGATTAAGTGTATAACAAACTGGTAAGTCTGTGCCTTAGGTATTTAAAATCGGGTATCAGGCTTCTACTATATATTAATAATGTTTTATTTATATTAATGATTAGGCTGTAATAATAAGTAGGATCAATTTTTTATTCACATAAAATAATTTTTTGTTTTATATAAATAATAGTGTACCGAGTGTAGAAATCTTTAGTTATGATATAAGTGTGCTTAAGTGTATAACAAATCTTTAGTTTTGATATAAGTGTGCTTAAGTGTATAACAAATTGGTAAGTCTGTGCCTTAAGTATTTAAAATCGGGTATCAGGTTTTTACTATACATTAACCAAACCAGCGGATTAAAGGCAAAAAAAGATACGCCCATGAATTCGTAAGTGCATTAAGCAGGTTCCTTGTGCTCTTTGATTTGTCATGTACCTATATCTCTATGCATAAAATAAGCGCCTGGTAGCTGGTTGTTGGGTCGTCTGATTTTTCAAGTTATATAAATTCTCTCAGTTTTGGTGTTTTACATTTCCAAAGGTGATGCAATCGTAGGTACGTACATAAATATAGGTAACATCATAGTGTAGTTACACATACAAAAGTAAATATACGTGTGCTACATAACTCGGGGATGTAATTTGAATTTAATATTGCAACATATTGCGAAATCTGCATAGTGCTTTTACGCAAAAGAAAATAGGTAATGCGCAACCTAAAACACAAAATCAGAGTAACCAGGGTATTAGAATTTTCCCTAGGCTGAACAAATTTAGGAAATATAAATTAATGAATGAAACTTTCATTCATAAAATTCCTAACGAGGTACTACCTGATTATAAAACCAAACAATAAAACTCTGCTGACAAATCTGCTTGATTTAGCTGCAATAAAACAACAATAGCATTTTTGCTCTTGGTTTTTTCCTCATCATGTATCTGAAACCATATTCACTTAATTCCCAGCATCAATAAAGTTCTTCTTAAGCTCTTTATTCAGGATTTTTCTTATTTGAGCGTCACCCCATTCGCAACAAGAACATAAAGGCTGTGCATAAAAGTTTTACACCCCCAAATTTCTGTACATTGGATTAAAAATTCTAGGTTCTTACAACTAATAATTTAGATATTCATGTGCATGGGTGTGGGCAATTAATTTAGAAATTATATACTGATATAACAATATGTACAACATAACAACTACCAGCCAAGTGATTACCAAATAAAAATTATGTGTTAAACAAATAAATGCATTAAATTTGATTCATAAAGTCAGGACAATTTTTAAATTCTTCTATGTAAATGCTTTGAAAAATTAAGTTTTATTTTATATTTTAATTCAATGCAAAAATTGCAAAAGGCATATTTTGAACAGATTTAAAAATCAAAATACGTTAAAAATGTTTATATCCTATATTCAATGAAGGTACCTAGATTTATGAAATACAAAAATTCCATAACATAACTAAACTTATTAGAAACAGATCAGTAAAATTCATAAAATATTTCAGAAAGTTTTTAATAGAATATTTTATATAATATAAAGAACAAACTCTTTTAGTTTTCTACCATTTCAATATATTTACACTTTATTTCATATCTAATTTTTCTAAGAAACGAAGGTGCCTGTTGAAAATATGTATATACATCTCCACACATTTTTGCTAACCAGAATGCCTGCATCATAAGTTGGTCTTCAAAATCTTGGGGGCTCGTTATTCCTCTATGGTGCCTGAAGTCATCTTTATGCCTCGGTGTTTTTAACCGATGACAACTTACTTCAATAGAGGGATCGTATATAATACCATCCAGCTCAATCCAAAAATGTATTGGCGCAGTTATTTTATCTCTGTATGATAACTGTCCGCATGTAAGTTTCGCCCCAACATTTTTTAATAGCTCAAATGCTAGCAAGCTTGCGGGTAAACAAACCCCGTACATGTTTTTTTTGATGAACTCTTCAGATATTAATTTACTTGTTGCTCTAGCAATATTGTGTTTCTCTTCACAATGTTTTTTTAGTTTTGTATTTTGATCCATACTTTTATTTCTACGTTTTTGTTGAGTATGTCTAGCAACGCTGCCTGTCAGACGTTAAATGATAGTTAATATCTTTAACATCTTTATATATAAATAATAAGTTGTCTAGCTGTCTGTATAGCCAACGAGTAATATTACTTTCGCAAAATTTAGCTGTTTGTTAATTCAAAAAAAATATTTACTCTATATATAATTATTTATTTAAAATAAAATAATTTTTTGTGAAAACCATCATATATTCAAACTGCTCTTATAACAATGCCCCGTTGTCTGAGTGGTTGTGGGGATAATTATTTTTTATTTTAAATCAGTCATATAGGATTTACAGGAAATGATCCGCAGAGCCTAAATTCTATAGAATTAGGTGAATGTTTCCCAGCAATATGCTAAGAAGTGCGTTATAAAATCTACTATTATTATATTTACTAGTTTCAACTGTAGATAATTACCAACATTAATCTAAAAGAGAGACTGAGAAGTACGTCATAAAATCTATTATTATTATATTTATTAGTTTCAACTGTAAACGAATACCAACATTAATCTAAATATTTAAATAGGTAATGTTCACGTTTTAAAAGGATAATCTCATATTCCGAGGGGTTAAAAGCCAGCTATCAAGTTTTAATTTTATAATTAATTTAATAATAATTTTAATTTTATAGTTAATTTAATAATAATTTTAATTTTATAATTAATTTAATAATAATTTTAATTAAAAATTTTTAGCTTTTTCTAACTAAAAACTGTGTTGCACCATGTGTTTAAAATGGGTAATTGTATGTGCCGTTGTGTGTTACACATACCACTGCTATGGTTTTATTTTAGCACTGCAGGCCAAGACGAGTAAGTAGCATAACAGCTTGTATTGGTCATGTTATTCAAAGCCAATTATTTATTATGTTTAGATAAAACACAGCTGCTGTTTACAGAGCCCGACGAAAGGTTGCGCCTTAATACACCCGGAAACACGTTTTTACTTCAACAGGGTACAGGGAATGTTGGTTCGCAGACTTATTACTATTTTGGGCAAAACAACGAGAACACCATTATTGATAAAATGGAGGCGTATAACGTTAACATTGATACAGAACTTGCTAAAAACCAAACTTCTAACCGCAAGTCGCTGGCGGACAGATGGTTGAATGGTTCCCTGCAACAGTACCCTTACAAAAATTCAAATACCTCCCTTTTTCAATACAATCTTCCTAACAATAAAATTGATCACACTGATTCTCAGGTTAACCCGCAAGCTACGACTGTAAAAACAGGGAATCTATCGTCATCACGCCCTGGGGAAATTGAAAATAAAAACGGCGGTAATTATATAATTAGCTTAAATGCAGGCTCTGCTCAGGTCGATAATTTAAGTAGAATTGAAAAAGAAGCTTTACAAAACCAAATAGACGAGATGAAGGAAAGTATCCGTACGCTAATGCACGAGGTTAGAGTTTCAGTGGCAGCGGCTATTAGCGAAAATTTACAGACAGCCAAAAAGCATAGTTCCGAAAATATGTCTGAAGACGAGTCTGTTGAAGATGAGACATTAACCGCTAAAAAGCCGGTTTTTAGTTCAGCCGTTAAATCGTTTTTTATTATAAAAAATTACACTATAATACCCCCAGTAAACCTTAGTTGGCCTAATTTATTTGATTATACTTTTAACCAATACGAGCAAAGAATAACAACTACTGCGCATTATGTAAAAAGCCAGCCTGATTTCCGTAGTTTTTTTAAAAAAATAAAAGATGTTTTAGAGGGTTATGCACTAGATCGGTCACGTTTTACAGTCGTAGAAATTTTTGTGGAAAGGAGCGAAGAAGAATTTTTAAATACATCTTTAGCTAAGTACAGCGAGTATAAAGACTTTTTAGAATACATGTATGGGAGGTTAATCTTTATCACGCGACCAGTACCGCAAAGTTACAATACCCGTTTAATACCAGCGAAACGGGTCACCCCATATACCGCAGCCTCACAGCCTAACAATAACGACGCAACTTCGGACTATCTAACTAGAAATAGAGGAGGTACACTCTAAAAAATTTTTCTTGAATATTACTTCAATTAATGTAAGCAAATAATTACCTACAATTATTATAGTAAATTTCAACAGGCAGCTAAATTTAACCCAGCTGTATTTAAATTCAAACTTTCTTAAATGTTTAATATTCAACATAAATAAAATTCACAATGTTTGGTATTAAACAAGTGATCGTAAGTTTCAACAGGCTATTAGATTTAACTTTTGTTTTTTTTAAAATTTAAATTTTCTTGAAAGACTAATATTCAACAAGAACTAGTTTAGCAATGTTTAATATCAAATAAGTGAAGATTTAAATTTAAATCAGACAAATTTGTTTATATGTCAAATAAAAGGGGTTGGATTGTAAATAAAATGAAATAAAATAAAATTTATTTAATTCTATACCAAATTATATTGCTTAGTAAAAAATGAAAATAAATACATCCATTAATATAAAAGAAAATTAAAGAGTTTTAATGCACACTTTTCAATCTCAAGCACTTCACTACCAAATACCGAATGAAATGCGAAACACCGAAACAATATTTTTCAAATCATTGCGACAAAAGAAGCATCCTTCTTATTGGTTGAAAATATGCCAGTTCATTGTTTGAAACCAATAACAACTGTGTTTTGACAGATTTGACTTCGGGATTCAACTGAATTAATTTGATATTTCAACTCGATTGTGCAAAGAATTTGCAACGTAGAAGGTAGCCTCATAACTCCAAACATATTTAGATAATTTCACAATATTATGCAAAATTTTCAGAATTTCGCAATATTATGCAAAATATCCAGAATTTTATAATATCATTATAAATTATATACAGAAAGAAACAGACTGTTTTAAAGGCGAAGTAACAGGAACACATAATTCAGAAAAGACAAATGCACAACTGTGCCTCGGTTGTGGCGAAATCAGGTTAATAAAAAACAACTGCAACTGTACTTAGGTCAGCGGGTTTTGGTTGCAACGAAGTTGGAAGCAGCGAAACTGAATAACGTTTGTTTGCTTCTTTAATGAAAGCTTTTGCACATTGCGCAGTATCATTAGGCTTTTGCTTTTATAATGAAAGCTTTTGTGCATTGCGCAGTATCATCAAGCTTTTGCTTCTATAGTGAAAGCTTTTGCACGTAAACCTGTAAGACAAGTTTGGTCTTACTGCCCAGCGCTAATAAATTTGCTTGCTAGGGTGTCTGTTCGCCCTGTAATCAAAGACTAAAGCCGACAAAAAAACACACACACACACACACACCCACACACACACACACCCACACACACACACACACACATGTACAGGGGGCGTGGCTTACGCACACGTACACGTGACGTCACCAAAACCTCTCGACCAATCAGAGCGCCTGCCCATGGGTCCTATTACCTACTCTTATCGAAGGCTTGGGCTACATCAAGAAATAGTCCTACGCAATACTGTTTTCTTTCCAGTCCGGTTTTTATATATGTAGTTTGTAATTTTGTGCACCTGATCGATAGTACTGTGTAGTCTTCTAAACCCAAATTGGTGCTCAGGTATGAGTTTGAGTTTGTCGATAGTTGTTCGGAGTTTATCGAGTAGTAGCTTTTCGAAGGTCTTAGAAAGCAGGGGCAGGAGACTAATAGGTCTGTAAGAGTCTACTTTACATTTGTCTTTACCCTGTTTGTGAATGACAAAGATTTTTGCTTTTTTCCAGTCTTTAGGGAAGTAGCCAATTCTCAGCATAGCGTTGTAGATGTACTGTATTCCTAATTTGCCTTTCATTGGAAGTGCTTTTATTAGGTTTGCAGTGATTTTGTCCGGGCCTGGAGCTTTTTTAGTATTTATTCTGTTAATTTCTGTGACGATTGTTTTCAATTTAAATCTGATTACTTTGTTGTTACCATTTGGGACTGTAGGTTTAGATTGGTCTTTGATGTCCGAGTTTGGGGTGAAGACGTTCTTGAGGTGGAGCGCAAACGTTTCCGCTTTCTCTTCATCATTTGTGATTAACCCTTTGATGGGGTCCATGAGAGGTGAGTTCTGCATGATGGGTTTTTTAATCCTTTTTGTTGTTTTCCAAATAGAGTAGCTTGTGTCCGAATGGTGATTTAGGTTAGATATATGTTCATTGATTTTAGAGTTTCTGTCTTTCATGAGCTCTGCTTTCAAGACCTTTATTGCCTTATTAAGAACACTTCTTGCAAGCGGAGACCTGGTTTCTTGGAAGTGTCTTATGGCTTGCCTCTTTTCTTCAAGGAGATGGAGGATATGGTTGTTGAAAGTATTGGGAATTCGATCTGGAGTGGGGGAGAGGATTGTTAGAGTAGCTTGTTTTGCACAGTAGGTGATAGTGTCTGTTAGGTAAGAAACTGCATTGTCTATGTTTTCTCGCGAGGTGAGTTTAATGTGAGGGTGAAAGTTAGTGGAAAACAGTTTTTGAAAAAGCCTCCAATTCGTTTTACTATTTGTCAGTTTACTCTGGGGGGGGATTGTAGTTGGTTGAGTCTCTAGGTGAAATATTGTGGGTGAATGATCTGAGGATAGTTCTTCAGTTGTGCTGGCTCTAATTTGATGAGGGTTAATGTTTTTTGTGATTGCAAAGTTGATAATATCTGGTATTTTCCTTCTGTCCGTTGGCCAGTACGTTGGTGACCCTCCCGATATGCAGTTTAGGTTATTACTTTGTATAGCCTTCCAAAGTTGCTTACCTTTGGGTGTGGTAATTCTAGAACCCCAATACGGGGATTTAGCATTGTAGTCACCGGTAATTAAGAAGCGGCTTCCTAATGTTTTAAAGAGTTTGGTGAATTGATCTTCTTTTAAGGCATATTTGGGTGGGCAGTAGATAGAGGCTATGGTTAATTGGCTATCCCATTCCATGATCTTTATTGCCGTAAATTGGAGGTGATTAGATTGCTTGCAAATTAGCGGATGGTGTTTAATTCGATTATTTATTAGAACTGCTGTGCCTCCCCTTACCTTGTTGTCCGAGTGGTTGTTATAGTAGCCAGTGTAGCCGAAGATGTTAAATCTATTCTTGTCAGTTAGGTGAGTTTCTGCCAGTAGCATTATGTCGATATTGTTTGTTTTTAAAAAGATTTCTAGCTCTAATTTATGGTTCATGATACCGTTTGCATTCCATTGTCCAATGATTAGATTCCTCATGGTTTATAGAGTTTGCAGAGAATTTCCGTTTGTTGTGACATAGTATCTTGCATTTTTTGGAGCATTTGTAATATCTGTTGTAGGTTATTTGTGAGGGTAATTAAGATCTGCATCATTGGGGCATTGTTTTCTGCTTGGGGTGATTGTTGAGTTAGTACGTTTGCATAGGAGGTTCCATTGGGGGGTGCGTGCATTTCTTCTTGCAGGAGCCTAGTCTGGTTTATTGCTGCTTGATTTAATGGTGGGAAACCAGATGAAAGAAAATTGGGAGCTGGTTTCTTGGTTCCGCTGTTGTACCTCCGATTTTGAGCCAAATCTTGAATTCTTGCGTTTCTGCTTATAGCCATATAAACCGGGCAACCTCTGTAGTTAGCCGTGTGATTGCCGTCGCAGTTACTACAGCGTTTGGCTTTGGTGTTTTTCTTATCATTGGGGTAGTTTAGGGTGTTGTGTTGGCCCGAGCAGGCCACGCAGATGTTGGTTAATTTACAATATGTCTTTGTATGCCCGAATTCCTGGCAATTTTGACACTGTACTGGTGCCTTACGCTTGTGTGGTTCCTCAACTGAGATCTTTTTGTGTAGTATGTATTTTACATCATAGATGGGGTAATACGATTTGTTTTTCGGAAGCTTACTAGATTCCGGGGTTAATTCGACCTTAAACATTGGTTGGGGGCACTTTAGTCTGTTGAGGACGTTGTTGACATGTTTTATTTGGAACCTGCTTTGATGGGGTAGATGTTGCTTAAGTGTTCTTTGCATTTGACCCGGAATGATCGCTGTTGGAGGTAGCTTGTTAATATTCCATGAAATTTGTAGGGTAGCAGATTTCTCAGCTTGTGTAGTAGGCCTTCGTGCCAGACCTTGTCAAAGGCTTGCGCTATGTCCAGGAAGAGACCTACGCAGTATTTTTTGTTCTCGAATGCAGTTTGTATTTCGTTAACTATTTTATGCACTTGCTCGATAGTACTGTGCTCGTTGCGGAAGCCAAATTGGTGTTCTGGGATTATGTTGTTAGGTTTGATAAATGCTTGAATTTTCGCTAGAAGGAACTTCTCGAAAATTTTTGAGAGAATGGGGAGTAGGCTGATTGGTCTGTAGGGTTCTATTCTGGTTTTATCTTTGCCGGGCTTGGGGATGATAATTATTATTGAGAGTTTCCAAGACTGTGGAAAGTAGTTGAGGCGCAAAATGGCGTTGAAGATATGGGTTATACCCTTGATGCAGCTCATGGGGAGGGCTTTGAATAGTTTATGTACCTGAGATTGCGTCGTGGCCCGCTGATTTTTTTGGATTTAGTTTAGCGATTACACTATGGACTTCTTTATAGGTGAATTTGAGAGGTTGGGGGTTGGGGGGAGGGGGTGGTTCTGGGGTGTCCAATTTGGCTTTCGTGGTGATAGTTGGTTTGAAAACGTTTGAGAGGTACTGCGCGAAAGCTGCGGCTTTCTCTTCGGGGCTGCACATCCAGTTGCCTGAGACGTCTCTTATTGGAGATTCCGGGATGATTGGTTTTTTGATGCGTTTTGTGGATTTCCAGATAGAGCAGTTGGTGTCCGGAAGATGGTCTAATTTTGATAGCTGAGGGCCGCTTTGGCTACGGGTGATCTTGTTTGTTGCCATCTTGCTTTGGCTTTTCTTTTGATCTTAAGGAGGTCTAGTATATTTTTGTTGTAGAAGTTGGGTGTTCTGTCGGGGTGTTTATTGACAGTGGGTGGTGTTGCTAACTCGGTGCTCTCTTTGATGGTGGCGTACAGCCGTACAGGTACTCTATGGCATTATCGATGTCGCTTGGAGATTTTAATTTAATGTTGGGGCAGAAGGACTTTCCTAGTTGGCACTGGTACTTAGTCCAATTTGTTCTATTGTTTGTTATTTGAGTGGGCTTGCTGGTAATAGTGGGAGAGCAGGTGATGGAATAGATTGTTGGTGTGTGGTCCGACGATAAGTCTAGCAATGACTTAGCTTTGATCTGGTCCGGGTTTAGGCTTTTGTAGATGCAAAAATCGATTATATCTGGGATTTTTTTCTTGTCTATAGGCCAGTATGTTGGGAGGTCACCTGCTCAGTATCCGAGGTTGTTATTGAAGATGGATTTGACTAGTTGTTTGCCTTTAGTGGTGGTAAGCCGGGATCCCCACAGGGGGGATTTGGCATTATAGTCCCCGATAGCTACGAAGCGTGGTCCTAGAGAGTTGAAGAATGCATCAAATTGGGGGGTAGAGATAGTACCTTTGGGAGGGCAGTAGATAGCTGCAATATTGATGTAAGACGAGCTCAGACTGATAGATATAGTCGAGTAGTGAATGTTGTTGAGTAGCTGGTTCGTTAGGCGGTGATGTTTGATTCTGTTCCTAACTAGGACTGCCGTACCTCCGTGTGGTTTGTCCTCGGGGTGATTCGTAGTGTGGCAAGTGTACCCGTTGTAGTGTTGAGGAGGGATGAAAGCAATAGTATTTCGTAACTCACATTTTATTATACGCGTCTTAACTCTAAGGCAGATACAGCGGAAGTGTTTGAGCTAGTGCTAAGGGCCTTGCCCTGTGCGACAAGATGATTCTAAACTAAACAGTAATGCCATATATACACAACATCTTCCCCTTTTTTATATAAGTCGTACGATTCAACAATTTAATTTAATTTAATTCAAAGGTATAATTCAGAAAATATACATAGTTATTAATTCCTTTTAATTTGAAATCTTTTCGGGGGATGTCTTGGTCTATGGGATCCGATCTTCTTAATACATATGGCGTTAATTCTGTTGTAGAATAATTACGATTACCAGTTTCCTGCTTATTATTATTAATTTTGTTCGGTTCTTGTTCTTCATTATTATTTGGATTAAAGTTAACAGATTCGGTTGGATCACTTTCTAAATTATAATCTTGAAAAATACTTGGATGATAACTGTCTTCTAAATTTGAAGTACGTATTTGATTTTTATGAACATACTTAATATTATTGTCTACGTTTATTAAATACGTTAATGGGCTTATAACTTCAACTATACATGCCGGTTTCCACTTAGCTATGTCCTTGTAATGTAGTTTATACAATACTTTTTCCCCTTTTTTGAAAATTTTTCCTACATTCTGTACATTAATTTTATTTTTTAAGTTTACTTTACAGGATATTTCTGGTTTTGATTTGTGATATTTATAAATCTGATTATTTTTTAAATCGAATTTAACATTTTTTTTCAAGGAATTCAGAAGTGTGTTAGGTGTGTAGGAAAAAATCATGCTTACAGGTGTTTGCTTAGTAACTGTCGATGGAGTATTGTTATATGTCATCAAAATATTATCCAATTTGGCGGCTATATCTAGGTTTCTCAATTTTGCATCGCAGACATATTTTCGTAAACTAGATTTTATTGTCTGTACTCCTCTTTCAGCCAAACCATTGCTTTGTGGATGATATACAGGTGATTTTGAAATATGTATATTTCGGAGCTTAGCAAATTCTAAAAATTCCCTTGAATTGAAGGGGGGGCCATTGTCAGACACAATCTCATCAGGCGTTCCGAAATATTTAAAAAATGACCTCAAATAAATTCCCAAATGAAAAGCATCGGTTTTGGTGCAAATTTTTACATCTATATTTTCACTTGATAATGAATTTCTTACTTTGTAAAATTGCTTAGTTTCTCTTGGATTATTTTTGGCCACCCATTATTCCGACAAAGCGCAAATACTTTCAACACCCGTGTTCTTTGACAGTGGCAATCTGGATAAGGCATCAGCAGCAACCATTTGCTTCGCTGGTCTGTATTGGAATTCATAATCGTAGGTAGATAATAAGACCTCATCTTTGCAATCTTGACACAGAAATGCTAGAAGTTCCTTTTTGGGGATTAAATATTTCCCTAAGAGCTTGATTATCACTGCAGAGTATAAACTTATGCCCATGAATATACTTATGAAAACGCTTTACCCCAAACACAATGGCTAGTGCTTCGCGATGTATCTGGGAATAATTTTTTTCTGCAGTGGAAAGAGTGCTAGAAGCGCACATCACTGGCTTATCAACTCCATTTACGGTATGGCATAGAACTGCACCTACTCCATAGGGGTTCGCATCACACGCTAACACTATAGGTTTTTTTGGGTCATAATTTTCCAAAATATTATTTTCCAAAATTAGTTTCTTTGAATTTTCAAAACATTGTTGGGCTATTCCCGACCATTTGAATGGAATAACTTTCTGTAACAACTTATATAGATCTTTTAGCTGTGCTGATAAATTTGGGATGAAGCTCCCGTAGTAGTTCAACAATCCTAAATAAGATTGTAACTCATTAAGATTTTTTGGTGGTGGGGCTTCTACAATAGCTTTAACTTTTTCTTTACTGGGGCGGATACCGGAACCTGATATTGTATGACCTAAATATTGAACGGCTTTTTCAAAAAATTTGCATTTTTCCAAATTTATTTTTACGTTGTAAGTGTTTAGCCTCTCTAGTGCTGTAACGTGGCTATGCTTGATCGTTGTCAGGCGTGCTGACTTTAAGTCACGGGCGAGGCAGTTCCCAGCTAGGGCGCCATTTCCTGGGCGACGTCCAGCTCCAGGCCTACTCCGGGGTTGTGAACAACGGATTCCCATGAAGCATACCTGGAAACAGTTACGAATCGCTCAAAAAAAAATTTATAAGCCTGGAAACTCCTGCAGGGAGGGGGAAGAGATGAATAAGCATTACTATCTAGAAGATCGAATAGTTCACGTTAAGCAAGCTGGGTGCGGCTCCGGGAGGCGCGTCTGGCTGTAATGCTCGGGCCTAGCTCGCCGATTCGGGGTGGGGTTCTTGGGCCGCCCAGCCCTGCTGTTGAAATGACACGCGCCACTTCGACGTGGTTGAAACAGGTCTATAGCCGAGAGAGAGGGAATCGAAAAAAAACTCAAGGTAGGGGAAGAGAAAGAGGGGAAGGGGTAGGTCGTCCGTCCGCAGCAGCAAAAAGGTTAGTTTGAATACATATTTATTTTCCTTTTCCCTTTTCTTTCTTTAATCATCCATCTGAATATCTTACAAAAAAATTACATGATTCCAAAACTTGACAGTAGCAGTAAATATGCCACTCAAATATTTTTACAAGCAAAACTTAATTTCTCACCGATAATTCTATTTTTGTATATATAAATGAAATTCATAGCTGTCCCACGACAAAGCAGCTTCTATTTTTAATTAATTTTAAATAATATTATTTCATAAAATTTTAATTACGGAAAAGCAGCACAAGGAAAATAATTCTTTACTTCTATGTGACAAAAACCTAAACGAAGAAAAGTTTTTTTTTTTTTTTTTGGATATTTAAATAATCGTAAAATTCTGTTTGTTCAAATTTTCCCCTTTTTTTTTCTCTACATATGGAGCTAACAACTCTGAGCGGCAAAGGTAAGTCCGAATTCAGGGTTCACAAGGGTGAGCTATGAGATACAATAAAAATAATAGTTTAAAAAACTAAAAAACACGCTTTTAGCACGCACTAAAAATTACAAAATAAATCGGACATTTAGTTTGATGACTCAAGAGTTTTCCCTTTGCCAAATCTTCATTAGATCGCAGGTAAACATAAACAATTTCAGTTCGTGATGAACGATAAATAATTACCTATGCGAAATGGTTATAAGTAGGTAATCATCTTTATTAAATATTTACTATGATTTATTATGAAAGAAAGCGTGGAGCGTTTATGTAATCTTTACTCTTTTTGGACAAAACGCTCCACGCTTTCTTTCATAATAAATCATCATAGTAAATATTTAATAAAGATGATTACCTACTTATAACCATTTCGCATAGGTAATTATTTATCGTTCATCACGAACTGAAATTGTTTATGTTTACCTGCGATCTAATGAAGATTTGGCAAAGGGAAAACTCTTGAGTGATCAAACTAAATGTCCGATTTATTTTGTAATTTTTAGTGCGTGCTAAAAGCGTGTTTTTTAGTTTTTTATCTATTATTTTTATTTTATGCTTTTTAGTCTTCTTATTATTCAAACTTAATTTACTACTTACTAATTTAAAATATTAATAGGTATTTAAAGATATTTATTATTAACAAACTTAACAAAATTCACAGTTTTACGCATCCAAATTTAATACGGCGTTAGCACGCATTCTTTCCATTTCCGCCAATGCGTCAGTGTTGCAAAGAGTTTTCCCCGTGAGCTTTGAACAGTCCAGTTCCTCTATTTGAAGGCCATCTAAGGACTTGACGCGACTTAGAGCAACGTAAGCTTGCCCGGATGCAAAAGTACGGGGTCCCAAATATACTACAACACAATCCACCGTACAACCTTGCATTTTGTGCACTGTCGACGCCCAACTCAGAATCACAGGTAACATGCGTCTTTCAACAGTGCCATAGCTAAACTTTGCGGGGAATTGTTTTGCTATAGGCCTTATTACATGTTCACCGTCCTTGCCAAAGTTTACTCGAATTGATGGAATGTCTGTGTCATAGATTTGGTCACGGCGGAAATGAGGCCAGATGATTTCAGAGATGAATCCAATGTTTCCATTGACAAGGCCTTCATTTGATTGTGAGGCTATATAATTTTTCATATAAAGCCGCCTTTGGTTTTTTTTCTCTATTATTGCGTTGCTAGAGAGTTCTGTTTTTTTCTCTATTAATTTTTGCCTTTTTTTCTCCAATCTCCTTCTTCTTTGTATTGTAGTTTGATTTTTCATTTTTGTTCCGCTTTTCTCCAATCTCATTCTTCTTTGTGTTGTAGTTTCATTTTTCATTTTTTTTCTCTATTAATTTTTGCCTTTTTTTCTCCAATGTCCTTCTTCTTTGTGTTGTAGTTTCATTTTTCATTTTCTTCTCTGCTAATTTTTGCCTTTTTTCTCCAATCTCCTTCTTCTTTGTGTTGTAGTTTCATTTTTCATTTTTGTTCCGCTTTTCTCCAATCTCCTTCTTCTTTGTGTTGTAGTTTCATTTTTCATTTTTTTCTCTATTAATTTTTGCCTTTTTTTCTTCAATGTCCTTCTTCTTTGTGTTGTAGTTTCATTTTTCATTTTCTTCTCTGCTAATTTTTGCCTTTTTTTCTCCAATCTCCTTCTTCTTTGTGTTGTAGTTTCATTTTTCATTTTTGTTCCGCTTTTCTCCAATCTCCTTCTTCTTTGTGTTGTAGTTTCATTTTTCATTTTTTTTGTCTATTAATTTTTGCCTTTTTTTCGCCCACGAGTAATGGACAATTAAACGGTCTTTTTCAATAATCTGTTGTGTTTAGTCCTGTATGTCAAAACGTTCGACATCAATGTAGTCTAGTGTAAATTGATCATTTTTACTACTTGTTGTGCGCTTACAAATTCTTAGAAGCTCGTCTAATTTATCGCATTCAATAATACAAGCTTTTCCGTTGTCTTTTAAAATAAGTTAAATTAAATTTTTGTATTGTCATCGGTCTTAAATACGTGTGCAAATTTTCAAATCAATTAGGCGTCTTGAAGTGGGTGAAAATTGCGTTGAAAGATTCCGTTACATAGTCACATACAGGTCAAGCTAATAAAAGCGTATTTCAAAATTAAAGTTAAATTTGTATATTGTCATCGGTCTTAAATACGTGTGCAAATTTTCAAATCAATTAGGCGTCTTGAAGTGGGTGAAAATTGCGTTGAAAGATTCCGTTACATAGTCACATACAGGTCAAGCTAATAAAAGCGTATTTCAAAATTAAAGTTAAATTTGTGTATTGTGTAAATAAATTATTAACAAGACACGGTGAGACTGATGTCCCCACAGTACTTGCGGGTGCCGACGTATAGTCCATTGGGGGGTAGGTGTCGGAAGCAGGGCCCGGGAGCGCCTTGCTGACGGCTCGAACTAGCTCGCCGGATGGGGTGGGGTTAGTGGCCACGGCCTCACTACACCTAATGGAGATTTGGGGATGCGCTCCCTCCACAGAAGGGTTGCGGAGTCCCTTCCGAAAAAAACTTCTTCTTCTTCTTGCCCCACAGCTAGGTACTGGGAAAGGAATTTGTGCAGGGAAAAGGGATAACAACAAAAAAACTCTCCGGGATCCGTCCGTCCCGGGGTAGAGGGTGGGAAGTTGCCCTCGCCTCCTCTAGGTCAACTCCCCCTCTCTAACCCAACCTCTCCGATGCTCTCCACTCCCCTACGAGTGGGGGCATCCCTCCAAGAAAAAAAAAATGCAAACAATGAAAACTTACAGTACCGGGGCACCGAGGTCCCTCAGCCGGGTCATGGGGGGAATGGAAATGATAAAGGTATTTTCTTTTACGAATTCATTTCATATATATATTCAGGTTCTTTTTTTTTCTTAAATAACTAATTACAAAAAAAAAAATCTAAGTATAAAGATAATCTTCAGGACGGGGACGTCCGAAATGCTTTCTCAAAAAAAAACAAGAGTATTCTTTGGGCCAAAGGCGCGAGGTTGAAAAAATATTTTTTTTTTTCCTTTCATAAATTTTATTCTATTTGGAACCTTTCGAGTATTAGGAATATAGCAATAAGGTTCACAGGGGAAGCAAACTAACCTAAAATAAATCAGGGCGTCTTTTGCGAATAGTATACAAAAGGGGACCTAGTAAAACTCGCAAGCAATTCCACGAAAACGACAATAAAAACTAAATCGATTCTCTTTTGTAAGAACAGGCTACTGTCTAGTTTTATAATGATTATTTAAACAAGGTGGTGATAGCTTACTAATTTCTGACGCGTCAAGGTAATACAATAGCGATGTCGACGGATTTATCTATTCGTTGTAAAATTTAATCACTGGAAATCATCTACGCGCTAGAAATCTACGAGACCAAATTCGAATAATGTCCCTAAAAAAAGTGGCGGCTAATATATGGATTTGTTCCTTTTTTTTTTTTTTTTTTTTTTTTTTTCAATTGTTTTGACCCAAATGCCGCCTAGGATGCACCGGGAGGCAGAGGGTTTAAAGCAATCCTTCTTTTTTTTTTTGTATGTAGGTATCTGTAAAAATTGTTTTGTTCCTTATCAAGAAAAACAATTTTCTCCTCCTTTCTCTCTCCCCCGAAAGAAAACAAACTCAACGCAAATGTGACAGTACTAATAAAGAAAAAGCGTACTTACCGGGGATCCTGCAGCAGTCGACTCCCGCAGCTCCCGCGTAGGCGCTAATAAAGTTGGCTAAATTCGCTGTCCCCAATCAGGGGAGAAAAAAAAGGAAAAAAATGGTTTGTTCCCTTGTCCTAGGGGAGTGAAATTTCGGGGTCTGCCTCCCGACGCCGCCGTTGCAGCCCTCGTGCCCTGCCTCGCTTGCCACTTAAGCCCTACCTAGCCCTTGGCCCGCTCTACTTTACGTGTCCTAGCGCTATTGTTAAGGTGTCTTCAAGGGTCCGCGGGGCGCTGATTCAGGCTGGGGTGTCCTCCTCAGCAGGTGGGATGGGGTCGACGGCCGGCCTAGATGGCTCTCCTCGATAGCCCGCTAGGCGCGGGGCACCGTTCGCCCCGGGCTGTTGCTGCCTTTACAAAAAAAAAGGGGGGGGGGGGGGTGTCGAGGCAGTTGTATGGCTGCTTCCGTTGAGTGAGTGGCTCCCACGAGGCTATCTCCTCCCCCACTCCACTGCGGGGGCCTCCTTTTGAACTGGAGCGTGCTCCCTTCACAACAAAAAAAAAATCCTGACCCCGGTGTAAGCTGGGAGGGGGGTATGTGGAAGTCTTGCTCCTCTCCCTGGCGTTGGTAGCAGGAGAGAGGGGGGTGGGGGGAGATAGTGAGCTCCTCCTGGTGTGAGGGGGCCCTCCGTTAATTCCTCCCTGACGTATGGGTGGGGGGGCGCTTCGCCACTATCCGGGGTGTCCTGCGCGAAGGCTGGGGTGAGGAAGGTTCGGAAAAGCTAAATAGCCTTACCTTCTGGTACCGCCGGTTCGGCGATTCAGTTCCCATGCAGCTCCTTCTTCCAGTGCTCGCTGCTTCGGTGTTTTTCCTTGCTGCCGGAGGGGCTGGAGTCTCCCAGGTGCTCCTGACTCTTCCGAGAAAACCTTTTTTCTTTCTTTGGTTCACTTTCTGAATTTTATTTTTTCTTCCTGGGTATGCCGCACATCCGCCGATCACGAGGTTTTGCACAACAATGGCCGATCTGGCGGCTTCCTCCTTGTTGCTGGTTGCAGGGTCTGGTAATGCTGTGTTTTTCGGCTTTACCCCCAGGTGGCTCACGATGCGTGAGGGAGATTCCTTGTTGCCTTTGTGGTGGCAGTGGTGGCGGGATTCCTATTTGATCCGGCCGTCGTCACAATTGTCATCGGTCTTAAATACGTGTGCAAATTTTCAAATCAATTAGGCGTCTTGAAGTGGGTGAAAATTGCGTTGAAAGATTCCGTTACATAGTCACATACAGGTCAAGCTAATAAAAGCGTATTTGAAAATTAAAGTTAAATTTGTGTATTGTCATCGGTCTTTAAGACGTGTGCAAATTTTCAAATCAATTAGACGTCTTGAAGTGGGTGAAAATTGTGTTGAAAGATTCCGTTACATAGTCACATACAGGTCAAGCTAATAAAAGCGTGTTAAAAAGACGAGTCAGCGTGGTACAAAAAAAATATCCAGGAGAACGGGCCAACTCCTGAATCGTTTATCAGGTCAGACAATAAAATAGTGGTAGTAGGGTGGGGAGGACCCTCAATACGAGTATTCTCGACAAATTAACTTTAGAACAGAAAACAATTTACATACCTTACACCTGTACGGTTCTGTCCTGGTAGATCGATCTGCCGGGATGCGCCGCCAAGCTGGAAATTGAAGTTAAATCTACACACGTCCTCAATCGAGAGCCCTGCCACCACAATTCCTGGGTGGCCATAGCCCCTGAGAGCACAGATCAGGAGGTGCTCCGTTACAGTCTAGCTGCTTTTAAATGCTAAAGTAACAAAAAAAATTTCTTCAAAGTTGAGCGGATCGCGATTTCTCAAATGTTCAAATGTTAAGTTTCATTTCAAGATTTATATTTAAATGTTTGTCTCATTATAATTACTTTAATTTCGTAATTTCGCCTTTAGGGCTTTCAACGCCTTTTTTTTTTTGTTTTTTGGATTAATATTTGTTTTTTCAAATATACATATAAAATGAAATATTTTGTTTCTTTTTTTTCTGTTAATCACCGAAAAGATTTTGCAATACGTCTTCTAATTTCCACAGCCTCTTCGTGATAAGAAGAATTGTTAGACACATCATTTGACTCTTCTGTTGATGATGAACTTTCTTCCAGTACGAACTCTTCTGGCGAGATGCTGTAATGAAGACAAATATTGTGCAAAGCACAGCATACATTAATTATCTGCACAACCTTTGATGGCTCGTAATGAAGAGCACGCATTTCATGGTGACATCGAAAGCGGTTTTTTAATAAACCAATACTTCTTTCTACTATTATTCTTCCTGTAGAATGTTTTCTATTAAATATTCTCTCCACTGTACCTTCAGATGCACTACGAAATGGAGTCAATAGCCATGGTTCTAATACGTATCCACTGTCACCTATTTAGTAAAATGAAAAGCCACATGAGTATATGAGGAAATTTGAAAAATACTTTTTAACGCTTAAGAGAACAAAAAGAACTTTGTACAAATATTATTTAATTCTTGAAGTACACAAAAAAATTTTGAAAATTTAAACCCGTCATGTCCCTTTAAGATATTTACAGAAAATTCTGGTATGTTTATCACCACCATCATACAGATTTTTAAAATACTGCCTAGCACTGCTTATGTTCCATACATGAGAGTCATGATTAGCTCCTTGATATCGCCCATCAACAAACGCTATTCGTTGCCTATGATCGCAAATCTGTAAACATTTGTTCCTTTTTAATTATTCTATGTTAATAAACCAAAAATCCTTACAATCATTGCATTCATGCTGTAAAATCCTTTCCTATTGTAATAAAGGTGTTTGTTATTCTTTGGTTGCACTATTTTAATATGTGTACCATCTACACACATAATAACACCAGGAATGCCACATTTTTCATAAAAGTGTTGTTTCGCTGCAATTTTTTCTGATTCTGTTAACTTTATATTTATCCATTTTGCACATACTTTTCCCTCTAGTATGTTTAACATTGAGGAAAGTATTTCAGAAAACGTTGACTGTGCTATATTTATTTCATTTCCCACGCTTTGCTGATAACTTCCTTGCGCCAAAAATCTTAGAGTTGCAGCTAGCTTAATTTTTGGGGGTAATGAAGTAGATTTGGTTGGTTTTGGGCAACTTTCTTCTACTTCTTCAAGAATATATTTAAAAGCAGATTTATTTAAGCGAAAGTTTTTCATGAAGCTAAAAGTACATATATTTGCACAAATATATAAAAATGTTTTATTAATTTAATTTTCTATTTACCTTATTTCATCCATTTCAAAAATATCTCTTGCAGTACTTCTTAAATTTTGTCGGGCAGCTCGTTGATTTTCATGTTCACTGGCAAGGTCTTCTATCATATATGAACTTACAGTGCCCATAATGATTAAACTACACAAATCTTTAACTCAACCACTTCAGCAAAAAAATGACTTTGTTGATTTGAATTTATTGACAAATCTCAGCTGATTTCGAAATGTTTCGAAAATGAGCATATTCACGCGTTTTCTATGATGCGCGTTTAAGGTGAAGTGAAACGGTAAAACGGTACGTTTCGTTCACCGCACGTTTACTACGATAAGCCCCAATGTCCGGAGACAGTTTGTTAGTGTTTGGGGTGGTAGTTGTTAAAGAAGGTGGAGAGGTTGAGGGATTCGATGTTGTGGGTTGGTTAGGGTTGGAGTGAGGGGGAAGGGATGGGATTTGTGGGAGGGAAGGCTTTGTAGTTTTTAAGGTGTCCGTCGGTGGTGGTGAAGTTTTGTCGGTGAGTGTAAGTGTGTTGTTGGTAGGAGTCTTGTTGGTGCTGTTGAGGTTTTGTTTTGGTTCTGAAGCGTCAGCGCTTACCTTAGTGGAGGGAGTAGTCAAGGTTGATGATTTTCCGATGGTGGGAGTTGTTGTTTGCTGAAGACTGTCTTGCGGGATGGTAGCAGCGACGTTTGCGTAGGAGGGTCCGGTATGCTCTTTGCGGATCGCGTAATATTCTTTCCGGGCTTCAAACATACTGCATTTTCTTTGGGTTTTTATTTTCAGGATCTCCTTGGCTTTCTGGAATTCAGGGCAGTCCCTGCTTGTGGATGTGTGGCTGTCGGCTTGGCAGTTGACGCAATATTTGCCAACGCACTCATCCTGGGGGTGGGGGGCGGGTTTTCCACAGGTGCCACAGGTTTGAATAGTTTCCTTGCACCATTTGAGAGTGTGGCCGAGTTTCTGGCATTGCTTACACTTCAT
The DNA here is from genome assembly GCA_963920795.1 of Eutolmus rufibarbis. Classification (NCBI taxonomy): domain Eukaryota; kingdom Metazoa; phylum Arthropoda; class Insecta; order Diptera; family Asilidae; genus Eutolmus; species Eutolmus rufibarbis. Next base: position 25,145,040 of record OY987207.1, read on the forward strand.
CGGGAGGGGAAAGTATTCTTTGACCATATAGTTGATCCATGGTCCCTTGACATACGGCGGGATTTTGTAAGCGTCGAAGGAGAGTATTAGGAGGCCAGTTGGCATTCGCTTGCCGGGTTCGTCACCGGGTCTGGTAATTTGGGTCAGTTCCGTTACCTCTTGGTCTTTGAGCCCTTCCAATATTTCCTCTTTGTTCATCCCTCGGAAGTCTGCTGAATAAATGGTTCCTTTTACGCAGTTGTTATGTTTTCTGGGGGTCTTCTTCTGGGTGTTTCGCCAAACCACGGGGTTAATTTCAATGTTTTATTATATAGCACTAGTTTACAATCCGGTCTAGAGCTAGTTATATTATCTTTTATTTTTACACCACGGACGAACTAGTTATATTATCTTTTATTTTTACACCACGGGCGAAGCCACCTTTTCCTTCCTTTGGATTCATTCCTTGCGCGCACTCAAACTCTTACTCTTGGTGGTTCCACCGCGACACCACAACTTTTTCCTGCTTCTAATTTCGCGATCTTACTGCAACTCTTGACCATCTTCTAGCAACTGAACTTTACTTTTTTCATCAAAAGTAAAGTTCCCAGCCGGCCGTTTCGGGAATTGTGCTGAGGGCGCAATTCCCACGCGCAGGGTGCGTTTCCCCAGCCGCGAATTTCCCACGGGCCGAGCGGTGACGCCGCTGGCTCGGCGCATTTTTGCACGGGCGTATCGAAATCCGATTCGCCGCCTGGGCTGGATTTCGTCTGGCTTTGTTGCTGGCTAGGGGGTTTGGTTGCATAGCGGTACCCATCGTTACAATTTTAAATATAATCAATATTTATCAATAAGTATCGCTATGCAACATTCCTTCCCCCTGTGAAAAAGAGAGTCATTCTTTGAAGAGGAATGACTCTCAAGAAAAATATTGCGCGGGCATCGTCCGTGGTTTACAGAAATTTCTTATTGTTATTATTATTATTCTTACTTTTTTTTTTTTTTTTAACTTATTTATCTATTTTTCTATAATTTATTACAACTATAAACGGGTGCCCTTTTTTTTTTATTATTTATTTGTCTATTTTTCTTTTTATGATAATTCATTAGAATTATAACCGCATTTTTTTTTTTTTTTTCTATTATTATTCTTTTTGAAAAAATTTTTTTGAAATAATTTTTTCTATCTATAAAACATATTTGTTTTTTGATATAATTTTTCATGTTTCTTTCTTTTTTTTTTTTGTTTTTATTACAATTTTGTCAAATTTTTTTTTTTTTTTTTTTTTCAAGTTATTTGTCTAGCACAAAAATTTTTGCTATAATTATTTCTTTTTTATATAATTAAATTAAATCTTTCTATTTATCAAAAAGTAAATTTTTTTTTGACAATTTTTTTTAAAAAAAATTTTTTTTCACATATAATTGAATGTGTTCTAATTAATTTTTTGTTATAATTTTTCGTTTTTCATTTTTTGATATAATTTTTCTATCTTTAAAAAAAAAATATTTTTTTTTGATATAATTTTTCATCATTGTTTTTTTTTTTATAGTTTAAACGAGTGCTCCCCTTTTTTTTTGTTATAATTTATCTATCTAAAAATTTTATTATTGTTTTTTTCTATACTTCAACGGGTGTGCGCTTTTTTTTTTTATCTTAAAAAAAAAAATTATATAATTAGTCATTTTAAGCACGAGTGTTTTCTCGCCCTCTTTTTGTTTAACATATTTATTTGTATATTTAAAAAAAATTTTTTTTTGTGTTTTACATGATTTTTTTTTTTTTTTTTTTTTTTGCGTACTATTAACGAGTTTTTTTTTTTTTTCTTTTTTAATCTACCTATTTTTAAAAAAAAATTTTACCTATCTGTCTATTTAAAAATTCTTTCTATCTATTTTTCTTTTGATTATTCATTCATTTTTTTTTTGTACATTTCAAAACGATTATTTTCTCGTCTCCCCTTTTTTTTTATAATCTATCTACTTATTAAAAAAAATGTTTCTATCATTTGTATTTTTTCCCCTTTTTTTTTTCAAAGTTGTTTACGACGGACTCATTACAAAAATGCCTACGAGGAAAACATTCAACGTTCGCATTCCCCTAGAAGTGGTTTACTTTTTTCTTTTTTTTTGAATTGGCCCTATCCGATTTCGAAGATAAATCTGGTCCGTCCGCGGCGATTTTTTGGCTATTCATCATAGAAAATGCTGCTGTTGCATTTTTTTTTCGTATCGGTTCGGGCGGTACTTGGACCAAGTGCAAGTTTGTCGCGGGGGTTTATTCTCATTATCTCCCACTACGGTGAGCGCCAAAATTGCCAGCCACATTGCCTAAAATATTGTTTGCTTTTAGTTTTTATGTCTTTGTTTATTATTATTTTTTTGTTTAAATAAAACAAATGGGGGACGGGGGAGCCGATTCCCTCGCTTACGCTACTCTAAGTAGGGTTTCAGGCGATTATTGTGTACTGTTTTTAGTTTTCTACCCATGCGTATCGTGCTGTTCACGGATGACGGGGTAGCGGTTACCAGGTAAGGTCCTACCCATAATTCTGAGAGTTTGTGCCTTCTGCTTTCACTCTTCAGGAGGACCTTATCCCCTACGTGAATAGATAGGGGTTTAGCGTCTTTATCATAGTATTCTTTTGACCTTCTTTTGCTAGCCAATATGTTTTTTCTAGCTGTTGCATATGATTTTTGCAACTTGTAGCGGAGCATCTGGTAGTAGCTCTCGTGATTGTATATTGGCTCGGGGTCCCTTTTGAGATTCGACGGGACATCCGCCGTGAAACCAAATAGACAGTCCATAGGGGTCAATTTTGTCCCCTCGTGTGTACTATTGTTGTACACAAATGCTGCCGTGCGTAGATATTGATCCCAACTTTGGGGATTCTCGTCTACTATGGTTCGCAAATATTCAATTAGCGGTCTATGGGCACGCTCGAGCGCGCCATTAGATTGTGGGTGGTATGCTGAAGTTTGCAGCTTCTTCACCCGCAGCAATTTACATATTTGCTTGAAGAGGTCGCTCAAGAAATTAGTACCTTGGTCGGTAACTATTCTTTTGGGGATGCGATAGCGCGTGACGATTTCGTCGAAGAAAATTTGCGCTACTGTTATAGCCTCTGCATTTGGTATTGCATACCAGTCCACAAATTTGGTCAGGTTATCCTGGAAGGTTAGAATATATTTATTTCCTGACGTGGACTCTTCCAATGGCCCAACTATATCGAGGTATACCTTGTCGAAAGGTTGCTCGGCTATGTCGGTAATGACCATGGGCATCTTGTATTGGGGAGAGGATTTAAATTTTTGGCACTTCGGGCACTTCTTGATATAATTTTTTATATCGCGCAACATGTGTTTCCATCGAAACCTGCGTTTAACCTTCTTATACGTTTTAATCACGCCCTGATGGCCTCCGAATGCGGAATCATGATAATCATGTAAAATGATTTTAATTTCCTCGGGGCTCGAAATGGTTTCAGGGGTAGGTCGTGATCCTGGCGTTGGAGAGTTTTCTACTACTTCCGCAGGCTTAGGACGCGTTTTTTCTCGATCAAGACTCGATTCTTGAATTGGTTTCTTCGCCGGTGGTGCATCTTGTGTATCTGGGATGGTTTCGGCAACATTTTCTTGGGCTTTCTTTTTCTGAGCCCTCGTAACTGCGCTTATGTTTATGGCGGGGTTATTTTCCTCCGCATCCCAGTCCATGGGGCGATGGACTTGTGCCTTTACCGTTAAGGTTGGGCTAATCTGGTCTTCTTTATCTTCCTGAGGGATGCGACTCAAGGCATCCGCATTTGTATTATACTTTCCGGGCTTGTACTCTATAGAGTAGTCATACTCGGAAAGTTTGTGGTGAAATCTCACCAAACGGGAAGTGGGGTCTTTCACATTGAAAACTCCCTTTAGAGGCTTGTGGTCCGTGTAGACCTTAAATCGTCTACCTTGGAGGTAGCATCTGAAATTTTTTGTCGCCCAAACAATGGCCAATAACTCTTTTTCAATTGTAGAGTAATTGCGTTCTGCCTTGTTTAAAGTGCGACTAGCATATGCTATGGGGTGATCTTTTCCTACTTCTCCTTGGGAGAGGACAGCTCCTATAGCCTCGTTACTTGCGTCCGTTGTTAGATTAAAGGGTTTATTAAAATCGGGGTAAATTAGGAGAGCGGGGGAAACCAGTGATTTCTTAATGCTCTCGAATGCTTCCTGGCATTTTTCTGTCCAGTTAAATTTAACATCTTTTCGGAGCAAATTGGTAATGGGTCTCACTATTTTTGAGAAACCGGGGATAAATTTGCGGTAATAATTGGCAAGTCCTAGGAATGATTGGACTTGCCTAACAGTTCGTGGAACTGGGAAAGTTTGGACGCAAGCTGTTTTGCTAGGGTCTGGGAGTGCTCCTTTACTAGAGCATTTGTGTCCCAAGTAGACCACCTCTTTTCGGAGAAATTGGCATTTCTCCGGTTGTAATTTTAGGTTGTTCTCTCGCAACCTATTGAAGACCTTACGCAACTTAGAGTTATGATCTTCTAAGTTTTTACCGTAGATGACGATGTCATCCAGATACACGAAACATTCCAGGCCTTGTAGGCCTGTAAGTATATAATTCATGAGGCGCTGAAATGTGGCGGGGGCTCCCTTGAGCCCAAATGGCATTCGCTTGAACTCGTAATGCCCATAACTCGTGCTAAACGCCGTCTTTGGGCGGTCTTTGGGATCGACTAGCACTTGGTGATAGCCACTAGCCAGATCGAGGGTAGTAAAATACCTTGAATGACCTAATTGGTCAAGAATATCTTCGATCCGAGGGAGTGGGAAAGCGTCGCCTATCGTTTTTTCGTTTAATTTACGAAAATCCACAACTACTCTCCATTTTTTCTCGCCATTTGGTCCCGACTTTTTGGGGACTACTAGTAATGGGGAATTCCAAGGACTTTTGCTTGGTTGTACTATTTCATTTTCGAGCATGTCTTTTAACTGCTCATTGATTACGTGACGCTGAGTCTCTGGTAACCTGTACATTTTTTGATTAATAGGTGCTTGATCTTGCACCACTGGGATCGGATGGGTGATAGCCTTCGTATGCGTGAGGTAGTCACCCTTTAGGTGGAATATGTCGTGATATTCCTGACATATTTCCAGAATTTCCGCCTTTTCCTGGCTATTTAAGATTGGGCTCAGGTTGAGTTCTTGCTCTAACCTGGCTATACGTTCTTTGTCAACGTTCGTTGCGTGTCGGTCCGCCTGTGGGGATCTGACGTACGTTAGCTTGGCTGTTTGGTCGCCTGCACCGTGTTTTATATGTCTTGGAGGGCTCTTACCAGCATTCATATCTTTACTGGCTTTACTTTTATCGCCCTTTGGGTCATTTGTACCGTTTTTTGGGGTCTTTGCCCCCGTTTCGCGAGCGCTGTGGCTGCTTTTATTTATAATGGGTCTCTTTGGCCCTTTTTCGTCGGCGCTGTGGCCGTTTTTGCTTAAATTCTGGCTCTCTGGCCTGTTGTCGCGAGCGCGGGGGCTGCTTTTATTTGTATTTTGGCTCTCTGGCCTGTTTTCGTCGGCTCTTTGGCCGCTTTCGTTTATATTTTGGCTCTGTGGCCTATTTTTGCGAGCGCGGTGGCTGCTTTTAGCTGTGTTGGAGCCATTTAACCCAAGAAAATTTAATTTTATATTTTCGTTGGACCCTTCTGGAGCAAACTCCTTTTGGTTACCCTCTCTGGGGTATATTGGCGCTAGAGTGTAGTTTTCTACTGGCTCTAGCTGCAAGGTTAGGCCGTTTAGGGCAATCGGGGAATTTGTTGCATTGAGAAGTCCAATAGACACTTCTTTTTTAGAGGGTACGATACTATTGGCCAAGAAGACTCCTGCGTCTATCTCTTGCGATAGGCAGAGCATTTCTTCTGGCAATAGCAAAGGGACCTTAGCCACCATCTGTGATCGCGCAGGTACGCATATGGGCTCGTTCAGAGTTATTATATGCCGCCTGATTTCGCCGATCGGGGGTGTATTCGCTGAGGTTTCCCTACTGTTTCCCCGTGGTTTGCTTACCACTCGGCAACCAGCTCCCGCGTTTGGGGATGCCTCGATAACATGGCAGGTGGACAGCTTAACCCCTTCGGATTCCGTCTCTTCTGCATGCATATCGGTTTCAGTTGCCGTTTGGGAACAGTCACTTTTCGTATCCAACGCAATTGGTAACGAAAATTCCTCTAAATTGATTTCCGTGCGAGGAAATCGAAGTTTTCTACTGGGGCCCTCAATGTTGCAATTTTCTGCAAGAAAATCATTCCCTAAAAGTCCTTCATGGGACAGATCTGCATTGTCCTCGATTACTTGGAAAGTGCAGGGGATTTTAGCCTCCCTCTTGTCGGGGAGTTTTTTGACAATATTTCCCTGACAACTTCCCAAGGTATGTCCTTTGCCAAATGGAGTTTGCAGGGTATAGGTCTTCTCGGTGTTAATATACTCGAGAGACTTTAAAGCTCCTTTTTTAATTAAGCTTATCTCAGCGCCCGTATCCACTACTAGTGGGGTCTTTTTGTTTTGACCTATATCTAGTGGGAGCTCCACTACGGGAGTACTAGGCTTGGGCTGCTGAGTGTACCCTGAATTTGGATTATTGTTTAGAGTCGAGTCGGGGATTTCGGGCTCGACTGAGCTCCGTTTCCCTGGCTCTTGGATTCCCATCTGCGTTTGTGTTCACAGATGTCTATCGTGTGGCCTTGACGGCCACAAAATCCACAACTTTGCCTAACATTATAGGCTCGTCGCGTTTGCGAGCCGTTTGGTTCGTTATTTCGTGGGGGGGCCTGACTATAGGCCCTATTTTGGTTCCCGTTTCGTTGGTCGAACGATGAACCGCTCGCGTTACCCGGTCGGTTGGTCGTTGACCTTCGACTTTCAGCCCTGCGACGACACTCGATAGTATCGTGCCCATACGTTCGGCAATGTTCGCAAGAGGGGGTATTCCTCCTCTTAAAACATTCCGCGTATGTGTGGCCTTTCTTCTTGCAAAAGCTGCAAGTGACCTTTGCCGCGACTTCCCTTTGCTGGTTAGGAAGTTTCGCTACTGCGGGGGGCGGGTTAATTGGCATCAGAGTACTTCGCGGCGCGGGTACTGGTGGTGTGCTATGATTTGACGCGAGGAAGTTTCCGGGTACATTTTGGTACCCTCCGGTCTGATTATTTAGACTCATACTCGGGTTTTGAGTCTGTAAATAGGGAGAGCTCTGCTGCAGTCTCTCCATGTCTAGAGCTTTAGTAATAACTTGCTCTAGAGTCCCTTCTGTCAGAGTAAGAAGGTACTGGCACAAATGCGGGTTGATTGTTCCGCTTCGTAGGGCATTCACCGCGAAATCCTCTAACTGGGGTTTCACAGTGGTTGCCACCTGTGCGCCGTACTTCTTCTCGGCCGCCTCATTACACAAGGCTAAAGCTTGTTTAATCCTTGCCGTGAAAGCGTTGAGAGTTTCCAGGGGGTATTGCCGAATAGTTATCAGCTTATTTACCAACTCCTGGTATGTCTCTCTGGGAAGGTACGCTCGATTTAGGCGGTCTTCAAAATCACGGAAACTGACTGGGGGTTCCGCGATAAATAATTGGTATGCTGCTCCCCGTAAGCGGGTGAGCAGGATTCGGGGGAACGTGACTTTCTCCTCCTCCGTGAGGCAAGCCTCCACCTGATGGCAACAACCCAGGAAAGTCTGGAGCTCTTGGCTCAAATGTGGGCTGGATTCGCCCGAAAAAAGTGGTACGATCTGGGTCGTATATTTAATGACTTTCCCGTGGTTTGCCATTTTCGAAAGTTGTTCTTGGTCCTTTTTCGCGGGAGTTAACGGAGACGAAACCCTTTGACCGAATTTAGGGCTACCGAACGATTCGTCCGACGATTCCGCGAACGTAGCACTTAACCACCCGGACAGACCGTGAATTACCGATTCGAGTTCACTAACACTTTCACTTTTTAAGCTTAGATCTATAGCACCCGACTTATCTAATAGATTGAAAGACTGCGAGCGTTCTCTAAATTTTCTTATTTCCTCTCGGAATTCCTCCGAGTCTTTTTTTGCTTTTAAAACTCGAGCTTCTCTTTGCTCGCTTACTTCTTCAAATTTTTTGTTTATAATATCGAAATGCCGACTACTAAATCCGGCTTCCGTCGCTCGCACTCTTTCTAACAAAAATTTTAAATGATAGTCTAGACTTACGGGTAAGGAACGGGGAATCACAGTTCCGCTCCTGAGCCTGAGTCCTGGGTGATGTGCTGGTGCTTCAGGTGGTGTTGAGGTGCTGGGTTGCTCCCTCGATGTTGATGCTGAAGCGTTGGGGTGCTCCCTCGATGTTGGAGTTGCTGCGTTGGGGTGCTCCCTCGATGTTATTGGAGAAGCGTCGGGATGCTCCCTCGGTGTTAGAGTTGCTGTGTTTTCCCGCGGCGGTCGAGAGGTTTCCTCCTCAGCTGGGATGTAGGCGGGTGAGTCCTCGCCTGACATTCACTTCCTTCTTTGGGGACGGTCACGAGTTAGTCCCTCGTTGGTGCCTTTTTGCACAACAGGAGTTCGGTGGGGAGATCGCTTGTTCGCCTGGAACAGGGGCGACTATAGTTGTTCTCCCCTTGAAGGCGGGGTAATTGCTTGCTCGCCTGGAGCAGAGGCAACTAAAGTTGAATACCCCGGAGCGTTGGAGCTTCGCAAAGCCCAATAGTTCGCAGGATCAAGGGTTTTCAAGCTCTTATAGACTTAGCTAGGCTTCCTTGATCCTCCCGGCTGCGCCAAATTGTTATGTTTTCTGGGGGTCTTCTTCTGGGTGTTTCGCCAAACCACGGGGTTAATTTCAATGTTTTATTATATAGCACTAGTTTACAATCCGGTCTAGAGCTAGTTATATTATCTTTTATTTTTACACCACGGACGAACTAGTTATATTATCTTTTATTTTTACACCACGGGCGAAGCCACCTTTTCCTTCCTTTGGATTCATTCCTTGCGCGCACTCAAACTCTTACTCTTGGTGGTTCCACCGCGACACCACAACTTTTTCCTGCTTCTAATTTCGCGATCTTACTGCAACTCTTGACCATCTTCTAGCAACTGAACTTTACTTTTTTCATCAAAAGTAAAGTTCCCAGCCGGCCGCTTCGGGAATTGTGCTGAGGGCGCAATTCCCACGCGCAGGGTGCGTTTCCCCAGCCGCGAATTTCCCACGGGCCGAGCGGTGACGCCGCTGGCTCGGCGCATTTTTGCACGGGCGTATCGAAATCCGATTCGCCGCCTGGGCTGGATTTCGTCTGGCTTTGTTGCTGGCTAGGGGGTTTGGTTGCATAGTGGTACCCATCGTTACAATTTTAAATATAATCAATATTTATCAATAAGTATCGCTATGCAACACAGTTTAGTGTAGGGTGCATGGCAATTTTTACGGGGATGTTGGCAATGCTGTTGGTCTTAATAAAGTAGTCGGCAACACGGCTGTTATCTGTTAGTAGCAGTAATGACCCGTCTCTTAAATAGCTTGCCTGGGAGAATTTGGTGGACACTGCATCTACCCCTTTGCGCACGGCGAACTGGTTGTAAGTTTTTAGCGGTTTTTTCTCATCTAGGGCCTGTATGGTGATAACTCTGGGATGGTCGGAGGAGGCCGTGATAGACGGGATTTTTGGCGCGAGAGCCGGAAAGAAATCGGTGAGGTCGGATTTGGGTCTTTTGACCCCGGTTTTGGGTTTCTTATTGTTCATGGTCTGCAGCAAACCGAAACTATTGGCGCTGGCAACTCCAGACGCCATGCCCTCAATCGTCGTTGGCCGGAAACCGGCCTTCTTTTTGTATTGTCACCAAGGCGGTAGGAACTTTCACCCGTCACTCGAAACACTAGTTTTAGTTTATTACTCGAAGGGCCTCTGTTTTTGTTTTTTTTATCAGCTGATGGCTGTCAGGAGCCAGCCTGAGCGCGTGGCTCGGTTCTGTCACCAGCGAAGCTGTAAACCGTTTCTACGACACAAAAGGTTTTGCCTGTTTCCGCAGCAGGCGCAAGTTGCCGGGGGAGAAACAAAACCCGGAGGGCGCGAAACTCAAAATTTCGAGCACTCCGTGAACGAAAATGTCGACAATACCGCCAAAAAACTCAAAAAATCGCAGAGGCAAGCTCCAAAGTCCGGTCTTCGTCACCTTAGAACGCAGACTGGAAAAAATACTATTCTCATCATAAAATAAAAGTTACAATTATTTCAATTTCATGTTGTATTTGCTGCCGGCAAAAATCCTGCTCCTTGCATTCAGCCCTCTTCATGCATTTCTTAGATACTTGCCCGCTAAAACTCCCACTTATTTTTCGATCAGATAGCACATCCAACAAAACAAACTGCTTAAGTTTTTGGAAGACTTCTTGTGGGAAAGACAACTCATTCTAAAATAATCTCCGTAGCAATGGCATTCTATTCAGTTCGTTTGGATGAAGAAGGTAAGGAAATCGAGACATCTCGGCGTACTTTTAGGAAACTATGCCTCGACACTCAAATGAAGATTGCCAAGTCTGCTCCTAGCAATGATGCAGAAGAACAATTCCTCAACAATGTCAATAGCACAGCAAATAATTACAAAACTGTGAGGTATGCAGAATTTACTCTCAAATACACTTTATACATCTTTATATGTATATATTTCGCCTCAGGTACGTTAATTCTGCACTTTTATTGAAAAAGATTTGGACATAACAAGAAGAAAACTGTCTGCGGAAAAATATGAGTATGAGAGTGGTTAAATGCGAAAAGGTATGTTTACGATCATCTAACTCGTCTTAGGTTAGAGTCACGAATTAATTTAATTGCTCAGTCAACTAAAAAGAGGATTTTGTATTCAATAGCATTTTATTAGAAATGTTGTCTCTAACTTTCGAGTCATTCTAAGTGACCTAATATCTTATAGCTAAATTACAAAACACAAATGTGTTATAGGCATGTATCATGTTATATAAATCAGTTACAAGAGTTCATGTTAGCTAAAGGCTAGTTAATATTATAAAATTGTAACGGGGATAACTGATAGACGGATGCTTTGGTTTAGACGGGAGATGCACGACTGACTTCCATGAGGTCGAGCGCGCGTGCACCAAAATCGAGCCTGTGCGCTCATTGGCTGGTTCCTTTGGCGTGTCGCTCGACCGATGAACGTCACATCCAAGATCCAATACAAAAATATCCTCCTTATCGTATAAAAAGAGGAATGCTAAAGCTGCAGAAACTAAATTCATTTCATTTAGAACTGCAAAATATTATGAAGTTATAACGGATAGGGCCGAGGTCAGAAGGACCTCAGGGAGCCCGGCTAACGCCCCTGTCCAGCGGTGTGCGGCTGCGGGAGTTGGCAGGCTAGCATTTGCGGTAGTTGTGGGGGGGGTTTGCCAAAAAACCGCCCTTAGCCGCCGGAACGACCCACCGATAACAATTAAAAAAAAATTCTCCCGCGACGGAACGATAACTCGCAAAGGAGGGAAAAGGGCTGTGCGGGATAAGCCCCGGCACCTGCCCGCGAATGGCTTTCCGGGGGGGTTTTTAGATGGGAATAGAACCCCCCTGGCCTATGCCCCAACCACCCGATGACCTCCCCTTGGCCTAGACAGAATTATGGGGAGGTCTCTTGAGAACGAAAAGTTACTTTATGCTGGAAGAGAAAGTGTAGAGGGAGCCAAGAAAACCAAAAGGAACCAAACTAATTTAACATACCTTTGTATTGTCTTACAAATTATTACATTAGACTTTTTACAAACGTTCGGTGGGCGACTTGCTGAACCGGTTGATGAGGTCTGCTACGCTGAGGTGCTGCCGTGCAGGTCTCGGTGGTGAATGATGCCGCCGTCGTCCCGCACCCGGTCTCTTCAACTTTAGCCCCGTCGTGGTGGTTGAAGTTGCCCCTGGGCGATGTCAATTTCCGAAACAACACTTGTCTTTCTTGTCGTATTTATTTTATTGATTATTATGTTTTTTTTTCTTTTGTTCTCTTCCTTTTTTTTTGTAGATTTTGTTTAGGTTTTATGGTTTATTTAATTTTCTTTAAGTAAGCTCAAAATGTTCAAAAACAAAAAAATAAATATGCGTATAAATTGAAGAAAAGCTTAGATTAATTATTATAAAAAAAAAACTTTAGATGGTCTATTTCTCATAATTATTTCAGTGTTTTGTATTTATTTTGGTTGGTCTTGGTACCTTTAAATTATTTTAACAAAAACTTAGAATTTTTATTTCACTTTAAATTATTTTACACATAAGAATCTAACCGTCTTTTGATTTCAAAATTATCTTGCGAACTTAAAATCCTTCTCCCCCTTCTCGTTCGAGCTTGATTTTTTTTCTTTTCGTATATTATTTGGTAAGAGGCTTTCCCCTTTTTGTGTTATAATTAATTAAATTCAAAACTGTCACAAACACCCCTTTGTCTTTTAATTCACTAAGTTCGCTGCGGTCGTTCCTAATAATGTTACTGTGGGGTTCTAACAATACCGATTTAACCGAAAACTTTGGTCACCAGGGGATTCGGGACTTGGGTCAGAAAGGAAAAAAAAAACACAAAAAAAAACTATAACTTTTGTACTGGTTTTCGTTCCTCGTCCCCCTCGTTTTTTTTTTTTTTTTGTGTTCTTGGTTTTAGAGGGAAAATGAGTTTTCCAGTACTCAACAACGAAAACAAAAATCCACTTGAATCCGACTTATGCGGCTCCCGAATCAAAACACACCGAATTCCCGCCTGGCTCTGTTCTTTCCAAAGAAAAATTATATTCGCGCACCGCCAGCTCCTTCACAATCCAACGTTTCGACTCCCCAATAATCTGTTGCCTGGGAGTTCACAGGGCGCACTTGTGCCAATTACAAAAAAATTCGCGAAAAGGGGCAAAAAAAGAAGAACCGCGACACTCCGTGTCTTATGACCGTCGTTCGGTCTTTCCCCAAAACAATTTTCGCAATTAACAAGATTCACTAATAAACTCTCGGGCCCGCGCGATCAGGATCGTTCAATCACTCCCCGGTCTTTTTTAATCAAACCTGGGCACTTTATTTTAATTTTCTATACTTTTTATTTTTCGGGGCGCACAACTTTCGGGAAACACGTCTGCTCGGCATCCCATCTTCCTTCCGACTCCTCGAGCCCACGCCGCCAGCCGCGTCCGTTAACGAGGAACCGTTAGGATGCCGACCCATCGCTCGTTGAGCTGGCCTTGGCCTCGTTCCCCGAGCTCTGAGCCGGCAGCCCGGTCCCCCCTCACGCCCGCAGCAGCGGCAAGAGCTCGAGCCAGCAACTCGATCAACGGCGCGCGTAGCTCGGTGCGGAAATTTTTGTATGGGACCGAGAGCCTGGTGCACTTTTGGCCAAACGAAAGCCGCTCGGTCCGGAGATTTTTTGTATGCGACCGAGCTACCGCGCCGGAAATTTTTTGCTTTCGGTGCCGCCCCTTGAGTCTCGAACACCGAATTTTGGTGCTTTTTGGGCGACCAAACTCCACGTTCGCAACTCAAGGAACGGTACCTGTTTATGGGGCCCGCCAGAGCCGCCGTGAATTTTTGGCAGAATTTCGGCGAGTGAACCCATAGGCGCCGTGAAGAAAATCTACCAGGAAATTTAATTCCTGACCACAACAAAGTAAAAAGAAAACAAGAGAAACAGAGGAAAGCACAGAAAAAAAGTCAGACAGCGCAACAGAAGCATAAAGAGTGGGTGGCTATAAAACACAAACAACTAAAACATGAAAAGCAACCTAATGAAACCAAGATTAATAATGATCCAAAACAGTTCGAAACGGAACCAAACAATAACGAAGATAAGCAATTAGTCAAACACAGAAACTTTCAAGCTTGGCTCAAGAAGAAATTAAAGCAGGAAAAGGAGTTTAAGGAAAAAATAAATCAGGAATTAAAACTTGAGATGCGGTTGGAGCAAATATGCCGGCAGAAAGCTGAGGAAATTTATAAGGATTGAGTACAGACCGCTATACATAAACCAAAGCCTGTTCCGCTGAACCATGGATTATTCACGTTAAAGGGTTCTATTTCGAATCTTTACATAAATCCAATATCATGGGTTTTCCTAGACACCACAGAGATCTCGAGGAATCTATGATCGGAGAAGCGGGGTTCATACGCTTGCTCTATATTATTTCTATTTGCACCACCAGGATATGTATCACTGGTTTTCCTTGTAAACTTACGGTCTGTTTTTAAAATGAAGGATTGGCTCTGGCATGGAACCGAAGAATGCGTAATATTTATGTATTTATTTTTAGGTCGATTCTATGTCTCTTCCTAATTATACATATAATACAAGCTGCCTCGGCTGTGCTTAATATATTTGTTACATTCCCAAAAACAGAATTGTTTGCTTTTTAATACTAATTTTTTCTATTTATTCTCAACTGAAGTGAAGGCAATATTAGATGGGAGAACTAAATTAGTCTCCACCATAGAGATGAAACCAAACGTTTAGAATAGTCAGCCAATTCTCAACGGAATTGCGCGGGGTAAATTTTACAAGATATCCCCGGTTGAGCTTTATCTTTCGGCCCACTCCCCAATATTTTCCGTTCCCCCCTTTCCCTGCAAAACAGATTTTAGATTAGTCAGCCAATTCTCAACGGAATTGCATGGGGTATAAATTGTATTATTTGTTATCGAGGTATCGAACAAAAAATAATTGCATGGTACAGTACTAAGGGCATTGCTCTTACAATTTTCTATAGATTATAGAGCTTGTTTTTCGCTTTTCAGTTGATTTTTTTACTGCAGTCGGGTTTTTTCTTTTTTAAATAATTTATTAGCGTAACTTTATTTACAGTGTTTTTGCTGAGCATATCATTGGCAAAATGATTCTCACAAACTTTCCAATCATAGCCAATTTTCAACCCAATTGATATCAAAGGTAAACTAAAATGAAATTGTGAGAATTTTAGTAACTTTATTAAGGAATTTTTGTCCAAAAAGGGCTCTTCGATTCGATTCGAACGGATTCAAGAATAGGGCCCATACAAAACAATGCAGTAACTGAAATATTTTAACAGACAGACTCACGTGATGATTAAGCAATAGAAATTCTTATGTTATCGAAACCTCAAAACCAGCCCCGGATCTACGATTTTTTCGAACCGGGGCAAAACCTTGATAGTGGCGCCCCCTCCCTTCAGTGTTTGAGAAAAACTGTTAAAACTGCCAATGAGTAGCATTTTTGTGACCATTTGTTAAAATAATAATCCTTTAATAAATTTAAACTTTTTATTATCTAATAACTAATAACTTTCATTTGTGACATAAAACAGAAACACAGAAAAAATATATAACCAGGAAAGACTACAACTTTACACGGTGTGCTTTCTTTTCTGCGAAAGAATCTATTAGCTCCTCAAAGTCCGTCGCATAGGCAGTTTTGTTTTCAATGGCTAGGATCGCGAGGCCAGATAGACGATCCTGACTCATTGTAGAACGTAGATAAGTTTTAATTATTTTCAGTTTGCTGAAGCTCCGCTCACAGCTTGCAGATGTTGTTGGTAATGTGCAATAAATTCTTAAAGCTATACTAACATTGGGAAACGCTTCTTGCAAGTCATGCTTGTACAGATGTTGTAACAGGTCGAAGGCACTTGATTTTTCATTAATTTCATGTACTAGCTCTTTAAATACGGCAAGTTCCTGGCAAAAACCAACTGCATTCAAGTCTTTTGAATATTTTAAAGCTAGATCGGCTCCATTTTTTTGCAGATCTTCTGTCGACATATTTAAAAAGGCGTGGCCACTGAGGAAGGCGAATTTTTCATGTACAGTAGGTGATCAACGAATTAGAAACACTTGAAAATATTAACACAGTTTCAATTTATAATGTGCAATATGCATTGGTGATGAAGTCTGATAAAAAAATTTTTTCACTCTCTACTCTTATCTCAATTTCTGTTAAAATTTTGTCAAACACTACTTTTATATCTTTGGAAAATAGCCTAGTCGGATCTAGCATTCTTGTTTCGTCTTCACAGATTTCGTCGTGTTGCTTTTTCTTTTTGGAAATTCGTTTGTTTTTAAGAACCGGCTCAATTTCCAACTTTTCTGATACAGGTGTAGCTTCTTTGATCCAATATTCTACCGGTTTTTCTCTCATTTCTTGCAAGATCTTACCAAGGCCTTGCATTAGCGCCACAGAACGCGAAATGATAATATCCTCTTTTTGTATTTCAACGTTCACTCTATTAATCTCTCGAAGAATATTATCCCAAATTGTCAAGTTGAGGATAAATTTAAAATCCATTACGGCATGTAGCAAATGACCAGCTTCGTACTTAGATTCTGCGGCTAGAGAGGATTCTTCAATTTCTTCCAGAGCTTTGACAACTTCCGGTAAATTACTTAATAGAGCAGTAACAGCTTGATGTTTAGCCGACCATCTGGTTTGACTACTTCCTTTTAAGTTTGTTTTTGTACACGTTTGCATTATTTTCCACCGCGTGGTGGATCCGACAAAGAAACAATAAAGTTTTTGTACAAGCCCAAATAAGCTAACTGCTTGTGGGCATATTGAAGCTGCATGCACGCCAACAAGATTTAAAGATGTAATGTGAGCCATCCTCGGATCGAGGCAAAGGTGCCTGTAACTTTTTTCAATGATACTCGCGAGAGGCGTGCAGCCTTGAGATAACGGGTGCTTAGCGACAAAGTCCAAGGGGAGCGCCTTGCGGACTGCTCAAACCAGCTCGTCGGAAGGGGTGGGGTTCGTGGGCTTGACGCTTGCCGCACGGCGGTAATTTATATGCGCTCCCAAACAGAAGGGTTGCGAAGTCCCTTCTGACCAAAACAATTTTTGTTGCCCTACTGCAACTACCTAAGGATAGGGAAGGGGAAAATGACATGACCTGAGCCCGCTTCTCAGGGTGTAGGGGAGGGACGCTGCTCTGCCCCTAGCGAACTGCTTCCCGTTCTAGCCCACCACTGTAACTTGCTCACCCCCTACAGGTGGGCACGTCCCTACCTATGGGCATCTCACGAACTGAGGGTCTTGGCAACATAACACAAAAATCAGTTAGAGCGACATAACTCTTTTAATATCCAATTCAAATATTAAATTCTAAAATATACATTTCAGAGGGAGAAAAATACAAAAGTAGAGCTTAGGGCTATTCACTACAATTAAAGTTCAAATTACTAGGCGGGCCAAAAAAAAATCTTTGCCCAAAAGAAACGCATTTTGTTTTCCGAATCTACTAGATAATGTTAATGGTTAGATCTATAGGCTAGCTACTCAGTTAGCAGATCCCTGAATATGCAACTACCTAGCGAATTGATATTCGCTAATAAAATACATGGAGAGAAAACAAACTTAGTGATTGGGAATTAGAGCTAGATCATACAATGAGAGCGTAATGAAAAATATAATAAAAAATGATTGACACCCGAGAGAGGGGGGATGAAGAAGAGCACAGGGGAGTCAACATACTGGCGACCCGGCTCGTCCGTAAATAGATTTTTTTTTCTGAATATAAAAAGGGTTCTTTGCATTACCTCAAACGCGATCGGACACAAAAAAAAATTTTTGCAGCGCGGATAATAAAAGTTAAAGCAAAAATATACCGGCTAAAACCGGGTACTCACCCATAGCATCCTGCAGAAGTCGACTTGTGCGGCGCTGGAGTGCTGGAAATCAACAAAATTTAGACGAGGGCGCGAGGAGGAATAAAATAGCTGGTCGTATCCGGTCTGCTCCTTCCGTGCTCGTCTCCCCTTCGGCAATTTGGATCGACTGACCCGCCGAGAGGCTGAATAAGCTTTTAAATATTACGGTACCTGAAGGTGTACTTGGATCGGGACCGCAGTCTAATTCCCTGTTCACTGTACAACAGGGGTAGAAAGTGAACGTGGAGGTCTTACGGACCTACGAGGTACAGAAAATGAGATAACCTAACTACCAAAATACTACTAAAAGAAAACACTAGCTAAAGTAATCACGAGATCACGAGTTGTTCTGGCGATGGCCGGGGGGGGTATAGCTGACTGCTGGTGGGCGGGTGGCGCTGGTTAGGCGATGAGCCCGACTGGGGCTGCACGTTGCTGGTGGGGGGCACTAAATGGCGGCTGAGGGGTGGCGGTAAGCCACGTATGTGGCTCAAGACGCTCTCCTACGACGGGGTCGGTGGTGCTCGTCGTCCACAGGAAGGCAATTTTTTTTCCAAAATTCTTCAAAAAAAACAAATGGGTTGGCAGGGGCTTGCTCCTGTTCAGGGACCACTGTCGGTTCCGGTTGCTGGCCCTTTGCCCTGTTTCCACACGCTGCGGGGGGGTTTTGTGGCTAGGGTTTTCTGCCTCCACCAAACGCAGCTAAAACATCTGGTGTGGGCCAAAGGGGCGTATAGGGGACTAGCAAAGCCACGGGCCACTTTCGCTTCCTTCGAAATGGCCCGATCCCGATCCGCGACGAGACAGGAGCCACAGGAGGACTACACCTTACAATACTAAATTTATTTGAGGCGGCTAAGCCAGCCAGCACTTGCCGATGCACCAACAAAAGAACTCCCTCGCGTGTGCACGCGACTCGAGGCACGGTAGAAATGGCCGACCTCCTGTCGTGCCCGATCTGACGTTCCTCAGTTTCCGACTGCCATTTCACATCCAGTTGGC
Organism: Eutolmus rufibarbis; assembly: GCA_963920795.1. NCBI lineage: Eukaryota > Metazoa > Arthropoda > Insecta > Diptera > Asilidae > Eutolmus > Eutolmus rufibarbis. The sequence continues at coordinate 25,163,650 of OY987207.1, forward strand.
GCTAGTCGCGCTGGGGAGGACTGGTCAGGCGCCCGATTCAAATAAATAAGTTTGAATGGTACGTAGCCCACGGGCTCAAAGATAGCATAATAATATGTTGTCGGGTTTACATTGAGGCGACCGTCACAAAGAGTGCGCTAGACACGGTACAAACTCTGCCAGCTCGTTCATTTGCATAACTCTGGATTGGACTCCTTTGTATATGCCGGCCATATTGGATCCATTGTCGTAAGACAACAGTGTTGTCTGTCACTTGACGTTCGACTGTTTGAATTTGTTCGGCTCGGCTCCTAAGATGTGACGGGGATTCCCCTGGCAGAAAGATCACGGACACTACGCACGCGTTCAAAAATTTACTTGATCTGTTAAGATGCGTTCATAAATCACTTAGTATGTGTTCAAAAACTAACTGGGCGTATGGAAATAGAAAAGTTTGTTTTTCAAACATATTATATTAAGATTCGATTACTTGATAAAAACCTATGAGATTGTAGGAAAAGAGGCTTCATTTGTTCGATATTTCGAATTCTTGTCTCAAGGATTTGGCGCCCCCATGAAACTGCCGCCCGGGGCAATTGCCCCGGTTTGCCCCCCCCTTAGATCCGGGGCTGCTCAAAACTCGAATATACAGGGTGTTCAGAGGTGGGTGGGAAATATTGCAGGAGGTGAAAGGTCAGGCCGAGGCAAGCAAAAAATCGTATGGGTGGGGGGGGGTTATCTCTCACCGTTCGGCAGTTACAGGGTGATTCGTAAATCAGGATGTTGCCTTATATGGGAACCGCTATTGTATTTTTATCTTTTTTTCTACGCATCGCAGCGACCCCAAACCGGTCTCAAAAAATCACTATTTTGAAACCCTTTCCAAAAAGGTCAACACCGCCCCCCTACCCCCAACCCCTTGGCCACAATCACCTCTGGAAGTTGAAAAATTAAATTTTATTTCACGATTTTTCACCTTTCGCCCCACTTTTCTCCGAAATTCACGTTATTAACATACCTACTTTTTATTGTTTTTAAGTTTCCTATCTAATTACCTTTCGAAAAAGGTGCAACATGCATAGGTAGAAAAAGGATACAAACATTTATTTACAAAAATCCTTTTACAAAATATTAGGACAATTCGAATTTTTAAGAAATTATACTTAAATTAACTAAAAAATACATTTTATTCACTTAAAAACTAATTACAATTAAAACTTATGTGCTACAAAAGCTGTTCGAAATGTTCTCCGCCAGTCTCGATGTATGCAAGTAGCCTTCGTCTGATTCCGCGTTTGAGGTCTATGGTAGCCAGTCTCTCCCGTATTTTCGTCGCTGCAGTCCCAATCCTGGTAACTAATTCTTCTCTGGTGTTGATTGGTCTTGAGTAAACCTCATCTTTCATCATTCCCCATAAGAAAAAGTCCAGTGGAGTAAGGTCCGGTGATCTAGCAGGCCAAGGAATCGGTCCACCTCGTCCAATCCAGCGCTCTGGGCAATGTTCATTCAACCTTGCCCTAACAATGTTCCCAGTATGCGCATGCGCTCCGTCGTGCTGTAAATACATTGCGCTTCTGGTGGCCAGGGGGATGTCCTCCAACAGATCCGGAAGGTTATTCTCCAAAAAGTCCGAATATAGCTGACTATTCAGCACTTGAGGCAAGATGAAGGGTCCTATCAACTGGTTGCCGATGATGCCAGCCCAGACATTGACACTAAACCTTTGCTGGAAGGACCGACACCTTGTCCTATGTGGGTTCACATCTGACCAGGTGTGGAGGTTGTGGAAGTTTGTGATGCCATCCCGGGTGAATTGCGATTCATCCGTCCACAGAATTCGGTCTAGAAACCTTCTATTTTCGATGTCAGACTCGAGCAGCCAAGTGCAGAACTGCAATTGTCTTTCGGAATCTCCTTGATGTAGTGCTTGGACCGGGATATGGTGGTATGGATGTAGTCCCTCTCGGCTCACAACGGTCCACACTCTCCCTGAAGACAATCCTAACCGTCGTGCGACCTGTCTGATGCTTATTTCAGGGCTGTTCCTGACGATGTTGTGGATTTGTTGGTCGGCAACATATAAGGCAACATATAAGGCAACATCCTGATTTACGAATCAGCCTGTAACTGCCGAACGGTGCGAGATAACCCCCCCCCCACCCATACGATTTTTTGCTTGCCTCGGCCTGACCTTTCACCTCCTGCAATATTTCCCTCCCACCTCTGAACACCCTGTATGTAAGTTATTTATTTAATTTATTTACCTGTTATTATCTTCTGGAAGCTTTAAAATAATTTAGCTCAGGAAAGTCATCATTTTTAACTCCACACGCTTAACACTTTGCATGATGTTTTCCTCTCATTTTTCTCACAACAATTAACAATAAAGCACACACAAAAACTGCTTTATAATTGGTCCTTTATGCCAAAATATAAGTGTTAATTTACTATACATTTCATCACAAAATTTTATAACTTCGTAATATCTAATTTGGTCACATATGCCACAAATTATCAACAATTTCACTAAAAACTCAATCTGAAAGAACCACCCTGTCCTTTAAAGCAATCCATCGCTAGAGCGCCTCATCATACATCTTCCTGTGCTGAGCTGAAGACTTTTATTCTTTCGATGAAAAATATTCAAAAAAAATAAATAAACAACGGATCGCACCTGAGGAGAACTAAAAAGAAAAAAACAGAGATTCTTTTGGCAGAAAAAAGTTTTTATTCTTTCGGGCCGGAATTATACAAAAATGTTAACGCCAAAATGTTAATAAAACCGTATTGACCGACCGTGTTGACTCGCCAAAAACTCCTGATTCCTCCTTTTCCAGTAGGTCGGGGGCAGTCCACGTGAACTTTTGGAAGCGGGCCGCCTGATTCCAGTTTGGGAATTGAAAAGACGCTGTCGTAGGTACGCGACGCTTTTACCGTTAATTGCAAAGGTATGAAGTGTGATCGAATGCGTCGCGACCTCGATGTACATAAGTTTATTAAGTTAGGCATTTTTGGAAATTTAAAAATTGCGCTGCATTAAAATTTAGAAATTGCGCGGTATTACTTTCGGATTTAAATTTAAATTATAGGTTTGGGCTCTATTGTAACATGCCCCGCGTTTGTTTGAGAGGCTCCGACGAAATGATTATTTTATCGTTTCGGTTTTGTTTTACATTTTTCGTTTTACATTTAAAAATTATTACTATTACAGGAATGCCTATGCCTATTATTACAAAAATATTCATGCTTAAAGTAATGGAGCTAAGTTTTAAAATTTTTGATGAGATATTATCTATTACCTCTTTTTTCTCAATGTGCCTTAGACACAATTCCTCAAGTTTTATATTTTCTATAACTTTCGCTTCTTTTACTTTGGTTACAAAACTAGGTAGAATGATTTTATCATAAATTTTTGTTTCCTAATTTTCTAAGCAATTATTTTGTAATTTTTAAACTTTATTAGGTCGTTTCCATTGAGATTGATATCTAATTTGTTACAATTATGGCTAAGGACTGAATCGTTTAAATTTTTCATAATGACGATACCTTCCGTAATTGTCTTTACAATTTGTTCTTCTAGAACCTGTTTTTCACAATAAGCTTCTTTTGATTTAATTATGTTTTTGATACAATTATTTTTTATAGGGATTAAGTTTTTTTTCAAATGTTCCTTAACTGGGTACTCGAATGCTAAATTAAATTCATCTGGTATTATGATCTGGTCTTTATAGGTTGCGACTGTAATTTTGATACTGTTGTAGTTTTCAAAATCTGGGATTAACTGAAGTTCCTTCTGCGTAAAGATGTTTTTTGAAAGTAACCCCAATTTACTGAAGAATAAGACCTGTTCGATATCGTCCACATGGTTTCTGAGGAGAAGAATATCGTGGTGGGTGTGGTATACGTACTACATTAATTTTTCCTCAAAAAGAACAACACCAAACTCGATTTCTCTTGCCCGATCAAAAAGAACAGAATAAATAAAATACATTAATTTAATTTCGTCTTCTAATGATATTATGTTTTCATGTATATATCTAGGTTAATTTTATTTAAGTACTGTTCGATAGATCGTTGCTGATTTCTTATGTGTGAGGTAATATTTTATATCTGGTTTGAAATGGCCTTATTTATTAGAACTTGCTTATTGTTTTCTTCAATTAGTTTACCGTTAGATGCGAAATGCTGGTCTAATTTCTCTTTAATTTCCTTTTCGTCCAAATGGTCCATAGTTCTGGCTATGTAGTTTAATCCTGTTCTTAAAATGTTTATAAGTTCGCGTTTTTGTTTGGAATGTGGTATCATCTTTTCAATTCTTGCTTCTATTGGACGTATAATGAATATTGATATTTCGTTCGTTAAGGAACTATAGGTATAGGTAGGGCCTTAGAGCCTAATTCGCTGTCGAGTAAATGTTAAATTTTTTGGGTTTCGAAAATTAGGTCGCGACGCGCCGTCAGCGGTTTCTAGGTGTCTCCAATTTCCAGGACCCCGGTAAGTAGGGCTGCTGCCGAAAATGCGTAGTTTAGCCGTAAGTGAAGTTTCCTTTCCGCTTTGATGAGGTTGATTTGTCTGGTGTTGTTTATATGCAATTCCTTCATTAGTTCCAATGAGAGTATTTCTTCCAGTTGAGTCCCTCCAAGGGATGGCTGGAGTAGGGGTGGTAGTGCGTGGATGCTAACTGCTCCTTCGGATGTGAATTTCTGGCCATTGATGATGATCGTGGTGTTCTGGAATTTGATGACGTAGGTTCCTCGTAAGATTTGCGACGTGCTGTTAAGCTCGATTGGTCCTTCAAAGTTGGTTAGCAGGATGACGCCGGAGACTATTTGTTTGACTCGTGGGATGTGGTGACTGTTGACTGTGTTGACTGTGTTGCTGGCTGTTTGGAGGTTGAGAATACATTTGTCTTTGCTTAAATCTACAACATCGTTCCTTTTACAAATTGACAATTCATTTAATTTTTTAGAATTATTTCTTATTCCATGGAATATTTCGTTTTTCTTTATAATGTTTCCATAATCAATTTTATAAATGACATTATTGGTTTTCTTGACTGGTTTTATGTTGATTCATTGGAGGACGGTGGGTTCTGTTTTAGGAATGTTTACGATATAAATTAGGCGTGTTTCATTTTGAGCTACTTTAATATCGGAAAATTTTAATGTTTTTTTTACGTTATTATATGGTATGTTTTCTTTACTTACGCTTTCCAAAACTAAATTGATTTCAGCTTTTGATAATATGTTTGAGCTCACCGTGTTTGATTTAGCTAGTTCTATCGCATAGATTGTGTTAGTAATTTCTTCCTTAATGAGTTTAATTTTATATTACATACTTAAGACTAGCTCAATTTCAAAAGATCTATCCCTCCTAATCATATTCAGTATCTCATTCGTTACATTAGTTAGCTTATTGATCCTATCGTTATGGGCCTTGTTTATTATTACCTGGTCATTATTATTCTCCACGATATTGTTTATTCTGTCTGACATTATGGTAAAATCGTCGTGGTCGGGATTTCCCGCTATCCACTTCCACGCTGAACCTATTAAGTTCAATGATCTTGTCTGTCTCTGAATCTTTATGTTGTTGACCAAGTCTTGTTCTTGTGACAACTTGTGCTTTAGGAATGGGAGGAAAGGTTTACTTTTGGGAATATTTTTGTCGATCATGTGTGTGGTTTCGGATACGAAGGTGTGGTAGGGTTCTATTTCTATTATGTGGATAAGGTTTAGGTTGCCCTTTTGGATCCTGGCTGTTTCTGTGTGCAATGCTATTACTTGGGAGTTCGTGTAGTCGAGAATCTGGACATCTGCGCTGGAGGCTGTGACACTCAGGGACCTGTAAGACGGGTATCAATTGCGAATATTACTTTTGTGTATTGTTTTGCCTGACTCTGTTGTAACGGTAGTGTGTTTGTTTTCTCGGACAATTTCTTGTGTGTACCTGGCTGAGCTTGGAACCTACGCCTTTATTATGTTTTACGAAAACAGGTTGGCCTACCTTGTAATCTTTAGCTGATTGTCTATTTTTGTTATGGAATTTAAGATCTCTCTGTTGTTTATTTTTTAATCGTTCTATATTTTCTTGCCTGGAGGCTTCAAATTGCTCTGAATCGATTGTTACTGTTCTTCCGTAGAAGATTTCGATAGGTTTCTCTCCGGTTGTGGAGTGGATGCTGTAATTATACTCGTACACGGAGCGTTCGAGCAGTTCTTCGAATGAGCGGTGGATGTTGTCGGGTCTTAAGCATCGCATAATCTCTGTGAGAGTGGAGTGAAATCTCTCTACTTGACCGTTCGTCTCGCTGCGGTAAGAAGGTGTCCTGAATATGCTGATCTTCAGTTGGTCTTCCATCATAAACGTGATGGATGCGGAATTTAAGGATTTCTCGTTATCAATTACGACGAATTTGGGTACTCCAAAAAAGAACAGGATTTCCCTTAACGGCTTCCTGACGTCCTCTATTGCTCTTGATTTCAGTATTCTTGCTTGCGCTAAATGTTTTTCCGTTGAGTAGATGTTTATGTGATGGGTGTGTCCGGGGTATTGCGGTATGGGAGTGGATTTTAAGGCTACCTACGTTGTTGCGGTCATATTTATTTTCTTTGCACGTTGTGCACTGTTTAGTTATCTGTTTGATTTTTGAACTCATTCTAGGGAAGCAGTATTTTCCAATTATTGTTAAAGAATTGTCTGGAGGTCTGGGCGGCTCAAATTAAAAAAAGGTTGAGAGATGACAGCGATTTATTTTTGATTTGTTACACTGTTTCTCGCAAGTTACGTCTACTCCTAGTGGCGAGCGATGGCAGAAGAGATGGAGGAAGTTCTGGAGCGACACCACGAGGTGACGGCGGCTGTTGGAGGCAATAGTTGCCAGTCCGTCCTGCGGATGGCGTTGGTAACTTTACGTGGCTAACTTAATTAGTCGTAACAGCTCGGCTATCCTGACATCCCAAATCGTCCTCGATTTGCTCGATTTCGTCCGATTCGTTGTCCGAAAATTCCTCACTTGGCGCGCCGCAAAATGGTTTCATGTTGTCTGACGAATAAACTGCTTCAAACCTTCGTTGTGTTTGCTGTATGCCGGGTATGTCCTTCAGGACATAACGATCGTTACCTAACACCTTTGTAACTGTGTATGGTCCCTTGTACTTCGGGTCAAGCTTCCTCGATTCGCCGGTAGAGATAGATGGTCTTTCTATTAGCACGAAGTCTCCTTCTATATACTGCCTTGGTCGTTTGTGCTTGCTGTCGAAACGACTTTTCTGCTTCTGTTGTGTTGTCTCGATGTCTTGAAGTGCTGCCTCTCTAATCCGTGGTAAGTTCAGGTTATTGTCGAAGGCTATGTCTTCATGTAATGCCAATAAAACCTTATTTCCAAAGGGATCCCTAGGTTGGAACCCATAAAGTAGTTCATGTGATGTTCGATGCGTTGTTGCATTCCTACTTGAATTCAGTCCCCACTGTATTGCTCGTAAGGTTCTGTCCCATTCCTTAGGTTCAGTAGTCATGGTAGAGATAGCGTCGAGGATTGTCCTATTGTATCTTTCGATTTGGCCGTTTGCGCGAGGAGTACGTGAAGCCGTTGCAACGTGCTGGATTCCATTATCCTCGCAGAATTTTTTAAACGTCCTGGATGTGAAGGCCGTGCCACGATCTGTGATGACTCTAACAGGGGAACCGAAGATTGAAACAAATTCCTGGAATATTTTAATTACAGGAGCAGAGGCAGTGTTCTTTACTGGTCGCACGAACGTATACTTTGTGAAGCGACTCGATCTATATTGTGCAACTCCGCCTCGCGTTTACCGGTTGGTCTCTTATAATAGGCGCAATTAATACAAGCGGCGATATATCCCTTAACTTTGTTCCGCATTCGAGGAAACCAGTAATCCCTTTTCAGGTGATCGAGAGTTCTTTCAACGCCCTAATGACCTACATCGTCGTGACAAGTTTTTAATATCCTCCATACGATACTCTTGGGTACCACCCACTTTAGTCCACCGTCAACTTTTCTGTAAAGTCTTCCTCGGTTAATGCAAAAGTTCTTATGTACGTCCTTGCCTTCTCCAGTTGCAGAATTATTCTCGAGAATACGCACGATATCTCTCAGCTTAGGGTTCTGAAGCTGAATTGTGAATAACCAATCCTTCTCACCGGCCGCAACTCCAAAAACATCAAAACATTCTGTCTCCTCCTTGACCTCGAGTCCTTGTGGTTGACGACTCAGCGCGTCTACATATTGAATTAACTTGCCCCTTCGATATTCCACCTCGAAGTCGAATTCCATTAAACGTAACCACCACCTAGCGATGCGCGGTATAATAGTTTTCTTCGCAGCTGTTGCCTTCAAGGCCTCGCAATCGGTGATAACCTTGAAGTGTGTACCGAGGAGGAATGTCCGAAATCTGCTTATAGTTTCCACCACGGCCAGAGCTTCCAGTTCATAGCTGTGATATAGACGTTCTTGATCATTAGTCTGTCGACTAAAATAGCTAACTGGTCGTAATTGTCCCTCAATTTCTTTTTGAAAGAGAATTCCTGCTAAGCCTACGGGCGCTAGCATCAGTATGAATTTCATGCTCTAAATTAGGATCGAAAAGGGTCAGAAGCGGTCTTGTTGTAAGGATTCGTTTCAATTCGTTGAAAGCTCCGTTTTGATCTTCGCCCCAAACAAAGCTTACACCCTGCCTCAAGAGTTGTGTCAACGGTTTCGCAATAATAGAGTGACCAGGGACGAATTTCCTAAAATAGCTTGTCAACCCGAGGAACTGCCGGAGCTCGTGGACGTTTGTAGGCTGTTTAAAATCCCTTACTGCAGAAATTTTCTTTTCACTGGGTCGAATACCCTTAGGAGAGATGTTATACCCCAGGAACTCGATGTTGTCCACGAAGAAATGTGACTTTTTGAGCTTTAATGTGAGCTCATCTTCCTGAAGCAGCGACAGGAGTTCTCGCAACGTTTCCAAACCCGATTCAAAACCTTTACAAGGGATCAAAATGTCGTCCATGTAGACCACTAACGTTCCCGTCTTCATTTGCCTTTTCAAGTTATTCATTAGTCGTTGAAAATGTGAAGGCCCGTTCGACAACCCAAAAGGCATCCTAAGGAATTCAAATTCGCCATCGGGAGTAACGAACGCAGTAAACCTTCGCGAATCTCATTTAATGGGTATCTGATAATACCCAGAGGCTAAGTCGAGTGTGATGAAAAGTTTACTCCCCTTTAGTTCCTGCAATAAGTCCTCTATTATAGGTAGGGGATGCCTGTCTTTAACGGTTAAGGCATTAAGTCGCCTGTAATCAATAACCATTCTATGCTCACCGTCTTTCTCCTTTATCAATAACGCCGGAGAGGAATACGGGGAGTTCGATGGTTCAAAAATTTTCGCGCTCAGAAGTTCATGTATAATGTTTTGCATTATTTCTCTTTGCGAATAAGCGAGACGGTAGGGCCGGCTGTAAACAGGATCCTGCGAATGTATACATATAATAATACAATGCAGCTCCTTTCAACTTCGAGCTGGCAAAGAGAAGTGTTGCTTTCGCACTGACATTGTAGATGTCGCGCAGATCATCGAGGTTCTTTATCCACTGAAGGCTTGAAGGCGCTGCCTTATCAGCAGGATCGAATATAGGAGCGATTGCAAGCAGTTCGCGCACACTGAACGTCTCAGCATTTCGAGTGGTGGGCTGTTCGCTGCCTACCCGCTGATGCTCCGCTCTGACGTCATTGTGTACATCCTGGCCTGCTACGCTCGTCGGTTGATTCGTATGCTCGTTCTCGTGGTGGCTGGGGGATCTCTCCACACTCGTAGTGGCGCTTCGTTGATGGCCGGCAATTCCTATACCGGGGACATCGTAGCCGGGGCGAATCGCGTTGCTCCCACACTCACCGCCTGTAAATACGTTTCGGTGCCCGTCGATGATTACGGTGCTGACGGAATCGTTGCCAGCGGCTTTCGACGTGCAACTCGTTGATATGTTCCTACTCTCGTTTGCGCCGGGGCTCACACCATCCGACTGCAATGAACCCTGGGCAGTGTTGCACTGAGAATAAGACTGAGAAAGGAGCAGTTTTGTTTTTGCTAATTCCAGCTCCATGCGGAGTACTTCCCTTCGAGCCTCTAATAGTTGTAGCTCCTCCGCAGCCGTTTTCGAAGTACATACCGCCTCCGTAGGGTTCCGCTGGGTATCGTTGTCCTCTCGCACATCCGGGTGTCCGATATTTCCGACGACAGTGGAAGATGCTAGGCTATTGCCAGAGAATCCGCAATCTCCAGCATCGTGCTCCGCCGCCGTTTTTGCAATCTCGTCACTACTCATTTTTGCTGAATCCAAATCAAACAAATCGGGTGAATCCGGCCAAAATATCCCACTTCTGATTTGTTAAAGGATGGTCTGGAGGTCTGGGCGGCTCAAATTAAAAAAAGGTTGAGAGATGACACCGATTTATTTTTGATTTGTTACACTGTTTCTCGCAAGTTACGTTTACTCCTAGTGGCGAGCGATGGCAGAAGAGATGGAGGAAGTTCTGGAGCGACACCACGAGGTGACGGCGGCTGTTGGAGGCAATAGTTGCCAGTCCGTCCTGCGGATGGCGTTGGTAACTTTACGTGGCTAACTTAATTAGTCGTAACATTATTTTCAGTCTATTTTCGAGGGCGTTTCTATGTGCTCTTTTATAATATTCCAAAATTATATTTTGTTGATTCGCTTCGTTCTGAACGTCCTCTACTTCGCTTTGTGTAAATCTAACTCGGTAGTTTTTGAAATAGAGGGGATAGATTTCTTGGCTTATTCCCATGACTGGCTCTGTTGTTTTGATCCCGTTTATGTCATTGGGGTTCAAGAACCTTTTCAATATACCGGTCAAATTTTTCCTCGAGTACCGAGGCTCCGAAAAGACGTGCCTAAAGTGAATGGGAAAGGGTTTTTGAAGTTGGTAAGTGGAAGTTACATCGACTTTTAGAATGAGCTGGTTTTTGAAGACATTGGTTGGTGTTTTTACGGATGGAATAAGGTTATGTGATGAATCATCACTGTGCTCCGTCGTGCTTACTGAATTAACTATGGATTTTTGTGGCGGTCTAGAGAGTGCATCAGCCACGATGTTGGACCTCCCTGGTTTGTAAATCATTTTGTGGTTGTATTCTTCCAGGATTACTTTCCACCTCTTCATCTTCACGTTGGTATTCTATTGCTGAGGGCGCACGTTAGGGGTTGATGGTCGGTGAATATCTTCACCTTTCGGAATCCATACAAGAAGTCACGCAAGGAGTTGAGTGCCCAGGTGATGGCGAGCATCTCCTTTTCGTTGGTTGCCTAGGCTTCCTCAATTTCACTGAGTGTTCTCGATAAGAAGGTAATCGGTCTATCTCCTTGAGATAGAACCGCTCCGATTGCGTACTCAGATACGTCGGTAGTAAGTTCAAAGTCTTTGCTTAGATCGGGGTACGAAAATACAACTTAGGAATTTAAGGCATTCTTTATTTTACGGAAAGCTTCTAATGCTTGTTCGTTTAGTTGTATTGGAATGTTCCTTGAATTATTTTTTGAAACGCGTCCACGTCCTTCTGCCCCTCTTAGGAGGGAAGTCAGGGCGTTGGCCAGTCGCGTATGAAACGCCTGTAGTACCCTGACAATCCTAGAAAGGATCTCAACTCTTTCAGGTTTTTCGGAGTTTGAAAACCTACTATGGCTTGTACCTTTTTAGGGTTTGTTCGAATTCCGTCTTGGCAGACTATGAATCCGAGGAATTCGACAGACTTTCGGATGAACTCACACTTGTCCACCTGGACCTTCATGTTTGATTTCTCTAGTGTTTCAAAAACCAGCGAGATGTTTTCCAAGTGTTCGTCTTCGGTGGCGCCGAAGATGATAATCTCGTCAATGTACACATAATACCTAACGCCTATGTGTGCCCTGAGAATATCATCTAGTACTCGTTGGAAAATATATGGTGCGTTTTTAAGATGGCCTGATTATGTCATTGTTTAACAATTTTTCGATTAAACAGACATAGACCTTAACGGCAGGCCTGTTGCGAACCGGATTCTTAATATAGAATGGGCCGCAAAAATCAATTCCGGTGCGATGAAAAACAGGCGTAGGGCTGACTCTTGAATGTGGAAGTTGACCCATTATTTGCTCCATAACCTTTGGGCGCATGCGAAAACAACGTATGCAGCTGCGAACGACCTGCTTAACGATAGTCTTACCGGAAATTGGCCAAAACCTTGAGCGAATAATAGCCAGTAAAGTCTGGCATCCAGCATGAAGATTTCGAATGTGATAGTGCATGACTAAAGCCTTAGTAAAGTTAGATTTCGGAAGTAATATTGGATGCTTAGCATCAAATCCGAGTTACACAGCCGGCCGCCAACACGAATTAATCCGGCATTGTCAATGAAAGGGTGTAGGTTTTTTATTAAACTGTTTGATTTTACCGGTGTAATGTTTGTTCTGTGAGCGAAAAGGGGAGCCACCTGTAAAGGATCTAGAGAACCTACTCTTTAGCGCGTCACCAAAAAGGGATACGCGCTGTTTAATGGCGTCACCAAAGGGATACGCCGATATTGCTAAATGAAAAGACCAGCCGTATTACAGCGGTAACTTTCTAAGACAGAATGTCTGTTTATTCGTGAACGCTCGTCCCTTATATACAAAATCTTACACTTACACTTACATCTTACTTTCTTATATTAGTCATTAACCTAATTGATCTACAGTCCCAAAATAATAATTCTTTTGACACCTATCTGACCCAATTCTGGTTTATGAGTCACACGATATCGTAAGTGTTTCCCGCTTGCGCTGCACAAGTGGCGCCTGGGCTTGACTCATTACCTAATGCATGGTGCATTTGACCCAGCAGGTCTCGTGTTACCTTGCACCATGCCTTAGAGTCATTGTACTTAGCGATTTCGTGTGACGTACAATATTATTGTTTACATCTGGTCGTTTTGTGACTCAGATGATATGTGCTCACTACACCGGCTTTCCACTCAATAATAACGAATAGTCTTCAACCAAATGTTCTTTCTGTATTAAACGAATTATTGATAACAACGCGGTTTCAAACTCCGACACGGTGAGCGGTCCATATGTTCGATCTGCTGAATTTGTGTTCTTAATTTTTGAGTTTTTAAAGAATCGATATACGTATCCAAAATTACTGACTAATCGTACGTGATCGTTGATAAATTTGGATGAGTTTACGAGATTATCAGGTACTATGATTGGTAGCGAAATCGCACCTTTTCTGGCTTCGGGGAGATCCACCTCTGTCCGAGCATTTGTCTTGGGCCAAAGATGCATTGGGAGCAAAAGAAAGCTGGGTCTATTGAACCAAATTTGCGAGTCCAGGAGTTCCGCAGGAGTAACGCCCCTGCTTACAAGATCCGCCGGGTTGTTTGCTGATGATAGGTGCTTCCAGGAGAAGCCCTCTGTTAATTCCTGAATTTTCGCAATTCTGTTGCTAACAAAAACGCTTCATCTTGAAGGCTGGGAAGAAAGCCAACTAAGAACTATGGATGAGTCGGACCAACAGTATACCCCTTCGATTTTGTGTGCAAAGATCTTGTGAAGACGCGCAGTGAGCTCAGCAGCAAGAAGGGCGGCACAAAGTTCCAACCTTCCTCTACGCAGCGGATATATAAGCATGCTCCATATGCTTCCATACTGGCATCCGCGAAGCAGTGTATTTCAATTTTCGCAGAAGATGAAAAAATGTGTCGAGGAATTTTGATTTGACTAAGAAGATGGAGCTGCCCATGCAATGATTCCCAATCAGTGTGCAAGCACTGAGGAATAGATTCGTCCCAGCCATCTTCAAATTCCATAATTTTTGCAGCAGGATTTTGGCCTTTACAATAACTCGATTTACTAAACCAAGAGGATCGAATAGCCGAAAGGAGTCTGTTTGAGGCTGCCAGATCATGCCCAGAGTTTTTACAACGTCGTCGCCAGCCACTGATAAGTATTTTTCCAAGTCCGAATGATCAAAATCTGAGAGAAGTTCTTTTGAGTTTGAACACCATTTAGTGAGTGTGAAGTTGCCTAGTTGCAATAACGGAACAATTTGTGATTTTATTTCCCTTGCTTCTTCAATGCTGTCCGCCCCAGTCAGCATGTCATCCACATAAAAGTCTCGCATAAGTACCCTTGCTCCGATAGGATATCTCTCTTATTCTTCTCGCGCAAGTTGATTGAGACATTCAGTTGCTAAGAAAGACGCCGAGCCAGTGCCGTACGTAACAGTAAGTAGACGGTATATGTCGAGTGGTTCTTGAGATGAGTTGCGCCACAAGATACATTGCCAATAAGTACCTAGATCGTCGACGCGAACGTGGCGGTACATTTTTGAGATGTCAGCAGTTAGGGCATATTTGTACGATCGAAAGCGAAGCAGTATTGAAAATAATTCTTCCTGAACTACAGGTCCAACCATTAGCACGTCATTGAGGGAAAATGCTGGGGTGGTTTTGCAGAACGCATCAAATACCACACGGAGCTTAGTGCTACTGCTTTCCGGTTTTAGAACTGCATGGTGAAGTAAGAAGAAATGCTTATCAGGCAACGACGCCGGTTCAACCCTTTGCATGTGGCCGAGTTGCAAATATTCCAAGATGAATTTCGAATATTGCTCCTTAAGCTCCGCGTTCTTCAACAGTCGGTTCTCTAGGGCGAAAAACCTCTTTGCAGTATCAAGTGAGTTTCCAAGAATTTCAGGATCCGTACAAAAGGGTAATCGTACTATAGGGCACCATTAGAGGTCTCCTATTATATTTAAAAGAAGTATTTAAAAGAAATATTTAATAAAATTTAATAACAATATTTATTATTCCAATCCCGTTGCACAAATCTTGAAAAAGAAATAAATTTATAGACGACTTGTTATTTTCTAAAAGTCTCTTGAAAAACTGAACTTTTTGATAATTTTTGTTTCTCAAGGCTAACTATTTTACACGATAAATATTTTGTGGAAAGTGGACCAGCCAAGCCAACTGATCCTCCACACTACCTTCCTCCCAGTCATCGAAACAATGTTGATGAAAGATGAGAGGACGAGAAGAAAAATCGTAAATATAAAACGTTAATTGAAACGACGTTTCGGAAGATAGCCTTGGTTGGCTGATTGTAACGATAGCATTTTAACAATAAATCTGCCATTCTCTAACAGGATATACTCCGGTTTATCCTGGGCAGCTAGATAAGCTGCAATACGTGTTGAAGTAGTAGTAGTACATTCTTTTCTTGTTGAATATGGTTTGGAATTGTTGATTGTGGTTTTTTTCTTTTTTGACTCCATTCTTGATTAATTTAATTGATCCTTTGAATATATGATTCTTGAAAGTAAAGTTTGATCTCTTGCTGTTTGAAGCACTTGTTGAAAGAAATTGTCGCTGTTTAAGGTAGGTAGTAGATGGCTCTTGTGGCCGATAATTTACATGTGGATTATCGGGGTTAATTAATTGTTTTATTTTGAAGTGATGCGGCTGTAGGGTCGCCGGTAAACGTTGAAAATAATGCAGCTGTAAGGTCGCTGGTAATAATGCAGCTGTAAGGTCGCTGGTAATAATGCAGCTGTAAGGTCGCTGGTAATAATGCAGCTGTAAGGTCGCCGGTAAATGTTGAATTCCTCACGATGATGAATGTTCGAGGTTGTCGGGGTCACCAGTTATAGGGCACCATTAGAGGTCTCCTATTATATTTAAAAGAAGTTGTCCAAGTACAGCTTTTTGTACTGGAATGAGATGACCGGGCAATTGACTGAAAACGCGATCGTTGAAAAACAATTTCATTTACTTCAAAAAGAATACATGACCTGTCAGCTCGGCTGCCGGGAACAAAAGAGGACGATTACAAAATGGAAGGAACTGAAGTGCCACAGTAGGGCAATTTCGATACAGCGGTTTAGACCAACTTAAGGCTAGGTTTACATGAGGTTTGACTTAACATCTACCGCCCGCCTTGGAAGATCCAGGATGATCTTTCAATGAATCGGAAGTGCCGCCAACTTATGGATGGGTCGCCGAATGATCCCATTTTTTGTTTTGATGTCCGCTACACGGGTTTTTCCATCCTTCCCGGGGATTGTATTAATGAGCCTGCCCATGAGCCAATGTTGAGGCGGCATGTTGTCGTCATGGATGAGCACTAACATGTCCGTTGTGGGATTATCCGCAGGTTGTCGCCATTTGTATCGGCTTTGCAGCTCCAATAGGTAATCGCGCGACCACTTGCGCCAGAATTGTTGCATCACAGCGCGGAGGCGTGTCCAGCGGTTGAGGTAGGATATGTTCTGAGACGACATATCTGGTGAGAGTGTCGCTAGCAGAGGAGCTCCAGTCAGCAAATGTCCAGGTGTCAAAGCCTTTAAGTTGTTTGGGTCATTAGAAAGTGGTGTGATAGGTCGTGAATTTAGGACGGCTTCGATGTTTGCTAGCACAGTCCCAAATTCTTCGAAGGTGAACGTGAAGTGAGCGCACGTTTTTAGAAAATGCTTCTTCATCGAATGGACTGCTGCCTCCCAGAGGCCGCCGAAGTGTGGAGCTCTAGGCGGGATGTGGCAAAAACGTATGTTGTTTTCTGCGCAGGTCTGGTGGATGCTTTCTTGTGTGGTTTCCTGGACTGCGAAGCTCTCGAAGTTCATTGCGAGCTCCAACAAAATTGGTAGCTTTGTCACAATATATTATGTTGGGCAAACCTCGTCTGCTGGTAAACCGGGTGAGGGCAGCAATGAAGGCCTTCGATGACAAATCTGAGACGGCTTCCAGGTGAATGGCTTTGGTAACAAAGCACACGAAGGCTGCGCAGTAAGCCTTGATCCTCTGTTTCGACCGAGGGGATGAGCGAATCCAGAACGGTCCGCAGAAGTCGACACCAGTTTTGTTGAAGGGCCGGTCTGGAACAACACGACTGGCAGGCAGGTTTCCCATGACTTGACGCAATAACCTGGGTCGGTAACGAAAGCAATTGATGCAGCGTCTGACCACTGATGTTGTAGTTTCCCTGAGGTTAGATGCCCAATATTTTTCCCTTATGAAGTTCATCAGAGCCTGAGATCCTGCATGGTAGTGCTTGAAATGAAGATAATTAGCATAGGACCGTAAAAAAGGATGAGCTTTGGGAAGGAGGATGGGAAATTTAATAGAGTGAGGTATATCTGCATTCTGCAGCCGTCCTCCAACACGCAGTAAGGGGCGTGTTGAGGTCTCATCGAGGAAGGGGTTTAAGTTTTTGATGTGACCTTTAAGACGTGTATCCTTCTTGAAGTTTAGTGTAGCAATCTCTTCCGAAAATTCCCTTTGTTGAATTAGATAGACCATTAGGACTTCTGAAGCTTGCAGTTCGAATGTTGAGAGTTGTCCAAGACTAAGTGGCTCTTTCTTGGCAGAGGCTCGAAGATTTGCTACATATCGCCCTACATATGCGAAGACGTGTCTGAGTTTCGTAAAGTCATTGATGAACTTGCATTCGGAAATGATATCTGGCTGGTTCACTTTAGTTGTCGTCAGTGCTAGTGAGGATTTTTTCCTTCCTTCACGACAGCTGTCCGGATTGATTTCTTTCAACGTCGGCCAAGAATTTTCTGGCTGATATAGGTAGGGTGGCCCTGTGAGCCAGCAAGAGGACAAAACTTCACAACCATAGAACTTTTTGGAGGCGTCACCAAATCCGTGTAACTCAATGACTGATATTTTGTGTGGAGAGAGAACATAGCGCGAGACGTGAATTTTCTCCAGGAATTGTAACTGAACGAGAAAGGTTTTCCATTCGCTATGTAAGTCTATAGGAAGGGACTCGTCCCAATCGAGATGGCGCTTCCAAAGCTCTTGCAGTAGTATCTTCCCTTTAGCTACCACAGGATTTATGAAACCTAGAGGATCGAAAAGTTTCGACAGCCGTGCGTTTAGTAATTTTCTGAGTTGTAGGTGTTGGTGGTGGTGTGTACCGGAACTGGTCGGTGGTTGGGTCCCAAATTAGGCCTAATGCCTTGACAACGTTGCAGTCGTTGATGCGCACTGGGAGTTCTCTATCTGCATCGTCCAGTGTATCTACAAATGATTGGCAGTTGGAATACCACTTTTTTCGAGCGGACGCCATGATTCGATTCAGTTCCGTTCGTATTTCTATGATCTCCTCCAGTGAGTCTGCACCTGACAGTAAGTCATCCACGTAAAAATCATTTTTTATGATTCTGGCAGACCGAGGATATTTTTCTGCAAATTCATCTGCCAAATAGTTCAGGCAACGAGTGGCGAGGTACGGTGCGGATGATGTGCCGTAGGTCACAGTTGTAAGTCTATATGCCTGGAGGTCCGAGTTAGGTTGATTTCTCCACAAAATGCACTGAAAGTTGGAATCGGCTCTAGCGACATTGATTTGCCGGTACATTTTTACTATATCAGCTGTGAGAGCAAGTTTATGAAATCGAAACCGGAAGATTATTGAGAACAAATCGGGCTGTACTGTTGGTCCTGTCATTAGTATGTCGTTCAATGAGCGATTTGAAGATGTTCGACAACTTCCATCAAAAACTACACGAAGCTTTGTTGAGGAGCTGTCAGGCTTCAGGACGCTGTGATGTGGCAGATAATACTTTACTTCTGAGAGTTCATTTCGAGGAATGAGTTCCATATGGTGTAGACGTTCATATTCTGCTAGAAAGTCTGAGTATTGCGTCTTTAGAGTGGTGTTTCGAGAAAGCTTCGACTCTAATGCCATGAAACGTCTTTGAGCTATTTCCAACGAATTCCCAAGGCTGTCTGGGGAGTCTTTAAATGGCAATCTTACAACAAATCGACCACCGCTCTCTCGTTGGACCGTTTCAATGAAAAACTTCTCACATCTGACTTGTTCTGCTGTCCACAGTGGTCTGTCATTGGCAATTTCTTCCTGTTTCCAGAACCGTTCAACTACTTCTTCTAAATTTTCCTTTGCTGAGACTACAGTGTCCATGCTGACATTACAAAGAAGCTTGTAGTCAGTGGAAACGTCGCAAGACCCAGACACTAACCATCCAAATTGGGATTTTTGTAAGAGTGGTAGATCGTCCCCTAGCCTTATCTGTCCTACCGACAGGAGTTCGAAAAATATTTCTGCGCCAATAAGTAACTCTATCCGTTGCGGAAGATTGAAATTAGGATCTGCCAGTGGAACATTGGTGGGTATGTTCCAGTTTCCTATGTTAAGCTCCTTATCCGGATGAATACTAGTAATCGTTGGTAGAACCCAAAGTTCTAAACTGCGCTGGTAATTGTTAAACCTCGACTTTACCGTCGCGTGGGCGTAAGATTTTATTGGAGCCCTTGTGTTGCCAATTCCACCCACGTCAATATCACAACGAACCTTATGCAACCTGAGTTTGTTGATAAGTGAATCGGTAATAAAGTTTACCTGGGAAGCAGAATCCAAAAGGGCTCGAGTTGTGTGAAATTGGCCTTGCTGATCAGCGATTTCAATCACAGCTGTAGCTAAGATTACAGTGCGTAGCCTTTCGTTACGCGGCACTGAAGACAACGACGAGAGAAGAGAGTGTTCTGCAATCTGAGTGTTACTAACAGGGATGGGCTCGCTAGCATTAGCTGATGGCGAAGACGACAAAATGGCACGATGCAACAGCGTGTGATGCGGCCTTGAGCATATTCGACAATGCGAAGATTTGCAGTTTTTTACCGAATGGCCTTTTCCCAGGCAGTTAATGCACAGAGCCCTTTCCTTTGCCTTAGTAAATCTGTCGGCTGCAGTAAGTGCTAGAAAATCTGGACACTTGTAAATGCTATGGACAGCCTTCGAGCAAATTTCACAGACCTTTTGGGTCGTGTTTACAGCGACAAGTGACATCGAGCGATTGTTGGATGAACGATTAGCCTTGCGGCCGGTGCGGTTAACTAAAGCTGGGGTGCCAGATTTGACAGGCTCAACAATTGGGTTTCGCGAACTATTCACTTCAAGAAACTGGCATCTGCGGCTGAGCACTTTCGCAAAGCTTTCCCATTTTGGAAGAGTTTCCAAGCTGCGATCTTCCTCCCACTTGGACGTGGTGTCCACGTCCAGTTTCTCAGTGGCTAGATAAATAAGAACAGCGTCCAAGATTTCATCGCTTGAACCCATATATCTTAACGCATCCATATTCGTATTAATTTCGTCAAGCAAATGGCGTAAATCTTTGGCTGAGCCTCCCTTAGTCTGGGGCAATGCAAATATCTTAGCAATGTGTGATTCGAAAATTAGAGTTTTGACGTTAAATCTCTGCTTTAGGCACTGAAGGGCCTTTGTATAATTCGAGGGCGTGATTTCTAACTCGCCGATAGCACTTCTAGCAGATCCTGTTAAACAGGATTGAAGATGACGAAACTTTTCGGTTTGAGTTAGCCTACTGTCCTCATCGACTAGCACCGTGAAAGTTGACATGAAACTTGTATATTCTGTATATTCTCCAGAAAAGGTTGGAAGTTGCAGCTTAGGAAGACTTGAATGCGACGACGAAGGAAGAGTGAAAGAAGCTTGGGATGCCTCATAAGTACTCGGTCGACGACTAGCCATTAACGATAATATTTTAGCCTTGGTGGAGACGTACAGATCCTCAAGCTCACTTCGTGTTCTTTCATGAGTGATGTCATCCGGAAGCTCCCTTTCAAGCGAATCTTGAAAGGCTAATAGTTGCTTAAAGTAGCTTTCGAGAATGCCCAAGCGGCATTCTAGTTCTGGCAAAGTTAACGACTCCTGCCTCTGCTCAACCAAATTGCGAATCCGCGTTATACACCCTTTCGTGGAAGCCCGTCTACTCTTTAAGCCCTCGACTTTCTCGGGCACGCTCATATTTTCAAGAAATTTTCCTAGATAGGGTTGCAAATTGCGATTTGCGAAGATTTCGCTAGCTCAAGGACAAGGGATTCAACCCTTCGTAATTTATTGTAGCAAAAATAAAGTGAGTGAGCTTGTACTCACGTGTTTAATATCCCGCGATGCGCCTCTGCCAAGAATCTGGATAGCGGTGTCCGAAGCGGCTCCGAAGTCCCGTTCGATGACAACGGATGATGATCAGGAACTGGAATGTTCTTGCAACTATGTTATGATTCCCACGCAGAGCCTTAGATGCGAAACGGGATGCTAAACGTTGAATATCCCACGAAGCGTGCAGCAATCGACGAAAGAAGTGGCGATCCCACGAAGAACACGGCCGAAGAACAGAATGGCGGCAGCAGTTTCAGCAAATTCCTCCTTGTTGCAGAAGGCCAACGAAAAATTTCACAAAGGGACAATTTTAATGCTCCTGTCCCTGCTCGGGCGCCAAAAAATGTCCAAGTACAGCTTTTTGTACTGGAATGAGATGACCGGGCAATTGAATGAAAACGCGATCGTTGAAAAACAATTTCATTTACTTCAAAAAGAATACCTGACCTGTCAGCTCGGCTGCCGGGAACAAAAGAGGACGATTACAAAATGGAAGGAACTGAAGTGCCACAATAGGGCAATTTCGATACAGCGGTTTAGACCAACTTAAGGCTAGGTTTACATGAGGTTTGACTTAACAGAAGTATTTAAAAGAAATATTTAATAAAATTTAATAACAATATTTATTATTCCAATCCCGTTGCACAAATCTTGAAAAAGAAATAAATTTATAGACGACTTGTTATTTTCTAAAAGTCTCTTGAAAAACTGAACTTTTTGATAATTTTTGTTTCTCAAGGCTAACTATTTTACACGATAAATATTTTGTGGAAAGTGGACCAGCAAAGCCAACTGATCCTCCACAGTACAAAGAATCTGCATGTATTGTCGCGTCTGACATGCTCCTGGAAATGCTTCTGACATTCGCTAGTAATCTTCGTTGCCGCCTTCACCTCCTCCAGCTCCCAGAAGCATCTTACTAAATGTTCCAAATTTTCTTCAGGCGCCTCATTCTTACTCGTGGCAATCATACAATTTCGTGAGCCAGACCCCTTTCCACCTGCTACCACCCAACCCAGCACCGCTTTTTGTAATATAGGCAGCCCTTCTCTAAGACATACATATTTGGCCCACAGCAAGTAGTTCGAAAAATAGGTTGGCCCCTATGAGTAAGTCTATAGGGCGAGGCGTGTCGAAATGTGGATCTGCGAGGGTAATATTTTTGGGTATGTTCCAAACATTAGAATTAATACGTGTGGGTGGGTGATCATTCGCGATTTTGGGTAAAACAAAGGCTTCGATATTGGTCTTGTAGGCGCTCGTTCGTGATTGAATGACTAGTGAAGTCTTGTATCTCACTGAAGTAGAGGTTGATCCAATACCAGTAACATCGACATAAGTTTTGAACTTCTTCAGCTGCAGCTGCTGCACCAAGCGCTCAGAAACGAAATGAAGAGAAGAGCCTGAGTCTAGCAAAGCCCGATATGGCACAAATTCACCAGCCTTGTTCCTTACGTCCATTATCGCAGTAGCCAGCAAAACCTCAGCCTAATTATTATTGTTCCTACTGCCGGACTCTATTTGTGAGGTCAATGCAACGCTGTTTATTGGGGCCGGAGTGTCAATGACAGCTGCGGTTACGTTGGGGTTTGCATTATTCTTGTCAGATTGATGCTTATGAAGCATAGTATTATGCTTGAAATTGCAATAGCGACAGCGACTGGATCTACAATTTTTTGCAGAGTGGCCAACCTTAAGGCAATTAATTCACAAATTTAAGCGTTTAACTTCCGAATACCTATCATCGGGAGTTAGCTTAATGAATTCCTCGCATTTCGCCACGTCGTGAACCCATTTGCAGAGCTTACAAACAGTCTCAACCTTTGATGCGGTCATTGCAATTTTGCGAGAATCACCCTTTCTATTTTGCCGAAATGGCTCGGAACTCGAAGAAGGCTTTTTAGGAGGCATTAACCCATACTCCGTATTTTCAAGAGTTTGGCACCTTTTCTCAAGGAAGGAAGAGAATTCATTCCAGGATGGCAACACACTAAGTGGAGCGTCCTCTTCCCATTTTAGTCTCGTAACGCTATCAATTTTGCTTCCAAATTATTGCAACAATAAGCCATCAGCTATCTGATCCATAGTGGCCATGGACCTTAAAGCCCTTAGATGAGAGTTTACCAAATCGCTCATGCTCCTTAGCTGAGACATGGAACCTCTTTCAGCTGCCTTCATCTCAAACAATGCCTTGATATGGCTTTGAAAAATCAGCCTTTTATTTTCAAAACGCGATTTTAAGAGAGCAAGAGCGTTGCTGAAGCCACCATCGCTCAAGCGAATATTTCCAATCACCTGGAAAGGACCTTCCTCCAGGGAACTACGTAGATAGGCCAACTTTTCGACGTCGGTAAGCTCATCATTCTCTTCCACCAACGTTTTGAATGTAGCATAAAAATCAGGCCAGTCGGAAAAGTTGCTAGAAAATCTTTTAATTTGAATTTTCGGAAGGCTCGAATTTTTCCTAGCAGGAGCAATGTACGAAACATCCGGAAAAGAAGGGGTCTTTTTTGCTGTATTAGCGAAAGTATAATTTGCTTTTTATCGAAATATAAATTTCCTCGTAGGATGAACGGTTATCACCTTTATGTTCTTCGGGGTCTTCAGCCTCTAATCGCGCCTGAATTTCGTTAAAACGTGCCATGTAGTTTTCAAGCAGCCCCAACCTGGTATCTAGTTCCGACAACGACATATGCCGAGCTCATGCCGCCGGCCGCGTCCGTTAACTCGGAACCGTTATACTGCCCGCCCATCAGCTCGTTGCGCTGGCTATCGCCTCGCGCCCCGAGCTGTGAGCCGGCAGCTCGGTCCCTCGCTCGAATTAAGTTTCCAGTACCGAAAGAATCCAAAAAAATAAAAGATACATAATTTTTATAATGAGATTCTTTATTACTTTGAGAGTTACAATTTTAATCTTTACAAACTTAATTCTCGGATAGAACTGGCTGCTCATCGATCATTTCCCTAAATCGAAATTTCGCTTCGCCAATAATTGCTGACAATAATTGCTGATTCCGCGTCTGCAGGTTTTTGGTGACACTGCGTCTGGTGCAATTGGGCTGACCTCGATTGATGGCCGGGGTGATGACCGATGTAAGCTTGGCTGGCATGGGGTGATCGGGTGTGGGGCATTGGCCTACTGGTGCGTGGATGTAACTCCTCCCCCCTTAGAAGAGAGTGACAGAAACAGGAACTGCAACTTTGTAGGTTCTGTTGAAGGAGCGGATGTTGTGATGCTGAAGCTACGTCTTTGATGTCTATAGCTTAAGGCGACTGCGATGATTATTAAAATTCCTAGTGTTGCTATGAGGCTGAAGGTTATTAGGTCCTTCTGGTTTGTGCTGTCCTGGAGAAGGCTTATAAGTTTTCTGTTTTGAAAATTAAATTTTTGTAATTTTTGAAGGGTGAAATTTTGTTGGATTGTGGTGAAGTTTATCTTGTTAAAGAAAGCTGGGTGAATTGTGATCTCGTCCCAGAATTGTTTAGGTTGTCCACTGTAAATTATTCCGTTAACTTGGATCTCGCAACCCTCGAATTTGATTAAGGCGCTTCCTACAATGTTGGTTGGACTGAATGTGCAAGATGAGTTTATCGCTGTCTTCTGGACGTTGATGAAGAGTAAATGATTAGGCTCGGGTTGATATATTTCCGGTGTTTCGTCTGCTTCCCTTAGCTCGCAATCAGCTGGCATATTTCGTATAAGTTTTGCAATACATTTTGAATTTTTCACGTCTTCTTGATACGAGGATCTGGTGCAGTAGAAGATTTTCTCTATCTGTGGACATCTCTTCTCGAAAAAGTGAATATCTTGTGGGTTCAGGATTGCAAAGGGTTTGGTAATAATTTTTTTCTTAATTTTGGGAACAAGTGTACAATACTTCCTCCTCACGGATTTTGATGAAACTTTGTAGAAACATTAACAATGACTCAAAACGAACGAATATGCAAAAATTTTTCCGCGGAACGCAATACTTTTCGAGATATTTAATTTTTAAAATTTCGAAACGTCACTTTCACCGACTCAAAATTTTTGCATATTCGCCCACTTTTTCCTACAAACTTTCATCAATTTCGATAACTACACTTAACTAAACTTATTTCCCCCTCGCTGGGGAGCACTTTACCACTTTATTTCACTAAAAATCACTCCCCGAAACTCCAGCGAGAAAAACAACACTAAACTGACCGACTGACACTGGTCAGGCCAGAATACATAGGCAAATGTAGCAGTTATAACAATAGGATAGTATATAATTCAATACTAGAAAATATAAGCAAGGAAGCAAACAGTGTTACCATTATATAATAATAAAATGCTATATCAGATAAACTAAGAAGCGATTATTTATATTGTTATGTGACATCAATAATGAAATTTCCAACACCCCCCTTAAAGGGTTTTTAAAATTTTGTAAATTTGGACCTGCGTTCCTTACGAATGGGTTATTCTGTGGCGGAAAATTTCTTGGAGGGGATGGTCTAGCCTGGGAAAGTGTTTTGTTAGGGAGAGTATGTGTTCTAGGTGCAGATTGATCATATCTTGCATATGATATGTTCTGCTCCTTTATACAATACGAAAATGCGACCGCAAGAGTCTCTGATTTCATGGCTCTTATCGTCGAACCTAAGGGTTCTTTAAGCCCTGATAGGAACGCGTTAAGGCACATTTCCGTATATATGTAGATCGCGTTTTGCCTTGATAACATTTGGCTCCGTTTCGTGTATTTGAACGTGATTCGTCATTGTCGCAAGAATCTCAATGATTTCACTTTAAAAACGCTCTACTGTTTTACCTTGTTGCTTGATACCGTGCAAATCGCGAATTAGTGAAGTTTCGTTTCGTTTATCCGAATAATGAAGGATTAAATTCTGTTTTATTTGCGTCCAATCTAACTGGGTCCCGTACATATTCAAAACTTCATTAGCGGGTCATTTCTTATTGCTCTAAGAAGGAGGCTGCCATACGGGGTTCCTTCTGTGCACGAAATAAGAGAACGAATTTCCTCGACATTGTTCAAGAATTCGAATAACAACCTCGGATTACCGTCAAAGTGAGGTAAATCTTTAATCGCATCCGGCATTCGTAGCGATTGAAAAATAACACTGAGTGTAATAGTTTGTGCATTTGAACTCCCGGGTTGAGCCATCTCGAAACTAGCAAGGCTCTTATGATTTGAAAGATCCGGAGATATAAGTTTTAGAGCGATATCTTCAGTGTTTGTATTTCCACTTGTTTTGAATCACTTGCTAACGCCCTGTTACTTTCGAAATCACTTTCTTGATCACTTTCGCGTAATTTTTCTAACGAAAGGAATCTTCTTAAGGTACTATATGGTTTATTTCGTGATTTTACTTTGTTAGTATTAGTTTTTAATGCCATTTACAATAATATTATAGGAATAGGATTGGAAAAAAGGAGATATTCACTTACAGTAATATTGCGAGAATTATTTTCATATTTCTTTCCCTACAGCTACAATTCCAACGATGTCCCTTCACTGAATTAAATTTCCCAACGATGTCCCTTCGCTGAGTGTAGTTCTTTGGCGATTCTCCTGAAGTTGCAGCAACGATGTCCCTTCGTTGGTTAGCACAACTTTTGTTTTAATGACCGTCCCGAATTCAATCTCACGTACTGATCGATAAACCGTCGATTAGTTTCCGCACTTAACTCAATTCACAATTTACGGTCTTTTAGAAGAATCCGCACCGAGTGCGCCAATTAAGTTTCCAGTACCGAAAGAATCCAAAAAAAAATAAAAGATAATTTTTATAATGAGATTCTTTATTACTTTGAGCGTTACAATTTTAATCTTTACAAACTTCGGATAGAACTGGCTGCTCATCGATCATTTCCCTAAATCGAAACTTCGCTTCGCCAATAATTGCTGATTCCGCGTCTGCAGGTTTTTGGTGACACTGCGTCTGGTGCAATTGGGCTGACCTCGATTGATGGCCGGGGTGATGACCGATGTAAGCTTGGCTGGCATGGGGTGATCGGGTGTGGGGCATTGGCCTAATGGTGCGTGGATGTAACTCTCGCGTCCGCAGCGGCGGCAGGGGCTCCAGCCAGCAACTCGAGCAACGGC
The DNA here is from genome assembly GCA_963920795.1 of Eutolmus rufibarbis. NCBI lineage: Eukaryota > Metazoa > Arthropoda > Insecta > Diptera > Asilidae > Eutolmus > Eutolmus rufibarbis. Next base: position 25,190,688 of record OY987207.1, read on the forward strand.
GCGCGTAGCTCGGTCCGGAAATTTTAAACATGCGACCGAGGGACTTGTGCACATCTCGCAAGTGAACGCCGCTCGGTCCGGAGATTTTTACATGCGACCGAGGGACCGAGGGGAAAAATTTTTCAGACAAAAGTTACGTATTTTTTCGTAAAGAATCCGAATCTGCAAAAAAATGGGTGGTCCCATTTGAAAAAAAAAAGTTACCCCCACCCCCGCCCTCAGGAGTGGTGGTGGGGGGTAAGAGTTGGTAGAGTTAAATACTTCTTTTAAAAATATTTTACCCCTATTTTTTTGTTTTCCGATGCGATGTGTTCTTTCCGAAATATTCGACCGCTCCGGGACTTTTGTTACACCCTGTATAGCGGCTACAATAATGGCTCCACAGTTTTGGTGTCATAGAACAAAATGCTTAGAATGATGTCCCAAACAGATTAAGACCTTTTTTTTTTACTGGCCGGCACTTTCGATTTTGGGCCCAATATGACTCCTTTTGAGGTGTCCCTCGCTCGGTCCGAGCTACCGCTCCGGAGATTTTTTTCGCTTTCGGTGCCGCTCCTTGAGTCCCGAACCCCAATTTTGGTGCTTTTTGGCGACCAAACTCGACGTTCGCAACTCTAGGAACGGTACTTACTTACGGAGCCCACCAGAGCCGCCATGAATTTTGAGCCGAACCTAGGCGAGCGTCGATTTCATGCGCCCATAGGCGCCGAGACGAAATGAAAGGAAAATTTATTTCCTGACCACAACATCTGTTATACTTAGGGTGGCATAAATTAGGGTTTATTATAGAATGTGTAGATCCGGAGTTTATAATGAATCTGAGAGGTCTGATGTTGCCTTTTATTAGAATATATGGTAATTTATTTCCGAGGCCTCTAAAGGAAAATGTGGCTAACGACATTTTGCTGCTAGTTCGTGTTAATGCCCATAAAATTTTGAGGCTTGCTAGCATTTTGCTGCTGATTCATGTTGATATCCATAGGCTCGGAAGCAGAGAGCCTTTCGTTACGGGGTTGAGGATTTTGATTAAAGTTGTTACGGAAATTTTGACTTCCGTTGATTTGGGGGTAGCCGAAGTTTGTATTGAAGTTATTACGGAAACTTTGATATCCATTGGTTTGGGGTTGGCGAAGTTTGTTTGTGAAGTAATTTTAGATAAAAACACAGAGTTATTACCAGAGTTCGTGTCCGCACCACTCGGAGGTTTATTCAAGAAGAAGGAAGAGTTATACAAACAGAAATGTCAAACATATTTACACTGTTAATTGGTAGTGCATGTACAACACATTGAATACACTGTAATTTTACAACATTCCCACTTAATCAATGGATTATAGTGAATTTAACAATTCAAAAAAAATTCAGAGTTACAAAAATCAAGTTCTTCAAATTCACATTATTATGATGACTCTAAATTCTTAATCCCATTTCAAAATTACAAAATTTATGTTTATTAATTGACACCGCTTTAGTGAGACTATCTGCAATCATTTCGTCAGTACCTATCTTACAGATCTTAACCCTTTCTTTAATAACAAGATCTCTAAAAAAGTGGTGCCTAATATCGATGTGCTTAGTTTTCGCACTGTAGACTCCGTTATGTGCCAAGTCAATGGCACTCTTGTAGTCACAATAGATTTTAAGCGCTGCCTTTCGGTCTCCAATGATTTCGTCTTTCAATTGATCGAGCCAAATTGCTTCTTGACATGTTGCAGCAAGTGCCATGTACTCAGATTCAGCTGTACTCAATGCCACCGTCGGTTGTTTTTTGCTTAGCCGTGATACAGCTCCACCCTGCCACAGGAATATGTATCCACTGCACGATTTTCGATCGCAAAAACTTGAAGCCCAGTCAGCATCGCTATGTGCGCACAGATCCTTGTGCTTGCTATCCTTCGAAAATATTAATTTGAAATCTAACGTACCTTTTATATAGCGAAAAATACGCTTAACCGCTTTCCAGTGTGCTAATCCTGGATTTTGATTAAATTGTCTAACATTTGTCACGCTGAATGTAATATCCGGCCGAGTACATTGTGCCAGATACAGGATACTACCAACAGCTTCTTGATACGGAATAGTGAGCATCCCCCTGATCTCTTCATCTGTACTCGGTGACATCTCTCTCGTCAACTTTTGGTTGGGATCACTCGGTAATGCTACAGGATCACTGTTGTGCATGTTGAACTTACGCAGAATCATCTCGGCATATTTCCGTTGATCCAATTTTATAACTCCATTGCGTCGGTCATAATCGATATGGATTCCTAAGATGTTCGTTGCTCTGCCCAGATCTTTCATGTTGAAGTTCTTTGATAGTATGGACTTAAGTTGATTTTTCCATGCTGCATTGTTGAAAAAAATTAACAAGTCATCTACGTACACTGCTACTACAATTATTGATTGACCCATTCGACGCACATAAATGCAAGAATCTGTTTTGCAGCGTGTGTATCCAGCTTCCATCATAACTTCATTCAATCTTAAATTCCATTGACGACTTGCCTGTTTCAGTCCATAAATCGATTTTTTTAGTCTGCATACACGATCACTTCCATCATCATAGAGCTCAGGTTGAAGCATGTATATCGTTTCTTTGACATCTCCATATAGAAAATCAGTTACAACATCCATTTGCTCAATTTCCAGATTTAGAGTCACTGCTATTGCCATCAGTAATCTAATCGACGAGTAACGTACAACAGGAGAAAATGTTTCCTCGTAGTCAATACCTGGTCGTTGACTGAATCCTTTGGCAACTAAACGTGCCTTATACCTCACAACTTTGCCAGTTGAGTCAGTTTTTTTTTTTAAAACCCACTTATTATTTATTGGTTTGCAGCCATAAGGCAATTTGACTAATTCCCATGTCTGATTTTCAATTAATGAACGATATTCATCGTCCATCGCTTTTTTCCAAAGCTTTCCATCACCTTCATTTAATGCTTCACTCACGGTGATTGGTTCGATGTTCAAATCTTCATTGTCTTGTTGCGTAGATAGGTTTTCAATCTTCGTAATGTAGAGAATGAACGTTCGCTCGAAGCTATTGTGACTGGCAATGTGGAACAGATTTGGAGAAATCGGTAAATGTTTTTGTAGAACGTTACATCGCAGACGTCTAAAGCTTCAATAAATGTTTTTGTTCTCTCCTCTACAGGAATGTTTGAACACAATCTGAAACAATTAATCAAATTTTTTATGTTCATATATAATATAGTTACTTAGAAAAAAAATCTGATCTGACAGATCTGTAATTTGTCGTGATAAGCCAGATCTATGAGAATCTGTCTAAATCTAAATCAAATCTAACCAGATCTTATCACGACAAATCCCAGATTCACAAAATTATGTATTTTTTCAGAGATATTTCAGTAGAAAGGAGTCGTTATTACTTTTTCCACATCTTCATGTCAAATTCTAACTCTTCAGTAGTACCAGTGTTTTCGTTTGGCTATTGTTTTTCGAAAACATGGACAGTTTCGATCAATTCTTGTTCGTCAAGTGTTGCACATTTTTGTGGAATGATGTTTTGAATCCTGGAGAGCAACTCTCTGTGCTCCAAAAACTTATTCTCGAGCTCTTCACAATATTTATCTAAAAATGGGATGAAAATAGAACGTCGATAATACTCCTCAGCATTTCCATCGTAGTTATCACGTTGAATTTGACGTTTAACTCTTCGAGGAACAGTCAATTCAGTACCGATTGACTCTGCAATATCAGTCGCCGATTTGAAAATTTTCTCAAATTTTTCATCTGCTCTGGCAGGCATGTCCTTAATTTCTTCATGAACATCGTTTGCGTAACTAACACATCGACTTAAATCGCAATCTTTTTTTGTAAATTCTGGCTCAAAATTTTTGTCAAGCTAAAGATCGGTTTTAGCACTGTCAATGCAACAATAAATTGAGGTGTTCGAATAGAGGCTAGCAAATTATTTGGCTGAACACCATCAGTTTTCATTTTGAGCTCGTCCATTTCTTCAAGCGCTAAACAGATGAATTCTAATGAATCGCGAAACAAACTAAGAGAAGCCAAGTGTTCAACCCAACGTGTTTCGCAGAATTTCAAAAGTCGGGTCTGTTTAGCATAGGAATTTGCGGCTACAATGTGTTTTTTTAAGAGATTTCCAGCTTTGTTTGAATCACGAAAGAAATTGACGATCGTCTTAACAGTTCCCATGCAGTTCCGAATCGGCGATATGTCGCATGCGTGAATAATCGCTAGATTTAAATTGTGGTTTGCACAATGAAGGTAAAGCGCATCTTTACATGTCTCCTTAATGTAAGCAGCACATCCCTTAAATTTTCCAGACATTACTGGAGCACCAACATAACCTTAAAATAAACGTTTTGCAAATATTATTCCTTTTTTTGCTGAATCATTTATCTTATAGAAATATGTTTATTCTACTTTACCTTGCCTTTTCATGAAATGAATTCTCACTTCAAGTTTTTTCAACGTTGTTAGCTGTGTGTTTCCAAGGCCTGCACCTGTGACGTCGTTAACAGGGACGAAACACAAAAAATCTTCTCGTATGATGTGTTTGCTTAAGCTTGTTTGGATGTATCGAACTCCAATGGAAAATTGTTCGACCCCACTTACATCAGTCGTTTCATCTGCAGTTACTGAAAAGCACCTCATCTTATTTACACGTTCAACAATGTCTTTTGTGATTATTTTCCCTCCAGCCTCTATGATTTCATTTTGGATATTGTAGCTCAAATACGTTGCATTAGCCCCGGCTGTTTTTAAATGATTTTGTAGAGCAATATCTCCACTATCAATGGCAAAACGAAGAAGTGCTCGGAAATTTCCGTCGTTTTCTTTTGGTATTGTCATAGATAAAGGACCATCATCTCGATGTCCTCGAAGTGCAAGTCCTTGTCTGCAACATAAGAGAACAGCACGGATGATTGGAACCAGCTTCTGTCGGTTTTCTATTTGCAATTTTTTCCGACTCTGATCGATTTCATTGCTAATGTCATTTTTCTTGTTTTCGTAAATTAGTTTAAAGTTCTGCACATCTTTCAGAGCATCAATGTGGTATTTTTTAGTCTGGTGGTCTTTGAATTTTTCTAAAGCTTTTCTCCAGTCTTTAAAACCACTTTTTACAAACAAATTCAAATTTTCATGCTTTCCTTTTCCAGCTTGCTTTTGTGCAAATAAAACGCAAATTGTGCAATAAGCTCCATCTTCGGCAGCTGAGTATGACAGCCAAGCATATTTTTGCAACCACGATAGCTGGCATTTTAGGTTTTTTTTATTTATTTCCGTTGCTGGAAAAATAAAGGACTCATCTGGAGTCCAAGCGTTTACAAGAAGTTCATATATTTCCTCATCGTTCAGTTTTCTTCCACAAAACAGTTGAATATCATTCTTTCGCTCCAGAAAATGTAAATTCTGCTAATAACTGTTCAGTAATGAGACAGACAAGTAATGAGTAAAGAAAACTATGGTCATAAAGACGATTTGAAGTCGTAAAAAATTACCGAAGAGTGAATACCGTAAAATAGAAACCGTGAATAGAAACAGTGGGGTGAATAGCTAAAAAAACTTTGAAAAATTTTAAATTGCTTATAAAAATGCTATATAATTTCCCTGTTAGTTTGTTAAGTGGCAGCCTGGAAATGACAAAATATCCCCATGTAATCACGTCGGTAGCATTTTTATAAGCAATTTTTAGTATTTTTCAAAGTTTTGTTGCTATTCACCCCACTGTTTCCATTCACCCCATTTTACGGTACTTACTTCTACTTCACAGTTATCTCCATTGACATGCTTTGGTCTTTTCGCTGTTGGTGATTTTTCAACTTGTTGACTTGATCGTTCGGAATTCTAAGTTTTCGGCTTAAAAAATGATGTTATTTTCAAATGTTTAGATGCCATTTCTTTAACCAAACCAGCTCGCTATCACAACTTAAAAGGTTGACATATAAAAACTGCCAAAACCAATTCACATATTACTCAGAAACAGGGAAATACTTTTTTGAGGTTAATTTGGAATTATTTTGGATGAAAATAGTTTGTAGGTTAGGTAGCGGTCTCTGGGAACTGCAATCTCAAAACGAGTAGTTTTCTATAAGTGGGGCGCGACGGTAGTGGCGCGTTTTTTAAATTGTCAAGGCTGGTTCTAGGAATTTTATTGTCGTGACCGCCACAAATTTCGTGTGTGGAAAATTCTCGCTCAAAATTTTTTGTTGCATTAATCTTTTTTACATTTTTGAATTATTCCATGTACTACATTATTTCGGGGGGTGTCCAGACCCCCAGGACACCCCCCCCTGTATCCGTCCCTGCCTCACGACAAGCCGGCGTTGAAACCGCGTTTGACTCAGCCATTCCAAATCTTTCTATTATTTGCTTAGTATAATTCTTCTGACTCACCCTCATTGATCCGTCCACATTTCGCTTCACTTTCATGCCAAGAAAGTTATCTAAAGAACCTCTCGTTGCACTAAACTCCAATTGCAGCATTTTCAGGAAATCCTCGATATCCTTTTTGTCGGTCCCAACAACCAGACCATCGTCAACATAAATTGCAACATAAAGTCTAGTCTTATTGCTCGCCTTGTAGAACAGGCACGGATCAACATTACTATTCTGAAAACCTGCCTTCCTCATGAATTCCATAAATCGCTTATTCCAGCACCGCGGCGCCATACAAACTTCTCTTCAATTTGCACACTTTTCCGGTATTGTCTGCAAAACCCTCCGGCTGCTCCATATAGACATCCTCCTCCAATATGCCATTCAAGAATGCCGTCCTAATGTCAAACTGCTCCAACTTCATACCATATTCAGCAGCCACAGCCAACAAAGTACGAATTGTGTCATAACGTGCAACCGGACAAAATGTTTCGTCATAGTCGACACGCTGCCTCTGAACATACCCCTTTGCCACCAATCTAGCCTTGAAGCGAACACCTCCACCGTTTGCAATCTTTCGACGTAGAACCCATCGATTCTGTAGAATCCGCACCTCCCTTGGACAATCAACCAATGCCCAAGTATGATTCTGCTTCAACGCCTCCAATTCATCATGAATGGCCTCCAGCCATAGATCTCTTTCACTTGACCGTAAAGCTTCAGAGTACGAATTAGGATCAGCAACCTCTCCATCAGCAGTCTGCGGCGAGTACAACAGAAATTCACCACCCCTCATCCAGCCTGGTTTTCTGAGTTGCCGTTTGGTTTTAACTCTTTCCTCAGATTCAGCATCATTTTCCAGTTCCATCAAATCCCTGCATTCTCGAAATGATTCCTTACGTTCCTCGTAGTTATTCACGACTCTACTTCCTCCCGAAATTGACGCCTCAACAGGTGGTTCAATTTCGCTAGAATCTCGATTTACTGTCCCTTGACCTTCTCGTGTATTCTCGTTTACTCTGCATGGCAAGTAGGGTAGCTCTTGTCCTGCACTACTTTCTTGGAATATTTCAAATTCCACATCATCAGCACGGACATCGCAAACTTCCGTTGTGTCCACTATTTCCCGGTCGTTTATTGGTCCAAAAAGTTTCCTGTGTTCTGTCACCATCTTTTGTAATTCTGCTTTGGTTTGGGGATTGATGTGATTAGCCTTTATTTCAATATTGTTTACCTGGACAGATTCCTTAGCTTTTAGGGGGATTATGATATTAGGTTTAACTTTTAAGGTATTGTTTTTTCGGTCGATAACTGCTTCCAGTTCTTTTAGTGTGTCGTCCCCAATAATTCCGTCAAATGATTTTAGCCCTGGTTTTTTTTTTTTTTTTTTTTATTCAACATAATAGATTTAGTGTACATGAATCAGCTTGGTTAGCTCTAACATGTAGTATTTCAGATCTTAACCTAGGGTATGAGTGCTATTAGACTCCTCATCTAAGTAGCTTTATTGCACTGTTGATTGTTGGTGTTGCTTGCATTAGATGTTGGTAACCCTCCACAGTATCCAGGTTGGTTGGATGATGATGGCCTAGGTGGGGGTTTGGTTGTTGTTTTTATGGCAGGCTGTTTGCGTACTTCTTCTTAAGGCCTCTGCTATAATCTTTGTATAGTTGATAGGCGAATGATAGTCCCACCAGAGACAACTAACAAGTAGATGTGAACTCGCAATGTAAAACAGCGCGAACGAAACTTTTGTTAATAACGAGCTGATGGCCCTCTGATAGAAAGCTCTTTGTCAGCAACATTGCCAGAAGCGCTGAGACACATTCAGTTTAAGTTTAGCTTCATAAATTTGTTTAGAGCCAAACTGATTGGAATAGTTGGCTCAAAGTATTTTCTCTATTCAGGAATTTTTAATTTAAGTTATTTCGTCTCATAATCTCATATCTGTGTAGAGCAAATCAGATATTTTTGCAACATTATTTTATTGAAAATAGCAATTAAGAAAAATAATTTAAATGACTTTTAAAAAGGATAACTAATTTTGGTAAATGTCTAGATAAGGTCCTCACCCACCGGAGGGGCCGGCGTTACTGGTGAGTCGACATTTATTCCTTATATTATATTTGTAATATGATGAGAGTGGGAGGGGTCTAAAAATTTAAGAACTGTGTCTTCAAAGATAGTAATCGGCAAATACGCAAACTAAAATTTTTCTTTATTACATAAATACATATATCGCAAAAATCCCTATTTTTATGGGGTTATAATTTTTTTTACATGGGGTAACCGTCACGAAATTTGTGTGGGGGTATAATGTGGACATCCCTCTGAATCACCCCCACCCCGCCCCATCCCCTCCGGGCGTGGGGACCTTATCTAGACATTTACCCTAATTTTTTATTAATATACGTATGTATACATGTTAATTTAACATATTTTCATGCGAGACCGAAAAATAAAAAATATTGTTTTTTTTTCGGCCACCCTAATGTACATGCTATATCAACGATTTACTCTTTGAGAACTCTTAACCGTTCTCTCCTTTTCTCAACATTACATTTGAGCATTTTCTGCGCCTCCCAAGCACAATGCTTTCTTAATAAAACAAGTAGCAAAAATCGAGCCATTATACATCTGTGCTCGTAACATGGGTTTAAATTGTCAAGCCAAATTGGAGTCTTCAATTTGCAGTAATCTAGCATGTTTTTTAAAATATTTTCTTTGAAGCTATTCTTAAAGAAATACTCTTCAAATACTTCAACATACTTCTTGCAAATTTTAAAAAATTCTTCAGTAGGGGCGTACAGAGATCCAAAATCATCACTTTGCTTATAGTTTCGAAATAAAATAAGCCATTCACTGGGAGCAGTAATAACATTATTAGAATTTATGCAGGCTTGTTTACAATCAAAACAATTTTTTAATATTTTCCTTCTAAATGCCTTCTGCAAAATATAGCCAGTAAAATACCTTGTCGCATTATCGGATAATTCTATGAAAGTTCTCAACTCGGAAAATTGCATTGTGATAAATATGTCATCATCTTGCTCCTTTTCAACAGCAATTTCGGACTCTAATTCAGAATTTGCACCAGGAACTTTTTCATCTGTTGTTTCATGAGTACAGTAGTCGTTATTTGTTATAACGTTCCAGTCAACATTCAGCATCTCGTCACTGTCTTCTTCACAATTAGCGAATTTTGATCTGTACATCAAATTTACGCTCATAATTCTACCAATGATTTGTGAAGATTCAAAAACTGTCGGATTTCGTTTTTTATACCGAATACGGCTAAACAAGTTTTCTAGACAGTCCTGGTTTAATTTATTGGTACATAAATAGTAACAATCTTTATGAATTTCAAACAAATTTTCTGAAAGTAAAAGTATACCATTAATGGTTTGTGACAAACCATTTAAGCAATTGATCTTAATTTTATTAGAAGTGGTAATAAATTCGAGACCTTCAATGAAATTCCTTGCATTGCTCAAATAATTATATACTGCATTGTCCTTTTGTAGAGCAACTTTAAGAGGATTAGGCGAATGTAGTGATTTACTGTTGAGACAGTCAAAAATATTGTTTAATTTTTCAAATATGTCAGCGGTACTGGATGCAACGTCTTTCAGTTCATCATTGAATAGACCTAACTTTATCATTGTCCTAATACCGGCTACAGTCCTTGAACTTAAAACTTGAACAGCAAGTCTAACGTTCATTTTTTGAAATCTGTCTGGAGATATATGTGCAGGAGTCAAACGGGGACATACTCTGGTTGTAGATTGTGAATCTATTCGATATAATTCTCTTATAACCTCCCAACTAGCGTACCGACCCATCTGATCTTTAAGACAATAGTTTATTAAATTGTTTCGCAATGATTTGAACAAATGAGGAGTATCGAAAAGACAGACAATTTTACTTTCTTCAAATATAAAATAGGGTTCACTTTTGGTTACCCCTAATTTTTTAAAAACGGATTGATTTGTGGTACTTTGATCACAAATAATTGCTTTTACCGAAAGATTTATTTTTTTACACGCTTTAATATTTTCTTTTATCATATATTCCAATTTATCACCTGGAATGCATTTCTCAGAAACCGTGTAATTTAAAATTTGTTTCCATCCGCCAAATACACTTCTTATCATGAAAACAAATATATTTTTGCCTAGTTTAGGTTGCCTATTTTGATTCCCATTACCAAAATCTACATAACCTTCAACTTTATCGAATTTTTCAGTATATTTTAAGTCCCTTTTTATTGCCATTTCATCAAACACAATAATAACGTCACGTGATTTTTTATCCAAACCAGAAACTGCAGTTTTAATTTTTTCGAATATATCGAACTGCAGACCCGCTTGTAAACCATTTATTGGAAGCCATTTGTAAATTGATCGTTCCGAGGGCAATCGAAACCCGAGCTTGACCCTCATGAAATTGTATGCTGCTGCAGACTTAAAAAATATTGCTTGGGCAACGTATTTTTCTTCATCAAAATAAATTGATTTTTTAATTAACAACATTTTACAAAGTGTTTTGGTGTATTCTGAGACATTTACCAAAAAATCAATTATATGCTGAATATATGTCACCATAAATGCAATATTAAGAAATTTCTTTTTTTGCGCTTTAACTTGATTTTGAGAACGGTATAATTTCTTTGAATAGCTCAAATTTTGTTTTCGCAAAGTTTTGTTTCTTTTTTGGAGTGTTTTACTTTGAGCTTGTAATTTTCTTTTCTGTAATAATCTACATTTTTTTCTCGGGTCTGACAAAAGCGACATGTACTTTCTTCAATTTGAGATTTTCTTAAAAAAATAGAACTTCCTGCTTTATCAATTTCTTCAAAATTGAAATCACTGCTTTCACTGCAAATTTCGTCTTCATTTAGATCATTATTGTCCAACATCAGTGAGGGGATGGCATGGGAAAATAATTTTTTCGTCCCCAAATCCTTTTTTTCAAAATGAACGTCACAAATCAATGGCGTTTTTAAATTTTCAATATTGCTACAAGACATATGGCATGCTTTTAACCATGAATCATATTTGTCTGTACCTTTTTTTGGAAAATTAAAAAACCTGCGAGCACTGCCAACACCCGTGCGATTCCTGCAGGATATTACACAGCATATACGCTTGTAAGGCGACATATTAAAACCAAAACAAAAATAATTCTTTATTCAAAATAACCTTATTCTTTATCCGACTACGCTTTATGCTAAAAATGCTAATACTACAACTTACTATTCTATGACTACTATTATTCTACAGCTACAACTATTCTACAGCTACAACTATTCTACAGCTACAACTATTCTGCAGCTACTACTATTCTGCTATAACTATTACTAACAGTACTACTGCTTATAACAAAATTACAAAAAAACAAAATTATAATCCAAATACAATATATGTAACCCCAATATAATTCAATATGATTCAAAAATTAATATCCCAATATAATTCAATCTGATTCAAAAAATTAATAAAATGCAATGCAAATACGAAATACAAAATACGCTTATATTCCCAAAATACTCCCAATAAACTATGCAAGCAGTCGCCAGCGCATACAAATTGCAAGTGAGTAAAAAATCGTTCCACGACGAAGTCAAGAAGAGTTTGCGAACACCACCAAACCTTTGAGCCATAGCAGCTAGGCCAATTCATCATGTTCGGTGTTTCGTAGAAGCGCACACATTCAACTCATTTGCTTTTCTATCCCACTTGAGCCACAGCCGTATTGCATGCCCTTTGTGCTTCGCTCCTGCAGTGCAAAGCGGGCTGAGCACTCCAATCGGTAACTGTTGCGTTGCGCGCCATCTCATTTTATGAGCTTTGCAACAAAACTTAAACTTGGGCACATTTGAGAGACTAGCAGATACATTTCAGGAAGCTCTCCGGCAGAGCTTTAAAATATCTTGTGCCGCGCTAAGATGCGCCGCTTCACATCTACTTGTTAGTTGTCTCTGGTCCCACCAAGATAGTTAGGACTAACAGTGTAACTTCTATATTTTCGGATTTGATGTCTTCTGGGTTTAGAATAATTGAGTTGACCACCTGGCCGGCGTTGTCCACTTGTTTAGTATTCGTAGTTCCCATTGTAGCTTGTTGCGATTAACTGGCGATTTGCTGTCTGTGGGTCTCTTTTATCGGATATTTATGCTTTGGTTTGCACAGTTTAGTGGGTCGTTCTTCTTGACCCTTTCGAATTTTTTGGTTGTCAATATGTTTCTGGCTGAGGGGTTTGCGTGCTCTTTTAGCCTGGTCAGATATTTTTTGCTGAAGTTGATTATTTCCTCTTCGACCTCTTTGGTATTTGTGTCTCTAAGCAGAATTTTGTTGTTGACGTATTTCGGTGCGCCAGTTAGCTCTCTGATTATTTTGGACTGTGCCCGTTTGATTACTGCAATTCTGGATTCTTTTGCCGCTCCCCAGAGTTGGATGCCATATGTCCATATTGGCTTTATGACGCTTCTATAAACTGCTATTTTTGCTTCTAGACTGAGCTTTGATTTTCTATTTAGTAGCCAGTACATCTTGTTGAAAGTGAGTCTCAATTGCTCCTTCTTTTTTTTAATGTGTGTTTTCCAGGTTAATCTGCGATCCAGGTGAATGCCCAGGTATCTAACCTCATTCACTAGTTTCACTTGTTTATTGTTAATTTTGATTGGTCTGCAGGTCATCTTTTTTAGGGTAAATGTAATTTGCTCGGTCTTGTCTTCATTTAGTTTGATGCCCCATTTTTTCGTCCAATCAATTACTTTTTGCATATGCTCTTGAATTACTCGAGTTGCTGTGTAGGGATTCTTATGAGTGAAAATTAAGACAGTGTCATCTGCGAATGTTGTGGTTGTGATCTCTTTATCCGTTGGGAGGTCTGCCGTGTATATTAGGTAAAGTACGGGTCCTAGTACGCTTCCTTGGGGGACTCCCGCGTTGATCTGGTACGTTTTGCTAACAGAATTGTTGTATGTGACTCGAAATTTTCTATTTGCGAGGTAGCTGTGCAGGATGTTGTAGAATTTTGCAGGCAGTAGTTCTCTGATCTTTATTAGCAGTCCGTCATGGTTAACTTTGTCAAATGCCTGGGCTACATCCAGGAATAGCCCGATGCAATATTCCTTGTTTTCCATGGCTGCTTTAATTTTGTTGTAGATCTTATGAACTTGCTCTATGGTACTATGTTGACTTCTGAATCCAAATTGGTGAGTAGGGATGATGTTGTTTCTGTCTAAACTATTTTGGAGTTTATCTAGTAGAAGTTTTTCGAAGAGTTTGGATAGTATTGGGAGCAAGCTTATGGGTCTGTAGGAGGCCACCTTGAATACGTCTTTTCCGGGTTTGGGGATGAAGAAGATTTTGGCTAGTTTCCATTTTTCCGGGAAGTGGTTAAGGCGAAGAATTGCGTTGAATATGAGTAGGATGCCGATTTTTCCGTTCATAGGAAGGGCCTTGATCAGTTGGCCGGTTATGTTGTCGAGGCCTGGGGCTTTTCGCGGGTTTAGCTCCTGGATTTTCCATAGTACTGAGCTAAGGGTAAAGCTGATCGGTTTACCCTTTTCGATCTTTGTTTGTCTTTCGATGTTTGTGGTGATGGGTTTAAAGACCTTTTCTAGGTGTTCCGCGAATGCCTCCGCTTTAGCTTGATCTTCGTTGATCCATTGGTTGTTGTTCCCGAGTATAGGCGTGTTTTGCTGGATCGGTTTTTTTATGCCTTTTGTTACTTTCCATATGGAGCAACCTGAGTCGGGGTAATGGTCCAAGCCTGCTGTGAATTCATCTATCTTCTGGTTCCTTTCGGCTTCTAATTGAGTTTTGAGCTTTTTGATTGCTTGGTTCAGCTCTGTCTTGGCTTGCGGCGATCTTGTTGTTTGCCAATGTCTTTTTGCCTTCCTCTTGTTTTTTAACAACTGCAGTATTGTTGGACTGTGCTGTTCAGATATTCTTTCAGTTACTCGGGGCTCGGGGGTGGCGTGCTGGGCACAGTCTTTGATGGTGTCATTGAGATGGTCTAAAGCACTTCCTATGTCCTCCTCTGTTTTTAGTTTTACATGTGGGCAGTAGGTCTTTTTGAATAAGTGCTGGAATTTTGGCAAGTTTGTTTTACCGTTTGTTAGCTTGTGTGGTGTTTCCGTAAGCTTGGGTGTCCTGCTAAGTTCTATGATTGTTGGAGAGTGGTCAGATGAGAGATCTTCGGTGGTTGTGGCATTAAAGAGGTGGGGATTTAGGCCCTTGGATAAACCAAAGTCTATGATGTCTGGTCTTTTGCGTTTGTCTGTTGGCCAGTGGGTTGGTTTTTTGCCCGTGATACAATTTAGATTATTCTCGTGTATTGCTTTTTCCAATTGCTTGCCCCTTGGCGACGTGATTCTAGCTCCCCATAATGGAGACTTTGCGTTAAAGTCCCCTGCGGCCAGAAATCTGCTCCCAACTTGTTTGATGAACTTATTGAATTTTTCTTTGAGGATGGTAAATTTTGGTGGGCAGTATACCGCTGCTATGTTTATGGGGCCGCCTAGCTCCGTGAGACAGATCGCTGTGTATTGGATTTCCTCCGACTGGATGCAGTTTAGGGGGTGGTGTTTAATTCTATTTTTTATAAGGATGGCTGTGCCTCCGTGGGCCTTGTTCTTAGGGTGGTTATTTTTGTAGAAGGTGTGGCCGAAGATTTTAAAGTTGTTTTTGCAGGTTAGATGAGTCTCCGATATTAGCATAACGTCAATTTGGTTTAGACTTAGGAATTTCTCTAGTTCTAGCTTATGTTTAGTTAGACCGTTCGCATTCCAGTGGGCTAGTTTTATGCTCTTCATTTAATAAGTTTGCTAAGAATTTCCGTTTGCCTGTTCATCATGCATTGCATCTGGTGCATGGTTTGCGTTAGTTGGTTGATGTTATTTGATAGTGTTACTAAAATTTGCATTATACTGTCATTTTGGTTGTTCGCTCCTGTTTGTCCGTTATTTTTTACGATGTTTGCGTACGAAAATTCATTATTGGCGGCATATGTCGGATGGATTGTTGGGAGTATCTGAACTTTTTTGGTAGTTTGGGGGTTGCTTTGAGGTTTGTGATCTAATTTATTGGTTGCTATTACGCTTTGGGAGTATTGGCTTTTTTGATTGTTCTGAATGGCCATGTATACTGGACAACCTTTGTAGTTGGCCATGTGATTGCCGTCGCAGTTGCTGCATTTTTTTGCAGCGGCATTACTTTTTAGTTCCGGGCAAGCGGCGGTTGCGTGGCCTCTCCCACAAGCGACGCATACGTTGCTAAGCTTGCAGTATGTTTTAGTATGGCCGAATTCCTGGCAATTTTTACATTGAATAGGGCTTTTCCTCTTGTACGGTTCTTCTACGGTTACTTTCCTGTTGAGGATGTATCGTAGGTCATAGATAGGGTGACTTTTTCCTTTGGGTGGCTTGCTACATTCTGGCATTAGTTCAATCTTGAACATTGGTTGGGGTTGTTTGTGCCTATTTAGTATGTTGTAGACGTATTTTACTTTAAAATCTTGTTCTTCGAGGTCTTGTTTGATTTCTTCTGTTGGGACATCGTGATCTATGCCCTTGATGACTACCCTAAGGCCCTTTTCACTCTTCAGTTGGTAAGTATAGTATTGCAGCCCCTTTTTATTTAGCATGTTTGCTATCTGGCAATAGTCCACCTCTTTTTGGATTTATATTTTCGTTTCTTTTAGTTGACCTCTTTTGATGTCAACTACATAGAATGAGTCTTTTTTAATTAGCGATTTTATATCTTTGATTAGCTCTGCATTATTTTGCACTCGCACGTAGATTGGTGGCGGTTTGGGAGGTGTATCGGATTCATCGCTTAGCCCTGGATATCTATTGCCCGTTGCAACATCTGGGTCACGTTGGGTCGCTTTACCGGCGAATAATTGCCTACCTTGCGAAGTATTGCAGTCGTGCGCTTCTTCGGCAATTAATTGTTCACGTTTGCGTTTGCGTGTTACAATTTTGAAATAGCGTTCTATACCTGCTGGGGTAGGTGAGCTATTGCCTGTATCCAGTGTTTGGTTTTGCTGGTCTGTATCCATTCTCCCCTCTTCGTCCGGGGAGCTCATCTCTTCACATGCACTTGCACTAAGTGTCTGTTCACATGCACTTGTTACACTTGCTACGCTTTTTGTTCGTTTATTTTCTTTTGTTCTGCCCGCGTCAATTGATATCATTCGATGAGACACCTTTGCTTTTCGCTGCTTTTTGATTTTGCTGATTATTCACTTTTAGTCACTTAAGTCACTTTGCACCTTAAGCACTTTCGCTTTGCACCTGCTCCGTAGAACACGTCCGCTTGCTTCGGCTGCTTGGTTGCAACTCTTTAGCCCTGGTAATACGAAAAAATGTATAACAGTGTCATTACCAATTCCCGCCAAAAATTTTCCTGATACTTTCTCTTTGATTTCTATTTCGCCTCCTGCAGATTGAATTTTGAATGTTTGTTTTGTTGGCTTTTTTCCTTTAGCGTGTTCGGGTTTTATAAAGTTTTTGTTCGCTCCGGTGTCGATAAGAAATTTCAAGGTTTCGCCGTCTCTCGTTTGGTATTCTAAGTATGGAATGCTAGAGAGGCTTCCGTCATAAAATTTAGCTCGACGTTTTCTTCGTTATTTTCGGGAAGATTATTGTCCACGTAGTCATCACTGATTTGATCGAGATAGACTTGCGTATAGTCCTCGTAAGAAGGTTCTTGGCTTGTTTCCATAACGTTAATCTTTTTGGTCTTCCGGGGGTAATTGTCAGAATTATTCGGTCTTTTTTCGACGTAATTATCGCTGGGTCGATTCATATAATTGATCTGAATTGAACTGTCCACCTCCATCGGGACTGGGGGTTTCGGGTAATTCGGCCTCTGAGGTGGTTGTGGCTGTGCACAGTGATCGTGTTGGATGTTGAATGCCGCATTTCTCTGATCAACAGGTAACGTTCTTGGAGGTGCCCGTGGTGCTGGCTTGGGCAATTGTCTTAATCCCGAGTACCTCGGTTCTTGCACGAAAAATTGGTTTATTGGAGAGGTTACCGAATTTGTCATGTTTGATTTACGGATAGTTATATTTCGAAAATTTAAATTTTGGATTTCCAGGCACGATGTATATGCTTCTGGAAGCGTTTGAGGCTTTTGTATGACGAGCATTTTTGAAAGGTCGCCATTCAAGCCTCTTATGAAAACGTCGAGGGCCCTATTTCTATAAGTTTCGGGCCTTTACGGTTTCTGTGGAATAATCCTCAGTTTTTATCTTGTTCACTATGAGGGAGAACTGATGGTTTACGTTAGCGTAAAACTCGTCTAGAGTCGCCCTTCCTTGTGTCAACAAATTAAGCTGATGTTCGAGGGTACGGATGTCTCTCTTATCAGCATAATGGAGATATAGGCATTTTTTTATAGACGGCCAATCGTCTCCGAATATATTGTATGAAATAAGGGCGGAATCTGCCGGACCCCTTACTTTTTGCCTTATACTTTGCAATATAGCTCGGTATATCAGCTTGCTACGAACTATCTCATAATCGTTTAAAATAGCTTCGACGTTGTGGACCCATGATATGTAACTTGTAGGGTCTCCGTCAAATGCTTGAAGTTCCCTAACGCAGTCGGGTAACTTCGCTATTTCTTTGAGCTCTTCCTCACTTTTAGGGGATCGGAGCGGCGCGGCCGTTGACGTTGAAGGAGTTGGATCGGCTTCCTTTGCTTTTTCACTCTCCATTTTCTGGAGCCTCCTGTCAATATTTTTGGTCAGCGCAATTTGTGCATTAACGGCGCCGGTTAGTTGCCGGACTGTTTCCAGCACTTGTTCCATTTCACAGATTTCTTCTCGGCGATAACTTTTAACGGAGAGGGAAAAGGAAATTGTATTTGCTTATTTGCGTAATTCCGCTTTTCACTTTTTCTTTCGCTATGTTACTGCGCTACTTTGAATTTATCGTGTAAAATGCTTAGTGTAAATAACGAGGAGTGTCTACTTACATTAAGGAGAATATTGGCTTCATTCTACCAGGACAGTGTTTTTCTTTTTGGGATGGAGCGCTGTAATCCTCTTTCGTCCAAGTAGTACAGCTTCCCTCTTGCGGGAGTTGCTCGATGCTGATGCCGGAGGAGTCGTGTTGGTCCCGTTTGTCTTCTGTTTTGACCCTCGCAGAAGATTACTAATAGCACGCACTTCACTCACTGTTCTTGCACCCGCGTGTACCGAAACCGAGATTTTTATTTTCGTTTACCGATCAAGAATCTGCGGCGGTACCGAGACAGTTTTCGTTTGACGATTTTAGAATGTTACTTCGGAGTCGAAATACCTTCGCACTTCACTTAGAACTTTGCAACTCAGGTCCCTGCTCGGGCGCCAGTTATCAAACTTTCAGGAGTTTGAAATGAAAAAAACTCAGATCAACTTGACTGGTTGAAGACCAAATTTATTCTGCCCAATAAGTTTTACAATTAGCTTAATCTAAACGAGGTCAGGTGGCTGCGCAGGTGAGCTGGTGTCAAGTGAGGCCGGCGCGACGCTGGGTCAGCAGGTTCGTGTGACCTATGGTCACGTTGATAGGGCGCGTGTGGTTGCGGTGCGTGGGAAAGCGTTGTGTGCTGCTAACTGCTATGATACTTGGACTCAGCATCCGTAGCTCTCTTGGAAAAATAAAAAATGGGGTGAAACTTGTCGTCGCTCTGCCGCTGCATCAAGATAGCGCCGAAGCCAATGCTACTTGCATCACAATGCAACTCAGTTTCATTACTAGGACTATAAGACAGAATTGGGGATTCCAACAATTTTGTTTTCAGGGTTTCAAAAGACTTGAGTTCAGCGTCACCAAACTGAAAGGTAGAATTTTTCTTCAGAAGGCTATAGAGAGGTCCAGCCAGGGTTGCAAAGTCTCTAATGAATTTACGGAAGTAGAAACAAAGGCCAACAAAACTTTGCACATCTTTGGCCGAATTCGGAAGCGGAAAGTCACTAACTGACCGCAGGTTATTTGGGTTTGGACGTATTCCATCTATATTTATGATGCATCCCAAATAATCTATCTCCCTATAGAAGAATTTACATTTTTCATACCTTAACTCCAAGGCATTTATAGAGACCAATTCCATAACCCGCTCTAAAACTCTCAAATGATCCTCCATCGTTTCACTAGCAATCAAGAGGTCATCCATGTACACAAACAACTTGTCGGATTCTATTAATTCTTTAAAAATATTCTGGATATACCTCTGAAAGATGCACGGGGCATTTTTTAACCCGAAGGGCATTCTGAGATATTCATATTGCCCCAGCGGTGTCACAAAAGATGTATATTTTATGGATTCCGGGGCAATTCGGACGTGATGAAATCTACTGCGCAAATCAAGAACCGAGAAATACTGCTTATTGCGGAGCCTATCCAAAAGATAATCAATCAAGGGCAACGGAAAATTGTCACGCGCTGTATACTTGTTCAGTTCCCGATAATCGATACACATTCTCAATTCCCGGTTTCTCTTCTGAACTAAAACTATAGGGGAAGCCTAAGGTGAACTGCTTTCCCGAATTATACTTCGCTTCAGTAAATCGTCTATAATTTCTTTTAATTTAATTTTTTGCGTATAGGGCAAACTTCGCGGGGTACAATAAAATGGAACATCCTTCGTAAGCCTTATTTGCATATCGAAGGTATCGTTAATACCCGGGTGTGGACCGTCGGATTTTTTCTCCACTGCTCCATGGATAATATCAGAAACTTTCTGTGTAATATTAAACGATAGCTCCTCATTAATATTAAGGCAAATGTCCCGATCAGTAATATCCTCGAAAATGTCAATGTTTAAGATTTCCTTATCACAGTTATCACCTGGTTCAGCTAAATTTTGAAGACTCATCTGATCCAGAGGATCTTTCGTCTGTTTATCAATTTCCATATGTACACTCAAAACAAAATTACCTTTTTTCAAAAAATCTCTACCCAAAATTGCGGGTTTTTGCATGCTAAAATCTTTAACTACAAATATACTTGAACTAGTAGAGACAGAAACTACACTAACCTTACATTCAGTCAGACCTACGATTATCAAAGGGCTATCGTTGATTCCACAAAATTTAAATTCATCTGGGTTGACGGTCTTCACAAAGTAAGCAGGAACATAACGCTGTTGTATCAGGCTAACAGGGCTTCCAGAGTCTAATTGGGTTACCAAGGAGCAATCGAATGTTTCGGCATCTACAGTCTTCGTAAACGTGTACCTAGCAATGCATTCAAAATTTGAATTGTTATTAGGAACATACTTATGTTGTAGATCCTCATGCAAACTCCCTGGGCCATCACTAGCAGAGATGTTTTGAACTTGTCCGGCTGGTTGTGATACACACTCTCGCTGACGATGACCTGGCTGTCCGCACTTGAAGCAGGTATTCTACTCGTTTAGGCTTAGGGCATTTACTGCTCTCGTGTGCATATTGGTTACAGTTGAAACATTTCGTTCTCGCCATACGGGTACCGCTACCTTTATTTGCTTTAGCTTCCACTGGATGAACTTTGGCATGTTCACTCGCCGCCGCGTAGCTCGCCTTCATTTTCTCATATTTTCGCAATGCAAGTTTGAGTTCCGCCAAAGAATTTGCATTATATAAAAGCATTTTGTTGATTTGTGAATCTTGGATACCGTTGACAATATATAGGATTAAATCGCTTTCATCAATTTCAGATAATAACGCAATTTCTTGCATACAAAACACATATTGTTGGTAACTTTCTTCTCTTTTCCTTTTCCGGGTTCTTAACTGGTTATGAATATCGGCGGTAGAAACGTTTCGAGAAAATTCTCTCAAAAGAACCGTTTTCAAGTCAGGCCATGATTTTACAGTTATGGTCCTGAGAAACATCTTGGCGGTACCGACCATTAATCGTTTAGCATAAACAAAACGCATTCTGGTGTCCCATGACATTACATCGGTACATTCCTCAAAATTCTCCAACCACCTCCGAAAGCACAAATTATCGTCACCAGAAAAAGTCATGAGCGACTCCTCGACATCTCGAAAATTAAAAGTTCTTAAACTTACGGTTTCTTCGGGATCGCCTAACTCCGATATTTGCTTCTTCAGTCTGGCTATTTCCTTTTTTTTCTCTAGCTTTTTCCGCAAAATATCTAATTGTGTGTCCAATCCCTCGTCGGTGTTGTCTTCAACCATGGTTTCACTTGAGTCCTCCGAATTTGTATGTGCTGGTCCGGGTGTCAGTAACGTGCGGTTGGCAGGAAAATGATGCTCGATCTCTAATGGAGATAGCTTACGTACAGCTTCTTCAAGTCTCAGGGCTAGGATCGCTTTTACTCCTATAGTTGATTGTCCCAGCAGCTCCAGTTTTTCTTTAAGCTGGTTGCACGTGGCGTTCTGTATGTATCGTTCTACGTGAGCCTCCATGCTGACACTTCCGTTTAAAATTATGCACCCACTGAATTGCTAAAAGTTTTTTACTTTATTGCGAGTCAAGCACTTCGCATATCGCAAATCGGAAAAAAAAAAATCCAGGATGAAATGCCGTGGTACAGATCTCACTTCTAATTAACTGTAGTGTTCCTAACGGGTTTCAGTGGGTGCTCGGGAAGTAAAACACGTTTAGTCTCATTGGATGTTTATTACCAACTGCCCTGGCTTGACATATTGAAGCCGCCAGAAGCTGACGGTCTCGATCTAGTACATTCTAAAGCCATGGTCTCATTTTACACTTCTTACAGTAAAAACCCCAGCATTAAGATGGAATCAAAAAAACAGAAAAAAAGAGGATTGCGCAATAAAAATTCTGAAATAACAGATAAACCGTCAAAAAAACAAAAGCGTAAGCAGAAAACCTGTCCAGAAAGTCGGGGTGAAAACATATTGCTGAACTATACATACTACCTGGACGAATATCATAATCAAAAAGTTGTACTTGGATTCGACCCGCATTCATTCGAGGCAAAGATCGTATTCCATCGTCATGGTCAACAACCAGTTTCAATAACATATTCTGGATGGGTAGCAATTTTTAAGCATCTTTGCGATTTGAAGAGTGAAATTGACCCGATACCTTCAAACCAGGAGGCATTAAAACAGGAGCACAAAATGACAGTTAACGCAGAAAGTATTTGTTTAGCCCTTTCCGAACTTTGTAGGTTATTTGAATTGTTAGAGTTCATAAATATTGTTATGTTTCATAATAACAATGCATCTGAAAGCGTAAAAGAATACTATAAAAAATATTGTGAAAAGTGTAAAGAGAAAAATGTATTTGTTTTATCAAAAGATGACTTTTTTATACCATCTAGAACTTCTTATGTACATACAAACTATTCAAGACTCTTTTAGGAGATACCATTGTATTGTTCTATTAATATTATATTTGACATTATGTGTTTGTAAAACAGTTGATGGGTTTAAATAAATAAATTAGAAGAAAAATAGAGATTTTTTATTCAATAATTTTATTGATTAATAAATACAAATAAATATTGACACAATTTTGGACTGCGCAACGCAATTGTGGAAATCTTCCATGTATTTTACAACTGGTTTTAAACTGTTTAAATCTACTCAATTTTGGTATTTTTAGCTGTTTTATGTTAGCTTCCGATAAGTATTTTCTTAAAAATTCTTCTTTCGTTTCTCCTTTAACGTATATCAAAAAATCTTTGATGTTTGATAAAAAGTCCCCCAGCCGAGTGTACTCGATGTTTCCATCACACCAATCTAATCCGTTGATATTTTTAAAGTTGAAATTGTTTTGATTTTGGGCCTTTAGGGAAAGCTCTTCACGTGGATACGGTGGTGCAAAATGATAGAGCGATGGGGTAATACAACCATGAAAAAGGATAGCTAGTTCCTTAACAAAATGTTGACCGTTGTTTCCGGTAACAAATTGAATATCGACAATTGCAGTACACATGTCGAATAACAGAAAGAGTTTAAATGAAAAACCTTTTGACCCAACTATTTAAATGTTTTGTTAGATACGATCTTACATTACTCACATGAATGAATAGCAGGGAGGAAGATTGATTTAAAAAAGAGCTTCCAACGTCACCAATTTTATTTTGTTTTGTCTTTAATTTGATTATAAGTAAAATATACATGATCTCTAGAAATATCACAAAGTTCCATAATATTTAAAAGAGAAGCATTAATAAGTATAGTGTGTTGAATAGGTAAAATAACCATATGACGAGTTATAAAAACAGATGGGAATTGTTCACATTCACATACAATTGTCGCCGATTAAGTTATTGTAAATTTCCGAATATTTATATTCCCCAGTAATAACAAAGACAATGGCTGGTTCATCATGTCTACTAATAGAAAGAAAAATATTTTTCCTATAATATTGAGGTAAATTAAGAAAATGACTCATATAGAATGGTGATTTCCACAGACGTAGGTAGGCCAAATATTGAAGTGATGAGGGTTGATATTCTGGTATTGTTCGTTGGTACCATCCATCGGTTTTCTTAATCCATTTTGATTGCAGTCTTTGTTGATTTTGAAGCCAGTTATGACCATCACATTCGTCGGATACCCATGCAGATACCTCAGGATAATAATTCCAAATTACAACACTAAACCAATAATAGCTGCCTATCGTGTCTAAAAGTTTACTCGGAAAAGCTCTAATTTCAACCATTTTAAAATTAGACAAACTAAAGAAAATTCCAACTACATCACCTTTTATAACTACTTGAAGTAATTTGTTAATTAAATAAGGTAATTATTGCAACAACAATTTATGAATTAACAGCAGGAAGAGAAAGTATGTCAACAAAAAAAAAAAACGCTTCTAATTTTTTCCAATTTCCGCCAGGCCCCTTCGTGATTGCTAGGCTGCTGCTGTTGCTGACAGAAAAATAATTTTAAGGTACAGCTTTTACACAAAATAAAACAAAAATCATCGATACAATTTTTATTAAATATTATATTTTTATAAAACAATTATTTTTTAATAAAGTTAATTTTTAAGAAGCCGCCTTTGGTTTCATCTTTTCCTTCATATATCAAAATGTTGCTCATGGTGTTCAGCTCGTCCACCAGCTCCTTAGTGTTAATTTTTTCCGCAAATCGCGGCGGTACATAGCAGTATGAACCATCATAAAAATGGACCGTCAATCGAAGTGCAAATCTGGTGCTTACCAGCTTAAAATTCCTGATGGGGTATTCTTTTTTTATTTCCAACGATGTCAAAGAAATAAGCGTGTTATCAGCTGCAGCCGAGCAGAGTAATTCGTGGGCACTCTAATTAAGGGAAAGAATTAATATTAATAAAAATATAAGTAAATTAATAAAATATAGTCACCATTTTATAATTTAAGATATGTGGAATATACTGAACTTTTATATATTAAGACTTTTCACTGTTTGTTACTTAACTAAAAAGATCTCTAATTTATACTTTGAATTTGTGCTCCCTCTACAATAACAAAATCGAGAATTATTACAATAACTTTGCAAAAACTTGTTGCTAAGCAGAAGCTGCTCTCTAAGATACAACTGCACCAGTCTTGGGGCGCAAAGCTTCCGATCACAGCCTCAGCCACAGCCCCGAACACCGGCCCCAGCCACAGATAATGGCATTAAACTCGACACCAAGATGTCCTTGCAATCTCCAATGCGCAGATGTGCAAACAGCTATGCGCACCAGGTGTACGACCGGCGCGTGCCATAAATTAGACGCAATTAATAACCCAATAAATTTGCATAATAGATAAATCAATTAGCTAATGACCCAATAAATTTGCATAATGACCCCTAATAATCCCCATTAATTATCATAATAACCTAATTAATTTGCATAATTGCCCCGCCCCCTCTTTTGCATGCAAATTGTCCCGCCCCCCTCATTTGCATAACTGGTTTTGGTTCCCAGGCCCAATCGCCCCAACACCTACTAATGGAAGCCGCCATTTTGCTTCCTGACGAACCGACTCAAGTCCTTCGCGCAAGCAAGAATAAAGAAAAAACTATTTCGTAATCAATTCACTATATATTGTTTTTAAGCGCTCTGAGCCCATAACCTGTTTTAAATATTGAATTGAAAGACCTATTTCTTCCTTGTTGAATAAACTTTATTGCACACAAAAACAAAAGAAACCTTTTCATAAGGCGACTGACTAAACAAGACATTTTTACTTTGACAGTTTTGGTGAAGAAGAAGTCTGCAAGAATAGCAGACCACTGAACTACAATATTGTAGTAGTAGTAGTTTATTTGTATAATTCATTTTACATAGAATTTTTACAAAAGGAGTATGTGTCCAATTCATATTACATTTTCTTTTTCTTAAGTTCTAATTCTAGCGTTCTATATTAAGTTCTAATTCTAGCGTTCTATATTTTTTGTTTTGTTTTGTTCTTTTTTTTTTTTTAACATTACATTAAGTAGTTAACAAATTGCGCTATTTTTATTACGTCTTTAGCTGTTAATTTGTTTAGTGACTCGTAGAAACTATGATCGCTTTTTATTACGTTATATAGATATTTTTCTCTCATTTCATTATAGTATATACATTCGATTAATTTGTGTTCTAGGCTATTTATTTTTGAACAGATATCGCAATAATCATTTGAGTTAGACTTTAGTTTCCCCTTTTTGCTTATTAATCTTGTGCTAATATTATTCAATAGCCTTATTTGTGCAACTATGCGCTTCGCCCAAAGTGGGATCCTGAAGCCCAGGTATTCTGAGCCCCTTTCCCCTTCGGATAGAAAGGGATAAAGGTATAGTGAGGTTGAGTTTTGGCACCTAGCGAGGTCTGCTTCTTTGGAGATTCTAGTGAATTTACTTATCATGTTTGACTTTTCTAATCTAAGTGTCTCTAGGGACAGATTCTCCCATATCTCTTCGGCTTCTATCTTAACAAAAAAAACTCTCTTTATTTGTAATGCCCAGTTATATCGCGGATCCCCAATTCCCATTTTACAGTTTTCCCTCGCTTTTTGGAGGCTAATTCTTGCTAGTCTATCCTCGGGTAGTTTTAAGATCCTTTCCAAGAAGTTAATAATTAATTTAAATACCCTTACCTCCATGCTGACCCAGCCCGTCTCGTGCCTAAGGGCGTAGCCAGGAGTGTTAGCAGGAAGATGCAATACATGCCTTAGGAAGTTGTTCTGAACCACCTCCAGATTTTCAAGGTACAAAGGGCTCCATATTGGAGCTGCATATAATGCGATCGATGAAACTAGGGATTCGAATAATTTGGTGCATACTTTCCAGTCAATGTTCTTGATTCTGCCCAGAGTTGCCACCGTATCAGGTATAGCTCTCTTTGCTTTAGCAGCAAACTCTTTTGACGCTACATCGAGTAGCCCGGATTGATTAAAGGTGACACCTAAATAGGTGTAGGTTTTGGCGAATTCAATGGGCATTCCATTAAACAAAAATTTAGAAAGTTTTGCCTTTTGAGCAAAACCACCCTTTTGGAAAACTAAAATATTGGTTTTTTTAATGTTGACCTCTAGCCCATTCAGCTGAAAATACTCCTCGAGGTGCTTGATAATCCTCCTTAGCCAAACCGGTGTATCGGCCAAGAATACCATGTCGTCAGCAAACGCTAGCATTATTATTTCAGTATAATAGTTTAGTGAAACGCCCCTTACCCCCTTATCTATAAGGAACCTCTCTATATCGGCTATGAATAGCGCGAAGAATAACGGTGACATTACCTCGCCTTGCAGCACTCCACATCGGACAGCGCATCTTTCAGATAGCCCTTCACTAGTTCTTACCCTGAGGTTAGCCTTGCTGTATAGGTTTCCGAATATATTTATAATCTTGGATGAAACTCCCTGCGCGTATAATTTTTTCCACAGAAGGTTGTGTTTCACCGAGGAGAAGGCACTTTTGAGATCCACAAAAAGCGCATATAGCTTTCCACCCTTAGTTCTCAGTCGGGACTGGATTAACGTGTTTAACGTAAATATGTGATCAACAGTGGATCTTTTTGCTCGAAATCCCGCCTGGGATTCAGGAAGTTTTTTATTCACCTCAGCCCATTTATATACCCTTCTATTCAATATTAACGTAAATAATTTCGTTATCGCATTCAGCAAGGCTATGGGTCTATAGTTACTTGGGTCTATCAAGCTTCCCTTTTTATGTAGCATTCGTAAGATTATATCCGACCAAGAATCTGGGACTACCTCTGACTGCATTATTCTATTGAAAAAATTTACCATAAACAGTAGCCAGTTACTGGGAAGATTAATCAGGAATTCATTGGTGACCCCATCTGGTCCGGCTGCTTTGCGGGTCTTTAATTTTTTAACGCCTAGACATAGTTCGTGAAGAGAAATTTCTGAATCCAATGCTTCTTCACCATTCCCTTGAGGAAATGGGAGGAAGTTTTCAAAATTTTGCGGTAGCAATCCTGCAAAGAAGGCAGACCAGTCGTCCAGTTTAATATATGTGTCTACTTGAGGTTTAAATTTTCTATGCTTATTTATGATTGACCAGAAAGTTTTGGAATCTTTTGCATCACATAGAGCTTGAATGCCCTTGGCAACATATAGTTCTTTAGTCCATTCTAAATATCTAAAGTAATAATTTCGAAGTTCATGAAACTCTTGCAATTGCTGGGGGTCACATCTATTTTTGCCAAGCTTCCGTAATTGGGCTCTATAAGTCTTTTTCAATTTTTGGCATTCGGTATTGAACCAAGGTTCTCTGAATTCAGTAAGCGGTCTCTTGGTGCTTATAAACTTAATTTTCTTTGCAACATCTACAATTGTGTTAATGAGATTACCATTTACTGTGTTCAGAGATCCCTGCAGTCCGGCTACGTTTGGAGATTCGAGCAGAGCCAGGTTATACTCTGCCACCCTTTCTGCTTTCCATCTTATTGTTTCACTCCTATCGCGGATTGCTGACAAATCCAAACTTAGGGAAAGTATTATGGGTGAGTGATCTGACCTAGTGACAACCTCTTCCACCTGCAGTCCCCCTACAAAAGGCAAAGCTTCAAAGTTGCACATAACTATGTCTATAACCGATGACCCCAACGAGCTACTATAAGTGTATTTCGCCGGAACATCACTTTCAACGCGACCATTCAAAATTAACAAGTTATTAGATTATACGAAGTTAATAAGGCTCTTGCCTCTTTGATTTAAAGTTTCATCAAGACTTATTCTTGTATTATTTATTTGACTATAAGTATTTAGGCATTCAGCCTCGACGCAATTTTCACTTGCAATTCGTGCGTTAAAGTCCCCCCCTGTAATTATTAAAGCTTTTGAATATTTTTCCTTATATATTTGCAGAAGTTCAGTTAATTCATTTAAAACTAAATTAATATCAGTTACCTGATTTATATACACTGTTCCTATAATGAGAATTAAACCTTTAATACATATTTTAACAAGTAGAAATTCATCACAAGCATTTAATAGTTCAAAATTATTATAAACTCTTTCGTTGTATGAAATGGCGATGCCGCCGCTTGCTCGCCCCCTCTCCGCTTTTCTGGTCGCGTTGCTGAATACACACTTGTACGCATCTTTGAATGTACTGCTAGGGTGCTCCGTAAGCCATGTTTCACAGGTGCACACGATGTCGGACTCGGATAAGAGCTCGGAGATGTCCATAATATTTTTGTATCCGTTGACGTTCCAGAAGACGACTTTGAGGGGTTTGATCTGATCCTGTGGTTGCTATATAGAGAGCTTGGTGCTCCCTGTTTTATCCTTCTGCTGCTTGCTGATTTCATTGCCTCGAGAGTTGCATGCTTTTTTCGTAATGCCAGTTATATCTTGACCGATGGGAGACGATGAGCCCCTTCTACCTCTCTTCATGCTCACTGTTGTTACTGTCGAGTCGTCGGAACCGATGCTTTTAACACTTTCACCGTCTTCATCTACCGCATGCGTGTCGGCCACGGTATCATCGTTGGCATTCTTATCAAGCGTTTGTAAATATGCGCGCGCACTTGCGAGCGTGTGCCTTTTGTTATTAACGAAAATATGGTACTTCTTAATATATGTGTTGGTTACACCGACTGAGCTAAAATCTTTTTGCAGTTGCTTTAATTTACCATAATTTTCACGCTCTTGCTTGCTCATATCGTTAGCGATTATAATGCCAAATTTTTCGTTTAGCTTTTTATAATTTTCAAACACTGCTTTTTTATGACGTGATGCGATAAAAGAGACTAGTACAGGTCTTTTACCTATACTTGAGCCTAAACGCTTAACCTCATCAATGCCACTAGGATCGATCCCGGCTTCTTCGAAGGCATTAGCAACGTAGTTCCATAAATCCTGGTTGATTTCATCCTCATCCTTGATTCTATGCAGGATCAGATTTTTCCGTTTTAAAATATCACTCAGGTAATGCACTTCTTTTTGTAGTTGGTTAACACATACACTAAGCCGCTTATTATTTTCTCTTAGCTTGGATAGCTCCTTGGTGTTTTTCTCACATTTCTTTGCCGTTTCGGATACAGTTTTATCGATCTTATCAATTTTACCGCTGAGGCCCACTAATAAATCTTTTAAGTCTTCATTTGTTGTCTTATTTTTGCTGTTTTTTGCCATTTTTAAATTTATATGTACTGTCTTAATATACTATAATAGACACGCGCCACTGAGCAGGCCAGAAACACATCCGTTCGCTCCGAGCGCTCGGACAACACTCCCTGAACTACAATATTTTTCCCTAAGGATACGGACACAGTTGCATTGTTCTTTTTCTTTTTATTTTAACTTTTGCCGCAACAGATTTCAATTAGTCTTTTTTTACCAATTATTTCGATTGGATTTTTCTATCGAATTGTTTTAATTACTTTGGACGAAAAAATTTTAATATATTTTGTTATATGAGGTAGGGACCTCAAGGGAGCTCGGCTAAAGCCCCTTGTCCAGCGGTATGCGGCTGTGGGAGCTGGCAGGCTAGCATTTGCGGTAGTGTGGGGAGGTTTTGCCGAAAAACCGCTTTTAGCCGCTAGAACGGCCCACCTATAACAATCGAAAATTCTCCCGCGACGGAACGACAAATCGCAAGGGGAGGAGAAGGACAGTGCGGGACTAAGCCCTGCAACTGCCCGTGAATGGCTTTCAGGGGGGGTTCTGGATGAAAAATGAACCCCCCTGGCCTAAGTCCCAACCACCCTGTGACCTCCCCGCGGCCTCAAAATTATGGGGAGGTCCCTTTACCAATAATTACCTCAGCTGAAAGAAAGTGGGGAGCGGGACCAAGAAGTACAAAAATTAATTTAGTTTAACATACCTGTATCTATTCTGATTGATTTAACCTTTTTCCAAATTACATGACAATTACAAATTGGCCAAAAAAAACAAAAAATTGTTGGGCGCCTTGCTGTTCCGGGTTGGTGTTGCTGAACGAGGCGGCTGGGGTTGCTGCAGGCGAGGCGGTTCCACTGCTGCGGTTGCACCCTGCCTTTTCTGGGTCCCCGTCGTGGTGCAATCAGGCAAAAAAAAAAAAAAAATCGGCTTCCTTCTTTTCTCTTACCCTTTTTCTGTTGGGGTTAACTTTATAATTTGTTGATTGATTCACTTTTAATTTTACAGAGTTGTCCACCTTCCAGTCTACTTATTCCTTCGCGCTTAAAGTCCGTTGGTTATCACCTTTAGTTTCTTAATTGAGTCATTTAATTTTAGTATATTCAGCCCCCAAAGTTTTGCCCATTGAACTAATTAATTGTGAAGTCACTTAGTTGTTAATCCCGGCGTTATTACTCGATTCAAAAAAGAAATTCACTTTCTTTGTCTTTGTAGTACGGAATAATTATTGGTAAATATTGACTCATTCACTGTCGCTCGGATCAGGCTACACTCATTCGCCGTTACAACTCTAACTGTTCTTTCCTGTCTACTGTTATTCACGCGTTCAACTTTCGCTTTCCCGCTCAATGTGACGGCACTAACACGGCTTATTTTAGTTTTCACTTGACCTGCCAGTCCCAATTTTACTCTTTAGCCTTGAGTTCACCTTTAGGGACAGATCACTTGCACTCTCAGTAAATCGAATAACTACGCCCTGTTAACCTGTTCAGTACTATAACAATTTTCTCCTCTTTTCCTTCTCTGGCGTCACCTTCACAGGATTTTTTTTTTGTTTTTTTTTTTTTTTTGTTGTTTCACTTTTATTATATTTTGTTTTCCCCTTTTTTTTCTTCTTCCCTCTCCTCCGCCTCACGGACACGGTGATTGCTTCTAGAATTCGCACGTTATCGGGGATTAAGGAAAATTTCGCAAACCGCGCGAAGTTTTCGTACTAATTTCTCACGTTTTTTCATAACGCGTCCGACGGCTCCTTGAGTTTTTTTTTCTACTCGCCGAAAATGACAAAAAAACCGAAGCAACAACAGAAAGGTGACTCTCGCTTCTTCGCTCGACTCCTCAGGAGCAAACCTCCCACCGGCTTCTTCCTTCAGAAAAAAACTTTTATTTTTTTTATTTTATTTTTATTTCAACTCCGGGGACACGTCTGTTCAGCTTTAACCTCACGCACCCACTCTCGAGCCGATGCTAGGCTGACATTGTCAGCCCGAGCTCATGCCGCCGGCCGCGTCCGCCAACTCGGAACCGTTATGCTGCCCGCCCATCAGCTCGTTGCGCTGCCTCTCGCCTCGCGCCCCGAGCTGTGAGCCGGCAGCTCATTCCCTCGATCACGCCCGCAGCGGCGGCAGGAGCTCCAGCCGGCAACTCGAGAAACGGCACGCGTAGCTCGGTCCGGAGATTTTTTACATGCGACCGAGGGACTTGCACGAGTTTTGGGTGTGTCCCTCGCTCGGTCCGAGCTACCGCGCCGGAAATTTTTCTGCGTGTTTCTTGCTAATTTAACCATATGGAATGGATCAGGATGTTCTGAGCTGTTTTGGGATATAAATATTAGAAAATTCATAAGCATTTTTAAGATCACAGCCTAGAAACTTCATAGCGCTAATATTATTGGCAGCGCCGTCGAATGTAACGCCAGTAATGTCTGCACCACACTTCCTAAGTTCTCCCAATGCCAAGTTAATAATATTCGCTTTCTGATCACCTGTCATCGATACTATCGGAAAGAAGAGCATTGGAACTTTCCAGGACCTATTTAAACATACAGCAGTACTCAAAGAACAATGCTAAAAATAATCGAATATTAGCCCCTCCAATAAAAGTTAAATGATAGTATAAAATACTTATTTTGGTCCTAAAATGACTATAAAAAATACTTATTTAGCGGAAAGCACTCGGGAACATTTTCAAAATGTGCTATTACGCACACGTTTCGACATCACCTATGAGGTAGTGTGCTTGGAGCTTTTTTTAACGTGGTTTCCCCGATAGGCCTATTCCACGATCTATGGTGATTCTATTGAATTAAAAAGTATTACATGTTACTATTGGAAATGATGAAAACGGTGTAAATTATGTAATTTATTAATTAAAAAATAATTAGGGAAAATTATTCGTCGGATTCATAATTATGCAATGGAGCTTCTAGAAGACAGTAGTCTTCGTTTTCTTCACCTTCTTCTTCTTCTTCCTGTTCTAAAAGTGATGCATCATATGTCTCATCACTTTATATCATAACAATCCTCATCTAATATTGATTCAACATTGGAGCACGATTGGCCTTGATAATTGGTACATGCTAATGAGCAAAACAGTCCAACCTTTCTACAGCCGCATTTAGCATTGCACCCTTTTTTTGCAATTGCAAAAGATTGTATTAAGGAGTTTTTCTGGTGCAGGTGGGAGTAAAGTATGAACTGGTTTCAATATATTGTCAACTAACTTCCATCCCCAGTCTTCTGGATCCAATTTATTACCAAGCCGCACTTGAACTTAATAATATGCCCGGAATAGATGTTGTTGAGCAGAAACAGAGGTTGGGGGAAGACAAGCTAATTGCACTTGTTTTATAATATAATTTTTTTTTGCGAAAGATAAATATCGGAGTTTATCCAAGCAGGTAACTTTTTTTGAAGCTCCGTACATAGAAAGAAGAAAGCGAATTCCGTTAGTGATTATAGCTTCTGAAGTAGACTTACTATCTTTAAAAATTTCAGCACAATTAATTAAATTTTGTTTCTCGAACAATTTCAAAACCGTTGTTTTACCCTTCTTGAAAAATGCTGATGTTGTATCGCAGGCACTTATTGCGTGTAGAAAAAGTATGTGATTTTGGCATTTTGGAAAAACACATAAACTTTTGGATGAATATACTTCCGATTGCTGCTGAGTCTTTCCAGGTTTCAAAAAATAAATAATTTTGTCGGTTGGAATTCGAGCAGTAAGTATTATAATACCAATAAATCAACATCTTCACCAACAACAATAGTTGTATTTAAATTTATTGAGTTAAATTGTTCTATTGCCGTTTCAATGATTAGAACATCAGCGTCATTTTCAGCTTGTTTTACAAGAATATTTTCAGTGGTAAATTTTTCTTTTAACATTGAAATGAACCGAAACTTGTTATGGGTATTTGCAAGAAATTTCTGTTTGCTTGTGGGGACTGTTATAAATTCATTAAAAATAACATCAGAAGATGAAGATGTTGTTATAGCACGACGTCGTTGTTCTGCGGCTTTAATATTTTTATTACAATCGGTATAGCCATTAAATACCACAGTCACTCTATGGCCAAAATGTCTACACTCAGAAAAATATTTCGTACTATTTAAGAAAAATAGGGATAGAATATACGAAAAGCACCAATGATTTCGAGCCAATGAAAAATTTCGTAAAAACTACGAAATGGACTTTGTAAGATCAACATTATGCGTCATACTTTTTACGAAGATTCGGTACAAAATTTGTTACGACTATTTACGTTACCATATCGTACTTATGACGATAATTTCTTAAATCTTACGATAAACAGATAAATTTAACCAAAACAGCTCTGTCAAAATTACGATGAGTTTTCTTCAGTTTTAAGATACATTCATGTAAATTTTGCAGTGCAGTTTCCTAGTTTTAGCCTTCGAGCTCTGAATTTTTCGTAAACGGGATGCGGAAATAAAAAATACCTTTTATTTTTATTTTTAATTCAAAAAAATTATTTTATTTTCTTATTTACATTACTGAAATAGAGATACATACATACATGAAATAAAGAGACATACATTTTCTTATTATTATTATTCTTATAAGAACTTTTATGAAATAAATACAAAACTACACTGAGAAAAGAGTTTGATTTGAGTTTGTGAACGTTATCTAAACTGGGGGGGGGGGGGGGGGGGGTTCTAATTATGATTTCGAAGTACAAATTTCACTGCGATTCAATACCAAGCGGTGAATACCGAGATTCCGAGATTCCGAACATTTGCGGACGTTTTCCGACGAGAAATAAAACAATCCCTTTTTTTGATTTGAACACTGGTTTTATTCTCCAAATCTTTTCTCAATCGACCGAGCACCATTCACAGTTTGATTATTAGTTCACCTTTTTTGTTTTCGTCCCTAGATTTCAACGATGTCGCTGGACACCTTTGTTACCGATTTCTAGCTTTTGCACGCTCCCTTTGACAGCTCTTCCAGAAGCACGGTATAGAAAAGACAAGGTATGCCATTCCGGCAATTTGACAGCTCGTGACGTCATCTTGGAAGCAAAATGTATGTATGTGTTTGTGAAAATGTATCTATGTATGTATGTATGCATACTCTTTTCACACAACATTTATCCAAAATGACGCGCAAGATGGCGGACGTTCCGTTTCGGAATGTCATACCTTGTCTTTTCTATACCGTGTTCCAGAAGTAAGTAAAAAAAATATGGCCGCCTCGCTTGCTGAAACCCTTGTGTCCACTGAACTTCAAATTGAGGGGTGCTTTTAAAATTATTGTTGAGCACCCCTAAATTGCGATCTTTTGAACGATGTTGGGTCCCTCTTTAATCCGGAACATCCTCCCCGCCTTGGAACCGTTGAGGTTGCAATCTGTTTTCTTCGTATCGCCAGCATGCGATGTCAACATCCTTCAGGACCATAGGTACTGATGAACCTTGAATTTAATTAAGAATAAAGGTTTCACAAGGGAGGGGGCATTAAGGAATCTTCTTTAGGTCTTTAGGTTGATTGAAGGTAGGTAGTATTAGGAAGATTTTGAAAATGGGTACTCTTCAGGAATTCATATAGGGGATTTGTTTTTTTTTTTTTTTGATGTGAGACTAACTCCTTTGCTCACTGATCTGATGTGTCTGTTTTTATAGGTAGTAGGCAGATTTTTGTAATAGGACGTTTTAGAATGGTATCCTTTGTTTTTACAGTCACCACTCGAACTAGACCATCTGATCCAGGGTGTGTAGCTATGACTCGCCCCAAAAGCCATCGAGACGGTGGTAAATTATCCTCCTTTATAACAACCAAGTTTCCGATCTTAAGGTTTCCTTTTCTTTGATCCATTTCGGTCTTTGTTGCAGGCACGACAAATATTCATTGTACCACCGTTTCCAAAATGACTGGTACAAATGTTGCAAATACTGCCATCTATCCAGTCGATATTAGAATATCCCCGATGAGGAAATGAGCCGGAGTTAGCGGAGTTGTGTCTACTGGATCTGAGCTAATTTCGCATAACGGCCTTGAATTTAGACAAGCTTCAATTTGCGTTACAACTGTACTGAATTCTTCATATGTCAGCACGGTATTTCCCATGATCCTTTTAAGATGATATATCGTCGATCGAACACGTGATTCCCATAGCCCACCCATGTGTGGAGAGCTTGGAGGGATGAAATGAAACTTTATTCCATCATTCGCAAGGATTTCGGCTATTCCGGCATTCAGTTGGTATCCCATCTGTTGTTTTGACTGAGTCATAATGGTGCTTGCGCCAACAAAATTCGATCCACAATCGCTGTAAATGTTGCTACACAGTCCTCGTCTAGCAATGAATCGACGAAAGGCAGCGATGAATCCTGGTGTGCTTAAATCTGTTGCGATTTCTATGTGAATGGCTTTCGTAGCCATGCATATGAATATTGCCAAGTACCCTTTATATTTCTTTGCACCTCTGCCTGAGTGCATTTTTAAATCGAAGGGCCCGCAGTAGTCAACGCCAGTGTGACTGAATGGTCGAGACATTCTCACCCTTGGTGCAGGTAAATCACCCATGAGCTGTTGTTGCGTATTCATTTTGCACCTATAGCAAGTGATACATTTATACATGATGTGTCGAATCGTATTTCGGGCATTTATTATCCAGTATCGTTTTCTTAGCACATTGAGCATTAATTGAGGTCCTCCATGGAGTGTGTCCTTGTGACATTTTTCAAGAGCTTCGTGAGATGGCATTTGTCATATAAAATTATTGGGTGCCTTTCATCAAATGACAATTCAGATTTTTCTATTCTGCCCCAAACTCTTAAAAGACCTTCATCGTCCATAAATGGAGTGAGCTTTAGCAAACGGCTTTGCGTTTGGATTGGTTTACCATTTTTTAAAAGCTCAATTTCAATTTGAAAGTGATTTAGTTGAGATCTTTTCAGTAGGATGTCTAAAGTTTCTTTTAATTCGTTGCCTTTTAAATAGTTCACAAGCTCTCTAGATTCCTTAGGCTTCTTCATATTATCTGCAACTCTTTTGCAATATGCGATTACTCTCACTAAGTTTGTGAGCGAAGAGAATCGAGAGATTAATTCTTCCGTAGGTTGGAGATCAACGTGATGTACTGCTTTTCTTTCTTCAATATTAGTGCTAAACAGTTCCTTATTGTCGGGCCAACACTCTTGGGTTTTCTTCAGCCATTTCGGTCCGTTCCACCATAACTGAAAGGTTTGTAACTCTTTGGGAGAGAGACCTCTTATAGCACAATCTGCTGGGTTTTGCTTTAAGGGAACATGTCCCCATTTTGTAGTTTTCGAAAGATTGTGGATTGTTGCTACTCGATTGGCTATGAAAGGTTTCCATTTGGTGGGATGTCCTTTCAGCCATGCTAGAACAATTTCCGAATCCGTCCATGCATATGTCGTCACTGATTTCGAGAACTTCATTGACCTTAGTACATAATCCATGAGTTTCGCAAGCAGCGCAGCTCCACAGAGCTCAAGTCGCGGAAGAGTCGGGGGCTCACACGGCGAAACTCTCGTCTTCGCGGTCAAGATTGAAACTCTTCGTTCCCCGTTGTAACTTTCGCTGCAGAGATATACGATCGCCGCATAAGCCTGCTCCGAAGCATCAGAAAATCCATGAAGTTCAATCGATGCACACGAATCCTCGTCCAGACCTAGCCATCTTGCAATCCGGATTTCTTGAATTTGATTTAGTTGATTTCGATAGTCGAGCCATTTGGTTTCTAAATGTTTCGGAATTTCGTCATCCCAGCCTAGTTTTTTGACCCAAAGCCTTTGAATCAGTACCTTTCCGACTATGATGATGGGCGATAACCAGCCCAGAGGGTCGAACAATTTTTCTATATGGAAATTCCGTTGATATATATTCGGTGGAGTTGGTGCTTGTACCCCAGTTGGAGGCCTTTTACCGTATAGCACATTTTGTACCGGCCGATTCATATAATTAACGTTTCGGGTGTGTAAACACTGGTCTATGTCCATCGGTTCCGGCCGCGGTTGTGGCTTAGGCGCACTCGGACGCGGGGGATTAAAATAGTTAGTTTGACCCTGGGGATTATAATTTTTTGAATATTGCACTGGTTGCTTATGAGGATCGAAACGAGGCTGGGGCAGATATGCCAATTGTGGGTAGAAAAGAGGCTTGTTTTGTTGGGGATTTGGTCTGCTGATTATGTTTCTGCGAGGAGGAGGCGGTTGAATGTTTTGATTGGGAGCACCGCGGGCAGGCCGTGGTGAGCAAAAGAGCAAAAGCGTATTGCGTTCTGAAATTCTGGTTTTCCAGCTTTAAACATAGATGCAGGGCCTGGGGTAGGTCTGACGGTTCTCGAATACCGAGGAGTCGTGGTAAGTCACCTTTGAGTCCCCTGACAAAAGTGTCCAGAGCCAGAGCCTTATCTCTGTAGGTCTGAGTCAGTAGAGTAAGAGATTCGTTGCTGATGCTCATGCATCCGATTTTATTAACGATTACTGACAGATGGGAGTAGACCCCATGATAGAACTCTTGAATGGATTGATTGCCTTGAACAAGTGAGGTCATTTGATACTCAAGCGTTGATAAGTCACGCTTATCCGCATAGTGCATAGTAGGCAACGAGCTATGCACTTCCAGTCTAGCGGTGTGTTGTACGATTCCAACACAACATGCCTGTCCCGAGATTTTGTTGCGAATTACATTTAAAATTCCGAAATATTTAGGGGTGCCT
The DNA here is from genome assembly GCA_963920795.1 of Eutolmus rufibarbis. Taxonomy (NCBI): domain Eukaryota; kingdom Metazoa; phylum Arthropoda; class Insecta; order Diptera; family Asilidae; genus Eutolmus; species Eutolmus rufibarbis. The sequence goes on from OY987207.1 coordinate 25,229,309, forward strand.
TTTATACCATCGTACAGAGCTAAAATTCGGTCAACACTCTTTTTCCATGAGTTGAATTCTCCCGGTTGTCCGGTGAACTCTTTTAAGCATCGCACCACATCGGGGATCTTATCTAGTTCGCCTATGTTGTCGCGGTATTGGGGGTAAATTGATTGATCAGTTCCGCTGAACCTTTTTCCTACCGGAATCTCAGCAAAATTATCAGGCCGGGCCTTCGTCTGATTTAATTTCGATTCCACTGGCAACAATCCCGATTTCGATTTCCGCTCTATACGATTGTATTGCTTATTAGAAAAAGTTTCGAGGATTTATTAGGGGTTTGTTTATATAAAAAAAAGATTTCGCTTCTTACTTAATCTATAGACTTTTGAGCTTTGTGTTTATTACTGACTAAAAGATTTCATAAATGTAGAATTTCGTTCCTTAAAAGATTTCATAGATTTTCATATACATAGTATGTAGAATTTCGTTTATTAAAAGATTTCACTTTCCTTGCTTATTTATAAATTGCTAATTTTTTCGTTTAGTTACTTAGTTTTCCTGATTTATTCTTAATATCTAGAACTTACAGAACTACACGAAGTCTAGAACACATCCCGCGTAGAGCGGCTGCTAATTCACTTAGCTCCTTTTCCTCCGTTGCCGGTTACTTGCCTTATTTCCTCTACTGCGGTATTTCTTCCTGCTTTGGGTTCGGGAACCGATACTATGATGCTCTTTGAGGATCCTGTTTTATCCGGCTGGTGATCGATGCGGCGGTGCTTCTTGAGCACCTTAGCACGGTGTTTTTTGCACAACCTTAATCAAACTTTAAACTCGCGGGCGCGGCACTTCTTAAGGGCTCTATAGCGATCTAAAGATTTTTATCTTTAGCGCGAACTGGTTTGAGGGCGATTACGTTATTAATTTAGCCGAATACGTATCGGTCCCTGCTCGGGCGCCAGTTAATTTTCCACTTGTTTGAAAATAGAAAAAAAAACAAATATTAATTTCAGCAGGTCTTTATTGCTTCCCGCGAAAGGTAGAACTAGACTTGACTTATTACAATGTTATGCGCTTATTTATTAATTAGGTCGATCACGTTGCTCACGTTGACCGTAGACATGTCGTCAGCAGTTTGGGTGGCTGCAGGCAGGTGAGAAGAAAGGTGAATTGCTCCGCGCGTGGGAATCGTAAGTAGTTTCCAGAAAATAGGTTTTTTTGTGATCCTGATTGTTTGGCGTCTTAACATATAATTTATATTATCAATATCTATGATTACTGTTTGAAAACAATTGTAGATGGCTGACTTTTGTGTTTTACGCATTCCAATATCATCGAATATTGACAACGGGTAGGGAACCAATTCATATTCGAAATATTTTTCAATTTCATCTTCCAAAGCAGTAGTAATACTCATGCGTTGAAGTAATAATACTGGGTCAACAGGAATCTTCTTATTGTGAACTTTGACAGTGCTACTCATAGCCAAAAGAGAGGCTACTTTATCAGCACGTTTTAATTTAATGTTATTAAACGTCAATCCTGTTATTTTTGACTCAACTGCACGAGCTTTATGAGAATTAATTTTATCATCACCAACGATTCCACTGGCAATAGATACAAATTTGTTGACTTCTGGAAAAGGATCACGTGAAGAAAAACACTGTAGAAGGTTTTGTATATCTTGAGAATCTTTCTTCACTCGTGAATCACTTGCATCAACATGGTGATCTGTTGTATCCATTCTAATATTAGCGAGATCTTCCAATCCTTTACAAATAGTATTCATTGCATGCATACTATATACCAATTTACTTATGACACTCTCTTTCGTACTTCTCCCTCGAGCAATACCTCCATCTGTCTTCATTGCTTTCATCATTGACTGCTCGATCACCATATCTGTTGAAGTTCCACAACTCAATTTATCTGAACGTCTAATAGTGAAATATCCTTCTGTAAAACGTTGGTAACATTAGGATCCATGCAATTTTGTAATTGTAGCATATCTTTTAGATATAAGTGTGCAGATTTAGCATAAGGGAAATGTCCTGACGCGTGGAAGTAAGGAAGCATTTCTTTAACGCTGTCCAAATGAGCTTGCCAATCTCCCATACGTTCAGCTCTTATAAACTCCTTTGCAATCGAGACCATATCAAAATATTGGATCCATGATTTTGCGGTAGGTCCTCGATTTTCATATTCTCTTAGTTTTTCATTAATGCCTTCATGCCACGATCAACAGTAACAACTCCACTTTCAGTCAAAGGTTGATTACAAATAAAGCAGAACTGCGACGTTTTTTTAATAGTTTTTTAAACTGCACAAACTTTGTTACAAAATATAAGCGATAGCCACGAGTTTTCACTACGAAGGAATGCTTCAGACTAACATATGTAATTTTGTTAATAAAATAAAATTAGGGACCGAGTTTTCGACGTTAATTTATTTTCTAAGAATTCTATAATTTGTATGTATAAGTCACGCGGACTCATATTTTTACTTATATAACGGTTCAATAATGTATATAAAAGTACATTAACGTGCATATTACGAAGAAAATAATTTTTTCAATATTTTGAATCGCTATATCACGGAAATGGCGATTCGTACGAAAAAATTGTAGAGACATTTTTTGTAGAGAATTGAATGATCTACAATTTTTGTCTGAACTATTTTTGCTGTAAAACTCACCGTTTAGCTGAAAAATGCAAAAACCATTTTTGCAAACTTTCACCATGAATAAAATTATTTGCACAAGGAGGATCAATGGGGACTTTTCACAATTAATTCATAATAGTATTCCTAACATTCGTAGCAATTTTTAGCTCTATGGGAATTATTGTAACCATACCCCTATTTTTAGGGCTAACTTGACTGGACTAGAGGTAAAAGAAGTAAAGTAAAGAAATCAATTTGAAAAGTATTTATCGTAAGTATTGTCGGATTTATATTTCTTTGAATGAATGTAACATACTGAAAAATATGATAAAGAAAAGCGAATAAATAGTTTGTTATGGTTTCATCGTTTATTGTACTTACGGAGATACTACGTTGCATAAAGGGGGTTGTTTTTTATCATTTCCCCTACCCCCATCCCTCTTTCAGAGTTATTAATGTCACTTTGTAGGCCTCTCAAAAAATTTCATTTTACATTCGATATCTCGAAAACAGCTTTGGACGTACTGAGGGTACACCCTCCTTGCACTTTGGCGGTCCTGTCGGGCACGCGACGGGAGCACTTTGGGGTACCGCGTCCCGGGCTGCGAAGGGAAGCTGAGGGCCCAAAAGGTCGCGCGTGGGGAAATTAAAAGACTCGAGAACACTTGACAACTTTATTTTAACTTATCAACAAGGGATATTATAATTACATCTACAAAGACTATTTGCGACAAGGAATATTTTAATTAGATTTAATAAGACTGTTTTCTCGGATTCTTGCGGAGCGTTCTGCAGCGGTCTAGACGAGTGAGGCGCGCGAGTTATTTAACTTAAAAATTAGTTTGGAAAAAAAAAATTAAAACATTCGAAACTAAGCTTTTACAAATTTTATTTTAATCAAAGTCGAAGTACAAACGGTAACTGAACTGCTACAATGGTTTTTGGTATTACTTATTACCTAAAATTGCTGATGTTGCGTCTAGACATGGGTGGTCGATGATCTATAAAAATGATGGATCAGGGAACGTGACAGCGGTCACTGCATGCGTCGATAATGAGGTGTCAGCAAGGTGTTGCAAGGTGTGCAAGGTGTACTGTTGCATGTGGGTTGCATGTGAGCATGTAACTCCTCCCCCCTAAGATGTGAGCTTGGGCCAGACGAAGATCCTTGGAGATTCGTTGGCAGGAGCGTTAGTAGGTATAGAAGGTGTGATGATGCCTTGGAATCGTCTTCTATATGTTGCCAAGAGGATGAGAATGCTGATAAAAATAAAAATAAAAATAAAAATAAAAATAAAAATAAAAATAAAAATAAAAATAAATAAAAATAAAAATAAAAATAAAAATAAAAATAAAAATAAAAATAAAAATAAAAATAAAAATAAAAATAAAAATAAAAATAAAAATAAAAATAAAAATAAAAATAAAAATAAAAATAAAAATAAAAATAAAAATAAAAATAAAAATAAAAATAAAAATAAAAATAAAAATAAAAATAAAAATAAAAATAAAAATAAAAATAAAAATAAAAATAAAAATAAAAATAAAAATAAAAATAAAAATAAAAATAAAAATAAAAATAAAAATAAAAATAAAAATAAAATTAAAAAAAAAAATAAAAATAAAAATAAAAATAAAAATAAAATAATTTCGATGTTTCACATCTGTCAGGCGTCCCGCGACGCATTTCTTTTTTCTTTAGGCGAGAAAAACTTTTTGCTGTCAGAATGGCTCTGGCAGTTTTGTTCGGGTGTTGTTTTAATCTGTTTAGGTATGTATTGCTTAACTTTGCTATTAAGTCTTCAACCTCATTCACTTTTACGTCTCTCAACAGAAGTTTGTCGCGCAAGTTTTATTCTTTACAGAATATAATTTTATTCTTTACAGAATATTAATTAACATTTAATGTTATTTTAATTCACGGGTTTAAAGGAAAACACTTTCTATTAATTTCACTTCATACGTTTTATTCAATAGATTTTTACTGCACAATTCCTTCTCGAGAGTGGTCTTAAGACTAAAATTTATCTTCATAACTCTAACTGTCCAAGCCCTAAAAATATAAAGTTCCCTGGTATGAAAAATGCTTAGCTAATCACAGTTCTCACGGTAAACGCTGAGATCTGCATCTCATCTTAATTTCTTAGTAAGTACATAAGATATTATTTGATAGCCTAGGAATATGGGAACGGTCTGGATGGATCAGGTTCTCACAGTCATGTTACTTATAAGTTCTTCATTTCGGCTCGTCTCGATTTTACTGTCGCTAAGACAAATCTCTTTGTCTACAATGTTGCTGAGGCAAGCTAATGTAACTCCTCCCCTACTAGATGTTGGATTCTCCTGAATCCTATTAATCGGTCTAATTTTCCGGTTTTTAAATTTCACAAAAAAATGTACACAAATTACAATCACCATCACCAGACTTAACAAAAATGACCCGATCCCCATTCCCATGTTTAAATGTTTATGGTATTTTAACTCGTTTATATCTTTTACATTATTCTCGTGTTTTAGGACTATTTCTTCGAAAGTTAGATCTGTTTTGCTCGAATTAAAATGGCTTTCTATCGGTATAACAAATTTGCTTACAAATGTGTTGAATCTGTTACTATATATTTCACTATTAATTTGTATTGTACAATTCTGAAAATGTATAAAATAGTGTCCATTCAAAGTCATCCTTCTATCGTCACAAGTACTATTAAACTTTCCGTTCTTAACATTAATCAACACCAGGACATCATCGTCAATTCTAATGTACTTTTCTTCGAGATTTACAATAAATTTACAGTTACTCTTAAGAATACAATGTTTACTTACTTTTAATTCTCTTAATATTTTTCCGTTTTCGTATGTGAGTGTTTTGTTATCTATCTCGATTACAAATTCAATTTCCTGATCTATTTGTTTGTTAATAACATTAGGGATCGGGATTAACAATTTCTTATTCAATTTTTTGAATAAATTTACAGTTATTCTTAAGAATACAATGTTTACTTACTTTTAATTCTCTTAATATTTTTCCGTTTTCGTATGTGAGTGTTTTGTTATCTATCTCGATTACAAATTCAATTTCCTGATCTATTTGTTTGTTATTATCATTAGGGATCGGAATTAACAATTTCTTATTCAATTTTTTGAATTCTTTAGGGATTTTTATTGCGAAAATGATTTATTCATTATAATACTTTGCTATCCCAAGTCTAATCTGTGCTAATTTCCTTGAGTCGATATCGTAAGTTCTAATTTCTTCGTTCGTCAATATGCTCGGATGCAAGATTCCCGATCTAGCCGACACAAGGTTGTCCTGTATGCTGTATATTCTCAACCTGTCTTTTAATTAAGTCAATATTGATCATTTGCTCCTGAAAAAGGCTTTCTGCATAGACCTTTTTCCCAATTGCGTTCAGTTCATTTGTTATTTTAACTCGGTCTTTTTTTATTGCGTTTTCGATCAAAGTAAATGATTTATTAAAACTGTCATTAATTTTGATTTGTTGGTTAACTGTTTCGATTGTTTTGTGGTTGTTTCTGTCAATAGTATTTAAGTGTTCTTCAATGTCCTTTCTGTCTTCATCGTCCATGGTTCCGAATATCCACCTCAAAAAGCCTCCACCCAAATTAACAAGTCCTCGTCTGTATCTATGTGGGAGTAGTGTCTTAACCTGATTTCTAATGCTTTCAATTTGGTGCATTACGACGTCTCTTTTGATACCAGATTCGATAATATTGTTGACTGTATTTCCTATGCTATCAATCATTTTCAGTATTTCTTTGGGGTTAATAATGTGCAAGACGATGTCGAATTTAGAAACTATTTCTACTTCATCTACTTGAATTTTTGTGCTTCCCGATATCGAATTGATTTTTTCAAGTGTTAATGTTTGGTGACTAAATGGTATCATCAATAGTATGATTCCCGCTGTTAGTAGGACCTGAAAATTTAAAAGGTCTTTTAATATTATTCTCGTGTATCCCGATGAATTGATGTTTTCTAAATTTAGGTTGTTCTTTATGTCTGACAGATTTATAGTTTCTTATAAAACCTTCTTCCCTCTTTTCTGTATAATCTTCTCTTTTCTGATTTCTTTTGTTGATAACCTTCTTTTTTGTATTTACTAACCTTTCCCGTATTATGCGATGGTCTATTTTGTGTTCTTGTACGTCTATTGGAGTTGCTTTAATGGTAGAGTGAAAAGTACTATTATAAAATTTGACAGCCTTTAACATTTGAGTTCTTATTGGTAAATTTCCTTCAAGATTGAGGACTCTAATTCGCTCCGTAATGGTGTTATTAAAACGCTCGATATCGGAGTTTCCGGTATGACTGTTTGGTTTTGTTATGTGATACTCAATGTTTTCCTGCTCGCAAAATTCCCTAACGTTTCTTGTATTGAATTCATTGTCGAAAACAAATTTCTTTATTTTTCCTCTAATGGCTAAGTACTGTCTGATTTTTTCTATCAACGTCTGGCTATTACGATCCTCCAACCAAAAACTAATAACATGTTTGGAAAACTTATCGATAAAATTAATGAAACTGTGCTTACTGTTAACATAAGTGTCGACATGAACGATTTCATTCGTTGTGGAGGGAGTTTCTGTCAGATGAAATTTCTTTTTTATTGGATTTCTGTCGTATTTGGCTGCACCACATATTTCGCAATTGTTTATTATTTTGTGAACTGCTGTTTTAAGGTCTGGATTATAAATTTTACTTTTTAATCCCTCGTAAGTTGCTATTATTCCGGAGTGTCCCAATTCGTTTTTATGGAAAAGTGATATTTCCCTATTGAGTTTTTCTCTATCGTCGATATCTGTTGCAAAAATACTACATTTAACAAATCTTACGCCCATATTTTGCGTAAATAGATTAATTATTGCTTGTTGCAATCGGTTATACTCGTGATCGTTTAACTCCGAGTATATACCTACTTTGCCTTTTCCTATATATCTTTGCAAAATAGCATCAACGTTTCCAGTTTCTAAATCCTGCAAATCAATAAAAATTCTTCTGTTTTTAAAAACAGCTTCCAATTCCTTTTCTTTGGACTCTTTAAATATAATTTGCGTTTTGAATCGATTAACTACCGTCTCCAATATTGGTATATGATTCTCAAAATTTTCTCCTTGAGAATGGGCAGTTTGATTTTCTAGAGAATCATTCAGAACATTTATCTCGTCATTGTTCTTATTATTTTCATTACACTCGGCTTTACCAACACCAAAACTTAAATTTCCAGTTTTATTGAAATTCAGACCTTCGGGTTCTGAATTACTAGCTCCCCTGTCGTCTCTTAGTTCGTCACAAGTTCTAAACAATTCATTAAAATCGAATTCGGAGCTTCCCTTGTTTAATAGATTTATTTCTTTTGTCTCAACATTGATTCTGCTTAAAAAATCTGCTATTACGTTATCTTTCCCTTTAATATAATCTATTTTTATATGTATTATATTCGCCCAAAGATATAAGCCATCGTGTTAATCTTGGGTTAATATCTTTTCCTGCGTATTTCGCTGCAAGCCATTTTATAGGTTGATGGTCTGTTTGTAAGTCAAATTCTTTACCAAATAAGTAGGGTCTGAAATATTTGCATCCCCACACAATTGCTAGAAGTTCTTTCTCGATTGTCGAGTAGTTCCTCTCATGATTATTTAACGTTCTGGATGCATAACAAACTGGTTGTCCGTCCTGCATCAAGACTGCTCCCAGAGCGAAATTACTGGCATCAGTTACTAGCTTGAATCTCTTTTTAAAGTCAGGATATTTGAGGATTGGATGGTTAGTTATAATATCCTTCAGCTTTTCAAAGGCACTGATATAATTTGGGTCATTTTGATTGACTGTCGCTCCTTTTTTTTAGATATCTTGTAATTGGATAAGCTATTTTTGCATAGTTCTTAATGAACTTCCTGTAATAGCCTGTAGTACCAAGAAAACTTTTTATTTGTTTCGCATTAGTAGGAAGCTTTAATTCCTGTATACATTTAATTTTGTTTGGGTTGGGCTTGATACCTTGTGGAGTCAGCACATGGCCCAAGAACTCCGTTTCCCTTCTTAAGAAGCTGCATTTATCGATTTGTATTTTCAATCCTGCTTCCCTCATTCTTTCAAATACCTTTTTTATATTTGTAATATGCTCTTCTAGGGATGTACTGAATATCAAAATGTCGTCCAGGTAAACGACACAAATTTTATTTACGAGACCTCTCAGCACCTGATTCATCATTCTTTGGAATGTGGCTGGGGCGTTTTTTAGGCCAAATGGCATTCTTAAATACTCGTAATGACCATAAGGGGTTGAAAGGGCAGTTTTCTTCCTGTCTACGGGTTTAACCGGTATTTGATGGAAGCCCTTTGCTAAGTCTATGGTAGAAAAAGACTGAGCTCTTCCCAATTTATCGAGGATACCCTCGATATTGGGTATCGGAAATTTGTCGCTAACCGTAACTTCATTGAGTTTTCGGTAATCAATCACTATCCTCCACTTACGCTCTCCAGAATTGTCCAATTTTTTTGGTACAATCCATAGAGGACTATTATAAGGGGAGTTGCTAGGCTGAATGATGTTCTGTTCGATCATTTCTTTAATTTGTTTTTCTATTTCTTCCTCGTGGACACGAGGGTAACGATAACTTTTAGCGTATATGGGTCTATCTGTAGTTGTAATAATTTCGTAATCAGTACCACCAGTTGCCGTGAGCCTGTCTCCTTCCTTGTAGAACAACTTTTCGTATAATTTGAGAGTCCTAACAATAATTTGTCTTTCTTCCGTGTTCAGATGATCAAGGTCCAGTTTTTGAATATTGCTTTCCTCGAAATTACAAATTTCATTTATAATATAATAATGGTCATCCGTGTTAAAATAAATTTTGTTATTATTTACCTCCATAATCCTTTGTTCTAAATTAATTTTTGCTTTAAGGGGAATTAGAAAATTTAAACCTATTATTGCGTCATATTTGCGTTTTGGCAAGTCCATTACCTTCCAAGATAGGGTACCCAACACACTAAATTCGTACGGAATGGGTGTGACTAATTTATTCGTCGCTTGAGATATACCATTAATGGTAGAGAAGAACAGTGGTTTTCCTAATTTTTCTTCGGGATATTTTGTAAGAATGTTTGGTTTTAGGATGCTTGTCTGTGACCCGGTGTCGATCAAGCATTTTATTTTCATATTTTCAATAGTAACGGTAATTATGGGTAGTTTTCTTCCCGAGGCTGGCTGGAAAAATTTACATCACTATTTTGGATGTTATCAACCTCCATCGGGACGATACCACTCGAACCATTAACCTTAGGATTATTAACTTGTCTGAACTGTCTTGAACTGTTATTAAAGTTTCGTTCGTTATTAAAAGTTCTTTGGTGGTCTGAATTTTGTATATGCTGTCTTGAACCATTTTTGAAATTGCGTTCGTTATTGAATGTTCTTTGTTGATCTGAGTTTTGTCTGGATTGTATTGAACCGTTGTTGAAATTGCGTCCGTTATTAAATGTTCTTTGTTCCCCACTACCGTGTTTAAAATTTGTTCGATGCATATTACCATTTCGCGAATCTTTAGCTTTTCTGTAATTATAATGAATCACATCACTTTCGTCCAATACTCCCAAATTGTCGAAGGTATTGAATACTTCATTTAATGTCATACCACGTGTTACGTGCAATAATTAATACACGCAAGGGCCCCGCTAGCTCCTGGAGGAGGGCCGGGTTTTCGCTGAACGGCGATCGAATTACTGAAATACTACAAATTATACAAAACAATTTTGGGCGCCACTCGGCTTACGGTCTGCCGAGAACCGATGAAACAAATGAGCCATCCATGGCTAAGGGGAAGGCACGAAAACAAGAGGGTGATTAGCCACAAATCCTTCTTTATTTCCGGACATATTAGATCAAAAAAACTTCAAGAAAAATTTACTGTAAGGGAATACCTCAGAGAGCCGGGCCAGGTGGCCAGAAGCCGCGGTGCAAAACGCACTATAACTATTACCTATTAACCGATTCAAATTCGACAAAACACGACAAGAAAGGCAAGAAAGGCAAAGGGACTTAGCTGCGCGCAATTCCTAGCGGGCCACGCCGCTGATGCAATCTTCCCTGGGCGCCACGCTGCCGGCGTGATCGGCTCGCATCCCCGGAATCTTCCAGAATCCTTGTCCGCCTCGGCTGTTTCTAGCTGCGCCTTAGGTCTTCCAGTAACTGCTTCCTTTTTTTTTTCCTTCTGGGACACCGCTGCTCCTTGCTGCCTTCCTCTTTTTTTTTTTTGATGACGGCGCTGACTTTCTCACAACACAAAACTTAACCTTTCCGCTCGTCGACTGCTCGGCTTCAGCGCTGATCCCCGACTGCTCGAGACGCAGGGCAAGCGCAAGAGAGAGAGAGAGCCGTCCGTTTCGCCTACCGGAGTACCTAATCCTCAACGAAGGATGGCCGTCGCTTTCCGGCGGAGGCGTTCAGCGTTCTGCTTAATGGTGCTTCTCAATTTGACAGCAGGGCACCTGTTCTCGTTCCAATGTTGTTCGTTATTTGCTTTCGGGCCAACACTTAGCGTACAGCATCCTCGTTGGGACTTCCTCCGGGTTACGGTTGGCTCCTCCTGCGGGAACTCGTGTGCCGTTTGACATCGTCGTTGCGAGTGGTTGTGGTCATGGCCGAACGTGGTGAGAGCAGTGAAGGATGTGGTGACTGAGTGTTCCCAGAATGATTCGCAGCCGCTTCCCCCCCTCCCTTTCCAAATTCTCTCCCAATTACAGGGGTGCGACTACTTTACGCGAGCGCACCGCGGTTTCTGAATCACCCTCGGCCTGACGTACAATATTTCCTAACAATTCCTGTAACTTACTGAGTTCAATTATTATTCAATATTCCACGACGTACAATATTTTCTACGGTAAGTGATTCAATACCACATTTTAACGTACAAATATAATATACCTAACAATTCCTGTAACTTACTGAGTTCAACTACTATTCAATATTCCACGACGTACAATATTTCCTACGGTAAGTGGCTCAATATCACATTTTTAACGTACGAATACAATATACCTAGCAATTCCTGTAACTTACTGAGTTCAATTATTATTCAATATTCCACGACGTACAATATTTTCTACGGTAAGTGATTCAATACCACATTTATTCAATATTCTGGATGATGATTTCCTTAACCAACTACTAACTAAATGATTATCAGTTACCACTAAACTACTAATTGCTCCTTCTTCGGGTTCTCCGGTGCGGTGACCGTTGGCGCCTTCCCCTCGGTCGAGCTCATTGTTGGTGGCGGCGGCGCTCCTCGCGGCGGAATTGATACCTCGCCGCGGAGCTCGACGGATTCGGCTGCAGTGGAGCGTTGAGGTTCGCGAACAGGCTCGGCCGGAGTGTTTGCGCCCTGGCTCGGCCGGGATGTCTGCGCCGTGGTGTATGCTACTTCCATTTGCGACTGCAGGTTCTACCCGCTTCTATGAATCCCACGTGCAGTGGAGTGTTGAGGTTGAACAGGCTCAGCGAGAGCGCCTGCGCCGGAGCGCGTGCAATTGCCAGCTACGGGTTCTCCTTCCCTGGTGTGTAGCGCGCTCAAGGAATTTCAAGGGAATTGCGGAGCCCCTCCGCAAGTATGTCTGTAGTCTTTCCGATGCCTCTTCCAATACGGGGTTCTGAAATGAACAAAAGATCTTTGCAGCTTCCAAGGCCTGTATACGATCAGGGACAACACGGAATACGCCACCCCAATCCACCAGAGTGATTCTATCGGTTATATGAATTTTCAATTGTAACACGCTTCCCCTTCCTCCTGGAGATTTCGCACCGAAATCTCAAATCCAGTCTACGCAATGAGGGGGGGGGGGTAGCCGGCAACTATTCTGACCTGCGCTGAGCTTCCACTACTGCGATCAGCCCCAAATATCGTTTAAGTACCTGAGCACGCCTCGGAATAGCATTTAGATAACTGATTGATCCGCTTGCGCGTATTCTTGGCCTCCAACTACAACCATTAAACCTTGTATACTTGAAATTTCCTTTACGAGGCCCGTGCCCGAGAATGATCCTTATAGAACAGAGGTCGGTAAACAATACCTGGGCCAGCAGGTGGCCGGCGGTGAGAGTCTCGAGCAACCTAGCTCGACAAGAGAGGATGGGGTAACCCTTTTCGGATCCCTACCTTAGGCACCCGCTTACGTCCGCTCGGTCGCGCACATCGCCACCTTAGCGAGAAGAAAAGAAATCCCGAGAAGTTCGTGGCGAAGCTTGAAATGTTGGCATTCCCATGAAGCGGTCTACCAAGTGAAATTGAAATTCAGTGGGGAACGAGGGTTGGCAGGAAATAGGGGCAAAAAAAAACGGAAGACCAAAACACATGGAAAGAGAAAATACAAAAAAAAACCCAAGACAAAAGGTATGTCGACCGCATAAACTGGTCAGTCATAGGCGGCCCTTATGACAACCATCGATACCCAGTTAAGCTGGTTGGATGCCTTCTTAGGGCCACCACTAAGGAGTTTAGCAATTGGTATCAGCGTGATAAGCTTTCAAGTCCTTTGCGTGCCACGTACCGGCGCGCTTTCCGAACGTGTCTTCCAACTCATAGGTCCACGGCGAAACTACCTTCGCAATCCTAAAGGGGCCGAGGTACTTTGGGGCCAGCTTGGCATTAAAATATTTAGCTGCATCTGACAGCACGTAATTCCGTCTCCAGACTAGATCTCCTTTCACGAATCTGTCGTTCCTACGACGTAGATTATATGGATGTTTAGATTTCTGCGCTGCCCTCAATAACCGTTTCCGTACATCTCTAACCACTTCCTCTAAAGCTACAGATCTCGCTGTTGGGTCACATATTTCGTCCCTACCGCTTGCCCTATGGAGCTTACCATTTACTATCATTTCCCGCCCGAAATTTATGAAATAGGGAGTCAGCTTGGTAGCCTCGTGGGAGGATGTTCGAATTGCACACGCGACTTTTGCGAGGTGCTGGTCCCAGACCCGCTGGTTATCTACTACATACGCACGAAGCATAGCCTTGACTACCTGGTTCACTCTCTCTGCCGGATTGGCTTGAGGGTGGTAATAAGCCGTATATTTAACTTCAACTCCATAACTTCCACAGAACTTTTGGAAATCCCTACTTTTAAATTGTACCCCATTATCACAAATAAGGGTGTGTGGCACCCCGAAAACTAAGAAAACGAATTCTTCCATTGCCCGAGTTATTAGGTTAGCCGTTGCCGAACGTAATGGTATGAGAACCGGGAATTTACTCAGTTGATCGATCACCGTAAGAATATAATTGAATCCTCGATTGGATCTCGGAAGTGGGTCTATCAAGTCCATTCCAAGACATTCCCATGGCCTATTTGGTACTGGGTTCGGTACTAAGAAACCCTTAGCGCTCCTTCGTTCTGGTTTTGTGCTTTGGCAGGTCTTACACCGCCGAACATATGAAGCAATATCCGGACGCATCTTTGGCCAATAATATCTTTGCGCGAGCCGGTCGAACGTCTTCTGAACCCCACAATGCCCGGATGTTGGAATATCATGGGCCTTGTACATAAGTTCGCTCCGGTCGTACTTCGGTACTACTTCTTTCCAGCAGTCTTGCTCGGTCGCTAAAGAAGGGTAGCGCGGTCTGCAATGTCGCCATAATTTACCCTCTCTTACCTTCCAATCGGGGAATTTATCTGCGGAAGTCCTAACATTCTCTATCATTTTCGCGTACCACGTATCTTCCAGTTTCGGCTTGGACTGTACGCACTCAATCATTGGAACTGATCGGGAAAGTAGATCGGGCAGCAAGTGGTCCTTGCCCTTCCTGTGGACCACTTCGAAGTTATACTGTTGCAGCCTCATGGCCCACCTGGCTAATCTCCCCTGAGGGTCTCGTAAATTGTGGATCCACACCAGTGAGGCATGATCGGTTACTACAGTGAACGTAGTCCCTTCAACATAGGGCCTTAGCTTCTCGACCGCCCACAGGACGGCTAAACACTCGCGCTCCGTGGTCGAGTAGTTCCTTTCACACCGATTGAGGGAGCGGCTCAGATACGCAATGATTGTCTGCTCGCCATCGATTTCTTGCATCAGAACAGCACCCAGTCCATACCCTGAAGCATCTGTATGGATTAGGAAAGGGTGCGAAAAATCGGGGCAGCTTAGGATTGGTGCGCTAACCAAACGTTCCTTTACTTTACGGAAAGCCTCTTCGCAGTCAGAAGACCACTCGAACTGCCTCTTCTTTTTGAGCAGATCACTAATAGGCGCAATTAGGGTTGAGAAACTTGGGATGAACCGGCGGTACCACGCAACCGTGCCTATAAATCTCCGTACTTCAGATACGGACTTTGGCCTTGGAATATCTAAGATACTCCGGACTTTATCTGGGTCTACCCTCAGGCCTTGATCCCCAACAACGTACCCGAGATATTTCAATTCACTACGGCAAAACTCACATTTGTCAAAATTTATTACGAGGCCGGCTGCGTATATTTTTTCCAGGACCTCCCTAAGTACTCTAATATGTTCCTCAAAACTTTGGGTGACAATGATAATGTCGTCTAGATAAACAAATACGTGCGTCTCTAAAGTCCCGGAAAGTACCCTATCAATCAAGCGCTGCCATGTAGCAGGGGAGTTAGTCAAGCCAAACGGCATTCTTTTAAATTGGAAGAGGCCCCGACCCGGGACTGTAAAAGCAGTATATTGCTTCGAACCCTCCGCTACCGGCACTTGCCAAAACGCAGATTTGATGTCGAGCGAGGACATATACTTAGCATCACGCAGCTTATCTAGGGTAGCTGTGACAAACGGGAGCGGGTACGCGTCCTTTTTCGTGACCTTATTGAGCTTGCGGTAGTCCACACAGAACCTGCAGGTGCCGTCCTTCTTCTTAACTAAGACCACCGGCGAAGACCAAGCGCTATTTGACGGTTCCACCACCCCTGCCTCCAGCATTGCATCTAATTCCACATTGATAATTTTCTGAATTGCCGGCGACACGGGGTAATAGCGCTGCTTTATAGGATTTGAGCTGGTCTCAATAACGTGCTCCACCACATGGGTGCGCCCTAATTTCGTCCCCATCTTAGCCTTCACTAACTGAACTATTTTATTAAGCTCTTCCTGTTGTCTTTCGGTTAAGGTAGAATGGCTCTTCAAGGCATCGACATGCGCTCCATCTACCTGTCCCATTAACTGCAAGGATCTACACGACCCAGTACTGGGTTGCATACTGCCTAATTGCTCCGCAAGTTGCCAAGTATTCGTGTTGAGATTGACTGAAATATTCGTCGTTTGCCAAAAATCGACTCCCAATATAGCAAAATGAGGTAGCTGAGGTATGACGAGGACATTCATCACGAAAATGTGGCCCTCCAGTTCTAGCGGTAGGCTTACCTCACCTAAGACATTTACTTTTGTACCATCTGCCAAGCATACTGACCCCGCGCTTGCTTTATTTACTTTTAACTTTAACCTATCTAGCAACCTCCACCCAGGTCCCCCAACTATAGTCCTACTAGCACCCGAATCCAACAACCCACGCAAGACTACTCCAAAAACTTTTACCGAGAGATGCGGCCGCTCGTCGCCATCCGCATTAGCGAACACATAATCTAACAAGGTGCATAAAGCTTCCGCGTTGTCGAAAGCTCGTGAATTTGGAATTTTATTTTGGGGGCCCTTAGGAACGCGAAATGGACTCGGAGCCCCCACCTTTACCGAGCCCCATCTCCGTTTCCCGAACTATTGGGATTCCGTGAAGGACCAGCGTGGTTGCCCGAAGAGCTTTGAGCCTGGGAGTTTTGTGCTCGATCTCCGCTAGATCGCGGACCCTTGCAGTGTTCACACTTGGGGCGCGTTACGCCGGCCCTACCACAACCATAACAAGAAACATTCTGGTTTAAAGTCTGACTACAAGATCGTGCGATGTGACCAGGTCGGTTGCATCGAAAGCACTTTACCCTTGAGGCTGCAGACCCCTGCGAAGGGCGATCACCTACAAGTGCCACCGAGGGACTATTTGTGGATATATATGCTAAATCTGGTTCCAAAAGCTGACTATTTCTCTTTGATGGAGGAGGGGCGAACGATTCGACTGAACTGCGGACCGTTTCCAACTTCCTCCCGAACTCTATTAATTGTTCGATCGATTCGACTTGCAGTAAGGCTAGCTGGGTCTGGTAAAACGGGTTCAGGTTTCTCTTTATAATTTTCAGCGACATTGTTTCGGGCAAGGGATCACTCATCCGGGAGAACATGGTCTTCATGACTGCTACATATACCCCTATGGTTTCTTCCTTGCCTTGCGTACGTTTTTTGATTTCCTCGAGTAAGCGTTCGTCGTAGTCCCTGGGTAGGAATTCTTTCTTTAGCTCCCTCACGAGCTCGGTCCATGAATTAAAGCTCGACTTATTTGCCCTGAACCATAGCAGGGCTCGGCCTGTAAAAAGGTCTAAAGCCGATCGAAACAACTGAACCCTCGTCAACCCTCTGGCCTCGGAAAGCTCGCTAACTCTTTCTAGGAAAGAATTTAAAGACTGCCCTGCCTCGCCGGAAAACTTAAGGTTCCACCGATAGGGTAACTCCTTACTACTCGGCGTGGCGCTCACCGGCTGCGCAACAGACAAATTCTGTATAAAACTGGAGAACTCTTCAGCGCCTTCGTCTTCAGTAACGCCGGCAGCACCGTCTGCTTTTAATTTTAAGGAGCCTAGCGCAGAGAAGAAGTTCGCACGCAGCTGTTTTTGGCTATCTTCCTGCTCTTCCCCATTGGCTACAACTCTTTTGAGCCGCCTCAAGGCCCAGTCAATCTTAGTTGAGATTTTCTTATACTCTGAGGTCGACGAGTCTCCCTCAAAGGTCGCTAACAAACCCTGGACCTCTTGCAGCTTTACTCCCAGAGCTTTCTCATCCTCCAGGAAAGTAAAAGGGTACGGCTTTATGAGAAGGTTCTCTCCATCCCTTTCTACTCTAAGGGCCTCACGCAAAGACACCCGCATCTCGTCGACCTTCCCTGTCGGTAGGCCCCTAATACTCAACTCGTAGGATAATTCCTCCTGATTTAACCTATTAACCTCCATCCTGCCCTTCTGAGCGTGCAACGACAATCAGAGGAAACAGCAACCTATCCTTATCTAATTCTCCACTATAGGCTACTTACTACTACGCCGGACCCTCAGCAAAAGTTAAGAGCTTAGACAAAAAAACGAGGTAAGAAAATTCAAAAAAAAAATCCAACTAATCTAGTACTAATCTAGTCTAATCTAATCTAATTCAATTCGCCAACTTATCACATCCAAAAAAAATTCGACTTGCCGTTGCCCCCTTCACTTCGCCTCTAGTTCACAAAAAAAACAAAAAAATCATTTAAAGCTCAACTCAATTTCCTTCCATATATATGCGCCTTACTGACTAATGGCAAATGTGATTCTAATCACGGACTACACTTATCGCTAATAAGGCAGACCAAAAACATGTATACTAAATTATGCGGTTGTTCAATACCAGGCACCAAATTCAACTAAGCTTCAGACTCTCTCGAATCACCTCAAAAAGGGGACGGAACAAAAGACTTCAAAAAAAAATCCTTAATTCAAATAGCGCCACTCCGCCTTAAGACTCCTCCCTCCTATAGCCTCCTGTACTATAGCAGCAAAAGAACTTGACTGGGCTGTTAGTCTCCGGCATTTACTCTCAAAAAAAGAAAGGAAGAATCTCAATTTCAAATCGATTCAAAATGCGACAAAAAAAAAAAATCATTTAAACTCCAAAAAAAATTTACTTAACTTTCGAATCGACTCCGACTACAACAAAAAAAATCGTTTAAGCTTCCGCTCGATTCTCTTCCGTGCGATCAGCCCACACACCAGATTCAGCACCAATAGGAGCAAACCGGAGAAATTATTTTATGCGGTTGTCCGCGGCTGGCGCCTGATTCGATAATGCTCCGACAACCCGCAAATATCTCCGATCACTCCCAAAAAAAAAATCGGTCTTCGGCTGGCTGAATCCACTTAATTCAGCTAAGAAAAATTTCCCACAAATATCTCCAATTATACTCAAGGAAAAAAAAAGGAGGAAAAAACCAAATCGGTCTTCAACTAGCTGAATTTAACTAATTCAGCACAAAAAAATTTTCCCCGCAAATATCTCTAATCATACTCAAGGAAAAAAAGATCGGTCTTCAACTGGCTGAGTTTACTCAATTCAGCTAAAGAAAATTTTCTTTTATACTGCAAGGCAGCGGTTTCGCTCGTTAAAGGGGAATCGCTCAAAGGGGAAGCGTGCCACTACCAAAGTAAAGCAATACGGAAAAGAGCGAATGGCTCCGATTCTATTGATTTTCCCGGCACTGGACATTACTCCTCGCGTCGCCCGCGTCCTCTCGCACCCCGCCCGGCTCCATGGCTTCCACTAAACTCCGCGGCTATCATTACTTGGCTGGCATTAGTATCACCCCCTCATTCAAAACAAAAAACTTGGTGCCAATATCAGCTAGAACTGAGGTGCCGTTCCCTCCTAGGGCGGTCGCCGAACAGCTTTCGGGCCCCACGTTGGGCGCCAAAATGTTACGTGCAATAATTAATACACGCAAGGGCCCCGCTAGCTCCTGGAGGAGGGCCGGGTTTTCGCTGAACGGCGATCGAATTACTGAAATACTACAAATTATACAAAACAATTTTGGGCGCCACTCGGCTTACGGTCTGCCGAGAACCGATGAAACAAATGAGCCATCCATGGCTAAGGGGAAGGCACGAAAACAAGAGGGTGATTAGCCACAAATCCTTCTTTATTTCCGGACATATTAGATCAAAAAAACTTCAAGAAAAATTTACTGTAAGGGAATACCTCAGAGAGCCGGGCCAGGTGGCCAGAAGCCGCGGTGCAAAACGCACTATAACTATTACCTATTAACCGATTCAAATTCGACAAAACACGACAAGAAAGGCAAGAAAGGCAAAGGGACTTAGCTGCGCGCAATTCCTAGCGGGCCACGCCGCTGATGCAATCTTCCCTGGGCGCCACGCTGCCGGCGTGATCGGCTCGCATCCCCGGAATCTTCCAGAATCCTTGTCCGCCTCGGCTGTTTCTAGCTGCGCCTTAGGTCTTCCAGTAACTGCTTCCTTTTTTTTTTCCTTCTGGGACACCGCTGCTCCTTGCTGCCTTCCTCTTTCTTTTTTTTTGATGACGGCGCTGACTTTCTCACAACACAAAACTTAACCTTTCCGCTCGTCGACTGCTCGGCTTCAGCGCTGATCCCCGACTGCTCGAGACGCAGGGCAAGCGCAAGAGAGAGAGAGAGCCGTCCGTTTCGCCTACCGGAGTACCTAATCCTCAACGAAGGATGGCCGTCGCTTTCCGGCGGAGGCGTTCAGCGTTCTGCTTAATGGTGCTTCTCAATTTGACAGCAGGGCACCTGTTCTCGTTCCAATGTTGTTCGTTATTTGCTTTCGGGCCAACACTTAGCGTACAGCATCCTCGTTGGGACTTCCTCCGGGTTACGGTTGGCTCCTCCTGCGGGAACTCGTGTGCAGTTTGACATCGTCGTTGCGAGTGGTTGTGGTCATGGCCGAACGTGGTGAGAGCAGTGAAGGATGTGGTGACTGAGTGTTCCCAGAATGATTCGCAGCCGCTTCCCCCCCTCCCTTTCCAAATTCTCTCCCAATTACAGGGGTGCGACTACTTTACGCGAGCGCACCGCGGTTTCTGAATCACCCTCGGCCTGACGTACAATATTTCCTAACAATTCCTGTAACTTACTGAGTTCAATTATTATTCAATATTCCACGACGTACAATATTTTCTACGGTAAGTGATTCAATACCACATTTTAACGTACAAATATAATATACCTAACAATTCCTGTAACTTACTGAGTTCAACTACTATTCAATATTCCACGACGTACAATATTTCCTACGGTAAGTGGCTCAATATCACATTTTTAACGTACGAATACAATATACCTAGCAATTCCTGTAACTTACTGAGTTCAATTATTATTCAATATTCCACGACGTACAATATTTTCTACGGTAAGTGATTCAATACCACATTTTAACATACAAATATAATATACCTAACAATTCCTGTAACTTACTGAGTTCAACTATTATTCAATATTCTGGATGATGATTTCCTTAACCAACTACTAACTAAATGATTATCAGTTACCACTAAACTACTAATTGCTCCTTCTTCGGGTTCTCCGGTGCGGTGACCGTTGGCGCCTTCCCCTCGGTCGAGCTCATTGTTGGTGGCGGCGGCGCTCCTCGCGGCGGAATTGATACCTCGCCGCGGAGCTCGACGGATTCGGCTGCAGTGGAGCGTTGAGGTTCGCGAACAGGCTCGGCCGGAGTGTTTGCGCCCTGGCTCGGCCGGGATGTCTGCGCCGTGGTGTATGCTACTTCCATTTGCGACTGCAGGTTCTACCCGCTTCTATGAATCCCACGTGCAGTGGAGTGTTGAGGTTGAACAGGCTCAGCGAGAGCGCCTGCGCCGGAGCGCGTGCAATTGCCAGCTACGGGTTCTCCTTCCCTGGTGTGTAGCGCGCTCAAGGAATTTCAAGGGAATTGCGGAGCCCCTCCGCAAGTATGTCTGTAGTCTTTCCGATGCCTCTTCCAATACGGGGTTCTGAAATGAACAAAAGATCTTTGCAGCTTCCAAGGCCTGTATACGATCAGGGACAACACGGAATACGCCACCCCAATCCACCAGAGTGATTCTATCGGTTATATGAATTTTCAATTGTAACACACGTTTTATGTTAATTCGATAACTTCCTATTAACATATCTTTTACAATGTCTACTAGGTTCTTATCATTATTATCAGGACTATAATTTGTAGGTTTGTTATCGTCGAATTCATATAATTCATTTAATTGAAAATTTATGCTGCGGATTTTAGAAAAAAGTTCTCTTAAGTTGCCTACCTTAATTTACCGACTTTCGTCCATTAATTTTTTATAACTCTTCCTTGGTCTGAATTGTGTTTTTAATTCGGCTTTAACCTGGTCCCAGGTGATGTCCCTTCCGAGTCTCTGGATGCATTGTTTCGCCTGTCCCTGGATCTTTTCCTTGAAGATAATCTGAAGTCCATGTTGTAAGAGAGCTGCATTGTCCCTACATAAAGTTCCAACGTTTTCGACTGCACTTATGAATTCTTGTAAGGTATAGTTGTTATTTCCGTAAAATGTTTGCACATTCTGGAATTTCTTTAAAATTTGGTCGGCTGATAGCTGGAACATCGGCTCCGTTGGCTGAACCCTCTGTTGTCTTATGGCGGCGATTTCTCTCTGATATTGATCTCGAAGTTCTTGGAAAGCTTGCTGCAAGGCTTGAAAATCTTGTTCGGCCATTTCGTTGTTTTCTAAATTTCGACGTGAATCGAAAACCGATTTTCTATTTTCTTTCATAAAATTTTCTTTCCCTCACTATTTATTTTGTTTTCTTCACAATACTAAACTTTACTCTCTTCACAGAATATTAATTGCTTTCTATTTTCTTTCATACAATTTTCTTTCTCTCACTATTTATTTTGTTTTCTTCACAATACTAAACTTTACTCTTTTCACAGAATATTAATTGCTTTCTATTTTCTTTCATAAAATTTTCTTTCTCTCACTATTTATTTTGTTTTCTTCACAATACTAAACTTTTATGTTCGATCACTGGGATTCTTATTCTTTAGAAAAGAATCCTACCGACTGCGCCAGTTTTATTCTTTACAGAATATAATTTTATTCTTTACAGAATATTATTTAACATTTAATGTTATTTTAATTCACGGGTTTAAAGGAAAACAGTTTCTATTAATTTCACTTCATACGTTTTATTCAATAGATTTTTACTGCACAATTCCTTCTCGAGAGTGGTCTTAAGACTAAAATTTATCTTCATAACTCTAACTGTCCAAGCCCTAAAAATATAAAGTTCCCTGGTATGAAAAATGCTTAGCTAATCACAGTTCTCACGGTAAGCGCTGAGATCTGCATCTCATCTTAATTTCTTAGTAAGTACATAAGATATTATTTGATAGCCTAGGAATATAGGAACGGTCTGGATGGATCAGGTTCTCACAGTCATGTTACTTATAAGTTCTTCATTTCGGCTCGTCTCGATTTTACTGTCGCTAAGACAAATCTCTTTGTCTACAATGTTGCTGAGGCAAGCTAATGTAACTCGCATATAGCGCGGTGAGCCGGTTATTGCCCTGATTATTTTTGATTGAACTCTTCTGATGGTGTCAATATTTTATGTCTTCGCTGCCCCCAGAGTTGGATGCCGTAGGTCCAGATTGGTCTGATGATGCTCTTATATACTGCGATTTTCGTATCTAGATTTAGTTTTGAATTTTTATTTAGCAGCCAGTACATTTTCTTGCAGTTCAGGTTTACTTGCTTTTTCTTATTTTGCAGGTGCGTTTTCCAAGTTAACCTGCGGTCCAGGTGCATGCCCAGATATTTAACTGTGTTGACAAGTTTAACATTTTTGCCATTCATTTCGACGTGTTTGCAAGTCTTTTTCCTAAGGGTAAAAGTTATTTGCTCTGTTTTGTTTTCGTTGAGGGTGATACCCCACTTGTTGGTCCAGTCTATAATTTTATTCGTGTGTTCTTGTATAACCCTGGTTGCTCTTATTGGGTTTTTGTGCGCAAATATTAGCGCTGTATCGTCTGCAAACGTCGTGGTCATAACTTCTCTGTCCACCGGGAGATCTGCTGTATATGTATATGTAATAGGTAGAGGACCGGTTCCAGACACTTCCTTGGGGGACTCCTGCTTCTATTTGGCGCGTCTTACTGGTGTAGTTGTTGTAGGATACTTGAAATTTCCTATTTGTTATGTAGCTATGTATAATATGTTGTAAAATTTTCCCATCTTTTGTTAATATTTGACGGGCCAGGATTATTGTTTCGATATCCCGAGGGATATGAAGTATCTGTAGATTCTGAGGAGTCTCTTCCTTCGTTAAAAGACTGATCGTCTCGGTCAGTGCACTAATTTCGTGTTCATTCGTATTAATTCGACTGCGAAAGTCTGCTATTTTGTTTTCCTTACCTATTAGGTATTCAATTTTAATATTATATGTTCGCCTAGTGATATAATCCATATTTGTAGCCTTGGGTTCAGATCTTGCCATAAATATTAGGTGTGTAACCATTTTAAAGTTTGATGGTTCATTCTGAGCTCAAATTCTTTGCCATAAAGGTACGATCGGAAGTATTTTACGGCACATACAATGGCGAGTAATTCTTTCTCGGTCGTATTGTATCTGATTTATTTATTTCTTCGCTTAATACAAGCTACAGGAAGTAAAACTAAGACTTATGACTAGGTTATCCTAAAAATTAAGACTAAGATTGAGGGGTGGAGAGGACGGTAGGTAGGTAAAGGTTACGCTTAAGGGAGGTTTTATCAAAGTGGAAATCGAAGACGGCAGAGTTGTTAGCCTTCTAGTGAAGGGTTCGAAGTGACCGTAATTAGTGCGGTGACACTCGAGGCGGAAGGTGGGGAAAGATCTGATGTTGCGAGGGTTAGTGTTGAGGGAAATGCTGTGGAGGAAGTCAGGGCAATCGATTAGACCACATAGGACTTGGTGGACGAAGACGATATCGGCGACATCACGACGAAAGGATAGAGATTGAAGGTCGATTAATTTGAGGCGGCTTTCGTAAGGAGGGAGGTTGTGGTGATCTGTCCACAGGAGGTCGCGCAGGGCAAAACGGATGAATCTACGCTGGACGGATTCAATCCTGTTAATTAGAGTATATTGGGAGGGAGACCAAACCTGACAGGCATATTCAAGGAGAGGTCTGACGAAGAAAACGAAAAGTGATTTGGTGACATAGCGGTCAGAGAACTCCTTAGACCACCGTTTGACAAAGCCAAGAGTGGAATTGGCCCTGCTGATGGAATGATCAATGTGGGAGCGGAAGTTGAGTTCACTATCACAAATGACACCGAGATCACATAGGGAGGTGACAGATGGGATGGGTTCGCTGGAGAGGGAGTAGGATCTGGGAGGAGTGGGGTGCGCTTGCGGGAGAAGGTGATCACTTGGCATTTGGATATGTTGAGATCGAGAAAGTTTTTTGCGCACCAGGTATGGAAATTGTCAAGGTCGTTTTGGAGTAGTAAAGAGTCGGAGGGGTCGGAGATTTGTTTGAAAATTTTCATGTCGTCAGCGTAGATTAAGATATCCGAATGACTGATTACGTTCACGACATCGTTAATGGACAAGATGAAAATAAGAGGGCCGAGGTGACTGCCCTGGGGGACACCTGAATGGGAAACAAAGGGAGGAGAAATCGAAGAGTCGAAGCGGACGCTGTAATGGCGATTAACGAGGTAGGAATTGATCCATGAAATGAGTCGGGGAGGGAGGGCAATGTAGTTTAATTTTAAGGAAATAATTTTGTGAGAGATTTTATCGAAGGCTTTGCTAAAATCAGTGGCTACAACGTCGACTTCGTTGCCATTCTCCATGGAAATAAGGGTGCGAGACACAAAGGTAGATAAATTGGTCGTAGTTGATCTGCCTTTGAGGAAGCCGTGTTGGGCTGAAGAAAGGATGGATTTGCAATGAAAAGACAAGGAGTCGTAGATGAGGCTTTCGAAGACTTTAGGGATGCATGATAATTTGGCGATAGGACGGTAGTTTGTGATATCGCTTTTACACCCCTTTTTGTGGATGGGAGTAATAAAAGAATCCTTCCACAGGTCGGGAAAAGTACCCTCAGAAAGAGAAAGTTGAAAGAGATGGGTAAGTGGTTGAATAAGATGGGCGGGGCAGTTCTTTAGGAGAATAGCGGGAATACCATCAGGACCGGGGACGGTGTCATCGGCGAGAGCACTGATTTTAGAAGCAACTAAAGAAGGGTCGATGTTAATGGAGACTAAGGAGGTTTGGGCGCAATTTTCCAAGGAGGAGAAGTAGTTGGGATCAGGATTGGAGTCGAGGTCGCAGAAGGATTGACTGAAGAATTTGGAAAAAAGGTTGGCAATTTCAGTGGGGTCAGACGAAAATGAGTCGCCGAGCTTGAGGACAGAGGGGTAACCGTTGGATTTTCGCTTAGTATTAATGAAGTTGTAGAAAAGCTTGGGCTCGGAAATAAGTTTGCATTGCATGGAGGTTAAGTAGTTGTTGTAATGGGATTCGCAACGTTCGGAGAAGAGGGAGGAAATGGCAGAGTAGGAAGAGAAATCAGCGTCGGATCTGGACAGGAGTAAGGTGTTCCAAAGTTTGTTCCTCTTATTACGTAGGGAACGGAGCTCATTATCGTACCAGGGTGGTGATGAGGAGCGACTTTTAACGGGCTCGAAAGGTACACTCTTTGACACGCAGTTGAAAAGTTCGGTGTAGAATAGGGAGACGCAGTTATTTAGAGGTAGCTGTGAATCTTTTAAGGATACTAGGGTGTTGGAGTGACTTAAAAGGTGGTTAAGCTTCCCGAAGTCGGCTTTGGTGAGAGGGCTAGACGATTCAAGGGTAAAAGATAGGAAGAGGGGAGGGTGATGAGAATCAAGAGTAGAAAGGAGGTGGCGACTTACAGTTACGACTGAGTTTAGTGGGTTAGAGGAAAAAACAAGGTCAAGCTGTCTGCCGAGGTGGTTTTTCACGCCACTCAATTGGTAGAGACCTGAATCGGGGAAGTGGTCGATAATAAGGGACTCAGTTGAGGAGGACACGTTAGAAGGGAAATAGGAGTAGTCATCGTCAGAGAGGGACCAGAGGAGATGAGGAAGATTAAAATCACCCAGAACAATGATATCATCAAGAGGAGCGGCGAGGGCAGAAACGGTATCAAGGGCAGCAGTCGCATGTGAGTAAACTATGAGAGGCTGGGCAGGGCGAATGTAGCAGCACATGATGAAAAGGGAACGGCGATTGAGAGTGATTTGAACGCATACCCACTCGAAGGAAGAGGAGTTAGAGGAGTTAATCAGGGTAGAACTGAGACCATTGTGAACCGCGATAAGGACACCACGACCAGAAGACCCGGAATCAGTTAAGCATCCATGAGTGCGGAAAACACTGAAGTCCGACGAAAATAATTCGTTGCTATTGATACCGGATGTTAGGTTCGTTTCCGAGAGCGCGAAGATGTCGTACGGCAGGGATTGGGATTTCAGAAAAACGTCCTGGGTTTTGGAGCGAAGCCCTCTGACGTTCTGGTAGTAGACCGAGATTGATTTAAAGGATTGGGTGGGGATTGGCTGAGGGAGGCAGGATGTGGTGAGGGAGATGGAAGAGGGGTTAGGAGCAAAAATAGTTTTTCGAGTCGATACGACTCTTCTGTAAATGAGAAATGCGTTTGGAATTAATGTAAGAGGAATAGGCGGACAGATCGTCGGAAATTTGTTGGGGAGGGACGTCGAATGCAGCATGGAACTTAAGGAATAGTTGTCTCAGGACAGTGGGATCAGTTGGGAGACCCTCTTGGTGTAAGGAGACAATGACGTTAGTACGAGTTTTGCCGTCAATGCAGATATGGTCCGCTTTATCGTGAAGGAAAGCCAGGTAGATCCGTACATTATCGTAAACCCTGCGCTCGCGAAGGCGAGAAAGCAAGTAACGACCGTCAGGAGTTCCAGCTGAAAGCCTAGTTAACTTTACGACTGGAAGGAGAAGAGGGTCAATAAAGGAAGGTTTGTCAGATGCGGGAGGGGGAGAGGATGAGGGAGGGGAGGATGTTGGAGGGGAGGTTGAGGAAGGAGCGGTTGAGGGGGAGGAAGCCGAGGTGGTAGCGGAAGAGGGGACTCGATCACTGAGAGAGGGAACGGAGGGAGCTAACATTGAGGCACGATTAGTGGAAGGGGGGGAGCGATAACAGATGAGGCAATAATTGTAGCAGGGGAGAATGGGGTAGGGGGACTCAAAATGTGAGAGTATACGAAGTTAGGGTATTTTAAGGGAGTCGCTTGTTTAAAGTTAGGAAATAAACCAGCTTTAAGTTGCCAGTTACTTGAAGGGAGGGGGGAAGATGTGTGCTGGCGAATACTACGTGGTTTAGGTGCTCTAGCAGGTTTGGGCTTAGAGGGAACGGAGTTATTGCTAGACTTAGTGACGGGCGGATAAGGACTAGAGGTTCGCGAGCTAGATTTAGTGTTAGGACTTATTCTAGTGTTGGAATTTTTTTTAAGACTAGAGTAAGGCTTAGGCAAACTAGGGCTAAACTTAACTGACTTAGAGAACTTATTACTATACTTAGTGATGCGGACGTTTCCAATGGTAATACTCCGAGTATATGGGTCGGTGAGAAGCCAGGCGTATTTCGAGGGGATGTGCACACGAAAACTATTAGATTCTCCAGCTGACGGGATCAGAGTACAACTGATGGGGTGGAAGGAGAAGTGCTGCTTGAAGAAGCGCCGAACCCAGGAAGCGTCAGAGTAGCGGGGGGCTCCATTTACGATGAAAAGCGATGGGTCGCCCTGAGTGTGGATGTTATTATTGCGCAACTTCGAAATCCGGAGAAGCCAATCATCTATGGTCCACGTTGTGCCGAACATTTCAATCGAAGGGGCAGGGGCAGGGGCAGCTGGTTCAAGGCGAGGCGGGCAAGATGCACGTTCCGGAAGAGATGTTGAATCTCGGCAGACCTCCTTCGGAACAGCAGGGGGGGGGGGGGGGGGGGGGGGCGGAAACCTTAGGACGGGCTAACAGGTCTTTCACATCTGAACTAAGTGAGCGCAGCAGATCAGAATTGTGGGAAGTTGAGCTGTTCCAAGAGCCGGCGTCGGCTTTGAGCTGCTTGATACTCCGTCGTAAGTCTTCGATGACAGGCAACAAAGAGGACGAGCCTGGTGAAGATTCGGAGAGAAGGTCACGCAGGTCATCAATAGACGAGGAAACGGAGGATAACTTGCTGGTCAAGGTGCCCGGTTAAGTCCAAAATCCTGTCCAACTTTTGAAGGAGTTGGGTAATGTCGTCGGATAACTGTTGAAGACCACCGATGTTGGAGAGGATTGAGTTGACTTTCGTTGCGATGATGGTTTGCTCCGAGAAGATCTTGTTGGCGAAGGAACTGATGAAGTGGAGCACATGGCAGGGCTTGATGTCGGCGCACTCGTCACAGGTGATCAAGCCATCAGGATTGATTTTGGTTCCTCGTCTGAGACAGGAGGCGTGGAAGACGTGGTAACAAACACCCAAACACTCGATTTTATGATCGGTGATGGGGGCCGAGCAGATATGACAGACATCCATAGTCCGAGCGAGGAGTGTTGAGGGCCACTGGAGAGAGAGAGCAGAAACCAATTAAGCGGTGAGGAAGCAGGTTTGCGACCAAGATGACGAGGGGGTCGTGTACCCGCTAGATAAACAGATGATGTAAACAGGCCACCTGTCAACAGCAGACCAGCCGAACACCAGGAGCAACACAGCAACGATGCACAGGAGCCCGGACCAGGACACACGGCCAGAAGACGGCGAAGAGGGAGAAACCGGACGGAGGACGAAGACGGCGGAAAAAAAAGGCGAGAGACACAGGTGAGACCTGAGGAGAAGCAGAGACAGCGAAAGACACGTCAGTGCACGGCGAAGTACAAAGTACAATTGATTTCGTGATTATTCAGAGTCCTACTTGCATAGGCAATTGGGTGGTTATCTTGAAGTAAAACAGCGCCAATAGCAATCTGGCTGGCGTCTGTATTTAGCTTCAATGGTTTGTTGAAGTCGGGGTATTTGAGGATGGGATGAGAAGTTATTAGAGCTTTCAATTGTTCAAAGGCGTTGATGTAGGATGGGTCAAACTTATTTATCTGGGTATTCTTTTTTAAATATTTCGTCAATGGCTGGGCTATTCGGGCATATGTTGTATATTAACGGGTGCAAACGTAAAACACTTTCTATTTTTTGGGTATCACTTTTAATTCGTTAAGTACACCACTTTGTTTAACAGGACTTTTGTCTTTTTTCGACACTAGTTTTAATGATTTTAAGAGATAGGGGCCACGGACAGTACCTGATTTTCTTTTCAAAGTCCCGGTTACCTTTTTCCGCGGGTACGTCTCGCCTCTTTTTAGAGCAACTGTCACTTTCCCGGTTATAATGCAACTAACTTTACTTTTTCAACCAAAAGTAAAGTTCCCAGCCGGCCGCTTTAGGATTTGCGCTGAGGGCGCAGTTTCCACGCTCAGGGTGCGCATTCCCAGCCGCGCTGCGGCTGCGCTTCCCACAAGCCGAGCGGTGACGCCGCTGGCTCGGCGCATTTTTGCACGGGCGAACCGAAATCCGATTCGCCGCCTGGGTTGCGTTTCGCCCACCTGGCTGCCGGCTAGAGGGGTTTGGTTGCATAGCGGTACCCATCGTTACAATTTTAATATATAATCGATATTTATCGATATGTATCGCTATGCAACACATAATATTTTATAAAATTTCTATAGTACCCTGTAATCCCTAAAAAAACTTAATCTGTTTTGTGTTGTAGGAAGTTTAAGCTCGATTATATATTTTATTTTCTTTGGATTAGGCTTGATGCCGTTAATTCTTAGTACATGTCCTAAGTATTCTGTTTCTTTGCAAAAACGGTTTCACTTATCGATCTGTATCTTTAAGTTAACTTTCCGGAGTTTGTTGCATATTTTGTTTATATTTTCTGCGTGCTCTTGAATGGACGTGCTAAAAATCAATATGTCATCAAGGTATACGACACAGATTTTATTGATATATTCTCTGAGCACCGAGTTTATTAACCTTTGAAAAGTTCCGGGGCGTTTTTTAAGTCGAAGCCGATTCGTAATGCCCAAGCGGGGTGGAAAATGCTGTCCTTTTTTGATCCTCTTGTTTTACTAGTATTTGGTGAAAGCCCTTCGCCAAATCTATTGTAGTGAAGTATTGTGCTTTATCAAGTTTACATAGGATATTATCGACGTTGGATATAGGAAATTTATCGTCAATAGTGATTCATTAATTTTGTTGTCACTGTCCATTGTTCTCATTTGAACTTCAGCTAATTCGGCTGATATACACATATTTACACATTTTTCTAGCGTAAGATCTGCTTCACGAAGCAATTTATTTTTTAATTCATTATCACATATTCCACATATAATACGGTCTTTTATTAAACTGTCTCTCAATGTACCAAAATCACATGATTTACTTAACTTTTTTAGATCAGTTAAAAATGGGTTAAAATTTTCGCCACTATTTTGCACACGTGAAAAAAATAAATGTCATTCTGCACTCTCATTAACTTTTGGCGCACAATAATCTTCAAAAGCCTTATACACTTCTTCAAGCTTTTTTTTTTGTTCATCAGTTAAGCCAAACGTATCAAATTTTTCTATTGCTTTCTCACCTGCCACGTGCAAGAAGACAGCAATTATTCTTTCATCAGGTTTCGATTCAAGATCCGTGGCTTTCAAATATATCAAACTTTTGACGCCATTTTCTCCAATTTTTTTTAACGTTACCTTCAAAGGAAAGTGATGAAGGAGCTCTCATAGAATTTTCCATTATGAAATTCTTTTATTTTTATGTATCCTGTTGCAAGAAATTTTATTTGATCTTGCACAAAACAAAAATTCACAAAAGACTTCTTTCTTAATATTATAAAAAAAAAAAAAAATTGTTTTTATTTTATTAAACGGGACCACAGAAAATTGAGAATGAACCCGGTACCGGCTGCGCCATGTTATGTTTAGGTTCAGTGTTAATGAAGAAGAACAACTTTCATCATTTTGGCTAGCCGCCAAAAATGGTCTAATGTCAAGCGGCATGCAGTCAAGCCAAATTTGATGTAAAATTTCATCCGAAAAAGCACCAGAAGCAAAATTCCTCATTTCTCGCAACAACTGTGAGGGCTTCCGATCAGCCAACGTCATTTCCTTCAGCACCGTTCGGATCTGCTTTTATCTTGAATCCGAGACTCTGCAGGATTGCCTGCTTAATTGCGGAATATTTTTCCCCGTCTAGGGTCTGCTGATTATTTCGGCAACCTGCTTTAACGTTTCTGAGTCTAATGACTTTATTATGTTGCTGAATTTAACATTGTCACTGCGTGTGTTGGTTGCATTGAACTCAGCCTCGGCCACCATAAACCAAACATCAGGCTGATCTTTATAAAACGTTGGTAATTGAGGCCTAGAAATTGCATAAATATGGTCACTTTTTAATTGCATCTCACCCTCTGCCTGATTGATCCCAGGAATCCGCCCGTTTTCGCCAATCGGGGACGGGACGCTGCCTCTTTGTTCCGGTTGCATGGTGTTGTCTGTGCTGCCGCTGTGTGAGTCGTCAGAAGCTTCTGGAACTGTTGGAAAATGCCGCTTCGATCTTGTTTTAATGCTTCTCTTCTTGCGGGGTGTTCTGGGTAAAGTCATGCCTCATTGAATCTTAAAGATTCCGCCTCTAATGCACTGATTAGTTCTGATGCGGTGGAAATAAATTTCATCTGCTTCGATGGGGACGCCACTTTCGTTAAGTGTTCGCGACGCGTAGCAGACTGGGTGATTGTCCTGGGACATTACGGCACCAATCGCAAAGTTACTAACGTCTGTAGTTAATAAAATTTTTTTTTTAAATGTCAGGATACACGAGAGAATTGGATCAGTCGTAATTAATAATTTAAGTTTATTAAACGCTTCTTTGTACCTATTCAGGATTACTGACATTTATTCGTTTATCCTTCTTCAGGTATGAGGTTTCGCAATCTTTGCAAAGTCCTTAACCCTAGATCACTAACCTTATTTTACAACGCTTATTACTAACTGTTAAGACCTCTTTTGGCCTTAATTGTATAAAAGAAAAGAGAGAGAGTCAAGGCAAGTGCACCCTGGCTTCTTGATGGTGATACAACGACTCTTGGTACCGTTATACCCGCAAAAAAAAAAACGTTTAGAGAGTTCGGTGGTGAACAATAAAACGCGAACAGTTAACAAAGGCTAACTAACTGATTTTATTTCGCTCAACTTCTTAAATGCTAACTTATTATTTAGTAAATAATAACAAATTACAACATATAAAATATTTCATTAGTAGCCACCTGCATTAATTGTGCAAGATCAAATTGCAATTCTGCAACATCTCTCGCGTGCCGAAAGTAGTTCAGCGGCACGGCACGGCTTGCGCGTCATATTTTTAGTACTCAGCATTTTCAACAATGCTTAAATTGGATTTGGCACAATTCAAGTAGGTGACGAATCATGCTAAAATGACTTGAGTGTTTTTGCCTTGAACCCGATGCATTCCAGCTGATTTTGAGGCCATGGCGAGGCCTTTAGAATGCAAAGGGTTTAACATTCTCCCCCGCGTTGAACTGTGTTCAACTGTGTAGGGCTAATTGTAATGTAACGTTTAAAAAATCTTAATTATTATTGAATTTAAGTAAACATAATAGTACCTAGTAGTAATTATTTTATAAGTATTATATATGGACTACATGATTAGCCAAGGATCGGTGCCGTGGTAATGCCTCTGGCTTCACTTCATGCGCTTGGGGCTTGGATACTGTTGCGCGAAGACGCCATGCGACCCAAATAATGATGATGATGGTTGCAGCAAGGGCTAGATAGCTCACGATGAAGTGGTGAACGGTGGTGTTGTGCATCTTATTTGAGGGCCTTGAGGTATCTAGTGATGTCATCTGGTCTTGCAGGTTCTTGAGCTCCTCCAGGTGTGGATGAAAGGCGTCCAGTGAAGTGCTTAGAGCCTCATGATGCCCTATACTCGTAGACAAGTTGGCTGTAGATAAACCTAGCCTTGTAAAAGATGCTCGTGCTTGAGTTGTGATGATTTGATGTCCATGGATGACAGCAAATTCTTCCTTGATGATGCAGGTTGGTTGAAGTTTTAGAATCCCTGAGCCATGAAGAACTGTTGAGAAGGCCTTCCGATCGCAGACCACGTTCAGCGTTATATTCTCGTTATAGGCGAAGATCCATTGATTGGGATGGGATAGCTGAATCCAGATTGGCTGATTCCTTCGGTGAACTACCTTACAACCTTCTGATTTCGCCGCGCTGACTAGATTGATTTCGCACGTACAGATGTTAGCACCCCTGTGGTATATTGGTCGCAGCTGATTGCATAAGTAAGTTGCTCCAGAAATAGTCTTACATGTCGATATTAATTCCTGCTTCTCAATGGGATAGTAATCATTCCTATGCGGAGTGACAGCCACAAACTGTGAGCAGGGTTGAATAGTCACCAGTGAGTTATTAACCCACATGGGAATCGAGATTACTCTGAAGAGGTCAAAGCTAGTTCCAAGCACTAGTGGTATCTTGATTCGGAAAATTACATAGTTTTCGACGATTCTGCTCTGGGTGGTCATTAATTTATACATTTCGCTTGCATCCTTCATACTTATTGGTAGCCTTAGTGTTGAGGGTAAGTGAGCTTGAAAAATGGACATTTCTGCTCGTAATTGATGAAACGACAGTAGTAAGGGACTAATTCGCCCGTGATGTGTATCCGTAATAACATCAATAATTGTGTTTTGAATTCTCTGCAGATTATTGATTGTTAGTGCCATTTGCAATGCTAGTGAACTGAACTGTTGTTGAAGCTCGGCCTGCTGAATCTGTTCACCTATGCCATTCAGGCGATTCGTTATTTTGGTGGTATCCCTGTCTATATTCTGAAACTTGGTTTTAATTGCTTCATTATCCTTCCTGATAATATTTATGGTCGAATCGACGATTGATGTTTGATTTTTCAAGAGGGCTCTGTGTTGATCTTCATTTTCTTGCACAGATTTTATCGTCTCTGACATTTCCTTTGCATAATTTTCATCAAGAACACCAAACAAAGCATTTGCTGCATTTCCCACTAAGTTGATCAGACCCCTCCTTTGTCGGTGACATAGCTTTTCTGTTGAAAGTAGTTCGTTCCCGACTGTTAATTCATCTTGCAAATGCTGCAATTGTCTGATAGTCTGGTTACATGTAGTCTGATGCGAGGCTACGTTACATAGCCGTTGCAAAGTTCTGGTCCCATTTTTATATATATCCATTTCCAACCAATATGGCCGTAGGTCATAGAACACGACCAAATTCCATTCTGTTGTTATCAAGTTTGTACTTCCAAGGTCCTCAAAATGAATTCCAAGTTCGGGTGGAAATTGAGTAACTTCGATCTCCTTGCCTTTCGTAACTGGGAGTATAAGGCACGTGAGCAGCACTGTCAGTATAGTTGTTCCTAATGAAGTTCTGTCTTTTCCTAGGTGTCTCTTCTGCTGCTTCTGGAGCGTCGGAGTTATTATTAGGATGTTTGTGTTGGCTTTGGTCTTCCGCCTGATTTAGTAGATCTTCGTTCAGGGAAGGGCCATTATCGACTTCTTCCTCGCATGGCAGTGGTGCCAATCTATGTATTGGCCTTTTGAAGATGCCGGCTGCAGTGCGTACATCTGCTACTCGTACAAAACCGTCTTCACCCTTATATACTTCTACTATTCTCCCCAGAGGCCATTTCATAATTGGACTGTTGTCCTCTTTTACTACAACTATTGCGCCTGGTTTGATGTTTTTAGTAGCGTGTTTCCATTTGTAACGGTACTGGAGCTCGTGAAGGTACTCTGCTGACCATCGTTTCCAGAACTCTTGCTTTATGTGAGATACTAATTTCCATCTCGTTAAGAGACTTGCCTGCATGGGCTCGGCCTGACTGTCCACAGGATTAGTTAGAGGCTCGCCAATTAAGAAATGAGCCGGAGTTAACGCGGATAAATCATTGGGGTCAGAAGAAATTGAAGTCAACGGTCTGGAGTTAAGAATAGCTTCTATTCCAACCATAATTGTTTCCAATTCTTCATATGTGAGTGAAGCTGCTGAGGTAGTCCGCACCAATAGATGTTTTGCTGATTTTACAGCAGCCTCCCACAAACCTCCGAAATGGGGAGCCCGTGGTGGAATAAAATGAAAATCAATTCCCCTTTTGGCTACAGATGGCGGCGATCTTTTTCTGTCCATGATTTGAGTACACTGCTTGGTGCAATTCTTGCAACTGATTCTTGGCGCCAACAAAATTTGTGGCATTATCACAATAAAGATTCCGGCAATGCCCTCGGCGCCCTATGAATCGTTTTAATGCTCCCAGGAAGGCTTCCGTGGTAAGGTCGCTAACGATTTCGAGATGCACAGCCTTAGTTGCGAAGCAGCAGAACACAGCTACATATGCCTTCTGTGGCCGCTTTCCTCTGGTCTTGTAGTGGACCCATAAAGGCCCGCAGAAATCGACGCCAGTATTTATAAATGGCCGTGTTGGCTGCACCCTTGTTGCTGGTAGGTGCCCCATTATCTGCGTCAACAGCTTCGGCTTGGCTTTAGTGCATCTTACACAATGCTGTACTATTGATCGAGCTATGCTCTTCCCTTTGATAGGCCAAAAACGTTGCCGGGTGATGGCAAGAAGTCCTTGAGGTCCTATATGATCGTGCTCCTTGTGTATTTTTTCCATCACTAATTTCGTCATTTCATGGGCATGCGGAATTACCATAGGGTGCTTTGAATCATAGGACAGATTAGCTGCTTCTAGTCGTCCGCCGACACGAAGTATACCTTTGGCGTTCAAAAATGGTGAGAGTGTAGACAACGAGCTTGATTTAGCAGTTTCTTGACTTCGAGACAAATTGTTTATATCCTCCTTAAACTCCTCTGCCTGCATATATTTTACGATCACAAAGAGTGCTTCATCCTGTTCTAGAGCCGAAAGGATTCTTTTCCTCGGCTGTTCACAGTGTGCACTACGAGCCATCTTGATGAATCTCAACACATAGCCAACTACTTGCTAGAGCCGCCGGAAAGAGCTATTGTGCTGAATTCTGCCAACAAAATGAACATCTTGGCTGGCGGTGGTGGTGGCTGTTAAGGCAGCTCGCTTCCTCTCTGTCTCACATATGTTAACCTTAGTGTAAGGTGCTGGCCACATGTCTTCATTTCCGTGTAAGAATAATGGGCCATAAAACCAAATATTACATGCCCCTAGCCTTTCTGGCGATAGCCCTCTGGATAGGGGGTCTGCAGGATTGTCCTGTGATCGAACGTGCCTCCATTGTTGGGGAATAGAACATCCTTGAATAGATGCTATACGGTTTCTTACAAAGGTTTGATAGTCTGTGGATGCGGAATTGATCCATGCTAAGACTATTTCGGAGTCAGTCCAGAGATAGACAGGCGCCTCCTTGACCTTTAGAACTTGTTTCACTCGACTGACTAGCTCCGCTGCGAGTTTTGCCGCGCATAGTTCTAATCTGGGTAACGTTAATTTTTTGGTCGGCGCTACCTTTGATTTAGAGCACAGAAGACGAACTATAACTCTTCCCTCGTTGGTTGTGGACCGCATGTATATTGCAGCCCCGTAAGCCTTCTCAGAGGCATCAGCAAATGCGTGCAGTTGAAAACTCTTTGGTGTTTCGTTGGCAAAGACATGTCTTGGAAACTGAATTTTGGCTAAGTCGGGCAGCCCGCTCCGAACATTTATCCATTTAGTGTGAAGCTCTACAGGGAGCGCTGCATCCCAGTCTAACTTCAGTCCCCAAAGTTTCTGCAAAAATATTTTAGCAGTAACTACGACTGGCGCTAAAATTCCAAGGGGATCGAACAGGCGAGCTATGTCTGATGCTACCGTTCTCTTTGTTATTTTGTTGCCGACGACTGGATTAACTTTAATGCAAAATTGATCAGACTTTGGCATCCACGTTAAGCCTAAAGTCTTGATAAATGAATCTTTCTCATCTGTGAAGTCTAGCTGTACTTCTTGATCCCTTGGCGGTATATCTCGGAGTAGCTGAGGATGGTTTGTGCACCATTTTCGCAGTGTGAATCCTGCCTCCTTCAAAATTGCAATTAGTTGCGTCTGCATCTCTCGGGCTATGATAATGCTGTTAGCTCCTGTCATAACGTCATCTACGTAGAAATTTGTTCGGAGTATCTCCGTTCCTATCGGATATTTGCTCTCCTCATCCTTGGCGAGTTCCTGAAAACATTTTATTGCCAAATATGGAGCAGATGTGGTGCCATACGTGACTGTGTTTAATTGGTAGCATTTTAGCGGTTCCGTTGAATCAGTACGCCACCATATCAATTGATATTTTCGGTCTTCTTCTCGTTGTAAAATTTGCCTATACATTTTCTGTATGTCGGCCGTAAACACAAATCGGGGCAGACGAAAACGTAAAAGTACCGAAAATAGATCCTCTTGTAAAGTTGGGCCTGCATGTAAGATGTCATTTAATGACAAATTCGTCGAGCTCTTTGCTGAGGCATCGAAAACTACCCTTAGCTTCGTCGTGCTGCTATCTGGTTTTAATACACAGTGATGAGGAAGAAAGTAATGCGGCGTTGGTATAGACTCAACACTAACCTCCTGCATGTGCCCTAATTGCAAGTATTCATCCATGAAAGCAATATATTGCTGTCGTACCTCCTCCCGTTTGGACAGCCTTCGTTCGAGGGACAGGAATCTTCGCAAGGCAACGTCTTTTGACTGCCCCAACTCTTGCGGGTCACTGGAGAAAGGCAGACTCACAACAAATCTTCCGTTAGCATCTCTTCTCGTTGTTTGAGCAAAATGTGCTTCACACCTCTTTTCCGCCAGCGTAAGAGCGCTTCCTCGGACCTCTTCTGCTTCCTCTACCTTCCAAAATCTTTCAATAGTCCTGCCAATGTCTTCTTCATCTGAACAAATACCGCAGGCTGCTGTTGGCTGCACTTCCTGACTTGTTTCACCGGCAACTACCCACCCGAAGACTGTGTTTTGTATGATGGGCAGTTTTTCCCCCAATTTAATTTGTCCTATAGATAACAATTGGAAGAAGAATTCGGC
Organism: Eutolmus rufibarbis; assembly: GCA_963920795.1. Lineage (NCBI taxonomy): Eukaryota > Metazoa > Arthropoda > Insecta > Diptera > Asilidae > Eutolmus > Eutolmus rufibarbis. Next base: position 25,267,740 of record OY987207.1, read on the forward strand.
GCCAAGCAAAAGATCGGTTTTATCTGGCTGATGGAAGGTAGGGTCAGCTAATTGGATATTTTTTGGTATATTCCAGTCAGAAATATCCAGAAATTGGCTGGGTTGTGGTGTTATGATGCTGTCGAGAACGAAAGCCTCCAGTCTAGCGGAATAGCCAGTTTTTCTTGATTTTAGACTAACACTGACCCTTCGCTGCGTTTGCTGTTTTCCGTTGCCTATGCCTTGAATAAGCATAGAAACATTAGCCGGGACGATTCCCAACCTCTAGATTGCTCTCTCAGTGATTAAATTAATTTGCGAGCCTGAATCTAGAATTGCCCTGCATTCTATTTCTTTACCATTCGCAGTTGCAATTTTTACTCGAGCTGTCCCCAGAATTGCAGAGCCCTTCTGACGCTCATTAGTCAAGGCGGCAGTCGTCGACGGTTGATCACTAGCACTTTTAATCGCCGTGCTGGAATGCATTCTTTCTGCATTGTTTGGAACTGATGTTGAGTCCACATGAAGAAGTGTATTATGCTTGTTGGAACATTTCGTGCATCCCCGCATGCTGCAGCTGACGGCTCGATGTCCCTTCTTGAAGCAGTTGTGACAAATATTGTGTTTCTTTACGAGACTCCAACGGGCTGCGGGTGCCATTTTGAGGAAATTTTGGCATCGAAAAATGGGATGATTCTCATTACAGCTCACACACTTAGATGTTGATGATACAACTGAGGTCAGCGTTGAAGATGGCTTCGGTGCTCCAATTTTCCTGGAGTGTTCCTCAGGCCTTTTGTTCTTACTTCCAAGTGCCTCAAGGGATTGGAATCGTGTCTCCAGGAAACTTAAGAATCCCTTCAATGTCTGAAGCGCCTTTGGATTTGTTAGTGACTGTTCATACAAAGTATGAGTGTTCCGGTCAATCTTCTTGAGCAAAATGTTTAAAAGTAGAGGGTCCCAATTCGTGGTGGACACCTCTAGGTTTTCTAAGCCGAGTAGACACTCTTGAGTGGTGTCATGCATTGCTTTTATGGCTGCGGCAGATGGAGTCTCTGCAGCATGAGTGGGCTGATTTAATAATTTATTAACGAGGGACGCAACTAGTAATCGCGTATTCTCATATCTTTCCCTCAGCAATTTCCAGGCGGAAATGTAGTTCTCATCAGATACTGAAAAATGTCTTAACAACTTTTCCGCTTCTCCGACTAGATTTGTCTTCAGATACCACATTTTTTGACAGTTGCTCATCGGCTGATTGTGGATCATCTGTGAGAACAAATCATGGAATTGACGCCATTTACCATAATCTCCATCGAACTTAGGGAGAGTAATCTTCGGTAAATTGAGCATTGATTGCGGCGATGTTAAAGTTGCTGTTGCTTGTGCCATTTTCGCCAATTCCAGATGAGTCGAGAGCTGCACCAAATAATGCTGTACTTTCTCCTCTAATTGAATATATTCAGACTCGTCATAGCCTTCTTTAGCTGGTTCTTCGCTAAGTTCCCACATTTGGTTGTTGTAGTCCTCTACCTGGGCCCAATAGCGGTTGATAGTTTCTCCTTAAAATACGTCGCGTATTCCTTAAAAATGGTCAACGTTGCATTGTAGTGGTCTTCAACGAAATACACGTGATCTAAGGGTGGTGAAGGAAGCTCCCTTATGGTCTGGTCCGCGATATCAAAAAACCCCCAGGCAGCCTCCAAACGTCTTAGCCTCTCCTTATAGTATTCGGCTGACTTCTTTCGCTCTGCCGAGTCTTTCTTATAGTTGGCAATTACTTTCCGTAATTCTTGGCCATAATAAACTTGTTCTGCCGCTAACTCCTTCATGGTTTTGAGCGACATTTTCTTTTTGTAGATTTTCCTTCGTCTGGAAAAAAAAGAACCTCTGGCGGCAAATTCTTTGAACGTCAATATTTCCGGTAGCTGGATCTGGTCCTCTGGCGGCAGGTCCCTCGATGTACGTGTTCAAAAAGGTGTGATCTAAGTGCTACACTTAAATCACGTCGGGGTCACCAAATGTTAAGACCTCTTTTGGCCTTAATTGTATAAAAGAAAAGAGAGAGAGTCAAGGCAAGTGCACCCTGGCTTCTTGATGGTGATACAACGGCTCTTGGTACCGTTATACCCGCAAAAAAAAAAAACGTTTAGAGAGTTCGGTGGTGAACATTAAAACGCGAACAGTTAACAAAGGCTAACTAACTGATTTTATTTCGCTCAACTTCTTAAATACTAACTTATTATTTAGTAAATAATAACAAATTACAACATATAAAATATTTCATTAGTAGCCACCTGCATTAATTGTGCAAGATCAAATTGCAATTCTGCAACATCTCTCGCGTGCCGAAAGTAGTTCAGCGGCACGGCACGGCTTGCGCGTCATATTTTTAGTACTCAGCATTTTCAACAATGCTTAAATTGGATTTGGCACAATTCAAGTAGGTGACGAATCATGCTAAAATGACTTGAGTGTTTTTGCCTTGAACCCGATGCATTCTAGCTGATTTTGAGGCCATGGCGAGGCCTTTAGAATGCAAAGGGTTTAACACTAACCTTCGTCGTTTCGGCTACGCCGTATAAAAGGGAGGCTTCTAAGGGTTTATGGAATAAAATATTTATATGTGTTTTACTTATTTATTACAATAATCATTTCTTAACATGTTTATAAGGTTTTCATTTACTAAAATCACATTTTAATTACTTTGACAGTCTTTTAATTCAGACCAGAGTTTTTACTCATTTGAAAATTTTTGTTTTTTTAAATGCTTAAATCTTAACTAAAAAAAAACAAAGACTTAAAAAAATATTGAAATATTAAAATTCAGTAATAAAATCAACAAAAGAAAGAAACATTTTAGAAAAAAACTATTAATTAATACATTTGTGACAAATGTCAAGTTTGTATTCGCCACACAAGGATTTGTTGCACTTGGTGCAACAACTCTTTGTCATTCTTCGCCTTGCGGAGGGGCAAATTGCACAAATTTTTCTTTTTTTGGCGATAGGAAGACTAACTGCATCTTCTCTTTGATCAGTCTCATGTGTAGAAGTAGAACTACTGGTTCCTGGCATATTCAAAATCGCTGTTATTGAGTCCCACAGCCCCGTTTGAAGTGTCAAAATTTGTAATCTTTTTTGTATGTGTGGCTCGACTAATTTTTGAGGCAGAGTTTTCAAGTACTCACGCCTCGTTAAATGTTTTTTTATTAGCCTCCAAAGTGTTGGTTACATATATAACATAACTATTTATAAATGCAAGGTTTAGCATTCCGTAAAAATTACATAAAGGCCAACGTCGAGTTTTTCGGCTGCAAGAAGCGAGAGAACACATTTGGTCCAAGGTGTCTACTCCGCCCTTAGTTTGATTGTAAAACTCGACCATCGTGGGCTTTTTGGTCATCTCATAAATTGTCCCTTCCTCATCACAAGTCGACAATAGGAATATTGTCTTTTGGGGCTTTGGCTTGTATGAAAGCAATATCAGTTCCTTGTCATAACAGAAAATAGCTGTTCCTGTCTTCCGGGTACGCTCGTGCTGTAATTGTAACGGTATCTCCCTTTTGTTAGCACGTAGAGTCCCAACCAAAGTCAACTTATACGGTTCTTTTAGTAAACTTTTGGCTAGTGGTACCGAAATGAACCAGTTGTCCATGGTTATATTTCTATTTGTGCCGTGCACAGTCCGTGTCAATTTTTTTTTAGCAATCCATCAGTTTTAGTAAAAGAATCTAGATAGGGCTCGGCATCCACCATATACTTTGTAGACTTATATACCAACATTACAATTTTCACACCATATTTATTTGGTTTATTAGGAATATATGTAAATTCTAAAAGGGCGTCTGCCTCTGAAACCTAATAACTGTTCATCAATGGTAAGGTAGCAACTACAGTAGGTGATCAATGAATTAGAAACACTAGAATTTCTTTAAAAAAAGTTTGAGAATTTGTGAAAATTTAAAGTATTAAGTAAAAATTACGTGAAATTTGCACTAAATATTTATTACTCAATTCATCTGGTGTACATATAAAGTCAAAAATTTAATATTTTGTTGTCCCCCCCTTAGCTTTAATTACTTCTGTTATTCGCTCTGGCATACTTTCAATACAACTGTTGATCATTGCCTTAATTTCAGGGTCATTATTCCATATGTCTTCGATGTTATTTTCGAGTACACTTTACATTTTAGAAAGGCCCAACAGTTCTCAATGGGATTGAGATTTGGGGAATTTCCTGGCCAAGGAAGAACATTCATATTTTTTGAAATTAAAAAATCATTTACAGATCTTGCCGTATGGCATGGTGCGCCGTCCTGGATAAACGTGTAGGAAGATGTTCTGGACGCCAGGGAGTCCATATAAGGAAGAAGGACCGTTTCCAGGACACGTTTATATTGTTCCGAGCGTAACGTTCCCTCGACGAAATAAATAGGACCGGGGCCTTCTCCAGTAATACAACTCCAAATCATTGTTGGTTGCCGGTGGATGTTTTACAGTTCTTATGAGGCAGTCTTCGTTGAAACGTTCGTGGGGCCTCCTTCTAACAAAATTAGCTGCTTCCGTGACAGCCTCTAAGCGACATTCGTCACTAAAGAAGACCTAAATTTAAAAGAAAAAATGAAAAATCGTAACCCTGACAAACAGAAGCGTCAACGGAACCCAAGTGTTCCAAATTTAATTACCTTTTTCATTTTTCCAATCATCGATGGTTAAGCTCTTATGAAGTTTTGCCCAAATTAATCTCTCCTTCTTCATTTTTTCCGTTAATTTCGGCTTCTTTGCAGGCCGCCTACATTTCAGACCTGCCTCATAAAATCTTCTTCTAACTGTCACCGTTGATATGTCCACTCCCTGTTTATTTAGAGCTCTAGCGATTACGCGCGCTGGTGCCCTGCGTTGTTGTGCCGCCCTTCGAATAATTTCCCGGTCAGTTCTCGCAGTGGTTTTTCTCAAACTGGTATGCTCGACGTTGCTTTTATTTCCTCTGCGTGGTTGTTTTGATGGTCCTGTGATGTCGATGTATTGTTTGAGTTGTGAGAAAGGGGATTTTAAATGAAAAGCCACTGCTCCATTCTGTAGTCACCCAGGAACTGAACTTTATTCACTTATTCACAAATGTCATTCAGCTAACTTAATTCTAACCTAACCCTACGAAAGTTATCCCAGCACGGGTAAAGGCCTCGACAACTTCCCGTCGTGTCGCCCTGCTACCAACTTTCTCGCCTTCCATCTTACCTTCTCAGACCCCACACCTGGAGTTGTTAACACTTATAATTTTTTTTAAATGTTTTTATTATTTCACTTGCACAGTCTTTCACATATCCTTATTTTTCTTTCTTAACCACGTCTGCTGTCAGCTCAGCTCAACTTTCGAGTGTCTCAATCAACCGCTTTTTCTCGAGCGTGCCTTTTCGAGAGTCGAAGGGGCGCGCTCGTTCTTTTTACATTTAGGAGACAGTTCGTTGGTCCCAATCTGACAGCAGGGCGGCATTACAGTAGGAATCTTATTTTCTAGGTTTACACAGCAATCTTACTTTCTAGGTTTACAATGATTTTCTTTTTTCTTCACTAAGATTAAATGAATCATATAGTTCAACTGCATCTGGACCCAAATTATTTAACAAGATGGCTATCTTCACGACATCTGGCTTTTTGTCGATCTCTGCAGCGATAGAAAAAATCTCGGAGTTTTGCTTGAATCTCCGCCAATTTTCTGCGATATTTCCTTCCAAGCTTAATTTTTCCACTTTTTTTACGTATTCCATAGTCGATTTTACTTTAATATAGCGTATTTTAGGTGGACGCCCACGTGGTCTTTTCTCCTTTTCTCTTCGTTCTACTTTACTTATTCCCATTCACTTGAATTGTATTGTTTTTTTTTACTTTTATTTTTTCCTTTTATTATTCACCACATTTTAAACACTCCGGGCTGGCAACTTTTTTACTCTTAACCGGCTGCGCCATGTGAGAAAGGGGATTTTAAATGAAAAGCCACTGCTCCATTCTGTAGTCACCCAGGAACTGAACTTTATTCACTTATTCACAAATATCATTCAGCTAACTTAATTCTAACCTAACCCTACGATGCTCAAACTGTACTATGTATGTATTTCACATGAGTAGCTGGAGAATCTTGCCCGTTCGTTCAGTTGCATTTGTAAGACTTGTGTCCATCACGGAGATTCCATACATTGAAGTTTCCATAACTGCTCCTGGAGTGGTAATTGATGTTAGCGGGTCCAGTAACTTGTGTGCCTTTAAATCAATTAGTAGGCCGTGATGTGACAGAAAATCCGCTCCAATGATGGCTGTTTTTACATCGGCTAGTATGAATGACCATTTAAATTCACGTCGCAAACCAAGGTTAATTGTTAGTGTATGTCGTCCATAAGTGCTTATCGCTGTTGCATTTGCTGCAAATAGTTTAAATTGTGATGCTTTATTATTTTTTATATTTGTAGGTCTGGGAATGACAGACACTACCGAGCCAGAGTCGATTAGAAATTTATAGTTCGGCGTCTTTATCATAAATATGCAGGCGATATTCTTTGTTTATTTTTATATCGCTGCCGTCCGTTGCATTTGTGGACGACAGCTCTCTCAGTTTTCCTGCTTGTTGGGTGTTCTAAAAGAGCACGGCTTTACGCATCGTACCGCTTTAATGCCAAATTTGTGATGATAGTAGCACTCTTCACCTGAAGTTGTTCTTGCTCGAGAACGTCCTCGAGATTTCGACCTATAGTTCTCATTTGATCGAGTATTAAAATTCCTTACCTCTGTCGTAAGTTCAGCCATGTTTTTCTCTAGCTGTGCCACTCTGTCCTCAATGTTATTGTCACGTCGCCGTCGCTCTGTCCACTTGTCAGGCTTGATTTTATTGTTTGCGTTGCTTAGGGCGAATACATTGGGAAAAGTATTATTCTCCATTATGGTGTCAGCTACATCCGCCAATCCCGATAATGTGGTTTCTTGGCAGACTCTCAGTATGTTACAGACGTTGTTTGGTAGCAATGCCAACCATCTTGTACGAATCAAATCATCTGATGCCTTGTCATTTGCAAGATCTCTCATGTGCCTCAGAAGTTGAGAAGGCTTTTTATCCCCTAATTCAATTTCGAATAGAAGTTTGTGTAGCTGTCGTTCCGATGAATCTGTAAACCTTTTTATGAGATTTGTTTTTAATGTGTCGTAAGAATTTTCTTCTGGAGGATTTCTGATAATATCAGAAACTTCGCAAATTGCTATTTCATCCAATGCCTCCATTACTGCATCGTATTTTGCTCTGTCGCTACGTATATTTTTCTTTCGGAACGTCGCCTCTATTTGGGCAAACCAGAGGTCGGGCTTCGCCCTCCAAAAGTTTGGAAGTCTGTGGCTGTAACCTGTCACCACAGATACCTCGTTCGCTGGCGTTCTCTCATTTGTCGCCCTAAGTCCAGCTGCCTGTTGTTCTGTTTGCTGTAGTTGCTCTTGCACTTCTAATAACCTTTGCATTAGAGTTTGTTGGTCCACGGCTGGCCGCCTTGCGCCTCTTGCTTCAGCTTCGATGGGCGGTGGTGTGTTCATCATGTTTCCTTTGTGACGTCACTGTGTAGCAAAGCTTCCTGATGCTGATTTTATCTCCGTCGTCGGGGTCACCAATTGTGGGGGTTAGTTTGCCGCTCCACTTAAATGAAATGCGCTTGAGTAACAAATTAGGTATGTCTTACTTTATTCAGTCAAAATACTCGAATGAACACAAATTATTTAATTCTATTTTTGTTATTAACAATGGCGTCGATTTACACTTGTACCTTTTGACAGCAAGGATCAGAAGAAGAAGACTGCCGGCTCGTCGCTCGGATGTAAGTGTTGCTTCCTCGTTCGCTTATAAGGCGTGGCGCTGGCGTCAGATGGTGTGAAACGATCGTTTCGCCATCTGGTGTTATTTTCCTGTTGTGGTGAAGTAGCCACACATCTCCTTTTACAAGTAATTTTTGGTTTACATTTCAAATACAAATTAAGTTGTTAATACATTTTTAGACTTATAAACCAAAATACATTTGAACCTATAATTTATAATTTTTGAGGTACGACGGTGGTATTACATTTCGACCAGATTACATAGTTTTGTTTGGTTTGAACACTTTGGTTTTGATTAGAAATTTCACTTTTCAACATTTGAAATCGCTTGTTCAGGACTCGCTTGAGTTACATTTGGAATCACGTTGTTTTGTACAGTTTTATCAAAATCATATTCAGTCGTCTTTTCATATAAATGCACACGATTTCGTTCAAGTTTTCGACCGTTTGACATTTTTACTTCGTATGACCTTGGTCTATCACAAATTTTTGTTACAATTGCTGGTTCCACCGGTTTACCTTCTTCTTTTCGAATATACACATCATCACCTAATTTTAACGGATTCAAATTTTGACTCTTTCTATCATACACAAGTTTTTTTTTCACTTTGCCTTTTTAACAATTGTTGCCTAACTAACTCATTCTTCTCCCACTCGTTTGTTTTCACATTAATCGGCAAAATTCCCCGCGGCTTATAACCCAATAACAATTCGTTCGGCGACTTAATTTCGTTTGAGATCAGAGTGTTTCTGTATTCCAACAATGCAAGTGCCGGATCTCTATTACTATGCTTTATCTTTTTAAACATACTTTTTATAGTTCCAACATTACGTTCAACCATATCATTTGATTTCGGATAATCCGACCTTACGTTACATGTTTAAAACTCCAGGAATTTGCAAAATTTCGCATGTCACGGTTTGCAAAATGGGTACCATTATCAGAAATTGCTTTTTTGGGAATACCAAATCTTGCAAAAATTGACTTTAACTTTGACACAATTGTTAAACCTAACATGTTCTCCAATTTTGCAACTTCCACATACTTGCTGAAATAATCTATTACTAAAAGCCAATGACTGTTTTGAAATTCAAACAAATCCATACCAATTCTTTCCCATGGAGCACACGGGACTTCATGCGGCAACAAAGGCTGTCTGACATTCGCTTTTTTGAAACGCATACAAGATTCACATTTTACAATGTTTTCAATGTGCTGATTCATATATGGCTAATACAAAATTTCTCTCGCACGGTTTTTACACTTTTCAATTCCAAGATGACAATAATGAATCAAGTTTAACATTTCTTTTCGCAAGTTTCTAGGAACTACAATTCTATTACCTTTAAAATTTAACCCTTTGATTACACACAAATCGTCAGCATGAGTATGATACGGTTTTAATACTTCAGGTATCTTTTTGGCATCACTTGGCTAACCTTCTAAAATGTACTTCATTAACATTTGCATTTCCTCGTCATTGTGTGCTTCTTTTTGAAATTCTAACTTTTTCTCCACGGAAATCGGTAATGACTCTATCACTAAGAAAACTTCTGCTTCAACATCTTTTTCGCAACCATTCGACGGTTCTACTAAAAAATGACGTGACAATGCATCTGCCAATAAAAGTTCTTTGCCCGGTTTGTACTTAATTTCTATATCATATTTTTGCAATTTCAGTCTCATTCTCAATAATCTCGCAGGACACTCGTTTAGTGACTTTTTAAATATATACTCTAGTGGTTTATGATCGCTTCCAACAACAACTCTTTTTCCATAAATATACTGTTCAAATCTTTCACAAGCAAAACATATAGCTAAAGTCTCTTTTTCAATTTGAGCGTCCCTTTTTTCTACATCAGTCAACGATTTTCTCGCGTATGCGACGGGTAAATTGTTTTGCAAAAGAACACATCCCAAGCCATCTTTCGAAGCATCTACAGACAAAATGACTGGCTTGTTTACATCGAAGTACTGTAAAACAGGGTTTTTTATCAAAATTTTTTTAACTTTTTGAAAACTTTTTTCTACATTTTTATTCCACACCCATGGTACGTCATTTTTTATCAAATTTCGCAAATGTGAACTTTCATGTGAAACTTTTGGAATATATTTACTGACATAAGCTAACATACCAAGAAAAGTTTCCATTTCTTTTTTACTTTTTGGACGTTCCATGTTTGTGATGGCTTTAATTTTTTCATTATCCATTCTAATACCATCTTTTGAAAAAACATGACCAACATATTTTACTTGGTCAGCTCCAAAAATACATTTTTTTAAATTGAAAGTTATACCAAATTCTTCAGCTCTTTGCAAAACTTTCTCAACTCTTTCATCATGTTCTTTTTGATTTTCACCCCAAACCATGAGATCATCAATATAAATTACAACACCTTCAATATCTTCAAAAATCATTTGAAATACCATTTGAAAAATTTCTGAAGCTGATGTTATGCCATAAGGCATGCGCAAAAATCTGTACCTTCTGTACGGTGTATTAAACACTACTAAATAAGAACTTTTTTCTGTCAATTTAATCTGCCAAAATGCCTTGTCTGCATCCAATGTTGTAAAAACCTTCGCACCAGGCATTCTGGAGCACAATTCCTCAAAAGTTGGAATTTTAAAATATTCTCTTTTTGTATTTTTATTTAAATAGGTCGAATCAAGGCAAATTCTCAACGAACCATCAGGTTTTCTCACAATTACAAATTGATTTACCCAGTCTGAAGGACCTTGTACTTTTTCAATAATTCCTAAACCTTTCCATTTTATCTAACTCTTGTTTCAAAGGATTCATAAGTGCAATTGGAACTTTTCGGCACGGCAACACTTTTGGTTCTGCATCTTCTTTCAATTTTATATCATACTCAAAATCTTTAATACAACCTGTTCCAGAAAAAACTTTTTTGTCTTTTTTAACTAATTCATTTTTCAAACTACTTTTCTCTTGTTTTTCTTCAATAACATTGACTCTTTGTACAAGTTTAAGCTTTTTCAATGTAGGTGAGCCAATGACGGTTGGTACATTTGATTTTCCATCAACCACAACAAATTCCAAAATCGATGGAAGTCGATTTTCAAATTTGCATGTCAAAAAACTCTTTCCCAAAACCGGAATTTGGCTTCCTCCATATGCTTTCAAAATTGCAGAATACTTTTCAAGGTCTGGCTCGTCGGCGCACACTTTTTTAAGATTTTCCAGTGAAATCACATTTCGGTGCGCGCCAGTGTCCAATTTGACATTTATTTTGTACTCATTGTCAATCTGAATCGTTTCGCACCAGTCTTCATTTTGTTGTGAAAGAGAAATGTTTGCAATGAACAATGATTCTACTTCAAAAATTTCATTTTGATTTTGAATAAAATTTATACTTTGATTTTTACAAACTTGTGCGAAATGATTCATCTTACCGCAGTTTGAGCACTTCTTCCCCCCCGCTGGACATTGGTTCATGGGATGAAACTTATTGCAACGATGACACGGCTTTCTATGTGACTGCTGTGCTGCCATCTGTTGATACTGCTGCTTACTGCTGGGCTGCTGCGACGGCTGCGCTGCCATCTGTTGGCACGGCTGCGTACTGCTTGGCTGCTTACCCTTCTTTTTCTGCTTCGGTTGATTTTTGTTTGTCGATGATTTTATCAGGTTCACCTTGGCCTCAGCTTCCAATGTTTTGAGTTGCGTCTGTGACAGCTCGGCGGCTTTACAAATGTTCATGCACTTTTCCAGGTCCAGATCGTCTTCCCTCAACAATCTTGTTTTCAAATCCTGGTCCAGCACACCACAGATCACACTGTCCTTGATGAGACTGTCACGTAGAGCACCGAAACCACACACACTGCTCAGCTTTCTCAAATCGGTGATGAATGACGAAAAGGTTTCACCTGTTTGCTGCTTTCGTGTGAAAAAAATATGACGATCCACACTTTCATTTGCTTTGGGCGTGCAAAAGTTTTCGAAAGCATCAATCACATTTTGTAGCACTTTTTTCTCGTCGTCCGTCAAGGCAAACGTGTCGAATCGGTCCAACGCCTCATCTCCGATCACATGAAGGAGAACTGCAACTTGTCGTTCTGCGGGCTTCGTATCGAGTCCGGACGCCTTCAGGTAGAGCTCGAAACGTTGTGTCCATTTGCGCCAGTTTTCTTTGAGGTTACCTTCAAACGAGAGGGCGGCGGGGGGTCGCATGGATGTGTGACGCGTATTGTTTTGGTCGTCCACGTCTAATAATTGACCCTCGTTAACCTCACGGTCGAGTTGTTCCGGATTGTTTTTAGGGATGGGATGAAGAACAGGCGGACGCCTTCTTGGTTTCCCCGAAAAATCCTTTGAACGGGGCCTCCAAGCATTGATCTACTCACAATGGCGGCGAATCTTGTATTTTTTTTTTTTGTCTTTATTTTTTCACGTGCCGAGAATCTGGGCATATCAACTGCATCCTCCCATTTTTTTTTTTTTTTTTTTACAATCCTACCGACTGCGCCATGTTATGTTTTGTTGATTAATTAAACTTGATAATTAGTTTTAAGAATGTTTATTAACTTTTAGTATATAAGAATACTTTTCATGAACTTGTTAACTCGACCAGCGCTACCCATGAACTCCCTCCATATAGAGTGATTCAACTACTTTATAAAATTACCCGCTAGGTGGCAATTGCTATCATGACACAAATAAAAATAATGTAGGTTCTTATTTCAATGTAGGCAAATTAAGTACAAAGTTTACAAAACACCGAAATAATTATAACACCAAAAAAGAATAAAAAATAACTCTGCAAGAATAACGTTAATACTAACCTTCGTCGATTCGACGACTCATGGTGGCTGGAACGGTGTACACAGGGCCCCTACACAAAAAACACACCCGTGCGCCGCACGAGCTGCGGGTCGACTAAGATTAGCCGGAATCTGGAATGCGTACGACGACGCACTCAAAATTTATACCACATTTTTGAGTCCGCGTCGTCGTTTTGACGAAGGTTAGTGATCTAGGGTTAATGAACTTGAGATAATACCCGACCAATCCCAGAAACGATTTGATCTGTTTAGCGGTTTTAGGCTGAGGGAATTTCTTAATCGCTTCGATCTTATCAGGGTTGGGTTTAATCCGTCTTGTTGTTATAACTTACCCCAAAAATTCGGTCTCTTGCTTTAGAAATTCACTCTTATCTTACTGTATTTTTATGTTGGCATCTTGCAATTTACGCAGAATTTTCTGCAGAGAGTCAAAATGTCCTTGTTTACTTGTACTGAAGACGATAACATCGTCCAAATACACCTAGCAAATTTTGCCAATAAACTATTTTAATAGGGAATTCATTAACCTGTGAAACGTTCCAGGAGCATTTTTCAATCCAAATGGCATCCTAAGGAACTCATAGTTACCATTATCCGTATTAAAGGCGGTCTTCTCTATGTCTTCTTCTGCTATCTCAATCTGGTGGAAGCACTTTGCGAGGTCGAGCGTTGTGAAGTACATAGATCGACCCAGTTTGTCTAAAATATCCTCTATATTGGGTATAGGGTATTTGTCATCTATAGTGACATTATTCAGCTTGCTATATGTAGTCTATCACGATGCGCCATATTTGTTTACCTGACGCATCTTGTTTTTTGGATAGAACCCAAATAGGAGCCGAATATGGTGAATCGCTACACCGAATAATATCTTGCTTGAGCATTTCATCAATTTGCTCATGAACCTCCCGACGGTGCACCTCTGGATATCGATACAGCTTGGAGTAAATCGAAATTTCGTTCACCGTCTTCCTTTTGTGTTTGACTTGGTGTCTAAATGTTAGGTCATCACCTTATTTGTAAAAGGCTTTGTTGTACTTTTTTATTATGCACAAGAGTTCATTTTTTGTAGATGGATCTAGATGATCGCATCTTATCTCGTTTTTATTGAGGCAGATTTCATTTTGGAACAAATTGATTTCTTTAAGTGGTACGGGAATATTATATACCGTTTCTTCATTTGTACTGAAGTATAACGGAATTTCATTTTCCGATTTTAATTTGAAAATTTTCCTCTTAAAATTAATTTCAGCTTCAGGGGGTATCATGATATGTTGCCTAATATGCCATCAAATTTGTTGTGGAACTCTATTTCTAGAAATACTAGTTTCTCACTTGAGTCGAATTCAATAAATGGGTCTATCGTAACTTTTGTGTCACAGCAGACAATTTTTTTAAGGTTTTTATATTAATTGGAGGAATTTTCGTTTTATATATGGGGTTACATATTCCCGTATATATTATACTTGTAATAGCACCCGAATCTACTATTAGCTTCAGTGGTCTTCCTTTTGTTTGGACTTTTATATAAGGAACGTTGTCTCCGAGGCTTCTAAGGGAAATTTTTCTGTCACCGTGGGTTCACTTTCTAAGGTATTGACTCCAGAGTTTGCCGATACGTCAACATCCATGGGTTCCGCCTGTTGTTTGTGTTATTAGCATTGCGAATAATTTGGTTTTGCGTATTCTGATTATTCCGAATCGATTGGGTACATAGTTTCTGTTGTTATTTTGACCGTTATGACTTTGCCTATTATAATTATTATTGTGATTATAATTAGGGCGGTAACTACGTCCGCTACGGTTATTATTATTTAACTTATTACCGGAATTGTTATTATATTATTTCTGTTATTATTTTGATTGTCGCCATAACTTTTAGATGGTTATATTCGTTTCTTTTGTTTTCGTATGGCATGAAGTAAGTATAGTTCCCTTCAACAAGGATGTCTAAGGCCTCCTTTAGATCTTTAGGACTCCTACTAAATAGTGTTGAGCGCATGGGCTCTGGGAGTTTATCTTCAAAAATATTAAGAGCGGTTAAATTAGTTGCTTTTATGTTAAATTCTGAATTGGGTTGATCTTTCGTTTTATTATTTAGCCGTCTTAAGATACCTTTTATTTGGTTGTACATATATTTCTACACTGTTTACACCAAAACTCACTGTACGTAACTCGTCGAAAATTTGAAAGCATGATCGATTATGACCAAAATTATTAATAGGTACATTTTTAATCTTGGACCAAGTTTTAACATGACTATTGATTTCTATGACTTCTCTAGCCCTGCCCCTTAGTTTACTCTTAATCCTATTTAATAACAAATTTAGACTATTCGTATCGTATTTGAATATTATGGGAAAGATATCTTCTACTACTTCGATGAAGGTGAAAATCTCCTCACTCTTGCCATCAAAGAAAGGTAATCTCTCGATGAATTTCAGGGGGTCGATATTCAATTCCAATGGGGACGTCATCTTTTGTAACGATTCCTTGGTGTCTTCCTGGGTAATTCGATCAGTATTTTGTTGGATGGACTCCAGGTCCTGCACTTGGTATCGCGCTTGTAGTCGTTTTAATTTACGAGCGAACTTGTTCATACAGTCTTCCGAAAAAGCCTTTTATTAACCAATTATCGATCACTAGGGGTCGCAATACCGAATCATTTAAGCAAAACCGGTATTTTCGGTATTGGCTCCAGACCAATACCGATAATCCGGTATTTTCGATATTTCCGGGATTAAGCTAAAGTTAGCAAATTCAGTATAATAAAGTTAGTTTGCGGAGGAATAGTAAGTAGGTACCTAACCTAAATGAATTTGTCTTCTAAATAAAACAAAATATTCATTGACACAAGGTTTATTATTTGATATATTGGTAATCAATCAGTTAGTTCTTAGCAATAATTTACTAATACTAAATGCCCGTTTATTCCTTTATTAAAATAACTTAGGTTAACTAGTTCAAATACTTTAATTAAATGTAGTGTTTGACTAGGAAGTAGGATTCCTACTAGGAATCAGTTCTAAAAATAAAATGTTTATCAAATTTAAACATCTCACAACAGTCTCAACATAAACAAAACGAACCAAAAAAATGCACTTCTAATTAATTCTCATAAAGATAAAGCATAAAATTAATAAATTCTCATAAAACATAAAATTAACTCTTAGTATGGTTTACTAATCATCAAATAATATTCTAATTAACAAAATATTCATCGGATTCATCGGTCTTGTCGTAAGGTGAACGAAGTCGCACGCGCGTAATTTGAATTAAATGGCGTGTAACTTTTTCTATTTGTATTTTATTTATTTTACTAAAACCTAAAATACCGAATATCCCGGTTTTTGTGAAATGAATACCGGTATTAATTTGACCTAAATTTGACCCGGTATTCCGGTATTTTCGAAATTCGGTATCCCGGTTTGCGACCCCTATCGATCACAATTTCGAATTTCTCCACGTTTTTTATCACTGGATTCCTTTATTGAAATCCTACCGATTGCGCCACTTTAATTAATCAAACGCGGATTTTTCGAAAAAAAATATTAATTAAATACAAGCTTTATTTTACTGGATTTACAACGTTTACAGCGCTTAAGACTACTTAGACCTTCGAGACTGCTCAGGAAGAACTGACTTGTAGAAAATTGCGGAGGATGTACGACACTGACTATTTTCCGCTTCTTTTCATGGGCGGATCTATGCGTGAATTTTGATCTTTTGCATTCCTTTACGTTCTCGTCCGATGGGCGCTAATCTGCCTAGGTTCCGAGAAAAGCGTCTCTGGGAACGAGCTTGTGGGTTCTATGGAAACGGAGTCTGTGAATCTGATGACTGAACCCTATATATTTATACTAGTCACCCGCCCCGGCTTCGCACGGGTGTACAGTGTATGTGACTAATAACTATAGAATGTCTTTATATACAATGTTTAGAGCTGTTTTTTCATTAGACAGCACAAACAGATTTTGGTTAGATGTTACACGCGAAAGGGCCACATATAGTTGTCCATGGGAAAAACACTCAACGCTTAAGTCTAAACCTGCAACATTGAATGTTTAACCCTGTGATTTATTAATAGTCATTGAAAAAGATAGTTTTACTGGAAATTACAATCTTTTAAATTGAAATGGTAAATCCGCGGTCATTAAGGGAATTCGGGGAAATAAAAAAACTTCTCCAGTTCCACATCCGGTCAGTATTGTGCACTCTATTAAAAAGGTTTTTAAAGATTTTACTTGTAAACGTGTACCATTGTACAATTTGGGTGGATTAAGGTTCCGTAATAAAATAATAGGACACCCTACTTTCAACACCAATTTATGTGGGGGTAGTCCAGAGGGCTGCAAGTAATTGAGAAATTCTGTCGGAAAATGAACAGCCTCTTCAAGATCGAGCACAGTGTCTACAGAGTAGTATACTTGCATCGGTGCATCAATTTTTGAGAGAATCAAGTTATTTACCTTGCCTACTTGTTCGTTAGTAGGTGACAGAATTGCTCTCTCCTTAAACCAAGGTATAGTTTTACAACCTATGTTATTAACTTGGGGATAAACATTGTCGACCAATTCTTGAAGGTTATTTACCAAAACGCAAAGGTTTTCATTATCTAGATTAATTCTTCCATTGTCTTGTGGTAGCTGCCCATTACGAATTTTGAGCAACAACTCTGCAAAAAGCCTTGTTTCATGTGTAGACAACGAACTCTCATGTTGGTTTTAAGTTCCAATTTATTCACATATGGCCAAAGGTATGATTTTTTTAGTGAAGCATTAATTTCATCAGCTTATGTACCTCTCGTCACAACCGGTAAGATTTGACGAAAGTCACCTGAGAACAAAATTGTACATCCACCCATAGGTGAGTTTGTGTTGCTCAATTCGCGCATTGTTCTGTCTAAAGCCTCCACGGAAGTTTTGTTAGACATGGTAGCTTCATCCCAAATTATTAATAAGCAGTCACGCATCAATTTTTCAGTATTGCTTTGTTTAGAAATTCTACAAACTCTACTAGTATCATCAGTAGCAATTTTAAGCGGGAGTTTGTATGTCGCGTGTGCGGTTCGGCCTCCTTCCAAAAGTGTAGCTGCAATGCCGGATGATGCGCCGGCTAATGCAATTTTACCAGTAGATCTTACTTTGGCTAAGAGCAAATTGATTAAAAATGTTTTTCCCGTACCTCCTGGAGCATCAAGGAAAAATATTTTTCCTTCGTTCCTATCAATCGATGTTAATAAAGCATCGTATACTTTTTTTTGGTCAATGCTCATGCGATGTTCATCTTGAGCTACAACTTGTAACAATTTCGATCGATCATAGGACAATTCCCTTGTGTATTCGGCACTGGTTAAATTCAAGTTTGTTATATTAGTTGGCATCGGTAATCCAAAATCCTTAATAGATTTATTCGAAAGTAATTCTGCCACTTTGTTTAATTCAAATAACGCTTCACGTTTTGATCATACTGAACGTCATCTGACATTAACTCTTGCCGTCGCCGAATCAAAATGTCTTCAGCCATATTTTCTTGAAATTTATTCCACAGAATTACTGTTACTAGTACTCAAACTTAATTTGAGTCTAGTAATGAGTGTAGAGCTCAGACTTAATCTGAGCTGGAGCAGCTTACCTAAAGAAGTCAAACTTAATTTGACTCTCGGTTAGGATATGTTACTAATGATACAGAAGGTAACAAACTGTTCGATTTATTTATCAACGCTTACATATTTATAACAATTAAAATGCTTACAACTAACAAAAATATTGAGTACATTCTAAAGCCGTCGCAATCGGCTGGTTTGTTTACATTTTTTATGCCTCGTGTGATCAATTTGCTTACGCTGGGTTATTCAACTGGGCGACTCAGTGCTGTTTGTGCAATATGATCGAGGGCATGAGTAAAATGAGTTAAGTATCTAGGTGAACTTAAATTAGCTGGACTTAAATTAGGTTGTTCAGGTCTGAACATGCTGGGCCCGGGCAGCTGAAGTTCCGCTGGATGCTAGAATTCTCTCAAAGTGGTGCTGGATGGATGAAGATTCCTCAGTAGCCGCACCTTGGGGATCGTCGTTGCCGGGTTGCATAAATCTTCTGATGTAGGCCCAATATTTCCACACCAGTAGTGCTGCGGCGAATATTATGAGCATTGCCGATGTTGTAATCGAGTGGATTATTAGCGTCCGCTGTAAGGTAGGTGGATGCTGTAGTCCAATATCTGCTCAAATGGCTGAATTACGGTGGCCATCTGAAGAGCTGCAGGTGGTTTGCTGTAGTTGATGGCTATTGTTTTGGGCGTAAACTCCTTTATGTGACTCGTGATGACTTCAATGCTTTGATCAAGTGAGGTTTTCAGCGTTATCTCCTTTGTCTTTATATAGCAGTTGTCGTGGAGTTGAATGATTCCGGTGCTGTTTAATAATAGTTCTCTCCTAGCTCCATCACAGATTACAGCTATGACTGTAGTCTTGTTCGTCATGTATAGCCAGGTGTTTTTCATTAATAACGCCTTCCAAACGGTGCCGCTCAGTCTTATCTGCTGCATCTCACAGACTGTTTTTGGATATCGATCATATATTTCATCGATTACACATGATTACACATGATTGTGCACAATCGTTGGGGCGCAGAGACGCATGTGGTTGTTCATTATTGAGCAGGATCTAAGTTCTTGATCATCCAAATTGAAATATGTTTGATGATTGAAGCTTACTGCCAAAGTGGAGAACTTTGAGTCAATCATCGCAAATTTATTCCCCCCGATAGCGTGAGAGGTCGGGGTTACATGTATAAGCTCGTATACCGTTCTTTCTACAATGTTAAGATATCCAAACAATTTTATACTTTGATTTTCTCTTTTGATGTCCAGACGGTCTTGCGGTGTTGGTAGTATGAGGAAGTTGGACCCAATTTTGCGTGAAGCATTCTGAATGGCTTCTTTTATATCATGCAAGGCGACAAAATTGAGTAGATGACCCTGCCTGTGGACCGCATTTAACCAGTAATTGTATTTTTCTTGAAGCTCGCCATAATAATCTTCTGCAGTGAGATATATAGCGACTACTTCTATGCTGATCCTGTTATGATCTGCCTTTAGGTACCATGTACCCATTTCCTTGACTGAAGCACTTACTTGAGCCAATCTGGAGTCAAACTGCCTTACTTTTTCCAATACAGCGAAGTTCGTTTGGTTGATTTTTGTGTTGAGCCTCAACATCTGCTGGTTGGTCGAAAGCAAAAGGCTCTGCTGATTGT
The DNA here is from genome assembly GCA_963920795.1 of Eutolmus rufibarbis. Lineage (NCBI taxonomy): Eukaryota > Metazoa > Arthropoda > Insecta > Diptera > Asilidae > Eutolmus > Eutolmus rufibarbis. Next base: position 25,287,629 of record OY987207.1, read on the forward strand.
GCTGTAGCACTTCAATGTCAGTGTAAATTTCGTCATTGACTCCAAATATGCTGGTGAGGAGTCTGCCAAGAAGTCCTCTTCTTTTCCTCTCCCTGGGTTGAAGAATTTCGTCGATTGTTCTTAGCAAATTAGTTCTTGTTGTGGTTAAGTGACGAAAGAGCTCTTCACACTGGGTTACAGCGCTCAATTGCTTAGTCTGTTCATACATTTCTTTTGTCTGCTTCCAGGTGCTATCAATGTTTCCTTGATCTTTTAGAATTTCGTCTATAGGGAGTGTCACTTGCAGACGGAGATTTCCCCGTTTGATCTGAGTGTTCCCCAGATTCTCCACATATAGTCCTGATTTTGGTTGGAAAATCTCGTAGTCTTGAGCTAGAGCTACGGTCAACCAATAAAATACTAGCAACGTGGAATACAGTAGCTTTGAGGCCCAAGTGCAGGGTGTTATGGACGGTGACCTCAGGGAGCCCGGCTAAAGCCCCTGTCCAGCGGTGTGCGGCTGCGGGAGCTGGCAGGCTAGCTTTGGCGGTAGCTGTGGGGGGGTTTGCCACAAAACCGCTTTAAGCCGCTGGAACGGCCCACCGATAACAATTCGAAAAAATCTCCCGCGACGGAAACGACAAGCGCAAGGGAAGGAAGGGACAGTGCGGGACTAAGCCCTGTCACTGCCCGTGAATGACTTTCAGGGGGGGTTCTGGATGAAAATGAACCCCCCTGGCCTAATCCCCAACCACCCGATGACCTCCCCGCGGCCTCAAAATTATGGGGAAGTCCCTTGCAATAGTGCTAAAAAAGAACTACTCCGCTGAAAATGAGAAGGTAAGAGGGAGAACCAAGAAAAGACGAAGTTAGTTTAAGTTAACATACCTGTTGTAATAAACAATGACATATTCACATCTTAATTCAAAAAAAAAAATTTGCGGTTGGGCGCCTTGCTGCTGATGATGATGCTGGTGGGGTTTGATGCGGCTGCCGATGGAGGTGTAGCTGATGACGAAGGCTGCTGATGTGGTGAAGGCTGCTGCCGTGGTTCCACCCTGCCTTTTCTTTGGGCCCCGTCGTGGTGCAACCTAACTCTCCTTTTAGTAGTTACAAAAAAATTTTTTTTTCTGGTCTTATTTTCACTTGTTTTATTAATTTTTTTTTTTTTTTTTTTTTTTTTTTTGTTTAATCGTTTGACGTTTTTTTGGTTGTTAGAGTCTGTATTACTATTATTATTATTTCTTATTTTAGGTTTAAACACTTCCAATTTTATTTAAGGTTTTGATTTATGACTGGATAAAGGTGCACGATGAGAATAGAAAATACAACAAAAACTGTTCGTTATTGGATACTTTAGAATAAAATAAGTTTGGAACAAATCCCTGCTAAAAGTCCTTTAATTAACACCAATGACTATTGTTTAACAGGATTGCAAAAAAAAATGGGCTATTGTACTTAATACTGTACTTGCACTGTTATCATAAGTTTATAAAGTAAATCAGGGGTACAATCACAAGTTCTTTTAGTTATTACTACCTAAATAAATGTGAGCCGAAACGGTTCATAAAAAGGATATAAAATCACCTTAAGGTGGGCTATCAGACCAGAAGCCTTTCTGTCACTAACACAGAGCACTTTACAAGTTTATAAAGTTTCGTTTTAAGGATCCACTTTCTTTTAATAAATTTTTCCCCCTTTTTTTTGTTTTTATTACATTTCACTTCGGGCTCAACTAATTTCTGGACTATTCTCGCTCACATGTTTCACTTGGCCCCTTTTTGGGGAGCCCTAACACTTTCTGGGGTCACCTAGCCGTTGTACTTTTCGGCACTTCCCTGTTTTTTTTGGTCTTTCTTTCCTTTGAGTTTATTAAAAATTTTTCCTTTTTTTTTTTTTGAAACAAACGCGGGCCTTTCGGCAATAATTATTGCGAGAACAGCACTCCCACTTGAGACTCCCGACGCCGGTATTTCTTCCGAATTTATCTTCCGGTTCGATTCCCGAATTTCGCGTCCCGCCGGCTCCAGTTATTCGCCCAAAAGATCCTTTTTCCTTTCAAAGAAACAAAAACCACGCTCACTTCCGCTTTGTCCTAAATTTTTACACTACTTTTCCCTTTTCTTACTTAAAAAAATCTTAACTTTCGGTTCACGGCCAGGCTCCTGTCTACTCTTCGGCTTCCAAAAAACAACTCCCCGAACTCACGCCGGCTCGAGCCCACGCCGCCGGCAGCGTCGCCAGCGAGGAACCGTGAGGACGCCGACCCACCGCTCGTTGCGCTGGCTTTGCCTCGCGCCACGAGCTGTGAGCCGGCATCTCGGTCCCCCGCTCTCGCCCGCCGCCGTCGGCAAGGGCTCCAGCCAGCAACTCGGTCAACGGCGCGAGTTAAGTTATCTTAACATAATTCGAATAAAAAAATTAAAAACTTGAATACATTAAATAAAATTTAATTTTATTTCTTTGATTTTTACAATTACACTTCTTAACAGCTTGAATATTCACTAAGAACTGACTAACTGACTTTCCCTACGCTTTTATTCTATTCAATAATTTGCTGATACAATAAGTCAATGATTCCTATATTGCTGAGGTAGCGTCTACAAAATTGACACCGCTTCTTCAGCTATTGCAAAATTGGGTGAGTTGGGAAATTGGGAAATTGGAAGAATTGAGAATAAAGAAATGGGAATGACCTTAGGCGGTGGTCTGACTAATCACCTTAGGCAAGGGCCGTAACTCCTCCCCCCTTAGGGAAAAGCGGCGGTGACAGGAACTGTGCCGTTGCTGGAGTTGGTATGGAAGAAGAAATCTGCATGACCTGCTTCCGGAGTTTGATGGAGAAGTAAACTATTGTTATGACTATCAGCATTCCAAGTGCAGCAATTGATGTGAAGACGAACTGATCTTTTTGATATGTTCGGATTTCTAACGTTTTGATGGATTCACTATTATTGAAGTTATAGGTCTGAAGTTTCTTTAGTGTGATATTTTCATTGCTGATTGTGAAATTGATGGCGTTGTGTAGGATTGGGTGAATGTGAATTTCATCCCAATATCTTCGGGGTTGTCCCTCGTAGGTTATGTTGTTTATTGTGACTTCACATCTATGAAAGGAGAGTATTCCCGAACCAGAGATTTCTCCAGGATTGTGTCCGCAAGTTGAGTTTAATTTTGTTGGTGGAATATTAGTAAAAAGGATGTAGTTGGGTTCTGGTTGGTAGATTTCCATTATTTCTTCGGCTTCGACTAGTTCGCATGATGTTGGGGTGTTGTTGATGATTCCTCGAATGCAGTCTCCATTAGCAGCTGTCGTTTCACCGAGAGTTCTGTGGCAGTAGAAAATTCCTTCTATCTTTTGGCACCTTTGGTCATAAAACAGGATATCATTGAGGAAAAGGGCAACGTAGGGCTTGGTTAAAATAGTTTGGGTTCTGTTTAAGGGAATTGGGATAACATGAAAGTACGAATAAACACTAGGTTTGACAATAGGAATTCTAACATTGAAAATAATATTTGTGTTATAATAATAAGCTTGTAAATTTAGTAATTCGTAAATGTGTTCATTAGAAGTTATGTTAATTGACTGATCTAGGAACATTCTGTATAATTCCGACAATTCTTCCGAGCTTAAAATTTGTTTGGAAATAATATTTAGTTTGGCAAAAATGATTGCTTCTGCTATATTACTTAAGTGAAGATTGAGAATATCAATATTGTAGTTAATTTGATTGAGGAATTGCAAGTGTTGAAGTAGGTGATTTTCGCTTTTGATTTGGTTGTTAACATTATTGAAGAAATTTCCGATTATTTTTTGTTGTTGATTTATGTGGGCCGTAATGTTCTCGAATCTCTCGATCATTTTGGTATTTAAAATGGTTTGCTTATTTAATTCAAATTTAAATTGTCCTTCATTTGCCACGATTAATTCAATTTCTTTATTTAATTTTTCCGCGTCATTAGCGTCCATGTTACCCGTGATTTGCTTAATAATTGTTCCTAAACCGTTGATCAATCCTCTTTTACTTCTAGTATTTGGGGAAAGGGATTTAAATTTCTGGTCTAAATCATTTAATTTAATTTTAGTAGTTCTTAGAGCATTAAGTGTTCCGCCGGTACCCTCGTATTTATCTATACTTGCTCTAATTTTATCAATACTTTCCTTATACGTATCTAATCTTATAATATGAAGAAAGTTGTTGTATCCTTGTATGATTCTCGCTTTTCCCAGGTTCATTGGTACAACTCCCTTACTGTCTCGTAAGTCGTGTATGTCAAGTCTCTGTCCGGTCGTTAGTCTGAAATTTTCGTTTCTTTTTAATTTTTGATTTATGTAGTTTTTGGTTTTTGTTAGTTATTACTGTCACTTTATTATTTTTCTTGATTTTTTGTTTGCTAAATGTAGGTGTTAGTTTATTTCTGCGACACTCTTTCCTAAATATTGTTTCTTGTTCATTAAACGTTTCAGGCTCTTCTCGGGATACGTTAAGATGCGCTATACGTTTGTTAATTAGGTTTTCTACTTCTTTTTTAATCGATGGATATAATTCAGATTTATACTGGTTGAGCTTTATTAAGTACTCATGTTCGTTGTTGAATTTAATAATTTTGTTGAATTGAAAGGTTCTACCGGTGAAAAGTTCGAATGGGGTGTGTTTCGTTGTGGAGTGTATAGCGTCGTTATAAGTAATTAATGTTTCGTTTAAAATTTCATCGTGGTCCAAGCTATAATTTTTCTCTTTGCATTTATTGAAAATGATTCTATAAATTTCGGTAAGGGTGCTATGAAGCCTTTCTACTGGAGAATTACTGGAACTTTGTTGGAAGGAAGTTATGTTCAGCTTGATTTCGTATTGATCACAAAATTCTTTAAAAATATTAGAAGTGAATTCCGCTCCTTGGTCTGTTACTAATTTTGATGGGACACCGTGAAGGCTCATGAAATTTTTTATGGCTTTGATTATGTTAAGACTGTTTCTTGCTGTTAAGGTATAAGCAGCTGCAAATTTTGAAAATTTATCTACGAGGGTTAGTATTTGTTTGCCGTTTATGGTATATATATCGGTGTGTACTATATCCAGAGGTTTTAAGGGGACTTCAGGTGTTATAAATTTAGGCTTCGAAGGTTTCCTATCGTATTTTAATGTATTGCATGTTTGACAGTTGTTTAGGGTTTGTGTTATTTTATTTTTCATAAATGGGAAGTAATACGCTCTCTTTAGATGACTCAGAGTTTCGTTGATACCACGATGGTTGTTTTTTAGGTGGTAGTCGTTAATCAGTTGGTCCTGTTCGTCATTGTTCGTAATGCCCGTCAATAATTCAGTACATCGAACAAGTTTAAATGTTTTATTGTTCGAAAAATCTTTAGAATAAACAGTCTGTACCAGTTTGAATGTGTCATCGTCAGTAAAAATAGCAGATAGTCGATTGGGAGTTAGATATTCCTTAAATATTTTGGTAATGTTTTCTTTATTGTATTCAGGAAGGCGAAATGTGTGACGATGCTTATTTCGGAAAATTACTTGCAAGGATCTAGGGGGTCTTTTATCCGTTTTGCTGAGAACTACTTGTAAGCTAAAATCGTTTAGGGGACGCTCTGCGATAGGGATACCGTCATTCATGTCCTCTGTAGCTGAGTGAACCGTAAAGCAGGAAGATTGTTCTGTTACATTGATTTCAATTGGGTTCGACAAATTCGTTTTTGGAATTATTGTTCTGCTAAGTGTATCGGCGTTGCAGTTCTGTGTTCCTTTTTTATATACTATCTGATAGTCAAATTCCTCTAATTTGAGACGCCATCTAACTAATTTTGAATTTGGATCTTTTAGATTCATTAACCATGTTAATGGTTTATGATCTGTTACTATCTGAAATTTGCGACCGAACAAATAGGGTCTGAAATATTTTGTAGCCCAAACAATAGCCAAAAGTTCCTTTTCAATTGTTGAGTAGTTTTGTTCTGAATCTGTCAAAGTTCTGCTTGCGTAACAGACTGGCCTATCGCTGCCAATCGGACCCTGTGACAAAATTGCTCCTATGGCAAAATTGCTGGCATCGGTAGTTAATACGAAAGGCTTACTAAAATCCGGATATTGTAGAATAGGGTCATTTATAAGTAAATTTTTGCAAGTTTCGAAAGCATGCACATAGCGGTCGTTAAGATCGATTTTCCTACCTTTCTTTAGACATTCAGAAAGGGGTTTGGTAAGATAAGCAAAATCTTTTATGAATTTCCTATAATAGCCCAAGAGCCCGAGAAACATTTTTATTTCCTTTTGGGTTCTAGGAATAGGGAAGTTCTTTATTGTTTTGATTTTATCAGGATTAGGTTTGACACCCTCTGTTGTAACCACATGTCCTAAAAAAGCGACTTCTTTATGAAGGAATTCGGATTTGTCCAGCTGAACTTTGAAGTTCGATTCGCGGAGTTTCTGAAAAACTTTTCTTAAGTTTTCACCATGTTCTTGAAGAGAGGTTGAGAAGATGATAATATCATCTAAATAAACTAAGCAGACTTTGCCCTGTAAGTCTTGGAGTACATTGTCCATAACACGCTGAAAAGTTGACGGGGCATTTTTCAACCCAAAGGGCATTCGCACATATTCAAAGTGACTACCTTCTACAGTGAAGGCCGTTTTCTGCACATCCCTTGGATCCATCTCGATTTGATGGAATCCGCTAGCAAGATCTAGCGTCGTGAAGTACATGCTTTTACCAAGTTTATCTAGAATTTCTGTAATATTAGGGAGTGGGTAACGATCGCTCACTGTTTTTTCATTCAGTTTGCGGTAGTCGATTACCATTCTCCATTTTTGCTTCCCACTGGCATCTTTCTTCTTTGTGTTGTGTACCGAAATTCCGGTACATAGCATAACATCCCGGCCAAAACACGATCAGCCGAACCCAGATAGCGCAAAAGTACTTAAGTACTTTACAAAGATACTTAAGTGCATGCGCCTAGCAAGCACTTTACGCCCGCTAGAGTCAGATGGCATTATTACCGGCGGCAAAAGCGAGCGCATCGACCCAAGCTCACGATGGGGTGACCGCCCGCGCGTGCATCGACCTAAGTAATTTATGATGACACAAAACATGTGCATCACACAAGTGGCGACGCGCACGTTATCGGCAATTGGAACATTGGAAAGTTCCAATAACTGATCGAGGGGATATAAGTACTCGATCAGTAAAAGCCGGGAGCGGTCTGATAGTGAGAGTCAGAGATCGGAGTCGAACGTAGGAGTCGACAGCCGACGAGCGGAGTCTAATAGTGAAATCGAACAGTAATAGTAAAAAGCCGGAGTCGAGGCAGGAGTCTAAAGTCAGAGTCGAAGAAAGGGAGTCGCGAGTTCGGGTCATAAAATAAGTTAGCTAAGTAGCTAAGTGCCGAGTGTAAAATAAAGTAAATAAATGGACAACTAGTTTAAAGTGCAGTGTTTGAATTGTGCACGCCAAGAGGAGCACACGCAGCCCCGCGGCTCCTCCACCTATACCTCGACAGCAGCCCCGATCTCGGGAAGTAAAAGCATTCGTGCTGCTTCCAAGATCCCCGACCTGAGTACCTCCAGGGCCAGAGCCGACACCCAGGGAACATAACAATTGGCGCAGCCGGTAGGATCAAGGAAGCCCGGTTTTTATCGCTTTAAAAAACCATAAGCGCTTGAAAAGCCTTGATCCCCGAACAAGAGTTCTCAAAATTGCTTAAGTGCAGGGTAAAAAATTGTTTTTTTTCTACCCATAACCTGAAGTAAAATCTAGCTTCAGGGGCACAAATTCTTCATAAGCAAGAACTCCAACGCTCCCGGGTAATCAACTTTAGTTGCCTCTGCTCCAGGCGAGCACGCAATTACCCGGACTACAGGTAGTCAACTCTAATTGCCTCTGCTCCAGGCGAGCAAGCAAATACCTGCCTCATCACAGCAAGACTCCAACGGGCAAGATCCCGGCCTAAAAGACTTGAATGACTGACAAGGGAACACCACACCAGCCCCGATCCGAGGAGAACAACTTTCAGCCACCGAGGGACAACCATCCACAGACCCAGCCCCAAACATCGAGGGACCACGATTCTCCAGCAGCACAACAGCCAGCGAGGGAGAACAACTCTCAGCAAGGGACACCTGCAACGCCAGCAACCACCAGCCGTCAGGACCAGCCAGGAATTCGCCTCCGCAGCGGAAACATCATCCCAAGGCCCACCGCAGATCAACCTGTAAGTTTACAAGATCATTTAAATCAATTACTCGAAAAAACGCGAATATCAGGAGGGATCTCTCCCGGACAGTGTGACGAGCTCGAAAGACAGCTTAATAGAACTCGAGAGCTTAGAGAATCTCGCATAAAGAAATTAATCGAGGACACTGAAAAATTCCGAGGAACCCTAACCCATTTTGACAGATATTCGCGTTCGTTCGAAGATAACGGGCCAAACACCCCTGTAGAGAAAAATTGTGATATAGAGTTAAGTACACAAAACGGTTTTAGTGAAAAAGAGCCGACGGCGGCCGATATTGTAATTGACTGGTTGAGTGCATCCTTTGCGCGCTCAAACAATACGGGTGATTTAAGAAATTCCCAAACCTCTCCTACACTCTCTCCCACACAAAGAAAAATAAAAATGGCAAACTACACTGAGGTCACAAGAAATCTAACTCAGATAGTGCCAATATTTACTGGAGAGCCAGGTCCCAACCTGAGCAGTGAACTCCAGACCTTTTTGGGCTGCTGCAGGCGATGTTTAGAATGCCTGTCAGACAGTGATAAGCCCATCTTTATTAAAATGATTCCAACAAGGCTACGAGGCGAGGCATACCAGCTTTTAGCCACAGATGAACCTGCTACTTTCAGGGAAATTGAAGATAGATTAAATGCAGCGTTCCTGCCTAGGGAATCCCACCAAGAATTGGTGAATAAGTTAATTGCTATGCGCCAAACACCGTATGAGGACCTCTCACGATTTATTTCGCGCATTAGAAAAGCTCTGTCGCAATGCAAAGAGGCGGCGGAAGCGAAATATGGTGCTGCAGCAGCAGCCATCGTAAATTGCCAACAAGAGGACTTCGCAAAAAGTACTCTGAGTAACGGCGCCCTAAGCCCTTACCTTCGTCAGTATTTACTGACATTAAGTGAGCCCAATTTTGAAAAATTGGCTCAGAAAGCGTTAGATATGGAGAGGCTCCAACAAGGTGCTTTCCCATTGCCCAATAACACTTTCGCAGCTCCGCAAGGAGTTGGCCAGAATAATTTCTATCCTCATGTTCCGTCAGTGTACAGTGATCCACGGGGATACACAAACCAAGCAGCCGCCTACGCAAACGCTTCAATGGGATATCCTTACGCTACCCCCGCGACCGGACAAATTTCGTTACCTACGCAGTTTACGCCAAATTCGGCGAATCAGGGGACAACCCAGTCGAAGTCGCGCAATTCAGGCTCTGGAGGAACGTCAAGGCCTCCAGCCAACATTGTGTGCAGTTTTTGCTCTAAACGAGGGCATACTTACGACGAATGTTTCAAACGAAAGAATACCCCCATTTGCGTTAAGTGCAATAAAATGGGACACGACATTACAACATGTCGTAGTAGTGGACCACCACGCAACAATGCACAGGCCCCCACAAATAGTAACAATGGGATGCGCCGCGTTTACAATGTGCAGTTAAAATGCGATTGGTGCGGACGTCGCGGGCATGAAGAAGATACATGCCAAAATAAACAAGAATATCAAAGCCGGAAATCGGGAAACGGCAGCGAGTCGAGCCCGAAATCCCCGGCCCGACTATAAGTCCTTCTAATAAAAATACAGGGTACTCTCAGCCGCCCAAACCAAGTACTTCCGTTGTAGAGCTCCCCCTAGACTTTGGTCTGAAAGAAAAGACTCAACTAGTGGTGGACACGGGCGCTGAGATAAGCTTAATCAAAGAACAAGCTTTGAAATCTTCCGAGCTAATAAATGCCGAGAAGATTCTTACCCTGCAAACCCCTTTTGGCACGGGATACACCCTGGGAAGCTGTCAGGGAAATCTTGTTACCACATTAAATGAGAACAAGATAGTTAAAACACCCTGCACTTTCCAGGTAATAAAAGATACTCCAGGCCTCTCTCACGACGGCCTATTAGGCAATGATTTCCTTGCCCAAAACTGCAATGTTGAGGGCCCAAATAAAGAACTTCGGTTTCCTCGCACGGAAACTAATTTAGAGGAATTTTCTTACCCTATTTTCCTCGAGACTGAGAAAAATAGCTCCCGAAAAACATCTGAAACCGAGAAACAGGCAAAAGTGATGGAACCCGTAGGGGTTAAGCTTTCTACCTGCCAAGTTCTCGAACCATCACATGATGGGGGATGTTTGGCTAAAGATAAGCCACGGGAGAACGAGAAGGAAATTCTGGCGAATACACCTGTGATCACACAAATCAGGCGGCATAGCGTGGCCCTGATCAAGCCCATATGCGTACCTGCGAGATCACAGATAGTGGCTAGAATTCCACTGAAACTGCAAGAAGAAATGCTCTGTCTCTCCCAAGATATAGGCGACGGAATCTTCTTGGCAAATAGTATAATTTCCTCTAATGAAGAAAAGGAAGTTCTGATTGGGATTCTCAACTCTAAGGACTCTAAAGTAGCTCTCACCGACCTTACGTTACAATTGGCTCCGGTGAACGACTACACATTAGTCCCAATGTGTACCCCACATAACATGCAAACGCCAGAAGAGCTTGCACGGAAAGAATTCCTGGACCAAAACGGCGCAATAAAAGCAGCCGAGGTTCAGGCAAAATCACTTGAAAAACATAAAGCAATATCAATAGCAAAACAAACGGCGAATAAAGCCGATTTTTACCGAGTCGAGCCTCGCAAACCGGGGCCGACAAGCTCAGATACAAATAATAAGAGCCACGGACCTCGCAAACCGAGGCCAAAGAGCTCAAATAAAGTAATTAAAGGCCAAAGAGCCAATTCAACTAAGAACCAAGGCGCCAAATGCCCTACAACTAACAAAATAAAGGAAAAACTGGTAAATAATATTCATCTACCTCGAGTAAAAAGCTCCAACGAGAGCCAAAGAGAGGCCAGGCTAGAGGAAGAACTCAACCTGAGCCCAATTTTAAACAAAGACGAAAGGGCCGAAATATTGAAAATCTGTAAGGAATATAACGACATATTCTATTTAAAAGGCGACTTTCTCACCCATACAGATGCGATCACGCACTCAATACCGATAGTACAAGATCAAGCGCCCATTAATCAAAAAATGTACCGCTTACCCGAAAAACAAAGGGAAGTGATTAACGAGCAACTGAAAGATATGCTCGAAAATGATGTAGTCCAGACGAGCAAAAGCCCCTGGAATTCGCCCCTGCTAGTGGTCCCCAAAAAGGCAGGACCCGATGGCGAAAAAAGATGGAGAGTGGTAGTTGATTTTCGGAAAGTAAACGACAAAACAGTTGGAGATGCTTTCCCCCTTCCCCGAATCGAGGATATACTCGATCAATTAGGTCATTCTAGGTACTTCACAACCTTAGACTTGGCCAGCGGCTACCACCAAGTTTTAGTCGACCCTAAAGATCGACCTAAAACCGCTTTCAGTACAAATTATGGGCACTATGAGTTCAAGCGCATGCCTTTCGGACTCAAAGGAGCCCCCGCCACATTTCAGCGCCTGATGAATTATGTATTAACAGGCCTGCAGGGTTTAGAATGTTTTGTGTACCTGGATGACATAGTCATCTACGGGAAAAATTTAGAGGACCACAACTCTAAACTGTGTAAAGTTTTCGACAAACTACGGAAATATAATTTAAAACCACAACCGGAGAAGTGCCAATTCCTCCGGAAAGAAGTAGTTTATCTCGGACATAAATGCTCGAGTGAAGGGGCTCTCCCGGACCCCAGCAAGACGGAATGTGTTCAAAATTTTCCCACACCCCGAACAATTAGGCAAGTGCAGTCATTTTTAGGACTGGCAAATTATTATCGCAAGTTTATACCAAATTTTTCAAAAATAGTACGGCCACTAACGAACTTGCTTCGCAAAGATGTCAAGTTCAAATGGACCGAAAAATGCCAAGAAGCATTTGAGGAAATAAAAAGATCTTTGATCTCGCCCCCTCTTCTTATATATCCCGATTTTAATAAGCCTTTTAATTTGACAACTGATGCCAGTAACGAGGCATTGGGAGCGGTACTTTCTCAAGGCGAGGTTGGAAACGATAGGCCCATAGCCTACGCGAGCCGCACTTTAAATAAAGCCGAGAAAAATTACTCGACGATAGAAAAAGAATTGCTTGCCATTGTTTGGGCCACAAGAAACTTTCGATGCTATTTATATGGTCGAAAATTCACCATCTATACAGATCATAAACCTCTAAAAGGGGTCCTCAATGCAAAAGATCCTACTTCTCGTTTGAAGAGATTTCAGCTTAAACTTTCCGAGTTCGATTATACTATCGAATATAAACCCGGAAAGTATAATACAAATGCAGATGCCCTAAGTCGCATCCCACGGGAAGATATTGAGGAACAAAACAGCCCAACCTTAACGGTAGAGGCCCAGGTCCATCGATCTATGGACTCGTCAATGGAGGAAAACAACTCCGCGGCAAAAGTGCACGCAGTTACAAGGGCCCAGAGAAGGAAAGCCCAGGAAAGTGGTATAGAAGTCATTCCGGATACACAAAAGGCGAAACAGGCGGAAAAACAGTCTGAGAGAATAACACTCGATCCAAAGGAAAAACACTCGCCACCGGTAGAAATAACTGAGAACAAACCTTCATCTCCAGAAGCGCGAGAAAACCCTGAACACATCACGAGCCCCGAAGAAATTAAAATCATTCTACATGATTACCATGACTCTGCATTCGGAGGCCATCAGGGAGTAATTAAGACCTATAAGAGAATAAAGCGCAAATTTTGCTGGAAGCACATGTTACGAGACATTAAAAATTATATCAAAAAGTGCCCAAAATGCCAAAAATCTAAGGCATCCCCTCAAGCTAAAATGCCCATGGTAATCACAGATGTTGCGGAACAACCTTTTGATAAGGTTTACCTAGACATTGTGGGACCATTGGAGGAATCTACATCTGGAAACAAGTACATCCTGACTTTCCAGGACAACTTAACTAAATTTGTAGACTGGTATGCACTACCCAACGCGGAAGCGGAAACAATAGCGGAAATCTTCTTCGACGAAATCGTCACACGCTACCGCATTCCTAAGAAAATTGTCACAGATCAAGGAACAAATTTCCTAAGTGATCTGTTCAAACAAGTCTGTAAGCTACTAAAAATAAAAAAGTTACAGACCTCCGCTTATCACCCACAGTCAAACGGGGCACTAGAAAGAGCACATAGACCCCTGATTGAATATTTGCGTACCCTTGTAGATGAAAATGCCAAAAGCTGGGATCGATTCCTACGCACAGCAGCGTTCGTGTACAACAATAGTGTACACGAAGGGACAAAGCTCACGCCCATGGACTGTTTATACGGTTTCACGGCGGATGTCCCTTCGAATTTAAAAAGGGAACCCGAACCCCTTTATAACAGCGAGAGCTACTATCACAAGCTCCGATATAAGCTACAAAAATCATACGCAACAGCACGAAAAAACATTTTGGCTAGCAAAAATAAGTCAAAAGAATATTATGACAAGGATTCCAGACCTGTGTTATTCCATGTGGGGGATAAAATCCTCCTGAAAAGCGAAAATAGGAAGCATAAGCTTTCAGAAATATGGAAAGGACCATATATAATAACGGCAATCCCGTCCGAAGTAAACTCGGAAGTAAAAATAGGGAAACGTACAAAAACAGTTCATAATAACCGCCTTAAGCGATATTATGATTAAAGTTTCCCGGACTAACTTCATTTCCTTCAAACAAAATTTTTTTTTTTTTTTTAAAAAACGAACAATTTTTTTTTCTTTTCACGAAATTATTGGAACTACTATATTAGCTCTAATATCAGTCAATAATAATAATAAATAAAGACATTTTCGCAAAATACGCCACACATACGAACAACGCGTACATCGCATTTCGATTCGAAACAAAAAAAAAAGGAAAGAAAAAAAAGATTCACTCAGCCAGTCAACAAAAAATCTTTCGTCAACCAGTATACCCTCTTAGGTAATACGATACTAACAAACTTGATGGCCTTGGCTTCGCAAGTAGTTAAGATAGGTCAGGAAAATTAGCAAGTAAAGCAAATATACCAAAAACATTGGATATTGTAGTTACAACTTTTTTTCCTTTTATATCATTTTGTATAAAAAATAAGAATTGTCTATGATGTTTTATAATCAAAGGTACAATTTTATGGCAATATAAGATTTTAGGGAAAAATAAATATTCTAAGTTTCGCATAAGCTAAGCAAAGCCAACTCAAAAAAAAAAAAAAAAAAAAAACAACAATTATTTTTACATATCATGCTAACATACCTTGTAAGAATGACCGAGGGGTACGAAAGATTTCAAAGCAAAAAAAATTTTTTTTATAAAACTAATTGTATAATAATAATGTGGTACTAGAATATAAAAGCATTGTAATAATAGGCTAAGCAATTCTGTGACGGTCTCGCAACTCCCTCTACGACATTCAAAATTTTTTTTTTTTTCACTCATTATTAATATATATAAAATTTTTTTTTTAATATAATCACCACCCCGAGAATTATTCCTCTTCAAAGAATAATTCTCTTTTTCGAAGGGGGAAGGAATGTTGTGTACCGAAATTCCGGTACATAGCATAACATCCCGGCCAAAACACGATCAGCCGAACCCAGATAGCGCAAAAGTACTTAAGTACTTTACAAAGATACTTAAGTGCATGCGCCTAGCAAGCACTTTACGCCCGCTAGAGTCAGATGGCATTATTACCGGCGGCAAAAGCGAGCGCATCGACCCAAGCTCACGATGGGGTGACCGCCCGCGCGTGCATCGACCTAAGTAATTTATGATGACACAAAACATGTGCATCACACAAGTGGCGACGCGCACGTTATCGGCAATTGGAACATTGGAAAGTTCCAATAACTGATCGAGGGGATATAAGTACTCGATCAGTAAAACCCGGGAGCGGTCTGATAGTGAGAGTCAGAGATCGGAGTCGAACGTAGGAGTCGACAGCCGACGAGCGGAGTCTAATAGTGAAATCGAACAGTAATAGTAAAAAGCCGGAGTCGAGGCAGGAGTCTAAAGTCAGAGTCGAAGAAAGGGAGTCGCGAGTTCGGGTCATAAAATAAGTTAGCTAAGTAGCTAAGTGCCGAGTGTAAAATAAAGTAAATAAATGGACAACTAGTTTAAAGTGCAGTGTTTGAATTGTGCACGCCAAGAGGAGCACACGCAGCCCCGCGGCTCCTCCACCTATACCTCGACAGCAGCCCCGATCTCGGGAAGTAAAAGCATTCGTGCTGCTTCCAAGATCCCCGACCTGAGTACCTCCAGGGCCAGAGCCGACACCCAGGGAACATAACATTTGGAACAATCCAAACGGGAGAGCTCCAGGGAGAGTAACTGGGACGAATGATGTTTTGGGAAAGCATGTTACAAATCTGTTTCCTGACCTCTTCTTTATGTACGTACGGATACCTATACGATTTTGTATAAATTGGTATATCGTCCGTCGTCAGAATTCGATGTTTAATGCTGTTCGTAAAGGTCAATTTTCCACCCTCTCTAAAGAATATGTCATCATACTCTTTACAGATGCGGAGGACTAATTCTTTCTCTTCTTTATTTAGATGCGTGGTACGAATTAAATTTTTGATATCTGTCTCTGGCACTGTATTTTCCAAACAATCGATATTAAAATTATTTATTTCAACATAGTTGGTATTAGTGAATGCTTCTACCTTTAAAGGTTGTTCCACGAATACTTCTTGGTCTGAATTAGAAGAATTTATCACCTCAATAGAACTGTACCAGTCTTTGGCGGTGTAAATTCCTTCAGGAATGAAGACTGTAGGTTTGATCCTCATGCTTTTAATATATATATCACCATTTTGTACATCAACGGGTAATTTGGTTATTAATTTTGAATTTGCTGGAACAACGTATTTACTAGACATGAAATTAGGTTTGAACTGAAGAGGCAACATAGCGTTTTTCGTGATCAACATTTTGTTGGCGAGATCTACAGTGGCTCCCAGAGTAGTTAGCACATCAAGGCCCAAAAGGCCATCGAAATATCCATGGAATTTGAAAACCAAAAAGCGAGTTTCTCCCGGCTGATTGAATTCTATAAAATTTGGAAGAGTGATTTGTTGATTCAGTTTATGTTGGTTAAGAACTGTGGTTATGACAACGGGATTTATTTCAGTGAAATCTCGGGGGTTAACAAATTCAGGGTTTATAAAAGACGATGAGGCACCCGTATCAATGAGAAATTTCAAAGGTCGGCCAAAAGGGGAAGATATGTTGATATAAGGGAGAACAAAGCCGTGTTTATTGATATCTATGTATCCGATGGGTTCGTTGAGGCTGTCAAAGGAAAATTTGCATCGTCAATTTCATCACTTATTTGATTATTAGCTACGTAACCGGCATTATAGTAATCGTTACCTGTTTGCAGGTACGTTAAGTTCTCGTAGTCGTTGTTTTGGTAATCATAGTACTGATCTAACTGTTGAAAATTTTCATCTGGCTGAGAAATGACCTCATTAGGCTCTGTCGTGGTGGAAACGTTGAACAATTCCTTGCTATTAATTTTCGGAGTAGTACTTGGATTAGATTGGAAAAAGTTATTTTGCATGGGTCTATTAGCTTGTTGGGAGAAGGCAGTCTTCTGACGAAGATGGGTGTTCCCGGAGCTGACATCAGGTTCCGGTTTAGGTAGAGGCGTGTTATTTGGTCTTGAGAAAACATTATTATTTTGCTGTGGAAATTGAGGGCTAGTATTTATTTTATTCTGTTGAAATGAGTTATTTTGAAATCTAAGGTGTGGATTACCAAAAGGCATATTTCGAGTAAGTGGATTATAAGAATTAAAGCCAACTTGTCTCTGAAGAGGGTTAGGTAAATTAGATTGAAAATGTGGACCATTTTGCGGGACTCTGCAACAGCCAAGGAATCTGGCTTCATTGCTCTTACAGTAGAGCCTAGGGGCTCCTTCAATCCCGACAAGAAGGTATTTAAGCACATTTCCGTAAAAAGGTCGCGTTTTGCCTTTATAACATTAGAGTCACTCTCATGAATTTGGACGTGATTTGTCATTGTTGCTAATAATTCAATTAACTCGCTATAGAATCCCTCCACTGTTTTATTGTTCTGCCTAATGCAATGGAGATCGCGGATAAGCGAAGTTTCATTGCGTTTGTCTGAATAATGCAGAATTAAATTTTTCTTAATCTGGCTCCAATCTAACGGGGTTCCGTACATGTTTAGAACCTCATTAGCAGGCCCTTCGATTTTATTACGGATTGCTCTTAAGAGCATTTTACCGTAAGGTGTACCTTCGGTACATGATATTAAAGATCTAATTTCTTCCATGTTATTCAGAAATTCGTATAATAAACGGGGATTACCATCGTATTTAGGCAAATCTTTAATTGCATCGGGTACGCGGAGTGAATTGAATAAATCAGTGGCAGTAATATTTACAGCATTATTATTCGCGGTAGCCATTGCGGATTCTAGATTTGAAAATGCTTCCGAATTTTCACTTTTTCCACCAACTTCAACACTTTCCACTTCACTAATCGATTCTAATGAAAAAAACTTACTTAAGCTAGGTGCTCTTATATAGGGTTTTGGTCTATTTTTACTTCTATCTTGTGGCATTAATTTAGATTAAAAATTCTGATTTGATCGATTAATTTGTCTATACTCTATCCTATTAATTTCGTTTAAGGAAAAATATATATAAATTTCTTGGCTTACGTTATTACTATCAATAAAACTACGATGATCATCTCTCTAGTGTTCTCTCGATGTTCCTTCGTTGAGCCCTGTTGACATGTCTTCGATCTGCGATATTCACTCGCAGTTGCGGTGTTCCCACGATGTTCTCTCGTTGAACCCTGCTGAGAATGTTGAGTTGTTGAGATGCGGTTCTTCGTTGCTGGTCTCGAGTCGTCTTCAGCTGATTTTTCCTCGCTGGACCACAACACTTTTAGACACAGCACTAATTAGTTTTTTTGTTCAATATACCGTTGAACCGACGCGAAAAATCGATAATCCGTCGATAAATAGCTTCGCGAAACTACTTTATGAAATCCTACCGACTGCGCCAGTTAAGTTATCTTAACATAATTCGAATAAAAAAATTAAAAACTCGAATACATTAAATAAAGTTTAATTTTATTTCTTTGATTTTTACAATTACACTTCTTAACAGCTTGAATATTCACTAAGAACTGACTAACTGACTTTCCCTACGCTTTTATTCTATTCAATAATTTGCTGATACAATAAGTCAATGATTCCTATATTGCTGAGGTAGCGTCTACAAAATTGACACCGCTTCTTCAGCTATTGCAAAATTGGGTGAGTTGGGAAATTGGGAAATTGGAAGAATTGAGAATAAAGAAATGGGAATGACCTTAGGCGGTGGTCTGACTAATCACCTTAGGCAAGGACCGTAACTCGCGCGTAGCTCGGTCCGGAGATTTTATATGAGACCGAGGGCCTGGTGCACTTCTTGCACAGCGAAGGCAGCTCGGTCCGGAGATTTTATGGCCTGGGACCGAGGGCCTGGTGCACTTTTGGCAAAACGCAGGCCGCTCGGTCCGGAGATTTTTTTGTATGCGACCGAGCTACCGCGCCGGAAATTTTTTCTTTAGGCGCCGCCCCTTGAGTCTCGAACGCCGAATTTTGGTGCTTTTTGGGCGACCAAACTCGACGTTCGCAACTCAAGGAACGGTACCGAGGTACGGAGCCCGCCAGAGCCGCCGTGAATTTTTGACTAAATTTCGGCGGGCGAACCCATAGGCGCCGTGAATAAAATTTACCAGGAACTTTAGTTCCTGACCACAACAAGGGCGCGATCCTTCTCTTTTTAATTGGAGGTGGGTTGTTTGGTTCGCGATCGTTCTCCGACTTGCACGTCTTAATCGGGGTGAAATGCTCTGACCTTGACCATAATTCGGATTCGGTATGGGGCTGTCTGGAGCGATACTCCTTCCTTTCTCTTCTCCTGGAGCCTATTGATGATGTCATGAAAGCCCTGACTTCAGTGTCTTCGTTGTCGGAGTTATGTGTGCTTATGGGCAGTTGGCAGATTTTTACGAGTGGGCGTTTCTTGATGCCATTTTTATATTTTACTGACACCAGTCGCACTATCCCATCTTCTCCAGGATGTAGCTCTGTGATCCGTCCCAACGACCATTTCTGTGGAGCTAAGTTGTCTTCCTTGACCAACACTAGCTCTCCAATTGAGGGATTTTTTCCTTCCACAGTCCACTTGCTTCTTTGTTGCAGTTGTGTTAAATATTCCTCGGACCATCTTTTCCAGATGTTCTGATATAGTTTTGTGACAAGTTTCCATCTTTGATAAACCTTTTCATCTGCAACATCGAGCTCGGGGGGCGCAATAATAGATCGCCCGATGAGGAAGTGTCCTGGGGTTAAAGGCTCCAGATCCGCAGGGTCACTTGATTGTTGACCTATAGGCCTTGAGTTCAAGCATGCCTCCACCTGATATAGTACCGTGGTAAATTCCTCATATGTGAGCAGTGTTTCCCCTAAAATTCGCTTGAGGTGATGCTTAACCGACTTGACAGCGGCCTCCCATAATCCTTCAAAATGGGGGCTGGCAGGAGGTATAAATTTCCACTCTGTTCCGTCACTGGCGGTTACTTCTGCTGCTTGTTTTGTAGAGTTGCTAATTGCGAGTTGCAGATCTTTATGCAATTTGTTCCGAGCATCGACAAAATTGGTGCCATTGTCGCTGTGTATTTCCCTTGGGATTCCTCTGCGAGCCACAAATCTTTTGTAGGCTGCCAAAAATGCATCAGTGGTCAGATCGGTGACTAATTCCAGATGCACCGCCTTTGTTACCATGCAGACAAATACAGCAATGTATCCCTTTATCGATGTTGTACCTCGTCCCTTGGATCTTCTTGTTAAGAATGGGCCCGCGTAATCAACTCCACAATTCGCAAAGGGTGGTGATGGTGTTACTCGCACCATAGGTAAATTACCCATTAGGGGTGCTGCATTTCCCTTGCAGTATCTCAAGCATTTTATGCACTTTAGAACTCTGCCTTGAACGGATCTTTTTCCATCAATTACCCAGAATCGATTTCTAATGTAGTTCAGAGTTTGCTGGGTGCCACCGTGCAGCGTCTGCTGATGAGCATGATCTATAATTTGCCTTTGTAATCCCAACGCTTCATCCCTTGTGTCGGCTCCCGAAAGCATGTCGTCGATGTAGAAGTCAGTGTTAAGAACTTTCCTTGCTATGGGGAATTGCTCCACCTCGTCTTGAGCCAATTGCTTTAAAGTCCGCAATTCTAGGTATGTTGCAGGGGCAGTTCCATATGTGACCGTATTTAATGTAAATTCTTCGATCGGTTCCGAGTGATGTTGCCGCCAGAGAATACGCAGATAGTTTCTGTCTCTATGAGCAACCTTAATCTGCCTGAACATTTTTTCAATGTCCGCAGTAAAAACATAGCGATGTTTTCGCCATCTTAAGAGAATTTGACGCAAATCCTGTTGAATTTTTGGTCCAGTTTGTAATAAATCGTTTAGGCTTACTCCTGACTGAGTCGTACACGATGCATCGAACACAACGCGTAGCTTCGTGGTTGTACTGTCCCTTTTAAATACTGCGTGGTGGGGCAGATAGTATACCTTGGACTCATCTCCGCAGAATTTCGATGCCTTAGACATGTGGCCTAGCTCTTGATATTCGGTGAGGAATCTGTTGTATTCCATCATATCATCTGGATGAGTTGCTAGCCTCTTTTCCACTTGCAGCAGGCGAGCCAGAGCCGTGCTTCTGGAATGCCCTAATTTTGCTGGATCTTCCTTAAATGGCAAGCGGACAATGTACCGACCACTCTTGTCTCTTTTGTGAGTTTTAACAAAATGTTCCTCACATTCGTCTAGAATTTCGTTCTCAGCTGATGTATCACCATCCATCTCCCAGAATTGTTCGAGCTTTTGATCAATCTGCTTCAGTGATATAAAGCTCGACACCCTGTTGCTTTCTCTAGCCGAGTCTGTGATATTTCCGAAGACCATCCACCCTAATGTTGTATTTTGAGCTGCAGGCTGACCTGGCTTGAAGCCATCTTGTAATATATTTGCATATACGTCTGCACCCAGAAGTAAGTCGACAGGTCCCGGCTTATTGAATGATGGGTCCACTAATTCAATATTGCTGAATTTAGCCCTGTTCGCTTCCGGAATTGGAGCCTCTGGCAGCATTGAGCTTATTTTCCGTAATACTAGAGCTTCTGCTCGAAGGAACTTGGGGCCCTGTCCTTGTAGCTGTATCTGAATGCTTACCTTGCTGTAAGCTTTAGTGGATTTGGTCTCATCAATTCCGGATATAGTAGTTTGAATTCGTTCCTTTCTTAATTTCAAGTTCTGTACCGTATCTTCCGTTATTAGGGATACTTGGGAGCCTGGATCGATCAAAGCTCTGTATAGGTCCGTTTGACCGTATACATTTTTTATTCTCACCATGGCTGTTGGCAGCAGCACGTTTGGTACTTTACTTTTATTGTGTAGAGCTACGGCTTCTGTTCCGCTTGCTCTGACTTGTTTGGAACCGTCTTGAGTTTTGCTAACTACCTTGTTACTGTTGCATGACACTTCGTTATGTTCAGTAGGCTTGTGAAGTAATGAGTGGTGCTTTTTCTTGCAATAAAAACAGCCTCTTTCAGTTTTGCACCTTTCTTCTTTATGGTGTTGCGCAAGGCAATTAGTGCAAAGCCCTTTTCGCGCTACATATGCAACTCTGTCCTCGATACTCATTTTTTTGAATTGCACGCAGTGATAAATCCTGTGGTCCTTGTTGCAAAGGGCACAATTTCTACTTAGCGTGGTATGAAACGCCTTCTTTTTCGTCTGCGGTGCTGCAGACTTCATCATTTTCGAACTTCTGATGCAATCGAGTACCTGATAACGCTTTTCGAGGAAGCATAGCAGTTCCTCAGTGGAAGGCATTTCCTTGGTGTTTGCCAGGCTTTCTTCGAACAAGCGTACACTCTCCGGATCCAGCTTTCTGGTGGCAATGCAGACAATCATTGGACCCCATTCATCGGTATTACAGTTCAATGATTTTAATGCCTCTAAGCATTCTCTGATTGTGTCGTACAGCATTATTATGTCCTCTTGGGACCTGTATTCAACCCTTTTCGCGTCAATGATTGCGTTGACGTATGTTGTAATAATTTTTCTATTATTGGTGAACCTTGCCTGTATCAATCGCAAGGCGGTATCGTAGTTGCTATTGCTTAGCTGTAGATGATTTATTACCCTTTTTGCCTCGCCTTCTAAGTGATAAACAAGATATTGCATCTTCTCTACCTTACTTAGCTGCGGGTTAGTATCTATGACATTCGTGAAAATGTCTATGAAGGGCTTCCATTCTCTATAGTCCCCGTTGAATTTGGGGATTTATATTGGAGGTAACTTCGGGAAGTTACTGAGCTTGCTAACTTCCAAGCACGCTTGAGCGGCTGGCATCGACATAGTGCTCCAGTGATTCCCTTGCTAAGGAGGAAGAGTCGCCAATGCAGGGTCCGCTTGCAGAGTGGAAGTAGAGGGTGTTCCCTGGGTTTGAGCTACAGTGCTTGCTGTAGTCACAGGAGCATTCTCTTGCGAATAGTTTTCCATGAGACTACTTGCCTTTTCATAAATCTTTTTGATTTTTCCAAAAAGATCCTCTGTTAAGTACAAGTGCCCCTTATCAAGGCAGGCCTCTAAGGTAGAGTGATTCTCGCTGAATTCATCCCAGTATCTCTGCAGTTCCGTTTTTCTATCAGATAGATACTGTGGAGTTTTACGAGCCGGCCCATCTTTCTTGAAATTCGTAAGCAATCGCTCAATGGCTCTTGCCAACTCGTTTTGTAGTTTCAAAAGTTTATCAGAGCTCATTTTCGGAAAGAGCGTTGATCAAGATTTGGATAGTATAAGCACAGGTTGCAGTTGCAACTTTGAGCAGCAATCCCGAGTACAGAAGGCAAAATGGTAAGTACTCAAACTTAACTTGAGTCCTACCGAATGTGACTTGCTAGCTTGGCGCTGAATCAAGTGGTGGCTTACGCTGGGTTACGCTGGGTTATTCAACTGGGCGACTCAGTGCTGTTTGTGCAATGTGATCGAGGGCATGAGTAAAATGACTTAAGTATCCAGGTGAACTTAAATCAGCTGGACTTAAATTAGGTTGTTCAGGTCTGAACATTTAGAGTTTAATTTTATTTGATTTAATTTGTCTCTATTCAATTTTTCCACTTTTTCTTTATTTAATTTAATTTCTATTTTTAACTTTACTTAATTTTTCCTTTACTATATTTGATTTGTTTGAGTTTTATTTAAAGGCACAAAACAATTTTCTTCCCCTTTTTTTTTTTTTTTCTTTTCTTCGTTCTGGCAATTAGCACTTCACTAACAAAAGAACTCCCAGAAAATCAAACACGGTTTTATATTTTTTTTTTGTTTTTCTCTATTTTCCTTCTTCCACCTTCCACTTTCACGTCCGCGTTTTTTCTTAATTTAAATTGTTTTTCACTTCCACCTTTTCGCGTCCGCGTTTTTCTTTATTTTAAAGGTTTTTCGTCCCAAACTTTTGCGTCCGCGTTTTCCTTTGTTTTAAATTGTGTTCTTCCAAATTTTGCGTTCACGTGTTCTTTAATTTTTTTTTTATTACCCTCTTTACTTTTCAATTTTCGCGTCCGCGTTTTTCTTTATTTTTCCTTTCTTATCTCCAAAATTTTCTGCTTTTTCCTACAATCCAAAAAAAATTCTTCCGCGCGTGTCGATGGTTCCCTGCCGAATCTCCTCTACGCTCGCTCCCAAAATCTTTTTCGCCGGCTCCTCCGCTGATCACGCCACATCAAGTCCCGGTGCAACTCACTCACACATCCGCCGCGCCTAGGGTTGCCAGGCCATAAAATGCAAAGACCGGACTGCGCACTATATAAGGCCGGACATTTTGCCCTAAAAGCCGGACATGTTTTTTTTATTGCCAAACATAATGTTTTTACAGCTGGGCTGTTGAAAAAAGTATTTATACGTGATGTAAAGTGAGGATGAGATCGAAGATGGAGTGTGTGTGTGCCAGATATATGCATATTCGATATTTATTTAAAGATGGACATAATATTTATATTAAAAAAACTCGTTTACGAATTTGAAATGGTTATTAAGTTACACTATTACAGTTTTACTTACAAATGAATCATCAGTCTTTTGTAGATTATTAAGTATTATTAAAACTAAAAAACAAACGAATATAGCTCTCTTTTGGCATTCTTAATACTATAAACTAAAAAATATAATAAAACAAATAAAAATAACCATTCTTCTGGAAAGTAACAAAAAGATAATATAAATTTTACTGCTAGGTAAGAATTTACTTTATAGTAGGTATTTATAGAACAATTTAAAATCTTTAAAAAATAACAAAAACTAGTTATATTTGGCACTTGCACCTACTTTGTCAAGAATGTCGTTTTCCTTAGAAATCATATCGTAAAATTCTTTACATGTTAATTTTAAATTGCATAATAAGAACATCATCTTAGCAATTGTATCTGTTTGCAGTCTACTGCGTTCCTTTGTCCACTGGGCGTTTATTAAAGAGAAAACTCTTTCAACGTTGGCATTGTGGCCTGGTATTGCAAAATAATATTATGCCAACTTAAGCAGTTCCGAATAAAATTCTTCATTATTAAATGATTTAAAATACGAGGTCCACTTCTGATGTGCCAACAGCTTTTTAAAGTCAGAGTCATCTTCGTGTTGCTTTAAAAATTTTATGAAGTTTTGCCACTGATCAAAAAATTTATCGTCATTTAACTGTACATTTTTTCTAGACAAAGTGTCTGTTTAATGGCTCGTACATTTGCAAGATTCTCTCTATGGCGGGATAAAGAGAGAGCCAGCGGGTTTTTGAATGGCTTAGCATACGTTTAAAATCAATTTCTAATTCTGAACAAACTTTTTTTAAAGCTTCAGTACGAACTGTGAAGCTGGCAAAATGGTTGTGCATTTGCATCACTATGCTGTCTACACAGATTGGTAAAGATTCGATTGCGTGATGTACGGAATTGCTGAAGATATGTGCAATACATCCAACACCGACCATATCACCGTTTTGAGTAACTGATTTGAGTCTACTGTAGACGCTGTTGGTCCCACTTCTCTCTCTACCGCCAAAGTTAGTATTGGTGTTGTCCACTGAAAAAGCAATTAATTTATCCAATAAGTTTTTGTCCGTCAAAATGGCGTGTATGTAAGTGGATATTGTTTCAGCAGTCTCGTTCGGTAAGGCCTGTAGCTCCAGTAATTTAACTTGAATTCCTCCCTTTTCAGGGTTGAAATATTGTATAAGCACAGGAAATAGCTTAATAGCACCATGGTTGCTACTATCTGTGGAGGCGCTCAAGTATCTGATTTTTGACACTTCTTTTAACATATTTTCTTGGGCAAATGGGCCTAAAACATTTTTTAGGATAGCTTCAGCTTTTGAGCGGGAACAGGTTACATCTTTTGCGATTTTCGAATCTGGATATATACTCTTGCAAAGTGGAGCTGTGCAATCTAGTGAGTTAAATGATTCGTGATGTTTAACGGTATGATAAACCAGAGTAGCTTCTGTGGCCCGAGCGCTCCGTTGAAGATTTAAGTTCGCATTGGATTCCATGAAAATATCAATTCTTGATGTAGATGCCGTACTACGAATCTTCATTTTGTGTTTTTCGGTATTTAAATGCTTTTCTAAGTCAGCTTTGCCCTTATTAGCAATGGAAATTATTTGATCACAAATTACACATTTTGCGTCCCATGGCTCTTTGCCAGATTTGAACATCTTGTATTGACTTTTTAAACTGTCAGAAAATATACACTTTCTTTTCGACATAACTAATAGAGAGATCTGAAACAAAGATGTTTTACTTGTATTTGAGGTTTGTATTAAGGACGTTCATGCGTGGAATCTTGTAGTAGATAAAAATTTTTATTTTTCAGTTATGATAAATTTGATTATGTAATAATTTTTCCTTAGAAATTCGATACTCGTTATCGACCATTTGAAAAAGTTATCAACGATCGAAAATTAGATTTTTAACATACAGTCTTATGTCAGATCGAATTTATTCCAGTTTGAAATTGTTATATTGATATTATTAAAGTAGATACCATATTGATATTATTAAAGTAGATACGTAAATTAAATACGTTCATGCAATTACGTAGCGCATGAACGTCTTTAATGCTACAAATAGGAAAATATAAAACTAACTCACCAAAAATACGGTCGCCGCTAACTGAAATACTTAATTGTACGTGAACACACGCGCACGCCAAGCACGCACAAACGCCACGCGTTCCTAGGGCAGACTAACAGACAGTTTGCTCTCCGCTCGCCCTTGTGCGCTCGGGTCGGGTCGGGCGCTCGTCCGCGGGCCTGAAGACAGTTTGCTCTCCGCTCGCCCTTGTGCGCTCGGGTCGGGCGCTCGTCCGCCCATCGTCGTACGAATCGCCACTCTGACAAAAAGCCTGACAAAAGCCGGACAGGCCGAACACGTACATATTTGGCCGGACGCGACCGCAAAAAGCCAAACATGTCCGGCTAAAGCCGGACACCTGGCAAGCCTAGCCGCGCCGGCTGCCGTCAGGCAGGCAGCAGATGTGTGCCAAGCCGTTAGGCAGCGGCAACTTGCGCCTGAGCGCCGTCTGTTCCTGGGCGAAAATCGGGGGATCCGGCAGGCGCTCGCACATAGGCGGAGGCAAAATATTTTCGCCAAAAGAACTTTCTGCCCCAACCACAACATATTGTTTAAAATAGCTTCATAAATAACCCATTATTTTTTTTGTAATATGTAAAAGATAAAAAAGGTTACTATGGGTTATCCTTAGGAGATAGACATATGCCATCGCGGACTTTTCTGTAGACCTTTTTAAGATATACAATTCCGTAGTACATTATTTTGATCTATCTCGTAAGGTTTAGCCAGCGTTAGCTATGTAAACCCCCAAAAATATGTTTTTTACGACATAATTACAAATCTTTGAAATTCTCGGCTTTCCTATACTATAATATGCATGTATTATACATATGTATAAACCTTCCGGAAGAAATTCTCTAAATGATAGCGAAAGCCGTATCAAAATCCGTTGCGTGGTTTAGAAGAAGTTAGAAGAAAAACAGACAGACGAAAACAACGACTTTGCTTTATAATATTTAGATAGATTAGACAAGACATTGGATGTTCTTCAGATAGGTTGCCTGGACCCTTCTGGCATAGTACGTAATCCATCTAATACGGTACGATTGCATCTCTCCACTTATCCGTTGCCTCGAGGAGTTCTAGTTGCAACTAAACTATGAACAATGGAAATTTCTTCACAAAATTTTTTGAAATTTTTTGAAGTGAACGCAGTTCCGCGATCTGTAATTAGGCGAGTTGGCGTTCCGAAGTGTCTGCTGACGTTTTCGATTGCTCTCAAGGTAGCTCGAGTCGACGTGTGTTATGATCGCTACAACCTGGCTCACGTCTGCTCTACGACTAATTTCAATTTTGACGTTAGTAAACCTCTTCTTCTTACTTACAATAGCAAGTCACAATATTTCTCCATAGCAAGTCACAATATCTCTTCCCCCTCCGGTAAATACAGTACTAGGTGATACAAGAGAAATACAAAAAATTCAAGTTCTATATGACAAATGAATATCCCTAAGCATAAACTAATCTCTCCGGAGGTTTCCTAACTCTCTTTGTCCTGATACAATTTTCAGCATCCGGGTCTGCAACATTTTCTTCTTTAGTTGATTCTGATTCTCGCGTCTCAGGATTAGATTTGTTCTGTTCAATTTCGCGGTTTTCCACGTCTATCCAAACGTCTGATAGCATAGGATCAATCAAGGCATCTGGCTTGTCAGCCTCGCATGAGCTCCGGGAATCTGTTTGTATACCGACACGCCGACCAACCTCTCTCAACTGATCCACATGACGTTTCCACAATCGACCGTCATCGAGCTTGACGTTGTAATGTACAACACCTAATTTTTCATGAATGTTTTCGAAACGCCATTTACTATCTTTCGAAAGGTAATCGCGAATAGCAACTCTTGCTCCAACTGGAAATTGTCTAGCCTCGGGGTAGCTCTTCTCTCCCCCTTTTGTTTGCGGAATCATAAGGTCCATTCTTGAACGGATCTGTCTGTTAAAAATCATCATTGAAGGAACGTTGGTGGCCTGTTTCAGGCTTTCGGCACTGGCCGGACCACCGCTCGCACCAGTCCGTTGGGAGTTTTCCGAGGAGCATGCTTGAGTGTCAGAAGAACGGGATGAACCAGTTTTCTTGGATGCATTGTATTGGCGTTTCCGGCACTCTTTTATGTGATGGCCTTTATTTTTGCAGTAGCTGCAAACAATAACGTTAATTTTTCGAGGAGTTTGAGGTTCCTTTTTGCATTCAATTTTAGGAAGAGGAACAGGAGAAGGCCTAACGTTCGAATTTTGTCGCAAATAACACGTATTAAAACTATGACCGGATTTGTGACAAAAAAACACTTTTGGTTGCGGTTCATAGGTGGATTTCTTGCAGCTGGCGAAGATCTTTCTTCTTCCACGGCAGCTTCAATTGCTTCGTTCAATTTTTCGAAACGACTGGCTTTAATTATAAGACGCAGGGGACCACTCAGTCCATTAACAAAAGCCTTAAGAGCAGTTTTCCCGTTTAAGCTTTCGATTGTTTGAGAGGCGCCTTGGCCCTCGCTCACTACACAGGCGTCATTTAGATCTGCTAGTAGCTTTTCTACACGGTTTGCGTATATTCGAACTTCTTCTCCCGGACGCTGCCTAGCATTCACTAACTCCGCCTGGATTTGGGTTAGAGTTCTTTTCTCTAAATACTGTTCTTGGAGGATCTTTTTCAGTTCCGCCCAAGTGGAAAAGGGTTTGTATTTAATTACGTTGTACGCAGGGGCGGAAAGTTTGCCCTTGATGATGTTCATCAACATCGGAATATCTGTTGCTATTAGACCCTCAGCAACAACGTCGCAACAACTGATAAATTTATGAAGCGTATCACGTTCTCCCGAAAACTCAGGGATAAATTTAAGGGCAAATGATTTATCTAGAGTGGTCATGTCAGCGCAGGGGATTGGATTTAAGTCGATTAACCTTTCGGAAACACTTGGATTTGAATCAGCACGGGTCGAGTCTTCCGTAGAACTAGGAATTAATACGATAGAATCGATACGCTCATAAAAGGACGGTTCAAAACCAGGAAAATCTTCCCCTTGCGAGTCGTCGTTAAAGGTCGAGTCGCCTCTACAGTGGGTGGTCAAGCAATTGGAACGCATGAAAAAATTAAAGGTATTTCAATTTTAAACTTTTCTACAATAAAAACTATTGTAGTTAGAAAGATAATTTTTTGTTTATTTATATTAACATAATAGTAGGTACTTAATGTTTTAATAAGGCCCCCCTGACTTCAATACTTAGTGCACCCCCCCCCCCCCTTGCCTTAATGACTGCGTCAATTCTGCGTGGCAAGCTACTAATTGAATTGGAGATGCATGTCCTTATTTCTGGGGCTTCTTGCCACACTTTACAAATGTTTTCTTTAAGTTTAGTCAACGTGGGATTGGGACGGAGGTAAACAAGGGATTTTAGGGTTTGCCAGACATTCTCAATCGGATTGAGATCCGGAGAATTGCCTGGCCAAGGTAAAAGAGGGATATTTTTGGAAGAAATGAAGGTTTTGACCGATTTAGCCGTGTGGCAAGGAGCCCCATCTTGCATAAAGACAAAGGGTTCAGTGCTCATCCTGTATTGAGCCACATGAGGAAAAAATACATCCCCCAGTACGCGGATGTACTACTCCTGCCGCATATTTCCCTCTACAAAATAAAGCGGACCAGGTCCTTCCGCAGAAATTGCTGACCACAACATTACCCCCGGTGGATGTTTTACCCGAGATTGAATACAGGATGGATCAAGATTCTCTCCTGGTCTCCTCCGTACGAATTGTGTTGCTTCCGTAAGCACGTGAAGGGAGCATTCATCAGAAAAGTAAACCTGAAAAACCGATAATTTTTTTTTAAACAAAAAAATACTGTTTGGACAAAAGACAACAAAATAACAGATAATTACATTATTCCAATATGCTTCACTTTTGTCCTTGTGGTCTTTGGCAAATTTTAAGCGGGCTACCCTCATACGACGTGTAAGGAGAGGCTTTTTTGTGGGGCGGTACCCTTTGATATTTTTTTCGCGAAGCCTTCTTTGCAGTGTGCTTCGAGAAAGTTGGATCCCACTTTCTTGAAGCATACGCAGGTGCTCCCGAAGGGGAAGCTTCCGGTTTTCCAGTACCGTGGAAATTATTTTCCGATCGGTACGGCGGCGTGTTGTTTTCCTTCCCTTTCCACATTGAGAAGGTCTGGTATCAAATTCTGCCAATTCAAAGCTGCCCGATGCCAAACTTTTAGCCAGTTTAGAAACAACTGGCCGACTAACACCAATCAGGCGGCCAATTTCAGTAAAGGAGTGTCTCTCTCCTTTGATAAGAGCCAAAATTGCCTTTTTTTTGGCCGCCCCGACATCTTTTTTTGAACCCATTCCTAAAAACTGACCAGTGTTCATTTGGATGGACTAATTTCTAATAAGAATGTACAAACCGTGAAAATGTTGATTATATTCCAATAACAACAATGTCGACAAAAAATTAATTCTATAAATAATGAAATTCACAAACTAAATATTTATTTTTCTTCACCTTTACTTGCCCAAGTATCACTGTGAAATGATATCACAGACAATTTTGACTCTTAAACCACAATTATAACGGTATTTCTGAGGGATAACATGCCGTTAGCTTCGGAGAACTCTTCGATGAATATCGCGAAAAAGGAATAACATAATGGGAGTGATCAAATGCAGAGCTAGGCGAATTGCAATATGTAAATGTAACAAATTTGCGGAGCGTTCCAATTGCTTGACCACCCACTGTATTCATTCCAGCCCATACCCGATATCAATTGATTAAATTTTATTCACACACAATAAATCACTTCACTTCCACTCTTTTGGGTATATCTCAGAGGAAAATATGCGCCTATGCACAGATATCTATGTATATTTTGGTTGTTATTATTTTATGATTTCGGGTTATAGACTTACACCTAATTAACTAATTAATTATTGTTAATTTAGCGACTAATTAATTATTGTTAATTTAGCGAAGAACAATCTGACCTTAGTTTTCCTTTCCTTCGCGGAGTGGCGCTAGTTGAGCCGTCGATCGATGAGACTGAAGAATAGGGCGTCGAGACGTCTGCTGGTCTGAAATGCTGCGGTTGATTGATTGAGTTCGGGTTGAATAAAGGTGGCTAGCTGCTCTATAGTTGACCGTTGGTTCCTTGGGAAAATGGCGAGGTATGATGAAGTATGATGAGAGTTGACAGATCAATAAATAGGTTGTGGATCGTTCTTGACGATTCCAGGAGTCTCCAGCCTTCGTTGCACCAATACTTTGGTTGACCTCCTATTCACTTTTAACCAAGGCCTTTCACAGTAAAATACACGGTTCAAATGCAAATTACTACAATTAATACCGATCTATCGATCTACTGATCAAACCGATCAAACCGATTATACCAATATCACCCCACACCTGGCACCACAATTCGTTGGGGGAACTTAGTCATTTTTAAAGAAAACTCGTGTATTTATTACTCGGCTTTATTTAAATGAACGGGGTTACAAATTAGAACAAACCGTAAGGTCCGAGAGCTGTTGCGAGACTCTCCGGTTTTAGGAAAACAGAATTAAGCGCGGCTTCGGTCCCGTGGACCCGGAACGTGACTTCGCGATTCCGCCGTCGCGTAAAATGAAACGCGAGCCGCTTAGCTAGGCGATTCGACAAGCGCGTGTAACGCCGATCTGCTGAGCGGGTAAAAATTATGGGAAACAGGGAATAGTAATGTGGGAATGGAATGTGCGATTTTTAAGGAAACTAGAGGAGTGGAAACTTGGGGAGTGCGGCTGTGGGAATGGAATTTGCGACTTTATTACAGTGACTTTCCAGTCGTAGGGTGTATGGTTTACCTATACGATAGTAGTATATTGCATAATTCTTTATTTAAATTTTCACGGTTTGTGCCTTCAATATGTTTAAGTTTCTTTTTGATTGTTTGGACGTAACGCTCGGCCTGGCCGTTCGTAGCAGGGTGATACGGTGCAGTGGTTTTATGAACAATTCCATTAAGTTTCAAGAAATCTTGAAAAAGCTTTGAAGTAAATTGTGTACCATTATCCGAAACAAGTACACACGGAATTCCGAAAGTGGTAAAAATTTCCCTACAAATTTGAATCGTAGATTCTGTCGTAATGTTTTTAACAAAACGCACCTCAGGCCATTTTGAATACGCGTCTATCAAAACAAAGAATTATTGCCCTTTAAACGGCCCTGCATAGTCAATATGTACTCGCTGGAACGGTGCGGTAGGTGCCTGCCACGGATGAACCTCCACTTTACTCGGATCTGGGCGAAAACTCTGGCATATAGTACAATTTAATGTAATTTTCTCAATTTCCCGGTCCATACCTGGCCACCAGCAATAACCCCGTGCAAGGTTCTTCATTCTCTGCGTGCCGAAATGTGAACTATGCAATTCGTCCAAAACTTTTTTCCGAATCTGAGGTGGTACGTAAACGCGTATACCTCTCATAAGGCAGTTATTTTGAAGGGAAAATTCGGTTTGATCCACACCAAACCTATGTTTTGCTTCAACTTCCCTTCCATTTTTCAACCCATTTATCAAAATGGACACTGATTTGTCGGCTTGTGTTGCTTTACCCAATTGCTCAGCCGTAACTGGTAAAGTCTCGATTGCATCAATCTGCACCACCTCAACCTCTTCAATACTGCCTTGCTGTGTTTCAGCAACGGGCAATCGGGAAATTCCATCTGCATTTGCATGATCTTCCGTTTTCCTGTACTGAATTGTGTAATTGAACAACAAATCCTAACCTTATTGTGTGCCTTGCGTACTGGCACAATTGGTGTAGCCCATCTACTATGATTAACTTTCTTCAGTATTCCCTCTGCGACGAGTTCCTCCAACTCAGACTCAATTGCCTTCTTTAAGGAGAATGGTACTGGCCGCGCTTTAATAAATATCGGGTTTACCTTTTCTTTAAGCTGAAGCTTCGCCCGTACATCTTCAATTTTACCCATAGACGGAGCATTTACTCTCCTGTATTTTTCCAATAGGCATTTGACCTTTTCGGAAACATTCATTCTTATAGCATTTTCTGAACGGGACATAAAACTGTCCATTTGCAAAACATCGGAGAAATTCAACCGAAACATACGAATCCATTCTCTTCCCAGTAAGGGGTGCTTGTCGGAGTCGACGATGTACAGCCGCAACCCATAAGATACGTTATTATATTTTACAGACACATCAATATAACCTAAAACCTTAAGTTTCTGGTTGCAGTAAGAAGCAAGTTGCAATCCCGTAGGCTGAATAGAAACATTCTTAAAAAACTTATTTTTATCTCTTTTAGACATTATTGAGACCGGCGAACCTGTATCTAATTCAAATTTTACATTTATATCTTGGACTAGTAAATTTATCCAAATTTTATCTCTATTATTTGACACAATACTGCAGATTTCATCTAATTCGGTCTCCTATAAATAATTTGCATTTTTCCTGTTTTTCGCTTGTAAGCATACCTTTGCTAAATGGCCTTTCTTTTCACAAAATCTACAAATCGTATTAATATGTGAGCAAGTATTCGCCTTATGCGATTCATCTCCGCAACGAAAACAAAAATCTCTCTTACCTGAGTTGCTAGCTAACTTAGATTTACCTGAAGTAGAACTAAAGTTACTCGCGTTATTCTTCTTTGGCCTGCTTCTGTTGAGTGACGATCCGGTCCGACGCTGACGCAGTTGATTCACGCTGTCTTCCGCTTGCGCCCCCTGTATCTCAGCACAACCTTTCACCGAAAGTTCCAGAGTCCGAGCAGTAGTAATTGCAGTCTCCAAGGTCAGGTCCTTCGTCGCAAGCAACTTATTCTGGATCATCCTGTTGCTCAGCCCAAAAACAAACTGATTTCTAAGTGCTGTGTTGAGGTAAGTTCCAAAGTTGCAGTGCTCAGCAAGTCTACGCAATCCAGTGAGGTACTCCTCCGCCGTCTCATCGTCCCGTTGCTTCCTCAGATGGAAACGGTAATTCTGCACGATTTCTAACGGTGTGGGATCGAAGTAATTTTGTAACGCCTCCTTCACCTCCTTGTACGTCTTTGAGCTTGGTTTATCCGGAGCGAACTTGTCGCAGGCGATGTTGTAGGTCTCCGGTCCGATGTAATGCAGTAACCAGTAAAGTTTTTGGTTTTCTTCCATAATGGAAAAAACTTGGAATGCTCCCTCCAATCTCTCGACCCATCGGGACCACTGGGTGCGATTTTTATCGAAGTATTCGATGGTGAACGTTGGCTGCACTTTAGGCATGGCGAATGTCCCTTTGTTGTCTTCCTCAGGCATTCGTATTTGAATGTTAGTTTGGGTACAGCAGGCCCGCTTCTATTGCACATATGTTGGGTGACGCCCACGGTAAATTCCTCAGCAGACACAATGCCAATTATTGAACTTCGGGATTACTTTTAGCAAATGAAAAAAATGTTCACTCTGGGAGGGAAATTGAAATTAATCCCATCCTCGTCGCCACTGTTATGATCGCTACAACCTGGCTCACGTCTGCTCTACGACTAATTTCAATTTTGACGCTAGCAAACCTCTTCTTCTTACTTACAATAGCAAGTCACAATATTTCTCCATAGCAAGTCACAATAACGTGTTTTTAACAGGGTATAGTAGCGTATATTTTGTGAATCCGTCCTCCATCGTGAGGATGTGTGTGTACCCGTTACTGCTTTTGTGAAAAGGTCCGAGATGGTCAGCATGTACGGTGTGGAATGGCACTGCTATCTTTTCGATGGGGTGAAGCTCTCCTGCGTTTCGACCTGCAGGTCTTTTGTAATAGTTAATGCAAGAGGAAATATAGCTTTTTACTTTGTGCCTCATCCTAGGAAACCAATAATTTCGTTTTAATAATTCCAACGTTTTATCTACCCCGTATTGTACTGAGTCGTCGTGGCAGGTCCTGATGATGCGTGAAGTCGTACATGACGGTACTACCCATTTTAATTTTCCATTCGTTTTATGAAATAAGCGTTCTTTCTTAATTTTGTGTTGCGTTTTGGAATCGTCTGGCCTAACGCCATTAAGAGTGATTTCGTATCCGAGAAATTCAACGGATGATTTAAAAAAATAAGATTTCTTTCATTTTAAGGTGAGAATCTCTTCTAAGATAATTTTTAAAAATTCGTTGAGAACTGTCATGCCCTGATCTATATCTTCACAAGGTCTACCTTTTGTCATACGACGTTGTAAATTGTTCATCAATCGGTGGAACTGGGGCGGACAATTAGATAAACCGAAGGGCATTCTGAGAAATTCATATTCTCCGTCAGGCGTGACGAAAGCAGTGAATCGTCGCGACTCGTTAGAAACCGGTATCTGGTAATATCCGCATGCAAAGTCTAGAACAATAAAGTACTTACTTCTATTCAAGTACTGTAGCAGGTCCTCTATTATTGGTAGGGGATGACGATCCTTAACGGTGAGTCGATTAATCCGCCGGTAATCGATGACCATTCTGTCGCTGTCATATTTCTTCTTCACGAGAAGGGCTGGACTGCTGTATTTCGACTCAGAGGGCTGAATTATTTTCGCGGCTAGCAGTTCTTGCACGATATTTTTAATGCTGTCACGTTGCGCGAAAGAAAATCGGTACGGCACCGAGCGTATGATCTTGTCGCCTTTTAAGCCTATGTGGAACTCTGTGCTTCGAGAACATTCCAATTCGAGGAGATTCGTTGCGAAACAGCGTCTAAATTCGTTGACCATCGACGTGAGGTGAGCACATTTGTCTACAGGGACATTTCCACAATTAATATCCTTCGAGGATATCGGCTGACAGCTATCGGGGGCGCTTACTCGCAACAGTTGACACAATAATGTGATGTCGACATCGTCAGTTCTGCAATCGCTTCTGACAGTAGACATCGCTGGAACGTTGTTGCACTGGATTACTTCCCCTTTCTTCTTAATCATCATGACGTGGTCTTGATCTAGAAAATCTCTACCTAAAATGAGATTAGAGTTTGTCACGTTATCGTTTACAATAAGAACGGAAACATCGGCCGTCTACTTTCAGATCGATTTTGCGTCGTCCGAGGGTGAAACACTTGCCGTTACCAAACCCACTCAAGGATATGCATTAGGGTTCCCACTCTAAATGGTGTTTAATCGCAAAGCACTTTCTCATGATGCTTACGTCACTACCCGTGTCCACAAGGGTAGAAGCTTCATATTGGTTGTCTATGAAGACTCGTTTATGATACTCGTCATAACATATGAGCTGCACTTGTGTTTTCTTGCCTATTTTATTGCATTCGGCTTTATTGTGACCCGTTTTAAAGCACTTGGTTCATCGTGGTTTTCGTTGAGGTTTAGAGCATTTCGAGGAAGTATGTCCTAGTTCGTTACAGTTGTAACATTTTATGTTGGTACCATGTTTATCCTTATCGGCCTTTGAAGAATTCGTACGCTGCGTGGAATTAAATTTTAAGATGCCCTCGTAACTTTTGTACTGTCGTAATACATAGCTCCTCAGGGGATTTAAAATACTGAAGGGACAAGCTCATCTTCAGGTCGTGGTTGGTTATTCCGTTGATGACGTATCTCATTTTGGATTGATCACTCATATAGGTTCGGCTGGCGATATACATCATTTCAAAAAAAAAAAATTGTTCGAAAGTTTCCATGGGCAGCTTTTCCCGCTTTGACAGCAGTAAGTGTACCTCAGATGCGTCGTTCGTTGCAGGGAAAGTGGTCAGAAGTTCTTTTTTTCATTTCGCCCCAATTAGTTATTTTGGCTTGCCGTGATTGCAATCAAAATTTTGCGGCTCCCTTTAACCTTGAAGAGGCCAAAAGTAAAGTCATCTTATCAATCATCTCGTAAATGTCCTTTAGTTCATCTATTTTAGTTATCCATTGCAAGCTAGTCGGCTTTCTCACTGGGGTCGAACTCAGGACAAATTGCGGTTAACTCGCGGATATTGAAGTATAGTGAGCGACTGTCCGTGGAAAACGACGTTTGATTGCACCAGTTTACCTGAAGGGTGGCTAGGTGCACTTTGTTCTCGGACCGTGGTGGCATTTGCGGTTGCTTCGTCGTGTGAAGGCAAGAAGGCTGCAGGCAGACTATTCGTGGGCGGTCTGTGTATGGGCTGATCCGTGTTGACGTTTCCGAGAGTGGCATTGACAGCGGGTGGGATGCTACGATTGTGCGTTGCCAGATTATTCGAGTTGTCCTGATGAACGCTAGTAGGTAATAGGACCCATGGGCAGGCGCTCTGATTGGTCGAGAGGTTTTGGTGACGTCACGTGTACGTGTGCGTAAGCCACGCCCCCTGTACATGTGTGTGTGTGTGTGTGTGTGTGTGTGTGTGTGTGTGTGTGTGTGTGTGTGTGTGTGTGTGTGTGTGTGTGTGTGTGTGTGTGTGTGTGTGTGTGTGTGTGTGTGTGTGTGTGTGTGTGTGTGTGTGTGTGTGTGGTGTGTGTGTGTGTTTTTTTGTCGTCTTTAGTCTTTGATTACAGGGCGAACAGACACCCTAGCAAGCAAATTTATTAGCGCTGGGCAGTAAGACCAAACTTGTCTTACAGGTTTACGTGCAAAAGCTTTCACTATAGAAGCAAAAGCTTGATGATACTGCGCAATGCACAAAAGCTTTCATTATAAAAGCAAAAGCCTAATGATACTGCGCAATGTGCAAAAGCTTTCATTAAAGAAGCAAACAAACGTTATTCAGTTTCGCTGCTTCCAACTTCGTTGCAACCAAAACCCGCTGACCTAAGTACAGTTGCTGTTGTTTTTTTATTAACCTGATTTCGCCACAACCGAGGCACAGTTGTGCATTTGTCTTTTCTGAATTATGTGTTCCTGTTACTTAGCCTTTAAAACAGTCTGTTTCTTTCTGTATATAATTTATAATGATATTATAAAATTCTGGATATTTTGCATAATATTGCGAAATTCTGAAAATTTTGCATAATATTGTGAAATTATCTAAATATGTTTGGAGTTATGAGGCTGCCTTCTACGGCTCTTTATTTAGGAGCCAATTCTCTGATTGACTCGCGCGCAATAACGCACCTTGTTTTTTATTTTGTTACGTACACAGGTTTGCCTGTTGCTTACAGCTAGCCTCCTGTTAAAACAGGTGTCAGGTCTTCTCCAACAATTGAGAGTAGTTAATTTAATATTAGTTAGAATAGTGTATTTATGTGCTTTTAAATACCTCCTCTTGGCCCCAGAAAGTACTAAAGATTTTACTTTTACCTAGAATTATGTGCATTACATGTGTCCAGTATGGTTCAGCAGATTTTGAGAAGACTTAGCTTTATTGACACAGAAAGGTATAAATATAGCTCGCCAGCCACATGTAACTCATTCTTAATCTAACCGTGTTTGTGACTAATCGTATCTGTTTTGTGCGGGATGAACCGTTTTATAATTACAAAAGACCGCTCCGTGCAGGTTAGACGCTTTAATGTACGGGGGAGAAAGGTAGAGTTTAAAATAAAGCCGACTCCAAACAACGTTGAGCCTACAGGGTGGATTAAAGGAGCCATTGAAGACATTGTTAAATATGCAACCCAAAACATCCACCCCAACGAAAAAATGGGTATAACATTTTGTGGACAGGGTTTTGAAGAACGTGGCCCTGGCTGGATAAGTTTTAAAAATGCGGCTGATATTACAACAAAAGATATATGGGCTATGATTTCCAGAATTTTCCAGAGTAACTCTGAGGGAATAAGCACAGATACTTTTTGTATGACTGTAACTTCGGTTCGCTTACCGCAAGGTAAAGGGAACGATCGTGCAAAGAAGTACAACAGTTTTTTCGAGGAATGCTCAATGCGTCGCGGGATAGTTACCATTAACAACAAAGATGGTTTATGTTTACCGCGTGCTTTGGTGGTAGCCCTTGCGTGTGCAGAAAAAGATCCGGACTACAAGAAAATTAGGCAAGACACAGGAAAACTTCAAACACAAAGAAGCGCTGAACTGTTATCTAAATCAGGCGTAGTTATTGGTGGTGATGGTTGTGGAATAGAGGAGTTGCAACAATTTCAAAATTATTTGACGAGTTATAAAATTGTTGTCTACAAGTATGGGACCAAAGGCAGAGATATCGTTTATGAAGGCGTTAATAAAGGAAGGAATTTAAATCTTTTATACCATGATGGTCATTATAATGTTATAACATCTCTCACAGCCGCGTTTTGTTGTGCGTATTATTGCGAGAGCTGTAACGAGCCTTACAACACCAAAAACGACCATAGATGTGGAGGAACATGCCCGGCTGTCAGCAATCTCCTACCTGTTCAAACGATACTTCTAATATACATTGTGGGGATTGCGGTCGAAACTTTAGAGGAGAACAATGCTTTAAAAAACATCAAACTATGGGTTCGTTAAATAAAGGAACCGTTTGTGAACAGGTAAAAAAATGTCTTGAGTGTTTAAAGGTCTATAGGGCGAATAAAAACCATATATGCGGTGAGAAATTTTGTAAAATATGTGAAAAACATGTTCCTCAACACCACTTGTGTTTTATTCAACCTGATATCAGAACACCCCCAACAGGCGATTTTCTATACATTTTTTACGATTTGGAAACACGGCAAGAAAAAGTTATTAAAAAAAAGACAACAGAAGGCCTAGTAATCGGGGAGATTAAGGAGCATGAACCATGTTTATGTGCTTTTGAATTAAGATGTGATAGGTGTTTTAACACAGACAGAAACATAAAAACGTGTGACAAATGTGGAATAAGAGAATTTATATATGAAATAGAACCTGTAAAATTATTTCTAAACTTTATTCTCAATCAAAGAAAAAAATTTAAAAAAGTTATCGTAATTGCCCACAACGGCCAATCCTTTGATCATCAGTTTATGCTGAACTATTTGCTACAAGAGACCAACATCAAGCCTGAATTAATAATGCGAGGAAGAAAAATTATATTAATGCAGCTGGGAAACATTAAGATTCTAGACTCCCTGAACTACTTTCCGATGCCGCTTTCAAAACTACCGTCAGCGTTTGATTTGCCGCCTGCAGTAAAGAAAGGATACTTCCCTCATTTATTTAACTCAGAGGAAAACAAATATTATACGGGGCTTCTGCCCTCGTTGGAATACTATAACCCCGAGGCTATGAAAACTGATGATCGTAACGTTTTTCTAAAATGGTATGACGAACATAGGAGCGATCAGTTTAGTATACAGCGCGAGCTAAAGGACTACTGTAAGAGCGATGTTCAAATTCTGACAGACGCTTGTTTAAAATTCAGAACCATGTTCCTTGAGGAGTGTAACGTTGAGCCATTTTTAGAGGCAACAACCATCGCCTCAGCCTGTAATCTTGTATTTCGACGCAACTTTCTTAAACCAGACACTATTGGAATTATTCCTAGAAGAGGGTATCGTTTTGCGGACAATCAGTCTAAAGAAGCAATACAGTGGCTTATCTGGGAAGAAGATAAACGTAAAATTCACATTCAACACGCTGCAAAACAGAGAGAAGCTTTGCTATGCGGTGTTAAAGTAGATGGATACTGTCATGAAACTAATCAGGTTTTTGAATTCCATGGTTGTTATTATCACGGCCATCCTATATGTTTAAGACATAATCGCGATGCTCCCCTACACAACGATCAAAATGATACCTTAAATCTACGATATGAGAGAACAGTTGCCAAAACAGAGCGTTTGCGCACACTAG
Source organism: Eutolmus rufibarbis (assembly GCA_963920795.1). Taxonomy (NCBI): domain Eukaryota; kingdom Metazoa; phylum Arthropoda; class Insecta; order Diptera; family Asilidae; genus Eutolmus; species Eutolmus rufibarbis. Next base: position 25,328,677 of record OY987207.1, read on the forward strand.
GTTATGAAGTAATCGAGATGTGGGCCTGTGAGTTTGAAAAACAAATGGAAAACAGGTCTATGGAATATTTAAAACAACACCCTCTCTTAAACGTAACCCCCCTGAAGCCCCGGGATGCTTTTTATGGTGGCCGCACAGGAAACGCCTATATGTATTATAAATGCAGGACCGGTGAGAAAATAAAATACATTGACGTGTGCTCCCTTTATCCCTGGGTGTGTAAAAATGGCAAGTTTCCAGTAGGACACCCCACGGTTTTTGTTGGAAACGACGTGTGTTCTCAGCTAGATTTAAATAAAGCTGATGGGCTGATCAAGTGTAAATTGTTACCACCAGAAAATCTGTTACACCCCGTTCTTCCCGCAAAGCAAAATAATAAACTAATGTTCTCATTATGTCAAAACTGCAGTGAGCATAAAAACCAGGATGAGTTTTGCTCTCACTCCGATGACAAAAGAGCGCTGGTTGGAACCTGGGTTATTGACGAGATCAAAAAGGCTATCGAGAAGGGTTATCAGCTATTAGAAATGTATGAAATATGGAGTTACAATGTTAAACGGTATGACAAGCTGACATCTACAGGCGGTCTGTTTACCGACATGATGAATAAGTTTATAAAAGTTAAACAACAGGCATCCGGCTGGCCCCGCCGCTGCGCTACTCAGACGGAGAAGAATCAATATATTGAAGACTTTCTTAATAATGAAGGAATTAAACTGGAGTATACAAAAATTACAAACAACGCTGGGTTGAGATCTCTGGCTAAACTAATTTTAAACTCTTTTTGGGGTAAATTCGGTCAAAAAGAGAACCAGCAAAAAACAAGTATTATAAACAAACCATCGGAATTGTATGAACTACTTACGAATCCTGCTACAGAAGTTTCTCATCTTCTTCTGGTTAACGAAAACACAATCGTTGTTAATTGGAACTATAAAGAAGAAGTCAGTGAATCCCTATCTACTGTAAATGTTTGTATAGCCTCGTACACAACAACACAAGCTCGACTTAAACTGTACAGCTACCTAGAGGAACTAGGTGACCGTGTTTTATACTATGACACCGATTCTGTGATTTACATAAGTCGGGAGGGAGAGTACGAGCCACCAACAGGAGAATTCGTTGGCGATATGACAGATGAACTGGATTGTTATGGTGCAGGTAGCTATATCACCGAATTTGTAAGTGGCGGCCCCAAAAACTATGCCTACAAGCTCTGCAGCTCTAAAGATAATTCCGAAAAAATTGTATGTAAGGTAAAAGGGATTTGTCTCAATTATGCGGCCTCGCAGCAAGTAAATTTCGAAACCATTAAAGAAATGGTTTTAAAGCCTGAAAGCGAGGATATACAAATACTTTCACAAAATATTCGACGAACCGCAAATTACGATGTTGTGACAGAGCCGGAGATTAAGAAATATAAGCCTCTATCGGAAAAACGACGATTTTTACATGATTATAGTTCAGTCCCCTTTGGTTTTAAGAGACAGCGAGTGGAATAAAAAAAAGGCACTGTTATATCAGTCAGATCGATGCACCTTAAAAGAAGACGTTTAAATGTACTAGATTACGGTTTGTTCTGATAAAAAAAATAAAAAGTTAATAAAAAGAGAATTTATAAAACCATATCTTTTGTTTTATTCATCCAATATTTATTCTCTTCTATATATAGTTTTTCTTTCTTCTTCTATACGTTTAATTTGTTCTCGATTGAGTAATCATTGCTATGAATGCACCGTGCGTGCGCTACAAAGTAATAAAGTTTCTGCCTCTAAACCCGCAAAGCAAGTTTTGTCTTGCTGTCTGCACAAAAGATTTACGCGAAGAATGGGCCACTTGCTTGGGCTTGTGAAGATCGCGACTCCTCTAATGAGTTCTGGCTGCTTGTGATAGCGTCTGATCGCCTGGTAACCGGTTTTAGCCTTTTAGGTTGCTCGGCAATGAAGAGAACAATCAATCTTTGCAGTGCAAAACAAACTTCGCCTCTAATGCCTTCAGGCAGAATTATGCAAAGATTAAGATGTGCTTAATTGCAAAAACTCTCTAACCAAAGCAGCTGATATTGCAATTCAGACCTTGAACTTCTAATACAATGATTAAGATACATTGACTCTGATGTTTATGCAATTACACGGAAAAATAATGATGCGTATCTTATCACACTCGTTATTAAAAATCAATTTATGTATTTCTATCTATCTAGAAACTAACGGGGTACAAAATAATCTGCAGCCGATAATAAATTTATAATCTTTTAACATTTAACGACATTTTTTATTATCATTCTGTCAGCAAACACATAAAATTTCTAAAATGTATGCTATATAGTTTGAAAAAATATATTGCCATACCTTCGGCAAACCCTTAATCGTTTCATTCACGTGCAAGTTACTTAATATGCGTGATTTAAATTATGTACATATATGGTTGACCACAGATAATTTCGTTAGACGAGCGACTTTTCGTTAATTTTTATTACCTTATAACAACATATTTCTTAAATGTGCCCCGAGTTTACATTATATTTAAACTGCAACAAAGTTGTACAAACTGCTGCGCCTTGCAGAATAAAAAGTAAAAGCAAAGTGTTTATCAGCATTAATTTTAAAAACCTAAAATAGATAATGCATACTGTTCACGTTTTAAAAAATTATCTCATATTCAGGGATTAACAGTCAACTATCAAATTGTAATCTGCTTTCTACAGCGTTTTGTAGAATAACTATCGCGATTTTTAATCTACATTCAGCAACGTCTTGCGGGGTTAAAATAAGAAATTTAGTGCTTACCAGGCAATTTTTGTTTTATATAAATAATAGTGCACCGAGTGTAGAAATCTTTAGTTTTGATATAAGTGTGATTAAGTGTATAACAAACTGGTAAGTCTGTGCCTTAGGTATTTAAAATCGGGTATCAGGCTTCTACTATATATTAATAATGTTTTATTTATATTAATGATTAGGCTGTAATAATAAGTAGGATCAATTTTTTATTCACATAAAATAATTTTTTGTTTTATATAAATAATAGTGTACCGAGTGTAGAAATCTTTAGTTATGATATAAGTGTGCTTAAGTGTATAACAAATCTTTAGTTTTGATATAAGTGTGCTTAAGTGTATAACAAATTGGTAAGTCTGTGCCTTAAGTATTTAAAATCGGGTATCAGGTTTTTACTATATATTAACCAAACCAGCGGATTAAAGGCAAAAAAAAGATACGCCCATGAATTCGTAAGTGCATTAAGCAGGTTCCTTGTGCTCTTTGATTTGTCATGTACCTATATCTCTATGCATAAAATAAGCGCCTGGTAGCTGGTTGTTGGGTCGTCTGATTTTTCAAGTTATATAAATTCTGTCAGTTTTGGTGTTTTACATTTCCAAAGGTGATGCAATCGTAGGTACGTACATAAATATAGGTAACATCATAGTGTAGTTACACATACAAAAGTAAATATACGTGTGCTACATAACTCGGGGATGTAATTTGAATTTAATATTGCAACATATTGCGAAATCTGCATAGTGCTTTTACGCAAAAGAAAATAGGTAATGCGCAACCTAAAACACAAAATCAGAGTAACCAGGGTATTAGAATTTTCCCTAGGCTGAACAAATTTAGGAAATATAAATTAATGAATGAAACTTTCATTCATAAAATTCCTAACGAGGTACTACCTGATTATAAAACCAAACAATAAAACTCTGCTGACAAATCTGCTTGATTTAGCTGCAATAAAACAACAATAGCATTTTTGCTCTTGGTTTTTTCCTCATCATGTATCTGAAACCATATTCACTTAATTCCCAGCATCAATAAAGTTCTTCTTAAGCTCTTTATTCAGGATTTTTCTTATTTGAGCGTCACCCCATTCGCAACAAGAACATAAAGGCTGTGCATAAAAGTTTTACACCCCCAAATTTCTGTACATTGGATTAAAAATTCTAGGTTCTTACAACTAATAATTTAGATATTCATGTGCATGGGTGTGGGCAATTAATTTAGAAATTATATACTGATATAACAATATGTACAACATAACAACTACCAGCCAAGTGATTACCAAATAAAAATTATGTGTTAAACAAATAAATGCATTAAATTTGATTCATAAAGTCAGGACAATTTTTAAATTCTTCTATGTAAATGCTTTGAAAAATTAAGTTTTATTTTATATTTTAATTCAATGCAAAAATTGCAAAAGGCATATTTTGAACAGATTTAAAAATCAAAATACGTTAAAAATTTTTATAGCCTATATTCAATGAAGGTACCTAGATTTATGAAATACAAAAATTCCATAACATAACTAAACTTATTGGAAACAGATCAGTAAAATTCATAAAATATTTCAGAAAGTTTTTAATAGAATATTTTATATAATATAAAGAACAAACTCTTTTAGTTTTCTACCATTTCAATATATTTACACTTTATTTCATATCTAATTTTTCTAAGAAACGAAGGTGCCTGTTGAAAATATGTATATACATCTCCACACATTTTTGCTAACCAGAATGCCTGCATCATAAGTTGGTCTTCAAAATCTTGGGGGCTCGTTATTCCTCTATGGTGCCTGAAGTCATCTTTATGCCTCGGTGTTTTTAACCGATGACAACTTACTTCAATAGAGGGATCGTATATAATACCATCCAGCTCAATCCAAAAATGTATTGGCGCAGTTATTTTATCTCTGTATGATAACTGTCCGCATGTAAGTTTCGCCCCAACATTTTTTAATAGCTCAAATGCTAGCAAGCTTGCGGGTAAACAAACCCCGTACATGTTTTTTTTGATGAACTCTTCAGATATTAATTTACTTGTTGCTCTAGCAATATTGTGTTTCTCTTCACAATGTTTTTTTAGTTTTGTATTTTGATCCATACTTTTATTTCTACGTTTTTGTTGAGTATGTCTAGCAACGCTGCCTGTCAGACGTTAAATGATAGTTAATATCTTTAACATCTTTATATATAAATAATAAGTTGTCTAGCTGTCTGTATAGCCAACGAGTAATATTACTTTCGCAAAATTTAGCTGTTTGTTAATTCAAAAAAAATATTTACTCTATATATAATTATTTATTTAAAATAAAATAATTTTTTGTGAAAACCATCATATATTCAAACTGCTCTTATAACAATGCCCCGTTGTCTGAGTGGTTGTGGGGATAATTATTTTTTATTTTAAATCAGTCATATAGGATTTACAGGAAATGATCCGCAGAGCCTAAATTCTATAGAATTAGGTGAATGTTTCCCAGCAATATGCTAAGAAGTGCGTTATAAAATCTACTATTATTATATTTACTAGTTTCAACTGTAGATAATTACCAACATTAATCTAAAAGAGAGACTGAGAAGTACGTCATAAAATCTATTATTATTATATTTATTAGTTTCAACTGTAAACGAATACCAACATTAATCTAAATATTTAAATAGGTAATGTTCACGTTTTAAAAGGATAATCTCATATTCCGAGGGGTTAAAAGCCAGCTATCAAGTTTTAATTTTATAATTAATTTAATAATAATTTTAATTTTATAGTTAATTTAATAATAATTTTAATTTTATAATTAATTTAATAATAATTTTAATTAAAAATTTTTAGCTTTTTCTAACTAAAAACTGTGTTGCACCATGTGTTTAAAATGGGTAATTGTATGTGCCGTTGTGTGTTACACATACCACTGCTATGGTTTTTATTTTAGCACTGCAGGCCAAGACGAGTAAGTAGCATAACAGCTTGTATTGGTCATGTTATTCAAAGCCAATTATTTATTATGTTTAGATAAAACACAGCTGCTGTTTACAGAGCCCGACGAAAGGTTGCGCCTTAATACACCCGGAAACACGTTTTTACTTCAACAGGGTACAGGGAATGTTGGTTCGCAGACTTATTACTATTTTGGGCAAAACAACGAGAACACCATTATTGATAAAATGGAGGCGTATAACGTTAACATTGATACAGAACTTGCTAAAAACCAAACTTCTAACCGCAAGTCGCTGGCGGACAGATGGTTGAATGGTTCCCTGCAACAGTACCCTTACAAAAATTCAAATACCTCCCTTTTTCAATACAATCTTCCCAACAATAAAATTGATCACACTGATTCTCAGGTTAACCCGCAAGCTACGACTGTAAAAACAGGGAATCTATCGTCATCACGCCCTGGGGAAATTGAAAATAAAAACGGCGGTAATTATATAATTAGCTTAAATGCAGGCTCTGCTCAGGTCGATAATTTAAGTAGAATTGAAAAAGAATCTTTACAAAACCAAATAGACGAGATGAAGGAAAGTATCCGTACGCTAATGCACGAGGTTAGAGTTTCAGTGGCAGCGGCTATTAGCGAAAATTTACAGACAGCCAAAAAGCATAGTTCCGAAAATATGTCTGAAGACGAGTCTGTTGAAGATGAGACATTAACCGCTAAAAAGCCGGTTTTTAGTTCAGCCGTTAAATCGTTTTTTATTTTAAAAAATTACACTATAATACCCCCAGTAAACCTTAGTTGGCCTAATTTATTTGATTATACTTTTAACCAATACGAGCAAAGAATAACAACTACTGCGCATTATGTAAAAAGCCAGCCTGATTTCCGTAGTTTTTTTAAAAAAATAAAAGATGTTTTAGAGGGTTATGCACTAGATCGGTCACGTTTTACAGTCGTAGAAATTTTTGTGGAAAGGAGCGAAGAAGAATTTTTAAATACATCTTTAGCTAAGTACAGCGAGTATAAAGACTTTTTAGAATACATGTATGGGAGGTTAATCTTTATCACGCGACCAGTACCGCAAAGTTACAATACCCGTTTAATACCAGCGAAACGGGTCACCCCATATACCGCAGCCTCACAGCCTAACAATAACGACGCAACTTCGGACTATCTAACTAGAAATAGAGGAGGTACACTCTAAAAAATTTTTCTTGAATATTACTTCAATTAATGTAAGCAAATAATTACCTACAATTATTATAGTAAATTTCAACAGGCAGCTAAATTTAACCCAGCTGTATTTAAATTCAAACTTTCTTAAATGTTTAATATTCAACATAAATAAAATTCACAATGTTTGGTATTAAACAAGTGATCGTAAGTTTCAACAGGCTATTAGATTTAACTTTTGTTTTTTTTAAAATTTAAATTTTCTTGAAAGACTAATATTCAACAAGAACTAGTTTAGCAATGTTTAATATCAAATAAGTGAAGATTTAAATTTAAATCAGACAAATTTGTTTATATGTCAAATAAAAGGGGTTGGATTGTAAATAAAATGAAATAAAATAAAATTTATTTAATTCTATACCAAATTATATTGCTTAGTAAAAAATGAAAATAAATACATCCATTAATATAAAAGAAAATTAAAGAGTTTTAATGCACACTTTTCAATCTCAAGCACTTCACTACCAAATACCGAATGAAATGCGAAACACCGAAACAATATTTTTCAAATCATTGCGACAAAAGAAGCATCCTTCTTATTGGTTGAAAATATGCCAGTTCATTGTTTGAAACCAATAACAACTGTGTTTTGACAGATTTGACTTCGGGATTCAACTGAATTAATTTGATATTTCAACTCGATTGTGCAAAGAATTTGCAACGTAGAAGGTAGCCTCATAACTCCAAACATATTTAGATAATTTCACAATATTATGCAAAATTTTCAGAATTTCGCAATATTATGCAAAATATCCAGAATTTTATAATATCATTATAAATTATATACAGAAAGAAACAGACTGTTTTAAAGGCGAAGTAACAGGAACACATAATTCAGAAAAGACAAATGCACAACTGTGCCTCGGTTGTGGCGAAATCAGGTTAATAAAAAACAACAGCAACTGTACTTAGGTCAGCGGGTTTTGGTTGCAACGAAGTTGGAAGCAGCGAAACTGAATAACGTTTGTTTGCTTCTTTAATGAAAGCTTTTGCACATTGCGCAGTATCATTAGGCTTTTGCTTTTATAATGAAGGCTTTTGTGCATTGCGCAGTATCATCAAGCTTTTGCTTCTATAGTGAAAGCTTTTGCACGTAAACCTGTAAGACAAGTTTGGTCTTACTGCCCAGCGCTAATAAATTTGCTTGCTAGGGTGTCTGTTCGCCCTGTAATCAAAGACTAAAGCCGACAAAAAAAAACACACACACACACACACCCACACACACACACACCCACACACACACACACACACATGTACAGGGGGCGTGGCTTACGCACACGTACACGTGACGTCACCAAAACCTCTCGACCAATCAGAGCGCCTGCCCATGGGTCCTATTACCTACTAACGCTTATAGCTGCCGTGGCGCTGTCGTCGTGTTGTAGGGTGTGTAACGTGAAATTGTTGCGACCCGACAATCGAAGTTTTCACGGCCCAAGGAGGGAAGCGGGGAGCGTTGCCCATTCTAGGTCCAGGGCGGCCGGGTAATTGCCAGAAGAGAAACTCACCGAACAACCAAACCAAAAAAAAAAATTTTTTCACGCGGGACCATCTTGCGGACGCAAGCCGAATATGACTCGTGGCGCACCTAGTTGGCTGGCACGTGCTTAGCTCGTCGGAATGGGGCGGGGGTCTTGAGCCATCAGAGCTGCGTCCTGGTTATTTATAGTGCACCAAAAAAAAACTAAGGGAGGGACTTGGGAGAACTTAAAATCATTGAATAGTCCAGGTGTCCGTGGAGGACGGGACTACGAAGAGGGGGACTCTCACCAAGAGTCTAAGGGGAGACATGGACAAGGGCAAGAAAAAAAACAATGATTCCCCATCACGGATCCCTTGTCCAGCTTCATACCCACCCAAATTGTCCGAGCCCCCTTCGTGCTCGACAACCCAACCTAGGGAAAAGAGAGGGTGAGGACAGTCAGTCGTCAGCAATTTTCAAATTCAAAACTTTATACTCAATTCAACGGCAACATATATTCTTTCGAAAATTTCACGGCCATAAGAATGACAGCTTAAGATCGCTCCTAACAAGAACAAGAAAATACAATTCGGGTAGCAAACTTAGCAGGAATGGTAATTACTTAAAACTTCAAAATATCCAAGAGCGATTACAATCTAGGAGGATGCTGCACCAAAAATGATATACTTATACACATAAGGTGTGTTTAATGACCTGCTCTAGATTACTCTAGAGCAGAAAAGTGCAAGAAATGCGTTCATTGAGCCTCAAATCTGCTCTAAACTGAGCTGGCTTCGTGTTCAATGAGCCTGCTCCAACGTGAACTTGATTACTTTGGAGTAAGATTTTCTGCTCCAATATCTTAGTAGGTTCAATTTAGAGCAGAACGAGAAAAAACTGTCAAAGGGCCAATTTTCGTAAATATTTTGATGTGACTATGTGGTGTTCCCAAGTAGATAAAGCAATGGAGGCTTCCTTGGCAGAGGAGATACCTGCGACTTCGAAAAAAGATACGGAAAAAGCTGTGTGGGTTGATTCCCAAGTAAAAATGTTAATATCTTTATATAAAGATATTAAACCGAAATTACTTTTGGCACTCTATTTTCTACTCGCACAACACAAATTTTAAACAGCAAATGAAACTTCATTTGACATTAACGGTCTCAGAAATATACAAAATGATGTTCAATGAGCAAGCCTGCTCCTTTTTGATCTGGTTTGCTCTGACAGCTTTTCTGAACTGAGCTGCACTGCTCTACTCTGAGCCAATTTCTGGTCATTAAACACACCAATAGACATGCAGGAGATATATTAGAGTACCTATATATATATATTAAGGAGAGATGGGACTAATTATATATATATATACATGACTGAAACGTAACAGTAATTAAATGGATCGATATTGAGGAGATATAATGATAATTATGTACATAAACATCGAGGCTCGCGGTGAGGGTACTGATCCCGAATATTCGTCGAATGTCTCTCCTTACACACAAAAAATATTTTTCCCCTTTTTTTATTTATCGTCAAGCAAAGCTAAGGTGAAAGGGGCAGACCAAATCCCGAGTACGGTGGGGCCCACTTACAAGAAACACGGCAAATAGGGTCGCGCTCCACACTCACTTCTCTGGGGTTCCAGTAGCAAAATATATGTATCGGGAATGTGACTAAGAGTGATTATTTTAACATACCTGGCTATCCTTCGGTGTCTGAATCCGTTGCCGATCGATCGCCACGGGATGCAGTCCTGCGGAGCTGGCCAAATCACTAATGCAAAATGTAAAAAAACCTTTTTTTTCTAGAGCGAAGGAAGTGACGGCGGAAATGGAAAAGGAACTGGTCATGATACAAAAAAAAAAACACAAAATTGAACTGGGCTGGTCAGCACCGGCGGGATGTGCTCTGCTCCTACCTGTTCGACAGGCTTAGGAACTGAATACTAAAATTTAGATCTTTACCGCACATTCGCAAGAATAAGTAAATTTGGGCTCTGCGGGAAGCTGAGCTAATGCCTAACTTAAGTTAAGGAGGAAAAAGGAGGGGAATCTGGCACAGATCCGTCCCTGTACGGGGAAACAGAACCGTTACGCGGAGGCCCTACGGTACGCGGTCGAGAGGTCCCTCTGCAAGGCTGGGGCGCTCCCACGGTGTACTTGGGTGCGGGGAGAGGTGCCTGGAGCTTCGCTGGAACGTAGGTGCTCGAGGCGCGGTAAGATGCGATTCGCTGCAGCACGCTGAATCACGCTGAATCACGCTGAATTACGCTGAATCCGTTCGTGGGGCTCCTCTGCTTCGTCCTCGGTTGAAGGGGGGGGCTGAGCGACACCGCTCTTACGGCAGAATGCCGTTAGGGGCTCCTCGTGGGGGTGAATATAATGCGCACCAAAATTTGCGCCGGGGGCTCGGGCCGGCAAAAAAAAGATTCTGGGGCCCTCCACTGCGATGCAGGCAGCGCTTTTCGAGGGCCCTGGACCTGCTGCGTCGGCAGCTAACAGCTTCCTGGTTCTCCTGGTAGCGGTGAAAACCGCGGAAGGTTTCCTGCGATCGGGGTAGCCTTTGAGAAATGGAACTCCGCAAATCACTTTACTCACCTAGACTGTTTTACTAGAGAAAATATTCACGTATCGCACGGATGGCGTGTATGGGGCACTTCACAGTAGCTACCACCAACGAGACTGACTCTTTTTCCACAAATTATCCTTTTTTTTGTTTTTTTTTTCTTGCTGCGCACGATCTGAGGCCGACTGACTTTGACGGGAGCTCAACCAGAAATGGCAGTATGGCGGCTTCCAGTTCGGTCACGAGGCCTGGCGGCGGATGAGCTATCCAATTATTCGTTTTGTGTGGATGGAGCCTGAGGTTCGGGTTTCAAGTTTTTTGACGTGCAACATTAAAGCACGGGTTCGTCACAGGTGTTTCGTTTCTTCACTCTTTGGGGTTGCCGTGCCCAATTTTCGTCGTGTTTGGATTGGTACTGCAAGAGAAGCAATTTTGTTTTAGCTAATTCAAGCTCTAATGCGAGTACTTCTCTTCGTTGGTTGAGTAATTCCATCTCGGCTGAGGTCAAACTTTCGGAAAAAGCATTGCTCCTCGGATTCGTCGGAGGAGGTTTTTCCTGTCGTCTGTCGGTGGAATTTGCCAAAATCCCGTCACCGTCTGTTATTTCGTGTGCTTTTCAGATGGATTAGAAGCCGGCGTCCCTCGATGCTCGTGCTGGATGGCTGTAGAATTTGCCAAAGCGCCTCTGCACTGTACTGTTTCGTTGGTCCGTAGTGCGGGCTCATCGGGGGGTTCTTCTCGTTGGTGCTCCTGCTGGGTAAAGGGGGAGTCGTGCTGAATTCCTTCGCCGAAGAGGGCTTTGTTTGTTCTAGTCACGGGGGTGTCGGGATCACCACGTTCACTCATTTCGTCTTTCATCAAATAAGGTTAGGTTGGTCACGCGGACTCGCGACGAGAATGTAAATTCTCTGAATCACTAAATACTTTTTGTATTTAGGAGCCGATCCCACTTCTGAGATGTAAAAGGCGAATTTTAGTATTTCAAGTACATTTATTCAATCGTAATTATAATTAGCGCTATGGCACTCTGCACGCGGTGATCCGGTTCGGTCGTCGTCCCAAGCAAGAAGGAAGAGTTGCCGGATGTTGGAATATGGCCTCGACTGACGAGTGTGACGAATTGTGTCACCCGAGCTTGGCTGATTGTCGCGCTTTAGTTCCGATTTAGTTTTAGCTAGCTTAAACTTACATCCCCCCCCCCCGGACAAGTCTGTTTGACAGGAGTTAGGAGAATTGTAGCAAGGAATCATTTTGCTTGCATGATAAACGTTTGATTCTGGTGTTTTTAAACCCGCATCTATGATATACAATAAATCAGAGATTTTATGCTTTATCCTAAAAGGACCTACTCTGACTGGATCCAGTTTTTGTCTGTTTAAACGATTTCCGTTTTGAATATAAATACGATCTCCGTCATTGTATGTTATTTTACGTTTACCTTTATCGTAATAAAATTTGTTTTGATTGTGAATTCTTTCTGCATTTATGAAAGCTATCTTTCTGTTCTAGATTTTCTAAATTATTTTCTTTAAGTTCCGATGGGAAAAAAGATTTATCTATCCCATTTTAAAGATAATTTGGTGTAAACTTTGTAGTACTGTGTACTGTATTATTATAGTTTTCAACACATTCTTCTGCTACCACTGACCACGGTCTATTCTTATTTTCAAATATTTTGCACCTGATCGCGTTAACTAACGTTTGGTTCGTGCGTTCATTTTGCCCGTTTGAGAAGGGGCAATCTACCGCGGTAAAAATATTTTTAATATTCTCTGTTTTTAGGAATTGGGACTTTATCTGAAAAAAACCAGAGCTCCGGGCTCGTGCGCCAAAAAGGGGGTAACTTACATGCTCCCACGACGCTGACCTGCTGCCGTTGTTGATCCTGCTGCTGAATTAGCAGCGCCTCACGCTCAGCAGCCAGGCGCTGTTGCTCCGCATCGTCCTCCATTAAAATCCCCAGGCCGCAGAGCGTAACACCTAAGCAGGCAAACTAAAACACGGACGAGCAACGCACGTACAACGTTTAGGCGCGTGAGAACACACGTATACAGTCAACACCAAAGGGACGCGATTTAAATAATTAACACGAAAATATTTTGCAATTACTTTATTAATACATATGTACATAGGTAGCGGTACAAACTTAACTCTTCAGCGCGATCAACGGCGAGTCGATGGAGAAGACTCCCTTCTTCTCATGCACCTCCTCTTTTATATCTCTGGTTCCTTTTATCTCTGCTGCATTATCGTTGGTACTTTGGTTCGGCTGCGTCTATCATTATTGATAGTTTGATAGTTAGGTCCGGCTGCATTTATCGTTATTGGTATTTTGATTCGGCTGCGTTTATCATTATTGATAGTTTGATAGTTAGGTCCGGCTGCATTTATCGTTATTGGTATTTTGATAGTTAGGTTTCATGAGTTAGTTTTACCAAACCGATATCTTCTTGGGCTTCGCTGACTCACTGAGGGATGTTTCTTCTATGGGTACAGCTGTGTATATAACTCCTCCTTCCTTTAAAACAGAAGTCTCCGGCTTCGGATTATTAATGATGATCTTTTGATTTTTTTCTTTCCTAACATATAGTACAATACTAAGACTTATTAAACTAATAATGAATACAATTATTAAACTTATGTTAGTTGCATGTATTATATTATTGTGAAATTGTAATTCTTCAATTTTTTTGATATTTTCAAAATTATCGATATTCAACTTAGTCAAATTAATTGGTTTATTATTAATGATAAATAGTTTTTCAGCGGGATAATAATATTTATCTAAAATTACAAATTTGTTGTTATGAAATGTTTGATCCTTTATTTGTACGGTACAATTATTGAAATTCATTAAATAATTTCCTTCAAGTATAATTTTTCTATTGTCGCAATTATGTGTTAGATTTTCTTTTTTCATATTAATTAATAAAATAGTTTCATCATCCATTTTTTCTATAGTAGTAACATTATTATTTCTATAATCACATTGATGAGTTGTGATACATGTTTTATTTAACTTTAATTCTTATAATGACAATTGCTCATCGTAATGATACAGTTTGTTATTTATTTCTACAACATGTTCTTTTTCTTCTTTTATTTCTAATTGTTCTTTATTTGGGATTGGTACAATTAATTGCAATTCTTTTATAATATAATCCTTTGGAATTTTTACGGCAAAAATCAGAAAATCATTTGTATATCTTAAAACTCCTGTTTTTAACAATTTAAGCTTATGAAAATCTACCTGGTATGCTTCTAATTCTTCTGAGGTTAACATGCTTGGGTGCAATATGTTATTTTTAGCTGATACAATATTATCTAAAATTTGATTGACTTTATTTTCTAAGTACCTTAATTTAGTTTCTTGCTCTAAAAATAAAATTTTTTCGTTTAATTTTCTATTCTGCTTGTTAACAGTATTCATTGCATCTAAAATTTTCACTCTGTCTTGTTCTATTAATATTTTTAAATTCGTAACTGTTTTGTTGAAATGTTCATTTATATATATTTGTTGATTTATTGTGGTTATAGCATTATGAGTATTATTTTCCATTGTTTTTAAGTGGTCTAGTATATCTTGTCTGTCTTCGTCGTCCATAGTTCCAAATAACCATTTTTCTCCTTTTCCTATCAAATTAATTAAGCCTCGTTTTTGTCTTATTGGATTCCCTAGAGCTTTGATTTTGCTTTTAATTATTTTTATTTCAGTATCGATGACTTTACGATTATCAATGTTTAAATGACTCATGTTTATTTCTAATTGTTTTAATACATTTTCTATATCTTTTACGTTAATGATATGTAGGATTATGTCAGTATTATTAGCGATTTCGACCTCTCTCATTCTTAGCTTTACATACCCATTGTCTTCTCTTATATGATGAATCTGCATTACCCCTTGTACTGTCATCGTCAGTATCCCTAGAATTGTCCACCTTAACATCCAACTGACCTGCAAATTTTGTTGGTCTCTTTATATTTATGGGATGAACTTGAGTTAATTTATATTTTCTAAAATAGTGTTTATCCTTATGTCTCAGTCTTTTATAGTTTTTTATATATCCTTCTTTCCTTTTTTCTTGATAATCTTCTCTATTCGCGTTTATTTTATTTATTATTTTATGTTTATAGTTATTTATGCTTTTTTTACTGTGCTAAGGTCCTTTAATTGAGTTGCTTCTCTTGGCGTCATCTTAATGGTTGAATGGTGTCTGTCATTGTAGCTGCCTACTGCTATCTGAATCTTATGTTCTATTAGCACTTCGTCCTTGATGGCTTGTATCTTTTCGATTAAAGTTGAATGTAGCCTCTCTATATCGGCATTTCCTGTGTGACTGTTTGGTTTCGTCCAATGCACTTCAATGCATTTCTCTCTTAAGTACTTAATGACATGTTCCGATTTAAATTCATTGTCCATAGTGATTTGTTGTGGTTTGCCAAAACTTGCGAAATACATTTCTAATACTGCAATTTTCTTTGTCCAATTTTTATCTATTAATGGATATGCTACTACGAATTTAGTTAATTTATCTATAATAGTCACAAAGGTTTGTTTCAAATAATGAAATACATCTAAATGTATTATTTCATTTTTATTGGTTGGAGTTTGTGTAATATGAAACTTAGGTTTTATTGGATTTCTATCATATTTGATACCTTGACAGTCTTCACAATTACCTATTATTAATGATATATGTTCCATCAATTTCGGATAATAAATTTTATCTTTGAGGGTGTTATAAGTTTCGTTTATTCCACTATGTAGTGATTCCTTGTGGTGATAAATTGAAATTTGTTTATGGCATTCTTCTTCTGTATCAATGTCTCTTGCTCGTATCGTAGCTTTGATAAATTTTATCTTCTTGTTTCCGTCATACATGTCTATTAATATTTGTTGAATTTTGTTATATTCATGGTCTTGGACTTCCGAATATATACCTATTGTACCTGATTTTATGTGTTTTCTTACCACGTCTTGTAATTTACTTTCTTCGTCTAAAGGATTTAAATAAATTATTCTTCTATTGTGCAGAATGTCAAATTCTTTAGATACATTATATGTTAAGATTATTTGAGTCTTGTATTTATTTACAATCTCATTTTTGATTCCTATATGATTTAACAATTGCTCTTCTACTGAATGTTGAGTATCAGAAAGGTCCATGTTGGATTCACTTCTGTTATCCTCGCTAATTAGAGCGCTATTTTCAATTCGACTTAGGAAATCTGCAACTTTATTTTCCTTTCCTTTTAAATATTCAATTTCGTAATTATACTCCTGCAATTTTAATATCCATCGTTGATTTCTCTGCGAAAATTCCTTTCCTTTATATTTGGCATTTAAATACTTTATTGGGACATGATCAGTAACAATTTTGAATTTTCGTCCATATAGATATGGTCTAAAATAGTTTACTGAGTACACTATTGCTAGAAATTCTTTATCCGTTGTACTATAGTTTTTCTCATGGTTGTTCAAAGTTCTTGAAATGTAACAGATGGGATGTCCCTCCTGTGATAAAACTGCTCCAATTGCATGGTCGCTTGCGTCCGTAGTTACTACAAATTCTTTATCATAATTTGGAAATCTAAGTATAGGATGTGATACTATCAATATTTTTAAAGTTTCAAATGCGTTAATATATTGTGGATCATTTGTGTTAATTTTCTGGCCTTTTTTCAAATACTTAATCATTGGATGTGCAACTTTAGCATAATTCTTTATAAATTTCCTTTAATACCCTGTCATGCCTAAAAATCGTCTTAACTGCTTTTCAGTCTTCGGAAGTTCTAATTTTTTTATGTCTTCTATTTTATTAGGGTTTGGTTTTATTCCTTCATTGGTTAGCACATGTCCTAAAAATTCGGTTTCTTTCTTCATAAATGAGCACTTATCAGCTTGTATTTTTAACTGGTGATTTGCTAATCTCTTAAATATTTTTTCAAGTGAGCTCAAATGTTCTTCCAGTGTTGTTGAAAATATTAATATATCATCCAAGTAAACTACACATATTTTGTTGATATATTCTCTAAGAATCTCATTCGTCATCCTTTGGAAAGTTGCGGGGGCATTCTTGAGTCCGAATGGCATTCTCACATATTCATATAATCCAGCAGGTGTTACGAAAGCTGTCTTGTCTATATCTTCTTCTTTCATTAAAATTTGATGGTAACATTTTGCTAGGTCGATTGTACTAAAATACTGTGCTTTTCCTAATTTATCTAGTATGCTGTCAATATTAGGTAAAGGATATTTGTCATCTACTGTAATTTGATTGAGTCTCCTGTAGTCTACTACGATCCTAAATTTCTGCTTTCCTGAGTTATCTTTTTTCTTCGGTATTACAATAATTGGTGAACTGTACCTACTTCTACTTTTTCTGATAATTCCCTGGTCTTCCATTTCTTTCATTTGTTTCCTGACTTCTTCCTCATGCTGCGGTGAGTATCTATAGCATTGATTTGTTCGTTTGTAACTGTTTTTATTTCATGTACAATACAGTTTGTATTAGTTAGTTGATCTCCTTCTTTGAACATCAAATTTTTATATCTATACAATAGTCTCAGAACACCATCTTTTTCTTCTTTATTGAGATGCTCAGTTTTAATACTTCTTAGGTCACTTTCCTCTAACATGTTTACTTCTTCATTCAATTTTTTATTCAAGAACCATAGTACTTTAGAGTTGTTTAGTATTATTTGTCCTTTTTCTATATTGATCTCTTTCACATTTCTTTCAACCCAATCCATACCTATTAAAAGGTCATAGGGCTTATCAAGATCAATTTTTATCCATTTCATACGTGCATTTTCACTTTCATAAAATTCTTTAGGACATTTTGTTTTTACATATTCTGTGCTTTGTTGTACTTGACCCGTTATTGTATTTATATTAACTTGTTCCTTTGATATTGTCTGATATAAATCTGGTTTCACATTTCTTGAGTTTAATAAAGTAATTGTGGATCCTGTGTCGAGTAAAGCAATCAATTCTTGTTTTTCGATAGTTAATAATATATAGATTTTACGTTGGTCCGAGGCTAGTTTATAAAAAAACTCGTCGGACATCTGATTTACTTCATTCTTAGTACTTGCAGCGTCTACTTCCATTGGTTGCACTTGCTCTCTTTGTTGATTTTGATTTATTGATCTGTAGTGTCCACTATTCTGATTAAAAGTTCGTCTATATTGTGCTGAATTATTTTGTCTATTCTGTTCTGAATTGTTATAATTATTTCGTCTGTATTGTTCTGTGTTGTTATTATTATTTTGTCTGTATTGTCCTGTGTTGTTATTATTATTTTGTCTGTATTGTCCTGTGTTGTTATTATTATTTTGTCTGTATTGTGCTGATAAATTACCACGAAATGTTGGGTTTACGTAATTTCTTGCATAGTTTTGATTATAAATTTTTTCTTGGAAAACAGGTTTTATAGTTTTAGTTCTATTTGCATTAACCATTTGATTTTTAAGGTTTCCATAATCTCTACCAATATATGTCTGTAAAACATTTCTTACCTCCGGTAAAGTAAATTTATTATACAGTTTATCTTCTAACGTTCCTGACACTAATTCTTTTATTTTTTCAATTAAAATACTACCCAGAGTATTATTTATTTCGTGACTATTTTCATTATAAATTGAATATTCCGAAATATACTTAATTATTTCCTGAATTTTACTACATAATTCTCTAACAGAACTTACCCTTAAATTATATATGTCCCGTAGAATGTGTTCCTTGTCCTTTGTGGGCTGATACTGCGTGATGAGTCTGCTTCTACATTCTTCCCACGTAGCAGGTGCTGATACTCTGAGATAATTCTTAGCATCTCCGATTATTTTTGTGTTATAGATGATTTCATATGCTTCAGTTTTTTCTTTTTGGGTCTTGTATCCAGTCAGCTGTTTGTCTACCATTTCCAGGAATGACGGGAGAGTCCCTGATCGTCCTTCGAATGGAGGCAAATATTTAATCTCCTTCTCCACATTTTCTTTAAATGATCGTTGATTCTGCTGTGCAATGATTTGCGTTAACATTTGTACGCACTCCTCCATGTTGTTTTGTTGTGTCACCCTATGCTGGTCAACTACCTGATTTCTTCGGTCTCTTCGTTCCAGTTTTGTGAGGGATTAACACACTCAACACTTTTTTATTTCACACACTAAATTAACTTTCGTTTCTTCGTGTCTCGGTAAATTTTGCTTCGCGACACTTCGTCTCCGGTTTTTAATAGGTGGGTTTTAGTTCGTTTCACTGGATTCTTACTTTCACTGAGAAGAATCCTACCGACTGCGCCATTTAAATAATTAACACGAAAATATTTTGCAATTACTTTATTAATACATATGTACATAGGTAGCGGTACAAACTTAACTCTTCAGCGCGATCAACGGCGAGTCGATGGAGAAGACTCCCTTCTTCTCATGCACCTCCTCTTTTATATCTCTGGTTCCTTTTATCTCTGCTGCATTATCGTTGGTACTTTGGTTCGGCTGCGTCTATCATTATTGATAGTTTGATAGTTAGGTCCGGCTGCATTTATCGTTATTGGTATTTTGATTCGGCTGCGTTTATCATTATTGATAGTTTGATAGTTAGGTCCGGCTGCATTTATCGTTATTGGTATTTTGATAGTTAGGTTTCATGAGTTAGTTTTACCAAACCGATATCTTCTTGGGCTTCGCTGACTCACTGAGGGATGTTTCTTCTATGGGTACAGCTGTGTATATAACTCGCGCGTCTAATGTTTGTGCGCGTGCCCAAGCGACGCAGAGGCGCGCGAATTAAGTTTCCAGTACCGAAAGAATCCAAAAAAATAAAAGATAATTTTTATAAAGAGATTCTTTATTACTTTGAGCGTTACAATTTTAATTTTTACAAACTTGATTCTCGGATAGAACTGACTGCTCATCGATCATTTCCCTAAATCGAACCCTCGTTTCGCCAATAATTGCTGATTCCGCGTCTGCAGGTTTTTGGTGACACTGCGTCTGGTGCAATTGGGCTGACCTCGATTGATGACCGGGGTGATGGCCGATGTAAGCTTGGCTGGCATGGGGTGATCGGGTGTGGGGCATTGGCCTACTGGTGCGTGGATGTAACTCGCGTGCTGAAGCGACGCGGAGATGAAATGAGCGCGTGCCTTTTTTGTTTTTTTTTTACTCTCGACTTTTTCCTCATGGTCTATAACTTAGGCAGAGCTGAAACGTTCGGTTGCGATTTAGGCGATTGGGAGGCTCTTGCGCTTTCGCCGGTTATTTTGGTCCCAATTTTTCAACGCACGCCACGCACTTCCAAGAAAGACGATGAACCGTGCACACCACACACAAGTCAATTAACGGGGTCACCACTTTGAGAGTACAGCGAGTACCGCGTGCCGGGGTGCGAGTTGAAGATAAGGACTTTGATGGACGCGCGCGGGGAGAAAGAAAAGACTGCTGGCGTGGCACGAGTGCCTGCTTGCGCCGCGAGCGCTGCGAGCGGAAAAGGGATGGTGGAGGCGCCACATACCTTTGTTTCTATGGGCACCCCCATTTTACTACGCTCACGTACAGGGATTTTACACAATACACCGTTTCCTTAGGCTTTATTTTCAAAGAATTTAGACCTTATACGTTTGTTTAGCCTGAAGTAGATGGTTTCGCCGGAGGTGTAATCTCTAATTGGATATCTTTTTTTTTTTGATTTTTCAAATTGAACAATGTATCTAATGGGGGAGTTCGTTTTATGTTTTTGAGTTCCAAATTTTCACTGCGATTCATAAACAAGCGGTGAACAACGAGATTCCGAACATGAGCGGAAGATTTCCGACGACAAATAAAAACCCCTTTTTTGATTTGCACACTGTTTTATTATCAAATTCTTCTCTCCATCAACAGAGCACCACTCACATTATGATTATTAATTCCCTGGTCGTCCCGAGATTTCAATGATGTGTTTGGAAACCTTTGTTCCCGATTTCTAGATTTTTCTAAAACAAAACTCGACCACGCTACGTGTTGACTCTTTGACAGCTCTCCAAGAAGCAGGACGCAAAAAACATGGCCGCCTCGCGTGGTGAAAATTTCGTGTCCACTGAACTTCAAATCGAGGGGTGCTTTTAAAATTTTGTTTAGCACCCCTAAATTAATATTTTTCTTTTCTGTTGGGGCCCTCTTCAATCCGGAACACAAATCGTTTTATTGTTTCGCTCTTAGCCTATCGATGTTATCTCGCCTGGCTTTCTCGAAATCTTCGGGGTTGGTACTAACATTTCACTTAGGGTCGAATGAAATTTTTCGACTTGACCGTTGACTGAACTGGTGTGAGGGGGTGTTTTAAAAACTTGGATATTTAGTTGATTCTTTATCATGAAAAGAATTGAAGAGAAATTCAGTTAATTTCTCATTCTCGATCACAATTATCTTGGGTACACCAAACGAGAAGAGTAATTCACGAAGCGGGGTTTTTATTATATTTTGATTGCTTTGGACTTTATTATTTTTACTTGCGAGTATTTTGAAAACTTGTCTATGGCTGTTAATTTTAAATTTTTTACGGTAAGGTAAATGTCTATGTATATGTAATATTTCTCCTGGATACTGCGGAATTGAAGTTTCCTTCAGCTCGGGTTTGTTTGGGTGTCGATCGTATTTCGGTTCTTTACAAATTTTACACTGTTTACACATTATTAATTCTAGGATTCATTTGGGGAAAGTAAAATTTTTCTAAGACCTGGATTTTATTTTTTTGCGCACTGCGGTGTGCTGTTTCGTGCACTTGTAATATTTCCTCATTTTGTCTGTCTATCCCTACGAGGGCTTCTACTTGAGTTTTGGGTAAACCTGGTTTTTGTAATGTCCGATGTGGATGGGGTATAGTTATTGAATTTTACCCATTATTGGCTCTGTGGTTAGGAAGCCGTTGATCACGCTGGGATTTAGATATTTTTTAAAGATTGAAATCAGATCTGCATCTGAGTATTCAGGTTGTGTGAAAATGTGTCTGTGGTTAGTAGGGAATGGAATTTTGAATTGGTATTTTGTTCCGTTTACTGTTTTAATTATTAACTGATTTTTGAAGACATTTATTGGGGATTTACACGTAGATATGACGTTATGGTCAGAGACTAGTATTCAATCGTCTAATATTAGGGAGTTTTTGATTTTCCTGAAGGCATGTATTGCCTCGTCATTCAGGTGGATAGCGTTTTTGCTTGAAAGGTTCTTTGAAATTCTAGCTCCTTCCCCCCTCAGAAGGGTTGTAAGGGTTTTTGCTAGGTTTGCATATCCTTTAACCCTTTGCGGACGACGGAATTACATAGTTATTTAGGTTTATTCAAACACCGGACAATATTTTAAGAAATATAATTCACTTATAAAATTATACAATTCTTCCTCATAACTCGTCGATACGCCGGCCCGAATACCAGTGACGTTCAGATGATTTCAGTAAAACTTAAAAAGGGCAATTAAACCTCACACGTAGGTAGCGCTCACATCAGATAATTTCTTTTAGACATATTGTAGGGCTAATTTTTTTTTTTTTTTTTTTAAACATCTAGAGCCAGATTCCTATTATATCTTAGGCCACAGGATCCCGAGCGTAGGATGCCAAACACCAGTCCCGTTCTGTTGCTCTTCTGAAATTAAAAACAATCTATAAGCGTTTTATCCTCTGACTGATTCTACCGCGTAAATAAACCAATCTTATTTTCTTAAATTTCATCGATCTAATCAAGGTCTAGATATTCGATATATTCATCTAGGCGCCACCGACTTATAAATCAATTACTGGCAGAACACCAAATCCAGTGATCATTCTCCCGGATCCCGATATACATTAAAATAAGGGAGCAACACCGTACTAAGACACACAACCCTTGGGAGAAACCGTGTCCAAAACACCCAACCCAAGGGAGAAACACAGTGTCTAGATTACACAACCCTCAAGCCGATCATATCGTCCGTCTCGAATCTGATCCATAAGCGGATAAATTTAAATTTAAAATAACTAAACTAGGCGCCTGCGCGTTACGAACTAATCGCTGGCAGAACACCAAATCCAGTGATCGCTCGCACGAACACCGACATGCTTTCCAATAGGGGAGCAACACAAAAACCAGGACACGCAACCCATGGGAGAAACACCGTGTCTACGACACCCAACCCACGGGAGAAACACCGTATCCAAGTTTCCCAACCCCTAAACTTAGCACATCTTCTGTAGGTCAAGGGAGAAACAAGTGTTTTAAGAAACACAACCCTTGACGGATTTAAAACGCGCGGAATAATTAATCTAATTTATAGAAAAGCGCAATCAATAAGAAAAATAAAACACTTAGTGAGAAATTCACCGCAATTTCCTAATTCCTTACACTTATTTCACTTTTCAAACTAATCTTGAATACTTTACTTTCTGCACCTCACCACTTCGAAAGTTCAACTTGAAATGTCTTCTTTTTCCTTCAAATTTAGCTAAAATTGAATTCTCCCCCAATTCTCAAACAAGTCCTGAAAAGTAAACAAACCGATGCCCCTCCAAGCCTTACCGCTAGGATATGCCTTGCCGAGGCGCATCAGGTCAAAATTTCATTGCATGTGCATCTAGGCCCAAATCTATTTTTAGCTTTACTCTTTGTCTCAGCAGCGCAGGTCGCTCAAAAAAAAGCTATGTACTGCGCAAAAAGGGTACGCATTCTCATCAGCGCATCATACCCGAGCCGGGCAAGGCCATAAAATTCATGCAAACAAGAGATATTAAGGGAAAATAAAATGCGTCGAAACCAAATTTCTTTCTTGAAAATTCAGAATTATATTTCAGTTCATATATACATTAATATTTTTGTTTTTAAGCCTTACAATATCAACCTTCCTCCCTTTTAATTTCTTAATTTCTGATGCTTAAACGGTTAAATTGTTTTTTCTTACGTGCAGAAGGACGAAATCCCATATTTACATTTTGGTTAGGTGTATTATTATTCCGATCTGCCGCATTTAAAGGTAACGTTTCACAATGTCTATCCTCCAAAGCTACAGGTTCCGGAAGGAACTTCTCGTGTAAATGTTACTTTTTAATCTGATTTTGGTGTATAAATCTGATACAACCAGATATTTACATTTATCAAATATGATTGATTTCCTATTCTTTTCATAATTTTGGCGGGTACCCATTTAATCATATGCGCAAAATGTTTTCTATATAGTACACTCTCCCATATTTCATATTTTGGATGCTCGTAAACATTTTTACTTTCTATCTTAGATTGTACAGTATTTTTGTTTTTTATCATTTTCTTCTTAGTATTACTTGACACGTAGTCCAGTCATCTTAGTAAGTTCACCTCGGAATTTGAGATACCCAGCTATAAACTCGTATAAATTTGTATTTTGACATCCTAAAAGTTGTCTCAAAACCTACATATGGTAGGGTGTCCGCGACTATTAAAATTCAAGGTCAAAAGTCACAAAAAACGATTTTTTGCACATTTTTTGCAAATATCTCGTTTCCTATGGGTTTTTCGCTATTTGTATTTATTATTAATATTGTAGAGGATTAAATTCCCTACAACTTTTGTTTTAAACATTTTTTTATACGTTGAATTGTTTTCAAGATAGAGGGCGGAGGGCGCGCGGTTGTCTGTTTCTCCGCTAACTTCTTCTAAACCACGCAACGGATTTTGATACGGTTTTCGCTATCATTTAGAGAATTTCTTCCGGAAGGTTTATATGTATAATACATCCATATTATAGTAGAGGAAAAACGACAATTTCAAAGATTTGTATTGATGTCGTAAAAAACAGCTCTAAACATTGTATATAAAGACATTCTATAATTATTAGTCACATACACTGTGACTGAACAGTCTCATGAAATCAATGAAAACAGAAGGAGGAGTATCTCGTGGTCGAAGTACGCAAGAAAGTGTTTTGTGTAAATGGGTATATGCTATGTACGCCACAAACACTATTTGTGAGGAAATGGAGCAGTTCTGTAATATTTCCTTGGACTCGACAGAGCAACACGTAGATTCCAAAGATTCAAGAGTAAAAAGAGACAATATTGACGTAAATAAACTAGTTGAATGGTTTAAACTTCATGATCCTTTTCCAAATACTACACAGTTAATATCGTTAGCTTCTGGAATGGTTGGAAATGAGCAAATTAACTGTCACAGAGCTTACGAAATTGGAGTAGAGTCTATGACGAAGATCACTGGCTTACAATTTCATGAAATAAAATTTAAACGCTCTAAAAAAGTAATGCCGCTTTCAATTGTTAACAAATCTGTAATAATTAATGATTGTAAAGTTTCAATAGATCCATTATTACTCTTCCAAAGAATTACTGTAAGCAAACAATTTGAAAGTAATCTTGAAGAATATCTTCAATATGAATTGAGTCCGTATCCAACAGCACTATTTGATAATGATGGCATGAGAAAAACCACAAAATCGTCATTGTATGACAATATGACGCCAATCGATTTTGTTCTCAATGAAAACAATGTGTCGTACATTATTGATGGCGGATTTCTTCTGCATCGCGTTGTATGGAGTACAGAAGATACTTTTTCTATTATTTTAGATAAATATGTAAAGTATATTTACAAACGCATTACAGTTCAAAAATTATTGTTGTATTTGACGGATATTCAGACTACAGTAAGAACATAAAAGCAATGGAGCAGCTGAGAAGAACTGCTGCAATTTCAAAAACATATGAAGTTTGTTTCAACGAAACAATGGTTGTACCAATTACGCCAGAAAAATTCTTATCAAATCGAAGTAACAAAAAAAAGCTCATTAATATGCTAATTAAAAAATAACAAGCTGTAAATATTACTACCAAACAGGCCACAGATGATGCGGATGTACTTATTATTGAAATAGCAATTGAAGAATCAAAACATGAAACAACTGCAGTTATAATAGGAGAAGGTATTGATTTACTTGTCATTTTAATTGGGCGTACACTATCTCATCAACAAAAAATTTTCTTTAAAAAGTCGGCAAGGGAAATCGGGGTTGCAGTGCTCTTTAGCTTGTGGCCAGTGTAATGGGCAAGCTTGTCTCAATGCTTTACCATATCAGAGCGATGTCAATGAAGACAGAACCTTTGACCAAGAAATCATGGAAAACCTGGAGACAAATGTCGTGGAAGACGATAAAGAAGAGGACTTTGAAATACTTATACTACAGTGGTCGGAAGACGACGATGAAGAAGAAGATAATTAAAATTATAAGTTGTAGTTCTTGTAATTTTTATTCAATTATTTTAATTTCCACAATCATGTGTATTTATCAATAATTAATAAACTTTATATGGCGTGTTTTTGACCGGGACTACCTGTTGACCTTAAATGATGCTCTAACCGTGCGCTCTCCACCCTCTATCTTGAAAACAATTCAACGTATAAAAAAATGTTTAAAACAAAAGTTGTAGGGAATTTAATCCTCTACAATATTAATAATAAATACAAATAGCGAAAAACCCATAGGAAACGAGATATTTGCAAAAAATGTGCAAAAAATCGTTTTTTGTGACTTTTGACCTTGAATTTTAATAGTCGCGGACACCCTACCATATGTAGGTTTTGAGACAACTTTTAGGATGTCAAAATACAAGTTTATACGAGTTTATAGCTGGGTATCTCAAATTCCGAGATACTTACCTAATTTTGACTAAAATGACTGGACTAACGTTTGGAATTAATCAAGACTTGTAAGAAAATAATAATTCTGAGGGAGTCTTGGAAGTTGACGTTGTAGGCGTATTACGATAATAAATTAAAAATTTGTCAATTTTATCATGGATGCTTAATGTTCTTTTCTTCCCGGACAAAACTTTTTAAAGACTGCTTTTATAGACTGAACATCACGTTCTGCCAGACCATTCGATTGAGGGTGGTACGGGGGAGAATGCAGCAATTTTATATTAAAATGTTGACACAATTCCTGGATCTTAGACGATTAGAAAGGGGGACCGTTATTAGATACAATAGTTGATGGCAATTTCAAAGTTGTAAAAAATTGTTGTAGGCTCTTTGCAACCTCTGTAATATTGGTGTGACGCATTAATTTATAGTCACAATACCTAAAAGCATCCATAATAAGAAGAAATGTCTTTCCAAAAAGTAAAAAAAAAGTCGAGATTAATCTTTTCTAAAGGATAGGTTGGTTTGGTCCAACTACTAACAACTCTTTTCCGGGACCTATTTACGGTTTGTTGTCAAACAAGGGACTGCTGAACGAAACTTTCCACATCGTGATCAATCGTTGGCCACCAATAATAAGATCTAGCAATCATTTTATTTATTTATTTATTTATTTATTTACAAATTCATCAAGTTAACTGACTACTGAGGACAAAAAGAATATAACAATAGGGGTTACAAGAGCAGGCTTTTCAATTGAGTTTTACTAAGGTTGAAGTCTACGCAATCCTTATAGTAGTAGTTGAAAAGACGCGACATAGAAGGGATTGGCATATTCATACCGTAATTTGTTCGGTGATATGAAACATGCAGAAAGTCTGAACTTCTCAGCGAACGAGAGGGACTACAAATACTGATGTAGGCCAGTAATTCAGGAGAATCAATAGACCCTTGAAGCATGTCAAAAAGGAAAGTTGTTTTGAGTATTTCGCGCCTCTTTTCGAGGCTAGTCAGGCAAATCAGCTTCAGTCTGTCTGAGTAAGGAGGTAGACTGAGGTGGTCTCCCCAAGGCAGGCCTCTGAGAGCAAAACTTAGGAACCTGCGCTGAACAGATTCCACTCGTTTTTTCTCCGAAAGAAGATACGGAGACCAGACTGGACAAGCGTATTCAAGGATGGGTCTTACCAGTGCGCAGTAGAGTTGGTTGCAAATATAAGGGTCATCAAACTCGCGAGACCACCTCTTCACAAAACCCAAAACCGCGTTAGCCTTAAGGACAATGGAATCTATATGGTCTGCGAAGGTGAGTTGGGAATTGAAGATAACGCCCAAATCTCTGCATTTGTCAAGTCTTGTTAATGAACTTCCACCTACCTCGTAGACGAAAGAAAAAGGATTTTTATTACGGGTGAAGGACATAACCGAACACTTAGGTATATTTAGCGGTAGGTAAGAGGTTTTTATGACACCAATTATTGAAAAGGGTCAGGTCAGAATTCAGGGAAATGCAGTCAGAGGAATCATTTATGACACGGAATATTTTAGCATCGTCAGCGTAGCATAGGATTTTAGAATTAGGTACAGTAAGGCTGATATCATTGATAAATATGATGAAGAGTAAAGGGCCAAGGTGGCTGCCTTGAGGAACACCTGATTCTATTACGATCTCCTTGGATAGAGAAGATCTGAAAAAGACTCGTTGTGAGCGATTACATAAATAGGAGGACACCCAATCAAGGAAAAGAGGAGGAAACCCTAGAAGTTTCAGCTTGTAAATAAGAATCTGGTGATTTAGGCGGTCGAAAGCTTTGCTGAAGTCTGTGTAAATGCAGTCTACCTGCTTACCACGCTCAAGTACCGAGGTACAAAAGTTCGTGAACTCCACTAGGTTAGAAGACGTGGATTTACCCTTACGAAAACCGTGCTGAAAAGAGCCCAGAAAAGGCTTGGAGTGAAAATATAGCGCGTCATAGATGAGAGATTCAAATAACTTCGCCACGCACGGCAGATTAGCTATAGGCCTATAATTAGATATGTCGTCCTTTCTTCCCCTTTTGTGTAACGGCAGAATAAGCGACATTTTCCACATAGAAGGAAAAACACCACAGCGAATAGAGAAATTAAATAAATAACAAAGAACAGGACATAAAGACAAACCACATTTTTTGATAACAGACGCAGGAACACCGTCAGGCCCGGTTGAAAAGCTTTCTGTTAGAGAAGCTATCTTTGATAAAACGGATGCTTCATCTAGAAATAAGTCCTTCATCTGAAGAGAGGTAGGAGGAAGTTTAGTCAAGTGAGTAAAATCGTTAAAGCTAATATCACAGATAGATTTAGTGAATGCAGTTTGAAAGAAGTCGCTAAAAAGATTAGCCGTCGTCAGGGAGTTGTTGCTCAGCGTATGTTCCTTCCGGTCGGGGCGTTCTTCTTGCTGTTCACAACCAATTTAACTCCACCCTGATTAACTCCTCAAATTCATCTTCTTTTGAATGGATCTCTGTTAAAATCTCCCTTCATCATCGTTCCCTATTCATCTTGTGCTGCTATATTCGTCCAGCACAGCCTCTCGAGGCCTACAGGCATGCAATCGACGCAATTGACGCCCTGTCTACTCTCTCCGACCCCCTTGATGACGTTATAGTCCTAGGTGACTTCAACCTTCCTCGGCTCCAATGGTCCATTTCTGACGACGACTCCCATTACCTCCCTTCTAATGTATCCTCAGCAACTGAATCGCTAATTATTGATCATCTCTCTAACACTGGCCTATACCAAGTCAGTGGCGTGAAAAATCATCTGGGTAGACAACTTGATTTGGTTTTCTCTTCCAACCCAATAGACTCAGTTGTTATAGAGAGTAATCATCTTCTTTCCACTCTTGATTTCCATCACCCTCCTCTCTTCCTAACATTTTTCCATGACTCTTCTATCAACTACACAAATTCCGAGCCCCGTTTTCAATACAACTTTCGCAGAGCCGACTTTGCGAAACTAAACCTCCTCCTAAATAACTCGCTAGTCCTCCCAGCCTTAAGTATTCCCCAATTACCTATCAACGACAGCATTAATCTTTTCTACACCGAGCTATTTAACTGCTTGTCGCAATGTGTCCCATTCGAAGCCATAGAAAACCGCTCCAGATCTCCGCCTTGGTATGATAAAGATCTTCGTTCCCTTCGCAACAAAAGGAATAAATTGTGGCATTCCTTTGTTAAGCTGAAAAATAAAAAACGAGGACCTGAACAGGTTACAATTCGTGTTGTATCTTCTGTTCAGCTTAGGAATGGTGGGAAGTGTAGCGGTTTAGAAAGTAAAGATTGAAGCGTAAGTTTTCATTCGATTTATTCAACTCAAAAAGATCACAAAACTCCCAAATTATGCAAATGCATTCCCTAGTTTTATTTTCAAACAAAAAATCTCCCTCTAAAGCCATGCAAAAAATAGGTTTTTGTCTTCTACTCCTATCTTCTGCGATCTCAAGCGTGAAGTTTATCCCACAGAAAATTTTCCCGTATGAAAATCTTCTGCGGACCCGCAAAAATAAAATCCTAACTCTGAATTATATACCACAGAAAATTTTTCCGTATAAAAATCTTCTGTAGCTCTGAGAAAGAAAGCCCTAAACCTGAAGCTAATTTGGTACTGTCCTGATAGGTTGCATTTAAAATTACACTGACCTGTTGGCATGTAGTAATTCTGTACTAACCAGTTTTCAAAGGAAGACTGACAAATTGCTCTGAATCCTGAGCCCTTTTATATCAAAAAACTTCCCCCTCCAGATGCTGTTTCGCAAACAAACCGTTGAGGTCTATCCACCACATGGTGGATTTAGCCACCTCTCCAAAAACTCAACTCATTTCGGACCCTTAAATGGCAAATCTGGCAATGTCACCGAATCTGCCCGAAACTGCTCCTTGACTTTGACGTATGTCAGTATCCTTTGTTGATATTTACTTCTGTCAAGCTGGTCTCGTGGTTTTCAAGTTCCGAGTGCGTAACTTCAAAAATCTACTTAAGTTTAGCTTTACCTCCCGTAACAGGTAAGAGAGCTTTCGCTTTTTCTCACCTGTCACGGGGGGCAACACAGGAGCAAACCTGTGTGCGCGTGTGTTTTTTTTTTGTATTTAACTGGTCCGCCCAGAGTATGGGGTTCGCGCAACAATATCCTTTCTTGCATGGTTTATTGCTGTTTTCGGACCCGCTTCTGGACTCTGCTTTGGACAAGTAAATAATCGGTTTTATTTTGTTCTTATTTAAGTATTTATTTTATTCATTGTTTGCTTTCTTTGTTTTTTCTTAATTACTATATTTGCAGGTTCGACGAACATTCTCCCCCGCGTTGAACGCTTGCGTTCAAAAGTTCCCTTTTTTTTAAATTTTTTATAACACCCCGCTTGTGATAATGATGGAACATTATCGTTCCATCCGCCCTCACACGAAGCCTTGCCTGATACCGATCAGGCAAGTTTATTGTGTGCTCCTTCCTTTTCTTTTTTTGAATAGCCTTAAAATTAATTCTGTCCAACACTTCTTTTGGTAGATATATCTCCACCCCCTCCCTAGTCACAAACTTCTGGAAGCTGTTTTCCGCTCTCATGTCCAACTCGTTGATGGTTGATGTTGGCCTTAACTTATGAAGCCGATGCAAATCAGCACTTCCACCGTTTATGATGGCTTCTTCAGCCAACTGGGGGTTGGTCTGGGGTGTGTCCCATCGCGGTTGAGCGGTTAAAGGTTGCTCCATCTCCAGCTGCATTTTTCGCTCTTTTAGGGGCAGCCGACGAGGTGGATCTGGAAACAGGTCCGATGAGCTATTCGGGGATGACGGTAAATAGACTTCCTCAGAGATTTCTAGGATGTCTTCCATGTCGATATCTAATGTGTTTGGATGAATGAAAGTGAAATGGTTAAATGACGTTTAAATGAGTGAAGGTGAAAAAGTTCAACTGAGTGAAGATAAAAATGCTCAAATGAGTGAAGATGAAACCACTCAAATGAGTGAATGTGCTTCATTGAAGAACGGCAAGCACATGACGACATGGGTTGATATCAGTTATGTCTGCTCACCAGTCTCCACTGGCAATGGACAAATTTTTGATATTGGTCTCTGCAATAATCCATTTTTAGTTCGGATTTGGACCACTCGAACCAAATTGTCAGCGCCCGGAAATATCTCCTCAATTTTACCTAGCGGCCAATTCGTAGGTGACATATTTTCTTGTTTCACAAGAACGATGTCTCCAACATTAACATTCTCCCTCTTAGCGCACCATTTTGGTCGTTGTTGAAGGTGATTTAAATATTCCCTTGACCATTTGTCCCAAAACTGTTTCCTCAACAGTTGGCAATATTTCCATCTTTGTAGTGATGGTATATTTTTTTTTTCGAGATCTGATTCTGGCAGAGCGTTCATATCTTGACCAATCAGAAAGTGTGCAGGCGTAAGCACAAAAAATTCATCGGGATTGTCTCGGACCCTGCACAATGGTCTGGAATTCAAACACGCTTCGATTTCTGCAAGGACTATCGCATATTCCTCAAAAGTACACTTTGCTTGTCCAAGCGTTCGTTTTAAATGATTCTTTACTGCCTTTACTCCGGCTTCCCAAATTCCCCCGAAGTGTGGGGCTGCTGGTGGGTTAAAATGCCAAGTTATGGCTCTCTCAGCTAGCTGCTGAGCTGCTTCCGGTCCGGCTCTTTTAATTGCTGCCTTCATTTCCTTGTCGAAAATCGTTTTACCACCGACAAAATTTGTGCCACAGTCGGAAAAGATGTCCGTGCATAATCCTCTGCGGGCAATGAATCGCCTTAAAGCAGCCAGAAAGCCTTCTGATGTTAGGTCCGATACCAGTTAGATGTGCATGGCCTTCGTGGCCATACAAACAAATATACACAAGTAGGCCTTGTATAGCCTTGCATTTCTCACCCTCGAGGATTTCAGCATCACTGGTCCAGCATAATCTATGCCAACCTTAGTGAATGGTTTTGATATATTTATTCGTGCTGATGGCAGATTCCCCATTAACTGTGTAAGGTTTGCGCTGCGATATCGAGCACACGAAATGCATTTGTGCATCTGTGTTGTTATGCTTCTTCTCCCATCCAATATCCAATATTGATCACGGCTTGTGTTCAATACTAGAGTGGATCCGCCATGACATGTTTCTAAATGTATTTTGTTAATTATCAACAATGTCACAATATGCTTTCTTGGTAGAATGATTGGATGTTTTCTATTGTATGAAATAGATGCGTGCTCCAATATTCCACCGACTCTGATCAATCCATTTTTGTCCATAAATGGATTTAAGGTGAAAAGCCTGCTGCTCTTAGAAATTGGTTTATTCTGACTTAGATTTTCGTACTCTTCACTGAATTCCAGTTCTTGTACAAGTCTCAAAATTGTTAGTTCTCCCCTTTGCAATTCTATCGAAGTCAAATATCCGGTTTCCTTTTCTGAAGGGTTTTGAGTATTATGTTTAAAACGTTGAAGCAGTGCTACAATGCGTTTTAAACGTGTAAATGATGAATATCGACAAAAAATCTTATTTTCGATATTTGTTAAAAAATTAGCAGCCCTATCACTCGGTTGCTTGGCTTCTAGATCCGTCTTACCAGTAATCTCCTTATATTCTGGCCATTCTGATTCTTGTTTGCTCAACCACACAGGCCCGTGCCACCACAAGTCATTGTTAATCATATTTAACACTGTTGTGCCCCGAGATGCTAAATCTGCTGGGTTTTGTTTCGTTGGGACGTGCCGCCAATGGTCATACTTTATGATTTCTTGAATTTCCACAACACGATTCGCCACATAGATCTTCCAACGTGATGGATGCTCCTTGATCCAGTGTAAAGTGATTGTAGAATCTGTCCATGCGAAAATGGGTATGTTTTCAAGGTGCATATCCTGAATTATGGATTTCAGCAGCTTCGCAAGAAG
Source organism: Eutolmus rufibarbis (assembly GCA_963920795.1). Lineage (NCBI taxonomy): Eukaryota > Metazoa > Arthropoda > Insecta > Diptera > Asilidae > Eutolmus > Eutolmus rufibarbis. The sequence goes on from OY987207.1 coordinate 25,362,248, forward strand.
AACAGCTCCATTTAATTGCAGCCGTGGAATAGTAGTTGGTTTTATGGGAGCTACCTTTGTTTTAGCTGTGAGTAGAGTTGTTTGTATGTTTCCATTTTTCTCTTTAACTCGCAGGTAAACAACCGCAGCGAAAGCCTTTTCAGAGGCATCGCAAAATCCGTGCAGTTGTGTCTCCGTTTCAGGGTCGTATAATATCCATCGTGAAACCTTCAAATTCTTTAAATTCGGCAAACCTGACCTGAAGGTTTCCCATTTATCTTCGATGTCCCGAGACACCGGGCTATCCCAGTCACCTCCCAAGATCCACAAAGTTTGGATTAAGATTTTTGCAACTATGATGACCGGGGCTAGCCATCCCAAAGGATCGTACAAAGATGCAACCTGGGAAAGGATGGTTCGTTTTGTCGTTACCTTGCATATTCCGTCTGTATTAATTGCATATGTAAAGAAGTCAGACATAGGATGCCAGCAGATTCCCAAAGTTTTTATGGAGTCTCCATCTGTAATTGGTAGAGTACTCTTCAATTCCCGATATTCCTCAGGTAAGCCTTCCAACAATTCATGCGAATTGCTCGCCCATTTTCGCAATTTGAAACCTCCTTCAGCCAGCATACTTATTAATTCTCCTTGTAGTTTAACTGCATCAGCCACACTGCCGGCTCCAGTTAGCAAATCATCAACATAGAAACTTGTCAATGTTGCATTAGAAGCCAAGGGCCAGTTTTGTTTTTCATCTTGTGCAAGTTGCTGGAGAGTGCGTACTGCCAGATATGGAGCTGAAGTTGTACCAAACGTAACTGTTGTTAGTTTGTAGTCTTGTATTTGTTTCGTTTTAGGATTCTGCCAAAGTATACGCTGGAAATTTTGATGATCTGGGTGGACCTCGATCATCCGGTACATTTTTTCTATGTCAGCATGCATGGCCACTTTATATTTACGCCAGTTGAGGAGGGTTGCCGAGAGCTTTGCTTGTATTGTGGGTCCCTTCAACTGGTAATCATTAAATGATTTTCCATTAGTGGTTTTGGCCGAAGCATCAAACACCACTCGTAATTTAGTAGTAGTGCTTTCCTTTAGAACAGCGTGATGAGGAATGTAATAATTCTGTTCATTCGCTTCTGGGGAATTTGATTCGATCATATGGCCTAGTTTGATGTATTCATTTAGGCATTGCTTATAATCCCTCTCTAATTCGGGTTGCCTCAAAAATCTTCCTTGCAGACTATTAAATCTCTTCAATGCCAGTGATCTCGATTCTCCGAGTTCTGGCAGTTTATTATCTTTGAAAGGAAGTTTTACTTGATAGCGGCCAGAGTTTAGACGCTGATAGGTGGCCCTATATAAATTTTCACAGTCTTGGTCCTCCTTAGAAAGGATCTTGTTTTCAACAAGTTCCTCCGATTCCCAAAATTTAGTCAGCAGTGCGCTGAGACAATCGTCAGATGTGCTGATGAAGCTTGATACATCTTCATTTGCCGGGTTTTCCGTTGAACCCATGACTATCCAGCCAAACTTCGTACTTACTGCTATCAGAGCAGTTCCAAAACCTCGTTCGATTCCTTCTTGAAATATTTGAGCACAAACTCGAGCTCCCAACAGTGCATCCACCTTCCCAGGCCTCCCAAATGTAGGGTCAGCCAGTTGCAATTTTTGTAAATGTTCGCAATCTTGAGTAGATACAACTTTAGTTGGCAGATAGTCAGTTATTTTCTTTATTATAAGAAATTCTTCCTTAATGGTTCCTGGATCTTGACCACAAGATCGTAGCATCAGATTAGTTTTTTCGTGAGATACACCTGCTGGGCTAGTGTTTAAGTCTGTGACCTTAATTGAGGCAGCAGTGCGTATTGCATCTAATTTTTTACAAGCCTCTTGGGTGATGAAAGAGGACTGTGAGCCAGTATCAACTAGGCAACGTAAGATCTGTGCTTGACCATGTTCGGTCTGTGCCAGGACCAACGCTGTGGAGAGCAATGCTTCATGGTTCTTTCCAGAAACAAAACTCTGAGTATTGTCTACCTTATTGCCAGTGTTTAGGCTTGGTGACTCTTGAAATTGTTTCAAGTTATTCGCTAAATGAGCTTGTTCTTCATGTGTCGCAAGCCTTTGATTTAAGCCAGCCGAAGATGATTGCTCTGAATATGGTTTGTGTTGAAAAAGGGCTGAGTGCTCTGGCCCCTTTCTACCGATATTCGGGACAGAGCCTGTTTGCTCTGTCTTCACGTGTTCGTGAAGAGAAGTGTGATGTCTTGCCTTGCATTTTAGACATCTGTATTTGCTAGTGCACTTGCTATGCAAATGAGTGCTGGACAAACAATTCATGCATCGTCCAGATGATTGTATAATCCTTCTCCTAAGCCCAGCGTTCATTGCTTGGTATTTTGAACATTTCTGTACGAAATGCATACCATCGCATGCAGGACATTTGCTTGCTGCTTTAATGGCATAGTATGCCTTAGTAGTTTCCTTCGCCGTGTGCGCTCGTTTTGGAATTAGTGTGTCTGAGATTGATTCCAAAACCTTTATCCGAGTTTTCAGAAAGGTAGTAAATTGCTCGTACGTGGGCAATTGTTGTGATGCTCCTTGTTCCTCTTCCCACAACTTTAGGGTATGAAAGGGGAGCTTCTGAACAATTAGATAAATGCGGATCACATCCCATGAGGATATGTCAACGCTGAGAATTTTTAACTGTTGCATGCATTCCTCAGTTGTATCCAAAAGCAACTTGACTCCGCTAGCCGTTTCCGTGTTTAGCTTCATTTGATTTGTTAGGGACTTCAACTGATGATTCACGAGAATTCGTTTATTCTCGTACCTTTCTTTCAATTTTTTCCATGCGGGTTCGTAATCTGCATTTGTAATCGGTGTATGTCGTAACAACTTCTCGGCATCTCCCGTTAGACATGCCTTAAGATGATGCAATTTCTGCACCGGAGTTAAACGAGTATTGTCGTGGATCAATGATATAAATATATCATGAAATGATTGCCAGGTATCGTAATCGCCATTATATTTTGGCAACGCAATCCTAGGCAAGAGTGTTTCTTCGCGACCTACGTTCGTATTATTGCTGGTAGAGGTACCTGTACCAGCCCCTGTACTGGCATCTTGTGTAAGTGAGCACTTACGCATGCCGTCCAATAACTCCCCCATATATTCGCTATATTTTAACTCTGTGAGACCAAAAAAATCTGCAGAAATGTATTCATGGGTTTCTGGTTCTTGGGTTGACAAGACCAATTCCCTAACAGATTGATCAGCCCCGCAGTAGTCACTCCATATCCGCCGTAAATCTGTTATTTTTGCCTCGTAAAAACCCAGTGTACGTTTTGCTACTGTGGTCTTTTTTCCGCGTTCGACAATCCTATCTATTCGATTCCTGAGTATCTCCTCACTTGCACATGCTCGCTTCAGAGTAGCCATTGCTTGTTTTATAAGGAAAATACACCTGACACAATCAAGAATTCGTCAGTGACAATTTAAAACGAGTGACAATCAAATGAGCTCACGCTTCCTGGATGGAACCACCAAAAAATATTAAGCTGAAAAATAAAAAACGAGGACCTGAACAGGTTACAATTCGTGTTGTATCTTCTGTTCAGCTTAGGAATGGTGGGAAGTGTAGCGGTTTAGAAAGTAAAGATTGAAGCGTAAGTTTTCATTCGATTTATTCAACTCAAAAAGATCACAAAACTCCCAAATTATGCAAATGCATTCCCTAGTTTTATTTTCAAACAAAAAATCTCCCTCTAAAGCAATGCAAAAAATAGGTTTTTGTCTTCTACTCCTATCTTCTGCGATCTCAAGCGTGAAGTTTATCCCACAGAAAATTTTCCCGTATGAAAATCTTCTGCGGACCCGCAAAAATAAAATCCTAACTCTGAATTATATACCACAGAAAATTTTTCCGTATAAAAATCTTCTGTAGCTCTGAGAAAGAAAGCCCTAAACCTGAAGCTAATTTGGTACTGTCCTGATAGGTTGCATTTAAAATTACACTGACCTGTTGGCATGTAGTAATTCTGTACTAACCAGTTTTCAAAGGAAGACTGACAAATTGCTCTGAATCCTGAGCCCTTTTATATCAAAAAACTTCCCCCTCCAGATGCTGTTTCGCAAACAAACCGTTGAGGTCTATCCACCACATGGTGGATTTAGCCACCTCTCCAAAAACTCAACTCATTTCGGACCCTTAAATGGCAAATCTGGCAATGTCACCGAATCTGCCCGAAACTGCTCCTTGACTTTGACGTATGTCAGTATCCTTTGTTGATATTTACTTCTGTCAAGCTGGTCTCGTGGTTTTCAAGTTCCGAGTGCGTTACTTCAAAAATCTACTTAAGTTTAGCTTTACCTCCCGTAACAGGTAAGAGAGCTTTCGCTTTTTCTCACCTGTCACGGGGGGCAACACAGGAGCAAACCTGTGTGCGCGTGTGTTTTTTTTTTGTATTTAACTGGTCCGCCCAGAGTATGGGGTTCGCGCAACAATATCCTTTCTTGCATGGTTTATTGCTGTTTTCGGACCCGCTTCTGGACTCTGCTTTGGACAAGTAAATAATCGGTTTTATTTTGTTCTTATTTAAGTATTTATTTTATTCATTGCTTGCTTTCTTTGTTTTTTCTTAATTACTATATTTGCAGGTTCGACGAACACCTTTCTTCGATCAAGGTCTGACTCTGACTACTCTTCCTATGCCACCATCTCGTCCCTCTTCTCCGAACGTTGTGATTCCCTCTATAACGACTACCTCAACAATATGCAGTCTAAACTCATTTCCGACCCCAAACAATTTTACAATTTCATTAATTTAAAAAGAAAGTCCAATGGATACCCCCCTGTCCTTAAGCTTGACGATACATCTTCGTCTAATCCCGCAATTATTGCAAACCTTTTTGCGGATTTCTTTAGGAAATCTTTTAGCGACCTCGACTCCACACCTGATCCCAACTACTTTTCCTTCATGCAGCACTCCCCACAAACTTCCCTTGTCGCCATTGATATCGATCGTTCTCTTGTTGCGACTAAAATCAGCGCTCTTACTGATGACTTTGACCCTGGCCCAGACGGTATTCCTGCCGTTGTTTTAAAGAAATGTGTCACCCACCTAATTCATCCGCTTACCGCCCTTTTCCAACTTTCACTTTCGGAGGGTACCTTCCCCGACTGTTGGAAAGATTCCCATATCACCCCAATCCACAAGAAGGGTTGCAAGAGCGACGTTTCTAATTATCGTCCAATTGCTAAACTATCCTGCATTCCGAAACTCTTCGAAAGTCTTATCTATGACTCAATGTCATTCCACTGCAAGTCCATTTTATCCCCAGCTCAACACGGATTTCTTAAAGGCCGGTCTACAACTACCAACCTGACAACCTTCGTGTCCCGCACTCTCTCAGCCATGGAAAATGGTGCGAAGGTTGTTGTCATTACCACCGATTTCAGCAAAGCTTTTGATAAGATCTCTCACAAAATTATCACTCTCAAGCTAAGCTACCTCGGCTTCCCTCCCCGACTTATTTCATGGATCAATTCCTACCTCAATAGCCGCCATTACAGCGTTCGCTTCGACTCCTCGATTTCTGATCCCTTTATATCCCATTCCGGCGTACCCCAGGGCAGCCACCTCGGCCCCCTGCTCTTCATACTTTCTATCAATGACGTCGTGAACGTAGTGAAACACTCCGATATCTTAATTTACGCCGATGACATGAAACTCTTTAAACAAATCACCAACATATCCGACTCCTCCCTCCTTCAAAGCGACCTGAATAACTTCTCTACCTGGTGCTCGAAGAACTTTCTTGATCTGAACGTTTCCAAATGCCAATCGATCACTTTCTCCCGTAAGCGCTCCTTCACCTCTCCTCGGTTCTACGTGCTCTCAGGAGAATCGATACCTTCGGTCGACTCCCTCCGCGATCTTGGCGTTATCTGCGATAGTGAGCTTAACTTCCGACCCCACTTTGATCACATCATCAGTCGTGCCAACTCTGCCGTTGGCTTTGTTAAGCGCTGGTCTAAGGAATTCTCCAATCCTTACGTGACTAAATCTCTATATATCTTCTTCGTTAGGCCCCTGCTTGAGTACGCCAGTCAGGTTTGGTCACCCTCTCAATCTACAATCATCAATAGAATTGAGTCAGTTCAACGCAGATTCCTTCGCTTCGCGTTGCGTGACCTTCCTTGAACAGACCAGCTCAACCTTCCTCCATACGAAAGTCGTCTACAATTGATCAAACTTCAGTCTCTTTCCTCACGTCGTGATGTCGCTGATATCATCTTCGTCCATCAAGTCCTTACTGGTTCCATTGACTGTCCCGAATTCCTTCACAACATATCCCTCAACACCAACCCTCGCAACGTTCGATCTTTCCCCACATTTCGCCTTGAAAATCATCGTACAAATTACGGTCACTTCGAACCTTTTACTAGAATGCTGCGGAAGGCAAACAACTCTACCGTTTTCGACTTCCATGTCGACAAAACTTCCCTCAAGCATGCCCTTTACTCGCCGAACCAAGCCTTACACTAACCCACCCTGCATTCCCTCATCCTTAAGTTATTTATTCTTCTACCTTAGCCTAGTTTAGTTTAGTTTAGTTTAATTTAGTTTATACCATATATTTGTAGCTTGTATTAAGCGAACAGAATAAATTAGCTGGCCCCTCGAGACATCTTTTAGCAAACACTATTTGCCTCAAATCAGACCACCCGAAAATCTCAGCGCTATTCTCGAAATCCCTAATTCATGCATGAATACTTATGCTGTCCTCACGACCACTAAATTTAGTCATAGATTGCTCGATGTCGCTAAATGTAAGATTACTACAAGAATTACCGTAATCGGGAACACGTGTACTTCTCTCAGTGGAGGAAAATTGAAGTATTTCCACTTGCCTTCTTAGATTTTCCAATTCCTGCTCCCTAAGTTTCTCTCGCAATTCCCTTATTGTAGCCTCTTTAATTTCCAAACCTTTCTTTAAGTCGCTTACCGAATCTTCCCTGTTGTCTTCAATGCCCGTATCGCCCATCGCAGTGCTTGACAAAAGTCTTTTCTTTCTTCTGCCCATTACGCTGATTCTAAATTGAAGTATGATCCCGGTTGAGCCCCCAGGAATTGTGTGGGATTCGTATAAAACACGTTTGGCACTTTTAAGAAAACTTTATTTCGGTTTTAAAACAAACTTCACATGTAGCCGTCCGCTTGCCGTTGCTGCTCTTGTAAAAAGACGAGAACTCTAATTTAATTAAAACAATTTAGTTTTATCCTGCGTGTCTTTTTATTGTTTATCCTATGGCTGCTAACGAATAACTGAAGCTCTCCTGTCAGTTCGTACACCACTACTTATGCATTTACATGACAGACAAATGTCAACTTAAGGAGCGTTCACACTTGTTACACGCTTTTTTTTTTTTTTTTTTTTTAATTAAATATAAATATTATTCAATTAATTCTAAGGACCTTCTTAATTACTGTTTTTAATCCCATCCGTATCTTTTGGGAGGGCGACTTACACGACCACTTCTTGTGGTAGTTTCTGGTTGTATCACAGCTGGTAGAGCTGGTGGTACAATATCATTGACCTCAATATCAGATCTTGAAACATCACCCTCAGCATTATCATATGCATCGGATGATAGCAATGATTCATTCACTTCACAATTAATTTGAGTATCGTTTATGTTTTGATCTGTAGGTGGTACTATTGTGATTTCTTCAAGATCATTTTGAACCGAATGTCTACCATTAACAATATTCTCTTCAAATAATAATTCACTGGCATTAAATCCATTGTTTTTTGATTTGGCTATAAATCGCCGATCACGTCTGAAATGGTTATTTAAGTTATCTTTAACAATATATGATTTCCCATTTACATCACCTACAATTGTACCGTAATGCCAATTGTTTAAATCTTTTTTAAAGATTACCGTGTCACCAACAGTCAGTAACGGTAATGATCTTGCGTTTCGATCATAATAATATTTTTGCTTTTCTCTTTTATTTTCAATTTTTTGTTGAATTTCTTTTTCGGGTAAGCTTTTCCTAGCCATCAATGAATCCGATACTGGTAGCATTGTTTTTATTAATCTACCAAAAAATAGTTCGGATGGAGTCAATCCCAAGCTTGCAATTGGCGTTGTATTGTACTCAAGGACTTTGTATTGGAACTGATCGACTTCGTTCGTTTCGTAGCATCTTTTTAGGATATTTTTTGCTATTGCTACGCCCTTTTCAGCTAACCCATTGTAATAGTAGATAAGTAAATATCTACTGGGTGCAGGCGTGAAGCCAGGGGTGGTGGTGCTCGGAGTCACAGTCCGGGGAGCGCCTTGCTGGCGGCACGGTCTAGCTCGCCGGTGGGGTGGTTCGTGGGCTGCCACGTCCTGGGAGCACCGCAGGAAATTTATACGCGCTCCTACTGGGAAGGGGTGGAAAAATTCCTTCCCTTGTTTTTATGCCCCACACTAAAAAGGGTTAGGAATGGACCGGGAACGGGGGGGCTGGACCAAACACACAAAGAAAAAATATGTGACCCGCCAAAGTCACTGTAGGGGGGAGGGGGAGCAGGTCTGCCTCCGCGAGACCTGTTTCCCCCTCTGACCCACCTCTCAAATGTCCACTACCCCCTACGAGTAGTGGCACCCGACTGATAACAGAAAAGATAAACGGGGGAGAGACTCAAGTGCTCACATGGCCGGACAATGGAATACGACTAATTAATTCATAATCAGGGTTTAATTCCTCAATTCCTTAAACAAAACTGATTCACAATCATACCTTAGCATTAGAGATTATAAAATCCTGCATCTAAGATAGCTTTATTAGTTAAAAATTTTCTTCTAGTTCTTTTTTTTTTTTTTGAAATGACCGCATAAGAATTCTAATTAATGACAGTGTAAGTTAAATGATAATGTGAATTAAATGATAATGTAATTTAATGACAGTGTGAATTAAATGATAAGATGCATTGCACTAAATAGGACCGAGGCGAAAGCGCAATTACAAGGGCTAAATATTGAGGGTCGGGTCGCGGAGAAGGGTCCGTACCAACTAAATAGCATTACAAACCGACCACTCACTCGAATGAAAGAAAAACAAATCCAGGCCCTTCTTCATGAGGCGTGGCCCTATTATTAGGTTACTTTACAAGGTGTTCTCTTTTTTTTCTTTACCCCTTTTTTCTTTCTATTTAGGGAATCTAGATATTTGGGTGCAAGAAAAAGAAATAATAAAACAATCTGGACTTACCCGAGGTTCGTTCCCGATGAGTCGACTCAGAGGAATCCCTCGCTGCTGCCTGTAGAGCAAAATAGAAATTCCCTTTTCTTGCTGCCCTAATGAACTCAAAACGGGGGTAGAACGTTGAGGGGGCTAATCGGAAGCCGTAGCGCACACTATACCGAATGCCTCGACTCCCATGGAGAGCGCGGGGGGGGGGGGGGGGGGGGCGATCCGTTCTCCCCGATGCCGAGACCTTCAATACTTCTTACTTTTTTTTTGTCTATTTAGGTCGCCTAGCACTAGCACTCGTGCCTACTGATTTAGACTACCTACGAGGAATATACTTATATTTAATTAACAAAACTAAAGAAAGAGGAAGAATGCCGATAAGCGTGGGGCGCTGGTGAAGAGTCCCGTCGAGCTGCAGCAAGATATCCCTTCCTCTGCCGGATCAGCTAATGGTTGGGGCTGCTTCCAACGAGGGGGGAGGGTGACAGCATCCCGGGGGCCCTAGCTGGGTTGCGGGTCGCCGGTTGGCGAGGAGGCGGGGGGCAGAGTACGATCCGAAATTAGTCTCGCCCCGGTCCCTCGACGTCGCCTGCGGACGCGCAGAGAGTTGTCCTGTGCACAGAAATCCAAGTGGGGCTCAATGGTGGAGGCCTGCCGCGGGTACTCAATGGTGGAGGCCTGCTGCCTATAGGAGAATTTCCCAAGTGATCGATTAAGATGACCCGGTATCCTCGGGGTTGACAAAACTGGTGCGGCGAAGGCCGCCTGGTGTAGCGAATGAAGACAAAAAAAAAACGGGATTTTCCCAGTTTCGCTCCCGTTTCCGAGCAGGGCTAAGAAAGTGGAGTGGCCGCAGTAGGGCCAAACAACGGTCGTTTGCGACCGCTTTTTCTTCTCCCTCGTGGGGGTGGGGGGGGGGGGGGGGAGGTGGAAGTAAAGATGAAAAGATTAATCACTAATTTTCGTCCCCCTTTTTGGGGTGGTTATAGCCTGCGGCTGGAACAGGGCTAGCCTAGCCCGTAGATTTACTCAATCAGGTACACTTTACTAAAAATGGCCAAGCTTGGCCGCACCGATCTGCTTCAGCTCCTGCCGGCACGAAAGATTCCAACAAAATGGCCGAGTGCCTGTCAGCGACGACCGAAGTGGAGTCGATGCTTTTGGCACTACCGCTGAGTTTCGTGATGATGACATTCACGCCCAGTTGGCGCTGTGCATGTTCGGAAGAGGGAGAGGTACAGTCCGACCGGATACTTAATGTCAGTGGTCCGGCTGATTTTTGAGTAAGTATTTGGGGAAGGGAATGAATGAGGGCGGCCGTCACACCATTGCTTTGTGGGTAGCGTGGACTTGAATATTTAAATTGTATGTTAAGTTGTGACGCAAATCGATCAAATTCAGCCGACTTAAACGGAACGTTATCACTCTTTATTATTGTTGGATATCCGACACGATTGAATAGATCCTTTAAACCCGTTATTATGTGTCTTGATGTTTTGTTGTTTAGTCGAAATGATGACAAAAAATTCGAATAAAAATCATAAATTGCAATAAAATCATGTCCCGCATATTCAAATAAATCCATTGCCACGATTTGATATGGATATTCTGGTGCTTCTTCCTGCGTTAATGGTTCTTTCTGATTATTACGTTTAAATTTTTCACACACCGAACATGATTCCACCAATGTGCGTATTTGTGAATTCATTCTGATATAGACTCAACAAAACTCAATCTCTAGTTCAGTGTACTGATGCCTTTATTTGTTCGATGCTGGTACAAGACTGTCTGAGCTTAACTTAACTTAGAACTACTTAGAACTAGCTAACTGGGGAACTGCCAGGTGTATTAGATATATTACATTCCAGGCCAATAATATAACATTCGAGCTCTTGCGAGAGTGTTTTCAATTCCGAGATGTGAACTAATGATGTTCCTCCGGGAACTTTTAGGTAAACGAAAATTAAAACACCGGTTGGTTAAAATTACAACACTTTATTATTCGCTTCGGTATAAATTGTAAAGCCGAGGTAACAAAGTTATAATATTTTACTATTCGCTATTAATACGGATCTTGAAGGCGAGGCAACTACCCGTTTCGATCTAAGAACAAACTCTGACTGCAACTGAAATCGAACTATTGATTAAAAAGAAAGATCGGTTGAAGGGGAAAAAAAGATTACGCATGCATTTCTGTCTGAATGCAGCGAGAAAGAAAGTTGGGGTCAAGTGGTGCGCTGAGTACTTAGCTTTTACTTTTAGGTCAGTTCATTGTTCTGGATTTGTTTTGGTTAGTTAAGCGTTTTGCTCTTTAAGTCTTTGTTTGGGGTATAGGATTGGGAAAGAGACATTATTGTTTGTTTTAAAAAGAAATGGTCTCAGCGTCTGTGATTATTTAGGGTAATGAAATTTCAGCGTTAATAAAGTTAGGAAATCTTAAAAGGAACTGATCTCAGCGTAAAGAATGTTAAGTGACGGAGGGTAATAATTTATAATAATTTAGGATAATTGAGGAAGGGTAAATATTTATAATATTCTTAAAAGGATCTCAGCGTAAAGAATGTTAAGTGACGAAGGGTAATAATTTATAGTAATCTTAAAAGCGTAAAGAATATTAAGTGAGGAAGGGTAATAATACTTTATATTATAATTCTGTGTTGGGGTGAGGAGATTGTTGTAACAATGTGACTCACGCAGCCAATTCGCGATTCTATTCTGTAATTTCGTTGGTATTACTAATCTATGATTGTAGAACAAAAGTTCGTGTTCTACATGTAATTCCGATTTAATTTTATGAAACTGCTGACTGATTTCATCAAGATGATGATATCCTGGCCAACCATTTGTAACAAAACTGTAAATTTTTTTATATTGTTCATCCGATTGAATTATTTCCCGATAAAAATTGTAATTTTCTTCCGAAATACAAACAGACTTTATGACTGAATGAATCATATCCGTTAGCTCGACATTTTCCTCATGTTGCTCAAGTTGAGCTCGTGACAAACAATCAGCAATCAGCATATCTTTACCCGGTTTATACACCACATTTATGCCCGGATATTTGAGTAAGAGCATAAACATGCGTTGCAGTCTCACAGTTACGTCGTCGATATCGCGTTTTATCAATATTTCAAGCGGTTTGTGGTCACTTTCGACGGTAAATTCACGGCCATAAAGAAAAAAATGAAACCTTTGACATGCAAACACAACTGCCAAAAGCTCTTTCTCTATTTGAGCCCATTTCTGTTCACTTTTTGACAGTGTTCTCGATGCGAATGCTATTGGATGTCCATTCTGTATTAATACACATCCCAACCCATCTTTTGATGCATCAGTTTGAATCAGTGTTGGTCTTGACGGATCATAAATTGACAACACTGGACTAGAAGATATCACCTTTACCAATTGTTCAAATTCACTATCATGTCTGTCAGTCCATTCAAATTGAGCATCGTTTCGCAATCACGCAAATTTGCTGTTGCCCTTGAAAGATTTGGAATAAAACGTGCAATGTATTTCAAAAGTCCCAAAAATCGTAGCACTGAACTCTTGTTAGTTGGTTTTTTAATGCCGAGAATTGCATCCAAATATTTATTAAGTGGTTTAATTTTACCCGATGAAATTGTATTTCCCATGAATTTAACTTCGTTTTGTTTGTATTGTACTTTGTCTGGATTAAACTTGACATTATTCTTTCTTGCCCGATCAATTATTTTCATCATTATTTTGTCGTGTTCAGTGTCATCAACTGCGAATATAAACATGTCATCGAAGTAAACCATTACCCCTTCCAAATCCGCAAATATTTGAAACATTTCCGGTGCACTATTTAGTCCATACGGTACACGATTAAATTTGTATCGACCAAACGGAGTCATGAACGTTGCAAGGTTTGAACTTTTTTCATCTAGTTCCATATGCCAAAATGCACTGCTGAGATCAAAAACCGAAAAAACTTTTTTATTTGCCAATTTTGACGTTAAATCTTCTACAGTTGGAATGACAAAATGTTCGCGTTTAATACATGCTGACGGAATACATTTTTTATAATGAAGAATTGGTTTAGAATTTTCTTGTAAGTGTATTGTAAATTTTCCTGGAAATTTACCTATTCCGTGAAATAAATCCCAATTGTGTTCGATTAATTTTTCTTTTACATTTGGTAAGCATGCAATTGAACTGAAATCCATCCGTTTAATTAGTCCGAATAAAATGCCAGTTTCTAATCCAAGTATCGGTTCGAAATCATTGCTAACTACAACAAACTCAACTACTTTTACATTATTTGTATGTAATTCCAAACAGTTTAATTTTACGGTACCAAAGATTTTGATTTTATTATTACTGTAATCAAATATGTTGAATTTTTGTTGATTCGATATTTTTTTGTTTAATTTTATGACTATATTAACTGGAATGCAGTTCACATCTGCTCCCGTATCAATTTTGAATGTCACTTTTTGATTTTCTATTTGATATTTGTTAAATAATTGGGAAAACACTGGTTCTAATTTTTAAATAGCTTTATTTCCGATCCTATTACAACAGTGATCCTTACTCGTTTGAGGCTAAGTAGGAACTAACTTTGTAGGGAGAGTCGGAGCTAAGCTCACGGATAATTCGGCTTCTAACAGTAATACTCAATTTTTAACAATATTCTTTGGTCCATTTTTCCTTACGATCTGAGTTTATTCTATAAATAAGATTACATGAACTAAGAATGCATTCCGAATTGTTACCATTATGACCTGACAACAAACCTTGTTTATCTGCCCAAAGTGATGAAATATTTTTGTTGTTGCTGCTGTTGTTGTATATCTTCGATTTCGGCGGCACATCCGTAAAAAATTACCCTTTTTGGATCAGCCCCGGCACGTTTAACCCTTTGCCTTGCATTCTTCGATGTGTTTTGGTGTCCAATGTTCACCACAATTGAAGCCAATACGATTGACAGCGTTAACAACCGGTTCCGATAATGTTTCAATGCTTGCAATAGATTGCCTGTTGTCCAATAAAACCTTACTCGCACTTGCCGCTTCGAAAACTTTGCATGTGTCGTCTACATTTTGCAATGTATTGTACTGACCATCAAGCAATTTCATTTGCAATTTTTTGTCATGCACACCCGTTATGATGCGATCACGAAGCATTCGATCCTCATATGAGACGCCACACGTACATGAAAATTCACAACGACTTACTTGTATGCGAAGTTCAGTTTCAAATTCACCAAACGATTGCTTTTCTTTTTGTGCAATCATGTTGAACTTGTATGACTCCATAGCGGCATTCTTTTTCGGTAAGCAATGATCATCAAACTTCTTCAAAACCTCATCCAATTTACGATAGTTGACATCTTCAACTTCATGTGCTGCTACACCATCTACTGCTGGAACTGCTCGTCTTGTTCGCTCAATTCCAAGCAATTCATCTTGTGTACCATCATTTGGAAATAATGTGCTGTAAATATTCGCACCCTGTGTACCAATAAGCCATAAAAATGTAGCGATCTTTGTATCTTCGTTCGCATTCGTACGCAGACGATAAGTCTTGATCGGTTGAGTTTCGTCGTCCCTCCAGAGAATTCGTTGGTAGTCGGAATCAGCAGGATGTATCCAAATTTGTCGATACATTTTCTCTATATCAGCAGTGAAAACGTATTTATAGAATCTCCACCGCATAAGAATAGTAATAATATCTTGCTGTAGCGTAGGACCCGTGAGCAAGACATCATTTAATGACTTTCCTGAGGACGTCTTGCATGAAGCGTCGAAGACAATTCTCAGTTTAGTCGAACTACTAGATGGTTTGATCACTGCGTGATGTGGAATGTAATATATTTTATCTGCTGATGACGCGCCACTCCCAGTATCGGTCACTTCTTCCATATGGCCTGATGTTAGATATTCTTTCAAGACCTCACGATATTCTTGTTCGTAGCCTCGTTGCACAGCTCTATTGAGTATAAACGTTTTTCCGCGATGTGCCGTGACAATCCCAATATATTTTCTGGTTTTTGATCATCCTTAAATGGTAATCGAACTACATATGAGCCGTCAGGTCTTCTAGAGTGAGTTAGCTTATATAGATTTTCGCATAATGCATCTTCTGGGCATTTAGTTTTAGGAATGCTGACTTCTTCTAACTCCCAAAACTGTTTAAGATTTTGATTTATGTCTAGAACATTAAGCAATGATAAGATCTCAGGCTTCGGACGTGGTTGGTTTACTGATATTTGGCCTGATAAAATCCACCCAAAGATGGTCCTTTGTGCAACAGGTGTGCCGATAGGTCCAGTTTTAACCCCATCTAACAAGATTAAAGGGAAAATATCTGCTCCTATTATCATGTCTATGCGACCGGGCTTGAAAAAGGCGGGATCAGCTAAGTGCAGGCCTTCTAAGTGTTCCCATTTTTCGCGCCATAGAGCTTTAGCTGGCAACAGATCCGTTAAGGTATCAAGAGCTATTGCCGATACTGGGACAGCTCGGTCGTGATGCTGAGATTTTAATGTTAAATGAGCCATTCTATGAGAACTTGCAGATTCCTTATTCCCCAAACCAGTGATTCTGACCAATGTACTGGTCGTGGATAATTTCATGCGACGCAGCGCAGCATTTGTGATAAAAGTGGCTTGCGAACCTGAGTCGATCAATGCGCGCGCCACTTGAAGACCGCCAGAGCTTTGAATGTAAACAATGGCTGTGGCCAGAAGTACATGCCGGTTCTCAGCGATAAAGTGATTGAGCACGTTAGCCGTGGGTGCCTCAAAGCCTTTCGTTTCGTCAACGCCGTCGGCGCCCTTAATTTTCGGCTTTGACGGAGAGGTCTCTTTAGGATGAAGTGAATGGTGTAGCAAAGTATGATGTCTGGCCCCACATTCGGCACATCGAACAGTGCTAAGGCACTTATTTACAGAATGATAATTGCCCAGACAATTGAGACAACATCCCTTAGCTTTAGACACGCGCATTCGAGTCTTTGGGTCAAGCTTTAAAAACTTGGGGCAGGTTCGCATGGGATGATTCGCTTTGCACATTTGGCATGTGCCTTGGGCGGCATGAAAGGTTTGCACTCTCGTTTTATTGGGCTCATGCAGTTTGCCGGAGAGTGTGTTTGAGCCCTGCGCGAGTGGTTTGGATTTCCCCCCAGCGATAGCTTCTAACATTCTGAATCTAAGTTCCAAGAATTTCTTGAATTTTGTCCAAGTGGGGACATCATTAGATTCCCCGATCGATTCTTCCCATGCTTTATGGGTTTCGACGGAAAGCTTTTGAGTCAGAATGTGTATGATAAGAGGATCCCAGTGCGCGGTGTTAATTTCTAAGTTATTAAGTGACGATAAGCACTCGTTTGTTACATCAAGTAGAGTCTTAAGCGCACTCGCTGACTCTGCACTAATTTTTGCCTGTGAGGTCAGTGTTTTTAACAGCGACGATACGAGAACTCGTTTGTTTTCATATCGTTGGGTCAATGCCTTCCACGCGGAAGCATAATTAGCAGTTGTAATGCTATATTGTTTAATTACGTGTGCTGCTTCTCCTATTAGACTGGTTTTCAGATAATGAAGCTTTTGCACATCGTCAGGATTAGAGTTTTGATGTATGACTGAGCCGAAGAGATCACGGAAACTTATCCAGTCATTATAATCGCCCGAAAATTTGGGCAAAGATATTCTGGGGAGATTATGTTGCACAGAGTAATGCTGCTCCGGGTGCAACGCGATATTACCGGGGCTACGGGAAGTTGTGGGTGCTGCAGTTTTCTCTGCCTTTTCGATCTTTTCCAATTGATCAACCAGTTCTCCTTTGAACTCATAAAAACGTTCCTCCCTCTGGGAATAATGATCTTCAGCAAAGTATTCGTCGGAAAGATCTTCATCAGATTTTAGTTGGCTGATCTTCTCTTCATTTGCGAGAAAACTTTGCCATAAATCATGCCAGCCGTTCAGGCGCGCGATGTAAAAGCCGTGTGTGCGCTTGGCGATGGGAGCTTTTTTTGTATTGGATATGAATTTAGTCATCTGGTCTCCCAGAGATTTTTGTGACCTTAGTAAGGCGACCAGAGGGGGAAGTTCAAAGACCTCATTTTCTAAACTCGGTTCTCGTTCCACATGAGAGCGAGTTTTCTCAATTGGAAGTGCCATTACGTTCTAACGTTTCTTATGTATTAGTGTCTCACTCTTAATGCCTAGAATAGTGAAGAGGAACTTACGGGAGAGATTTGAATACTTTTAGGAAATTGTGGATGTTCCTGGATGCTGGATCCGGCTCGAAGGACCAAAAATGTAGATGCTGCGTAACTCCTGGCACGTCCCACGTCACTAGATTAGGCACAAGGGATTTTGCACAATAAAACACAAATAATTTTGATAATTCAACTAACAATTATTATTCGAACAATCTCACTGATTAACTATTACACAAACTACAACACAATACAGTTATTCAATATTCAATTAAACTAAAAATAAAATACAAGTCAAAATATTTAATCTCACCAAACATAGATTACATGATTATTAAATTAAAAATTATTCCCGCTGGCGATGCCCGGTGCTCCGCTCGATTTCGACTGACTGATATTTTTCCCCATCCCGTCGAACGATCGGACAAAGGTTCGATGATCAGTCAGCAGTCCTACTTTTGGTTGCGACATCTACTTGCAGTCAGCAGCTCGTGGCCAACAGAACGTGGTCAGCAGCGCAGGTCAGCCACGCGTGATTCTTTGCTCGGCAAGCAGGCGATGACCCTTCCGGTCGTTGACTGACCTGAATAAACCCTCACGTGTTTCACCGAACACCGTCCATGCCTTATATCTGTTACCACAGATAAGATACCCCTTTGTATGTTCTGGAAGCTAAGGAGGCTTAAAGTCATTAAGATAGCTGCCGAATTGAATGCCTGGGTAGCTCTCAGGTCCTGATCTGACTGGCTTAAAGTCGTTGTAATATCTTCAAGTTTACTCTTCATTAAATTTATTTGACGCTGAACTGTATCAGAATTCTTTTTAAAAACGTTTACGGTGTTTTCCATTATAGATGTTTGATTTCGTAAGAGTTGTCTAATCATGTCCTCATTTCCTCTTGTTTCACGAATCTGTTGTTCATAGCGGTTAGCAAAATCTTGATCAAGAATACCAAAGAGCTTGTTAGTAACTGGCCCAATGAACTCGAAGGGTGCTCGTTTATTCCGAGTGCTTATATGTTTGTTTTGTTGATATAATATCTTGTTTATATCCTCAGATTCCTGTAGTTGATGCTTAAGTTGTTGAGTTGTAGCACCGCATAGCTCCTTTGATAAGTGGACTTCGCTCTCACAGAGTGTACCAAGTCTGAGTATGGATCTTTTTATTCCGTTATATTCGTTCCAGTAAGTCGATAGATCGTAAAACACAAGAAGATTCCACTCACTGGAGTAGAGCTGCACATCTGAAATATATATAGGACATCTAAACTTTCTGGATCTTCAGATAGAGGACACAGCGGTCTGGAATTCAGACATGCCTCAATTTGGGTGCATAATGTGCACATCTCTTCATATGTAAGCTTTGTCTCACCAACAACACGTCGGAGATGATGTTTTATCGACTTTACTCCAGCTTCCCACAATCCTCCAAAATGAGGGGATGCAGGTGGAATAAAATGCCACTGTGTACCAATTTCTAACAATGGGTTATTTACTGCATTTCTAAATGATTGCTGCTAGTGCAGGTCACTTAAGATCTTACTCGCACCGACAAAGTTAGTTGCGTTGTCGCTGTACAAGTTTGCAACTAGTCCTCGTCTGCTTACGAACCTTTTGAAAGCAGCGATAAAGGCTGCGGACGAGAGATCTGTCACTATCTCTATGTGTATTGCCTTGGTCGTCAGGCACACAAATAGAGCGATATAACCTTTGTGAGTACGATTACCTCGTCCCTTAGCGAGAAGTAGATCGAACGGCCCAGCGTAATCTACTCCAGTGTGCGTGAAAGGGGTACTTTTGACAACCCTTGCTGATGGCAACGATCCCATCATCTGATGACATAACTGGTATTTAAATCGGTGACATCTCACACAACCATTTATATATGCCTTGACTGCCTTCGCTCCATTAATTATCCAGAATGTTTGTCTCACAGCATGCAATGTTAACGTATTTCCTCCGTGCAACATTGTTCTATGTGCCTTGTCGATTACTAAGCTTGTGAGCTCACTTTTGTAGGGAAGGATTACCGGATGTTTGCGGTTGAAGGTCAAAGCTGCATTATCTAATCGCCCGCCGACTCTAATGACCTGATCCTTTCCGAATATTGGAGCCAGCGATGATAATCGGCTATTTTTGTCGACCGGGTTTCCCACATTTAATTTTGTGAACTCATCTTGAAAGTGTATTTGTTGAGTATATCTAGCAATCAACAATAGTGCATTGTCCAATTCCTTTATTGTGAACGGTTCAATCCTTCTAGTGGCTTCACATTGTTTACTATTTTGATCAATTTCACATCTCGTGCGCTTATGTAAACTGTTAATATATCGTAGCCAAATAGCTAATGTGCGTTGAATTTTCTCAATGGACGAATAGCGTTCTAGCAAAATTTTTATTGGATGTAGATTATCATTGGTTACAGCATGCAATGTAATTGGCTTCCTTTCTAAATCAATTGTCTCAATTGCCCTTTTATTGTATGGACTATGCGTTTCTTTCAGCCATGAAGAACCCTCCCACCAAAGGGGATGAGACTTTAGGCTCGATGGATACACTCCTCGTGATGCACAATCCGCAGGATTTTCGCTGCCCTTGATGTAGGACCATCTGCTGCTATCTAGTACAGCCTGAATCTCGGCTACTCGATTTCCGACGAATGTTTTCCATTTGTATGGACTTTCCTGTAGCCACGCGAGTACGATTGTAGAGTCAGTCCATGCATAACACGACACATTCCCAATTTCCAGACTTTTTCTTGTTTTAGGTAGGTAGCTGTGCTAATCAAATGCACGAACCCCAGGTTTAAATTGTTATACGTATAAAAGTGTATTAGAACCTACGATAAAAGCGTGAATGGATCAAGAATGAGTTGCCTGGGAGCAAAGAGGGTCACCCACACCAAGCAAATACCTTTAAACCGCTAGAGGCGCGAAAGCGGGGAAAAGAGGTAAAGATTAAAAATTTAAAAGGCTACAAAAAGCCACAACACAAGATGAAAACAAAACTTCACAGGCAAAGGCGCGTCCAACACAAAAGAAATACGCGTGCAAAAATTCAAGCAATGCGAAGCAATAAAAGACGTCTAAACTTAACAAAAACGACGAGCACCGACAGAAACGCGTCCAAACAGTTTGACAGCACGGCACAGTTGTATCCTGATCTCCCGCCGTATCTCCTTGGTACTCCTGGGGTTGCTGATAGCCTTCTGCTTCGGTGTTTATATGGTAGTTTCTCTGAACTTTCTGATGTGGTATGGGTTCGCGTGCCCCATTGTTGTTTTGCGGTCTCTTTCCAGCGTACTTCATGGGTCTTGGCCTATTTGCGTAGTTGACTGCATTCGTTTGGATACTCTGATCTATGTCCATAGGCTCGGGCCTAGGCATAGGTTTTGGTGCGCTCGGTCTCGGTGGATGTCCATACTGTTGAGGTTGATTGAAGGGCCTGTTAACCTGTTGGTATCCATTGGCATGTGGCCTTAGTGCGGGTCTTGGGAAGTAGGCTAACTCCGGGTAAAATGCCTGCCGTCCATTAAGGAGGGGTTGTTGAGGCCTTCTGGGTGGTATAGGCAGAGGATTATGCTGCATTTTCCTGTTATTCCCGTTATGATTATTAGCATAGTTAGCCCTAAAGTTCTGATTCTCTAGCTTTAGGCAAAAGTGTAGGGCCTGGGGCAAGTCTGCCGGTTCCTTTATGCCAAGGAGTCTGGGTAGATCACCGTTCAAACCACGCACGAACGTGTCTGGGGCCTTGTCCCTATACGTTTCCGTCAGCAGTCGCATAACCTCGCTGCTTACCTCCATGCAGGCTATTTTATTCAAAATCAATGAGAGGTGAGAATAAATTTGCTGGTATAATTCTGGAACGGACGCTTTGCCCTGAACTAATGAGGTTAGTTGGTACTCAAGAGTACCCAAGTCGCGCTTGTCTGCGTAATGGATTGTCAGGCATTTACAAATCGCCTTCCAATCCAGGGGTGTGTTATACGATTCGAGAGCTATGTCCGCGTTTCCTATGATCTTATTCCTGATGACACTCAAAATTCCATAATATTTAGGGGTGCCTTTGGTAGGCTCATAAATCTGCAACACTCTTTCCACACTCTTTTTCCAAGAAGAAAATTCGCTAGGATTACCAGAAAATTCTCTCAGGCAACGGACAACGTCTGGTATTTTATCGAGGTCCGAAAGATTGTTGCGATATTGGGATTCGATCGTTTGGTCGGTTGCCGATGCTAATTCAGCGTTTGGGTTGAGATAGTTTCGCACTAAGTCCTTTGCTTGTGCGCTCACTACTTGATTTACTATGCTTGTAACTAATGCTTGCAATTCTGGTGGATTATTGCTTGTAGAGGGTGCTTGAGACGGCGGAGGAATTGTGACATTTGGTGGGGGAGCATTTAGGACTGGGGGTCTAATCATATTATTAGGGTTTGCCATTTTCCCTTACTTCCTTTCGATTTATCTAAATTATCCGAGAGGTAGTTAATTAATTCGCTTAAGCTTCAAGTGTAAACCTCGTGTACTTATCTCAAAAATTTATATTTCAGCAATGCAATTAATTGACTCACTTGAACTTCGCGCGTAAATTTCGTGTACTTATATCGGAATTTCAAAATATTATCGTTTCCTCCAATTTTATTTCTATTCCTTATTACTGCTGTCTTTCAGGTATTCTATTTTATAATTCTCTATGATAATCGCTTCGTAAAATTTGTTAAATATTAGCACTTCGTACTCTGAATTACCGCAAGGCCTAGATTCACGGGAAAATATTTGAGTTTATTAGTTTTCCGCAAGTGTTAAAAAATGGCTCGATGACTTCCACAATAAAACTCTCAATTTTTGCTTAAGATCTAACACTTTCCGTTTTGACAATATTCTCACAATATGCAATTTCAATTTTTTTCTTATAATCTAATTCTTTTCTGTTTTGACAATGTTCCTTACAGTTCTAAGACTTACAATAAAATCATGAGCATGTTGATGGACGATGCGTATTCGGGCTGCAGCGGATTTACTCCCTTTTTTCCGACCGGTGACTCGGGATCCTTTATCTGCAACACCACAGTGACGAACGCTTTTCCTCTATCGAGCTTCACGTTTCCAGCAGCTTACTCGGGTTCCGGACGCAGGACTGCACTGCTTGAGGGCTTTGTGAAGTTCTTGACGGCACTGCTTAAGGGCCTTTAGCACAGAATTGGTTTCCTCCTGGCACTGCTTGAGGGCCTATTTAGAAAAACTTATTCCTATTCTGTCACTAAGAAGATCACTCCTGCGCCCCACTTTGGGCGCCAGTTAAACTTTACTTTACTTCTTTACCCAAAAAAATATTTATTTATTGGCCTCGCCAACCTTTATTGATCGATCACAAATTAAGACTGACTTACAATTTATTCGTTTCACTTAATTCTACGTGCACTTTGGGCGCCCAGACGCATCGTCATCAATATTGGGTCACGTTTTGCTTAGCTGCGCATCCACGCGCTTGACCTGCTGAGGTTGTTTCGTCAGGTGTAAAGTGCTGCGCTAACTTATATTATGTATAGTATATGTACGTATATACATATAAAATTCGTAAATCTTTTATAATTCGCGACAAGTTGACGAATTCTTCTTTTCAGGTTATAAAAAAATTTAATATTTCATTTGACTGATATAAAATGCTAGAAAAATAAAATAAAAATATTACAAACTAGTAACATTGTCAATAAGCGAAATTTGCAGGTAGGTATCCTCATCACCAATTTTCTTCATTCTCTAAAGGGAATTTGTGAGTTATTTTTCGACACTATGATTTTTAAATATATTTTAAAAGAAGTCGGAATAGTTTTATGAGAAATTATATTAGATACTTTTATAAAACGTTATGTCTTTTAGGCAGTTATAATGTTAAGTTTTTCCGATTCCTTTTTGTTTCTTTTTTGCACGGTCCATTTACAATTTTTCCGTAATAATATTAACATGATGTAATCTAATATTTTGATTGTGATCGTAGCATGTAATTTTGTCATCAAACCATTCCGGCGTATCGGCTTCACATTTCTCCATTATATATTTTTTGATAAATTTCATTTCGCGATGATTTTTAAAAATATCTTTAAAAGTTATAATGTGATTCTTACATATGTTGAAAAACACTTCCGAAGGTTCATACAAACTACCAAAATCGGATGAAGCTGAGTTATATAATAATTTTTATAAAACATAAATAGCTCTGATGGGCATGTAAGAACTTCATCAGACTTTCTCATTATATTATATCTTCACAGACTTCACACTTTATTTTTGGAAACATTTTAAAAATAACATATCCTACAAAATATCGCATTGATGGGAGATCTGTATGGATATTTATTTCATCGAATGTGTCCTCTGGAATGTCTGCAACATTTATTTCGTTGATTTTGGAGTTCGAATAATTTAAGGAACTACTTTGATCATTATTTAAAGAGCTATTATGATTCGAAAGTTTTACATACTATAAGCATAAGATCATCATCACGTTCACAATTAGATCTGTTACTAAATTGAATTAAATTAATAGACATTATTTTTGCCAAAATAATATTTAATTCATAAATACTTGGATTTTTATTGTGTCCTCCTTTCTGACGCATAACAGCAAACAAATTTTCTAAAGAATCTTGACATAATCTTTTCGTCAAAATAAAGAAAAAACCGTCATTGTTTGTTAGAATGTCATCAGCTAATTGGCGAATACCTAACAATGTTTGCTTCACACCATTTAGGAAATACACAGTTTTTGATTCTGGTATATTAATTTTTTCTAAAAGGAGTAGAAAATCTTCAATAAATAAGTAGGGCATATTGTTTAATTTTAAACCACTTCTAAAAGGGTTATTTCTATTTAATGAACGTGAGTTCATACAGTCAAATATTTTGTCAACCATTTCAAGAAAGTTAGCTGTCGCTGACGATTGCTGTGCTGAGAGCCCCTTGCCGCGCACATATCATCAGCGTGCACGGAATGTTCAGTCAGCTAAATGTGTGAACTAATTTGAGAGAACTCAGAGAGAGCCATAGAACTTGAACGGTTGAAAAGCAGCTCGCAACACACGACTGGGCCCTGGGGTTCTGTGGGGTCGGCTCATGATATGCTGAATGCTGAATTGTATCCAGAGGCGGATTAAGCTTCTGCGGGGCCCTAGGTGATTGCAAATGTGAGGCCCCCTATTTTTACCCCCCCCCCCTAAAAAATGAAAAATTTATCGAAATAAGTTTTTTTTAATACATTGATTGATACACTTAGAATTCTTAAAATTAATATTTACATTTCGCTTAAATTGAGTTTATACACACTTTTTCCTGCATTTCGACTCGCTGAATTTATCGACGAACGCCGCCTGATGAAGTTGAACCGAGGTTGCCGAAAAGAAAATGCTCCTCCCGGCGGCAGTTCGGGTTTGATTTTTGTTGTTTTTTTTTTTCTTTTAAACAAAAATGGACTGAGCCGCTGCCGCCTGCTGGAGCCGAGCTCGCGGTTGCATAAGAAATGCTCTTCCCTGCGTGAAACAGGTTTTTTGATTCTTTTTTTTTTTTTTTACATTTTGAATTTTCTTTTTTTGCTTTTCTCTCATACCTGCGTGAGACAGATGTCGGGCAGTCTCCCTTCGAATTTCCTTACTGCACTTCAATATACTGAACCCAACTCTCGAAGCATTCGCGTTTGCACTTTCAAATTTTAATTTTTTTTTTCTTTGCTTTTGGTCGACTCGCTGGGGTGTTGCTGCCGGGACGATTGACTCCAAAATGGCCGAGTTCAGGCGCTACTCCTTCCTCGCGGCGTGGCCGCGGTGTCGGTTCCCTCATCCAGCCGGCGCTCGGCGCGGTAGAAAGAGTGAATGAGTTTGACGTTTATTTTTAGGGTGTAAGCGTGCCCTGCTTAGGGCTAGGCTACCTGCGTGAATAGCTAGTTGTTTATGCGGCAGGCGGCCGTCACAAAACCGTTATCATCATTGTCAGGAATATTCGAAGAGCTACTTCAACGTTCGAAAATACATTACTTATTTTGTCTTCAACGACAATCTCATACAATTTGCCATGAGATTTTTGCTCATTTCCGTATCTCGATTTAACATAATGGTGGAACTGTTTCAGCTCGGGAGCAAAATATTCTAAATCGTTAGAATAAATGCGCACCAAGTTTTCAGTCGCGGTTTCGTACTCATCATCCTTTTTTGAAAAATCATTTAGAAATGAGAAGTTTTTGTAAATCTCCTTATAAACCTGTCCTCTTCTGTTGATTTCAACGATAATCTTATCAATAACTACAAGAAATGTTTTTATCCTGAAATCATCACGAGGGGACAGATTTACGTCAGGAGCATCACCATCGTTCGCTTGGTTTTTCCTTGTTCGCTTTCGAGTGTGACTTTTTGCATAGTCGATGTTAGGTAATACAAGTCGCGTTTTTTCTTCAAAGTCGTCAAACTTATCACGAAATTCCTCTAACATTTTCTGTAATGACTCATACAGAAAAGCACATGTCTGCAAAGTCGCATCTTCAGCTTGCAAAGTTTTGCTAACTGAACGAAAACTAGTCAGAACTGAATCCCACAAAATTAACATGAATACAAATTCTACTGTTTCCATCTTGTTTACAATACTCATCGCTGCATTTCTAGTATCGCCAGTTTCAGATTCATCTTCTGTAATTCTTTCTAAAGCCTCGATGATGTTGGCAAAAGAGTTGTAAACTGCATTTGCCGCGTTTGCATGCGCTTCCCATCGTGTTTCGGATAGCGTTTTGAGCGTTTTTTCATTACCTATACAACTTTTTAAGACGCTCCAACGGTGGGTAGACGCAGAAAAAAATTATACAGTGCTTGCATAATAGAAAAAAAATCAACTGCACAAAAGCAACATTTGACCGCTGACTGTCCTACTAAATTCAAAGAATGCGTGGCGCAAGGTACATAAATCGCGTTTTCATTCAGATTAAGCAGCCGAGCTTGTATGCCTTGATATTTTCCGGACATATTTGGTGCGTTGTCGTAAGATTGGCCTCTGCAATTTTCGAAATCTAAGTTACAGTCTTCGCTCAAAAACGTTACAACTTGATCAGCTAAGTTTTCGCCGGAATGGCCATGTAACGGAAGAAATGTTATGAATCTTTCAACTGGTTTAGATTCGTTTGGGGGAATGTATCGCAGTACAACAGACAATTGATCGACATGCGAAACGTCGGGAGTTGAGTCAACGGAATTGCTGAAATATTTGGCTAATTGAACTTCATTTAAAATGTATGCCCGCACTTTTTGGCCCATAATATTTATGAATTCTTCGCAAATTGTCTTTGATAGATAGGACGGTACTCCTCTTCCAGCATTTCCGTATCGAGGCTATATTATCGCGCAAAAAAGGATCAAACTGTCCAATGAGTTCCAGTAAGCCTAAATAATTTCCATTATTTAAAGCTCCGAATACCTCATTTGAACCTCTGAATGGAAGCCCTCGTTCAGCTAATGTAATAATTACTGCGACTACGCGTTTTAAAAGATCTCGAAACTAACTTAAATAACCGAAAAAAGTTTTGAGAACAAAATTTTTTTTTTGAAATTTTTTAGTTGGAACGAACATTTTTGTTTTATAATTAACAATTTGTATCAGCAGAAAAACAAACTTGAAAAAACCAAAAACCAAATACCTTTTAAAGGCGAATAAATCATCCATTCCCTTGTTTTCTTCTCTCCATTTGGTTTTGTGCTGACGAACATGTTCGAAGTACAACACCGAAACGTTGAATCACCGTACTGTCGCCGCGAAGATTCAAAAGGCCCATTGTTGTTTTGGCAATCCTTCGATCCTTGTTGAACCCAATAATAAACGTCCTCGCGATTGAACTCTTCCCAGTTTCCAGGATCTGTTGAGCGATTTCGATTTTCTCCAGAGATTTCGAAAGTCGGATCAAGATTATTCGATTGGGAATGATCTTCAGGATTTTCTGCTGCATTTGCTGATGTCTCCCCCGGTTACTGCAGGTTCTTCAGTTAGTTGATTCGCATCGATTTCATTTTGTCGAAAAAAATTCGTCAGCTTTGGCATTTTTTTAATCACAGCATCTTCTTTTAGTTTTTTGTCTTCTGCTAATTTTCTTTTTTTTGCGCCACTTTGATACACACGCGACAGCATTTTGTAAATTTGACACTATTCACAACTAATAAACACCACTTTTTGACGTAAGCATTCCAACTTGATCACATTTGAACATTTGAACCTCTAAACAATGTTTTGGGATGAGTCATTTTTAACCCATTGTATGCTAATAGCTTTTAATCTCTTTTCGGAGAAAACTAGAATTGTGGCCGATTTGTTTTACATTCAAGAAATGTCACAGTTAATAGGGGGCCCCTCTTACCTTTTATTGGGAAAAATAACTTAGATCAAATCCATTAGGTCAACTTAAGTCAAGTTAATTTTATTTTTCCCAAAAGCGAGTAAAATCAGTCTAAACGTGAAAAGGTTTCTTTTTTTTTTTTTTGGGGCCTTCGGCATCGGGGGCCCCTTTACCATCGGGGGCCCTAGGCACCTGCCTAGGTCTGCCTATTGGTTAATCCACCACTGATTGTATCTCTGGGGTTCTGATATAGCGACCCCAGCCGAAAATTTCGTACAAAATTTCTTGTGTGCCTTGCAAGTTCTTTATGTTATACTTTCTTTGGTAGTAGGTAGCTCTGATTTTGTTTTAGGCCACCTTTCCTTTATTATTCTCATTAAACTACTCAAAATTTCATCTTTTACCGTTTCATTTCTAAATTCTGCCTTTTTCTTATTGCTTATATTGATCGAATGAACCACTTCATTCAAATCGTCTATCTCAGATTTTCTATCATAGGTAACTTCAAAATTTCTCGACAACATATCTACAATGTGTAAATTTTTTCCAGGAGTAAATTCTAAATGTATTTCGTCAACCTTAGTATCATCCTTTGCAGTCTAGGAGACGCTATTTTTCCTATTTCTTTTTTAAACAATTTTATTAGTGGTTTGTGATCCGTTACCACCTTAACTTTCTTTCCGTAAATAAACTGATGGTATTTTTGGCACGCGAAAACGATTGCCAATATTTCCTTTTCTATTTGTGCGTAATTTATTTCAGCCTCGGTTAGTCTTCGCGAAGCAAAACTAACCGGTTTGTCTTCTTGCATCATGCAGCATCCTAAACCGAATTTTGATGCGTCTGTTTGTAATATGACGCACTTCTTTGGGTCAAAAATCCTTAACATGGGTGCCGCAGCAATTAATTTCTTAATTTTATTTAAACATTCGGTATGCTGAGGTAACCACTTGAAAATCACATTTTTTTTTAACAGTTCTTGAAATGGTTGTGGAAGCTCCGCTAAATTCGGAATGAATTTTCTCAAATAATTAATCATCCCTAAACACTGCTGCACTTCTTTTTTACTCATGCAGTCTTTTATGCTTTTAATTGCCTGCATCCTATCCCCATCTATTGCAATGCCATTTTTACTAGTAATATGACCCAAATAGTGAACACTTGGCACTTTGTACTGAAGTTTGGTATTGTTAAATTTAATGTTACCTTTACGAGCCCTTTCCATTACGTTTTCTAGAATTTTTTCATGTTTAACTTCCGTCTGCGCGGCTATTAGGATGTCATCTATATAAAAAATGGTCTCGGGTATATCTTGAAATTTAATTCATTTAATCTTTGAAACACCTCTGGGACTGTTTTTATCCCAAATGGTAATCTTTTAAATCGAAAGGATCCAAAAGGAGACGCAAAACTACAAAGTTGACTAGACTTCTCATCTAAGCCTACTTGCCAATAACCTTCTTTTAAGTCAAGCACCGTAAAAATTGATTTATTTGAAAGTTTCGCCGCGATTTCCTCAAATGTTGGAATAGGATATTTATCTTCTTGAAACGCTTCATTAAGATATTTTGGGTCTAAACAAATTCATAAATCTCCATTTTTTTTCTCGACTATTACTGTTTCGTTCTGCTTTAAACGAACATACAATTTTTTATCCAAAAGGGCATCTGGTTCAATTGCCCAAAAACAGCAAACCTGTAATTTCGACCTCTTATAGTCGAACCGAACAAATAATGAAAATAAGAAAGGGAAAGTGTGAAATAAAAATTTAATTATTCTAAAACGTGAACTTTATTAAAATAAAATAAACTAAAATTGAACACAATCCTTAATCACAAAGTTCTTAATACAGTCGCCGTAAGTTAAACAATAAAAAATGTTATTGCAGCTAAATATGTTATTACAATAGCCCAGTTTAATAGTAATTGATTAAAATTCAATGTCATAAAAGTTCAAATAAACGCGCAGAGAAGAGCTCAGGTAAGCTTCGGTTGGTTATAATCCCAAACCGAAACCACTCTAAGTGTAGAAAATATCCCACGCTCAAACAATCGCGAGGATAGAAGACCTAGAAGAATCTCAATTGGTTATAATCCCAAATTGAAACTATTCCATGTTTAGTAGATAAAGTGATTTATGTTTAAATAGCGCGAGAAGAGAAGACTCAGAAGAATCTCAATTGGTTATAATCCCAAATTGAAACTATTCCAAGTATAGATAACGAAAGGAGAGAAGACTCAGAAGAATTTCAATTGGTTATAATCCCAAATCGAAACTATTCCAAGTATAGCTAAGAGTGAAGAGAAAAGACTTAGAAGAATTCCAATTGGTTATAATCCCAAATTGAAACTATTCCAAGTATAGCTAGTAACAGGTCTAAAGTTAAATGCGCGGTAGTTCCCAACGCCTTTATTAAGTATATCCTCGGTAGTTGACCAGAGGTTAGAAAATGCTTTTGGTAATTACCCAAGAGCTGCTTGACTAGTTTCGGTGATCGTCTAAGAACTAATGCTCGTTCTGCGTTCAGCGCGCCCTTTTATAGGCCGAAAAACCGTTAAATCTCCTTTTTTTTTATTTTTTCTTGGTTTTTTTTTCTTCTTCTGCAACTGCCACTTCCGTTCCGACTGGAATACGCATGTGTTGGTCCATCACACACTGGAGTGTCCTTTCCATTCTGTAACGTCTCCCCCTTGTGCTTCGCCTGAATTACGAATGTGTTGGTCGATCACACGGCAATGATCTTCTTCTTATCCCGTAACACGTACGTGCAAAGTTAAAATTGTGTTGCTACACAATCCTGCGTGAAGTTGCAGCTTAAAGGCCGATTCACACATATCAGGGTCCGGGCCTTGTCATCTCCGTGCCGTCTCCGGACTAGGCATCCGTGTCAGTCAGTACCATTCACATAGATCCGTGCCGTTTCAGGCACTGTTTTGTATGACTTCAAAGCGAGTGAGAGAGCAAACGGATTTTTAACTATCGGCTGTCTCACTCTAATAGATGAAATCAGTGCTCTCGGCGTCAGGGCCCGGACAGAATATTCTTTGAAAGAAACTCGGAAAGCCCTGCACTGACACGGATACATCCCGGAAAGCACGGACCCGGACAAGTATGAATGGTTCTATGCTAATGTGTGTAACAATCTTAGGTCCGGAGACGGCACGGAGCTGACAAGGCCCGGACCCTGATATGTGTGAATCGGCCTTAACCCTACTTTTAATTCTGACAGTTCCATTTGTTTATATTTTTAGTGCGCGGTTCGTGGCTTTTAATGTTTCCGCCGAAACAATTACAATATTTGAAACCCATTCCGACGGATCATTCAATTTTGCTGTAATATTTCTCCGACATAGCGAATCTAGTGTTTGTTTTAATTTGTTTTCTAGTGTTAGGGGGATTCTTCTTGGAGGTTTAACTACTGGTGTACTCCCCTCTTTTATTTTTAATTCATATTTTTGAAAGAAACATCCTGTACCTTCAAAAATATCCTTATATTTTTCTACAAATTGATCGCGATTCCTGACTTTAATTGAATTCACCCTTTGAATGAGTTTTAATCTTATGCAGGTTTTTAATCCCAAAATTGGCATTAAATCAGAATTCACTATGAAAAATTTTTCTTTCTCTTTTATATTTTTAGCCTCGCATAGCAATTCAACTTCTCTTAGAGTGTGTATTTTGGAACCGCCATAAGCTTCTAATTCTGTATTTGTCCTTACGAATTTTACGTTACCTATTTTTCGTAAGTAGTTATATGGTAATATACATATTTGCATCTGCTCCCGAATCTAATTTGAAAGGTACTACGCAATTTTCCACTCTAATTTCTTGTATCCACGAATTATTTAAATATTTCCCGTGAGTAATTTTATCAATGTATAAATATTCATTATTATTTATGTTTTTATTAGCATGCGATATTAGTTTTACCTCTTTCTTCTGCCTGCATGCGACCGCGAATTGATTTTTCTTCCCGCACTTGGAACAATTTTTTCCATAAACTGGACATTTGCCTTTCTGGTGTTTCGATCCGCAATATGTACATTCAGTTTGATTTTTTTCTTTAAAGTTATTACCTGACCTAAAATGTTTATTATTGACTTTAAATTTGTTATCATTACTCTTTGTAAATTTGGAATTGTTTAACTCTACTTTCGGTTGGCGTAATTTTATCCACGTGAAGTTCCTTCGGATCATTTTGCATCTCTTTGATTTGTACTTCCGTTGCCTCTGCTGCTCTGCTCATCTCCAAAACTTTTTTCAAATCCAGGCCATCGGTTTCCAATAATCGCTTCTGCAATCTTTTATCAGCTACTCCAAGTACTATTCGGTCCCGTATCATGCGTTCTTCCAGATCTTTAAAGTCGCATTTTTTCGCCATCTTCTTCAAGTCCATGTAAAAGTTGTCTTAGGGTTCTTTCTCCTGTTGACTACGGCCATGGAACAAAAATGATTCATAGACTATGTTAGTTTTCGGTTCGCAAAATATCTTAAATGCATCCATCACGTCTTTATATGACTTTCGTTGGTCGTCTGTTAATTTGAACGATTGATACAATTCCACAGCATCCGGCCCCAACGAGTTTAGAAGTACCGCTACTTTTACATTGTCCGGCTTTTTCTCTATTTCGGCTGCAATCGCAAATATCTCAAAATTTGTTTCGAATTTGCGCCAGTTTTCCGCCAAATTGCCGTCTAGTTCCAGCTTATCAATTTTCCTTACATACTCCATTGCTACTTGATGAAATACGATTAAGGAAGCGAGGTTAGAGGAGGAAATTGACAACGACAAAGTACTAACCAAGACTGACTGTATTGAGAACTTTGTTACGTTTTACAGGGGCCTTTCCGTGCAAATTCAAACCACAACTCGTTTTTAGGCTTTATTTACCCTCTAATCGTTCACAAACGCGACTAGTTCCACTATGTATGGGTTCACACTTTTACACTCGCCACGGACGGTGCCCCCTTGCCAATTTCAACGCTATATCGTCGCCACTTTACTCTCTCGCCGCTTAACACTGTTTTTCTTTGCAAGGTTCGCGGTCGCGACTCGCTAAAAATTACCCGCAGCAACTCGTTACTCCCGAGATTGGGCCACCTCTTTTCACCGTTTTCTAGCAACTGAACTTTACTTTTCTAGCCAAAAGTAAAGTTCCCAGCCGGCCGCTTTAGGAATTGCGCTGAGGGTGCAGTTCTCACGCTCAGGGTGCGTTTTCCCAGCCGCTGCGCTTCCCACGAGCCGAGCGGTGACGCCGCTGGCCCGGCGCATTTTTGCACGGGCGTATCGAAATCCGATTCACCGCCTGGGCTGGATTTCGTCTGGCTTTGTTGCTGGCTAGGGGGTTTGGTTGCATAGCGGTACCCATCGTTACAATTTTAAATATAATCAATATTTATCAATAAGTATCGCTATGCAACATTCCTTCCCCCTGTGAAAAAGAGAGTCATTCTTTGAAGAGGAATGACTCTCAAGAAAAATATTGCGCGGGCATCGTCCGTGGTTTACAGAAATTTCTTATTGTTATTATTATTATTCTTACTTTTTTTTTTTTTTTTTTTTTTTAACTTATTTATCTATTTTTCTATAATTTATTACAACTATAAACGGGTGCCTTTTTTTTTTATTATTTATTTGTCTATTTTTCTTTTTATGATAATTCATTAGAATTATAACCGCATTTTTTTTTTTTTTCTTTTATTATTCTTTTTGAAAAAATTTTTTTTAAATAATTTTTTCTATCTATAAAACATATTTGTTTTTTGATATAATTTTTCATGTTTCTTTCTTTTTTTTTGTTTTTATTACAATTTTGTCAAATTTTTTTTTTTTTTTTTTTTCAAGTTATTTGTCTAGCACAAAAATTTTTGCTATAATTATTTCTTTTTTATATAAATAAATTAAATCTTTCTATTTATCAAAAAGTAAATTTTTTTTTGACAATTTTTTTAAAAAAAAATTTTTTTCACATATAATTGAATGTGTTCTAATTAATTTTTTGTTATAATTTTTCGTTTTTCATTTTTTGATATAATTTTTCTATCTTTAAAAAAAAAATATTTTTTTTTGATATAATTTTTCATCATTGTTTTTTTTTTTATAGTTTAAACGAGTGCTCCCCTTTTTTTTTGTTATAATTTATCTATCTAAAAATTTTATTATTGTTTTTTTCTATACTTCAACGGGTGTGCGCTTTTTTTTTTTATCTTAAAAAAAAATGATATAATTAGTCATTTTAAGCACGAGTGTTTTCTCGCCCTCTTTTTGTTTAACATATTTATTTGTATATTTAAAAAAATTTTTTTTTGTGTTTTACATGATTTTTTTTTTGCGTACTATTAACGAGTTTTTTTTTTTTCTTTTTTAATCTACCTATTTTTAAAAAAAATTTTTACCTATCTGTCTATTTAAAAATTCTTTCTATCTATTTTTCTTTTGATTATTCATTCATTTTTTTTTTGTACATTTCAAAACGATTATTTTCTCGTCTCCTTTTTTTTTTATAATCTATCTACTTATTAAAAAAAATGTTTCTATCATTTGTATTTTTTCCCCTTTTTTTTTTCAAAGTTGTTTACGACGGACTCATTACAAAAATGCCTACGAGGAAAACATTCAACGTTCGCATTCCCCTAGAAGTGGTTTACTTTTTTCTTTTTTTTTTTTGAATTGGCCCTATCCGATTTCGAAGATAAATCTGGTCCGTCCGCGGCGATTTTTTGGCTATTCATCATAGAAAATGCTGCTGTTGCCTTTTTTTTTCGTATCGGTTCGGGCGGTACTTGGACCAAGTGCAAGTTTGTCGCGGGGGTTTATTCTCATTATCTCCCACTACGGTGAGCGCCAAAATTGCCAGCCACATTGCCTAAAATATTGTTTGCTTTTAGTTTTTATGTCTTTGGTTATTATTATTTTTTTGTTTAAATAAAACAAATGGGGGACGGGGGAGCCGATTCCCTCGCTTACGCTACTCTAAGTAGGGTTTCAGGCGATTATTGTGTACTGTTTTTAGTTTCCTACCCATGCGTATCGTGCTGTTCACGGATGACGGGGTAGCGGTTACCAGGTAAGGTCCTACCCATAATTCTGAGAGTTTGTGCCTTCTGCTTTCACTCTTCAGGAGGACCTTATCCCCTACGTGAATAGATAGGGGTTTAGCGTCTTTATCATAGTATTCTTTTGACCTTCTTTTGCTAGCCAATATGTTTTTTCTAGCTGTTGCATATGATTTTTGCAACTTGTAGCGGAGCATCTGGTAGTAGCTCTCGTGATTGTATATTGGCTCGGGGTCCCTTTTGAGATTCGACGGGACATCCGCCGTGAAACCAAATAGACAGTCCATAGGGGTCAATTTTGTCCCCTCGTGTGTACTATTGTTGTACACAAATGCCGCCGTGCGTAGATATTGATCCCAACTTTGGGGATTCTCGTCTACTATGGTTCGCAAATATTCAATTAGCGGTCTATGGGCACGCTCGAGCGCGCCATTAGATTGTGGGTGGTATGCTGAAGTTTGCAGCTTCTTCACCCGCAGCAATTTACATATTTGCTTGAAGAGGTCGCTCAAGAAATTAGTACCTTGGTCGGTAACTATTCTTTTGGGGATGCGATAGCGCGTGACGATTTCGTCGAAGAAAATTTGAGCTACTGTTATAGCGTCTGCATTTGGTATTGCATACCAGTCCACAAATTTGGTCAGGTTATCCTGGAAGGTTAGGATATATTTATTTCCTGACGTGGACTCTTCCAATGGTCCAACTATATCGAGGTATACCTTGTCGAAAGGTTGCTCGGCTATGTCGGTTATGACCATGGGCATCTTATATTGAGGAGAAGATTTTAGTTTCTGGCACTTTGGGCACTTCTTGATATAATTTTTTATATCGCGCAACATGTGCTTCCATCGAAACTTGCGTTTAATTTTCTTATAAGTTTTAATCACGCCCTGATGGCCTCCGAATGCGGAATCATGATAATCATGTAAAATTATTTTAATTTCCTCGGGGCTCGAAATGAGTTCAGGGGTATGTCGTGATTCTGGCGCTGGAGAGTGTTCTACTATTGCCTGAGGCTTAAGGCGCGCTTCCTCTTGATCCTGATTCGATTCTTGAATCGGTTTCTTCGCCGGTGGTACCTCTCGTGTATCTGGGATGGCTTCGGCATCGTTTTCTTGGGCTTTCTTTTTCTGAGCCCTTGTAACTGCGCTTATATTTATGGCGGGGTTATTTTCCTCCGCATCCCAGTCCATGGAGCGATGGACTTGTGCCTTTACCGTTAAGGTTGGGCTAATCTGGTCTTCTTTATCTTCCCGAGGGATGCGACTCAAGGCATCCGCATTTGTATTATACTTTCCGGGCTTGTACTCGATAGAGTAATCATACTCGGAAAGTTTGTGGTGAAATCTCACCAAACGGGAAGTGGGGTCTTTTACATTGAAAACTCCCTTTAGGGGCTTGTGGTCCGTGTAGACCGTAAATCGTCTACCTTGGAGGTAGCATCTGAAATTTTTCGTCGCCCAAACAATGGCCAATAACTCTTTCTCAATTGTAGAGTAATTGCGTTCTGCCTTGTTTAGGGTGCGACTAGCATATGCTATGGGCTGATCTTTTCCTACTTCTCCTTGAGAGAGGACAGCTCCTATAGCCTCATTGCTTGCGTCCGTAGTTAAATTGAAGGGTTTGTTAAAATCGGGATAAATCAGAAGAGGGGGGGAAACTAGTGATTTTTTAATGCTCTCGAATGCTTCCTGGCACTTTTCTGTCCAGTTAAATTTGACATCTTTTCGGACAAATTGGTAATAGGTCTCACTATTTTTGAAAAATCGGGGATAAATTTACGATAATAGTTGGCAAGTCCTAGAAATGATTGGACTTGCCTAACAGTTCGTGGAACTGGAAAAGTCTGGACGCAAGCTGTTTTACTAGGGTCTGGTAGTGCTCCTTTACTAGAGCATTTGTGTCCCAAGTAGACCACCTCTTTTCGGAGAAATTGGCATTTCTCCGGTTGTAATTTTAGGTTGTTCTCTCGCAACCTATTGAAGACCTTACGCAACTTAGAGTTATGATCTTCTAAGTTTTTACCGTAGATGACGATGTCATCCAGATACACGAAACATTCCAGGCCTTGTAGGCCTGTAAGTATATAATTCATGAGGCGCTGAAATGTGGCGGGGGCTCCCTTGAGCCCAAATGGCATTCGCTTGAACTCGTAATGCCCATAACTCGTGCTAAACGCCGTCTTTGGGCGGTCTTTGGGATCGACTAGCACTTGGTGATAGCCACTAGCCAGATCGAGGGTAGTAAAATACCTTGAATGACCTAATTGGTCAAGAATATCTTCGATCCGAGGGAGTGGGAAAGCGTCGCCTATCGTTTTTTCGTTTAATTTACGAAAATCCACAACTACTCTCCATTTTTTCTCGCCATTTGGTCCCGACTTTTTGGGGACTACTAGTAATGGGGAATTCCAAGGACTTTTGCTTGGTTGTACTATTTCATTTTCGAGCATGTCTTTTAACTGCTCATTGATTACGTGACGCTGAGTCTCTGGTAACCTGTACATTTTTTGATTAATAGGTGCTTGATCTTGCACCACTGGGATCGGATGGGTGATAGCCTTCGTATGCGTGAGGTAGTCACCCTTTAGGTGGAATATGTCGTGATATTCCTGACATATTTCCAGAATTTCCGCCTTTTCCTGGCTATTTAAGATTGGGCTCAGGTTGAGTTCTTGCTCTAACCTGGCTATACGTTCTTTTTCAACGTTCGTTGCGTGTCGGTCCGCCTGTGGGGATCTGACGTACGTTAGCTTGGCTGTTTGGTCGCCTGCACCGTGTTTTATGTCTTGGAGGGCTCTTACCAGCATTCACATACTTACTGGTTTTATTATTTTCGACCTTTTGGTCACACGTAATTTTCTTTGGGGTCTTTGCCCTGTTTTCGCGAGCGCTATGGCTGCTTATACTTGTATTTGGGCTCTTTGGCCTATTTTCGTCGGCGTCTTGGCCGCTTTTGTTTATAACAGGGCTCTTTGGCCTATTTTTGCGAGCGCGGGGGCTGCTTTTATTTGCTTTAGGGCTCTTTGGCCTATTTTCGTCGGCGCTTTGGCCGCTTTTGTTTATATTTTGGCTCTCTGGCCTGTTTTTGCGAGCGCGGGGGCTGCTTTTGTCGGTATTGGTAGTACCATTTAACCCAAGTAGGTTTAGGTTTACCTTTTCACTGGACCCTTCTGGGGCAAACTCCTTTTGGTTACCCTCTCTGGGGTATACTGGCGCTAGAGTATAGTTATTCACTGGCTCTAGCTGCAAAGTTAGGTCGCTTAGGGCAATCGGGGAATTTGTTGCATTGAGGAGTCCAATAGACACTTCTTTTTGCTTAGAGGCTACGATACTGTTGGCCAAGAAGACTCCTGCGTCTATCTCTTGCGATAGGCAGAGCATTTCTTCTGGCAATAGCAAAGGGACCTTAGCCACCATCTGTGATCGCGCAGGTACGCATATGGGCTCGTTCAGAGTTATTATATGCCGCCTGATTTCGCCGATCGGGGGTGTATTCGCTGAGGTTTCCCTACTGTTTCCCCGTGGTTTGCTTACCACTCGGCAACCAGCTCCCGCGTTTGGGGATGCCTCAATAACATGGCAGGTGGACAGCTTAACCCCTTCGGATTCCGTCTCTTCTGCATGCATATCGGTTTCAGTTGCCGTTTGGGAACAGTCACTTTTCGTATCCAACGCAATTGGTAACGAAAATTCCTCTAAATTGATTTCCGTGCGAGGAAATCGAAGTTTTCTACTGGGGCCCTCAATGTTGCA
This sequence comes from Eutolmus rufibarbis, assembly GCA_963920795.1. Taxonomy (NCBI): domain Eukaryota; kingdom Metazoa; phylum Arthropoda; class Insecta; order Diptera; family Asilidae; genus Eutolmus; species Eutolmus rufibarbis. The sequence goes on from OY987207.1 coordinate 25,400,843, forward strand.
ATTTTCTGCAAGAAAATCATTCCCTAAAAGTCCTTCATGGGACAGATCTGCATTGTCCTCGATTACTTGGAAAGTGCAGGGGATTTTAGCCTCCCTCTTGTCGGGGAGTTTTTTGACAATATTTCCCTGACAACTTCCCAAGGTATGTCCTTTGCCAAATGGAGTTTGCAGGGTATAGGTCTTCTCGGTGTTAATATACTCGAGAGACTTTAAAGCTCCTTTTTTAATTAAGCTTATCTCAGCGCCCGTATCCACTACTAGTGGGGTCTTTTTGTTTTGACCTATATCTAGTGGGAGCTCCACTACGGGAGTACTAGGCTTGGGCTGCTGAGTGTACCCTGAATTTGGATTATTGTTTAGAGTCGAGTCGGGGATTTCGGGCTCGACTGAGCTCCGTTTCCCTGGCTCTTGGATTCCCATCTGCGTTTGTGTTCACAGATGTCTATCGTGTGGCCTTGACGGCCACAAAATCCACAACTTTGCCTAACATTATAGGCTCGTCGCGTTTGCGAGCCGTTTGGTTCGTTATTTCGTGGGGGGGCCTGACTATAGGCCCTATTTTGGTTCCCGTTTCGTTGGTCGAACGATGAACCACTCGCGTTACCCGGTCGGTTGGTCGTTGACCTTCGACTTTCAGCCCTGCGACGACACTCGATAGTATCGTGCCCATACGTTCGGCAATGTTCGCAAGAGGGGGTATTCCTCCTCTTAAAACATTCCGCGTATGTGTGGCCTTTCTTCTTGCAAAAGCTGCAAGTGACCTTTGCCGCGACTTCCCTTTGCTGGTTAGGAAGTTTCGCTACTGCGGGGGGCGGGTTAATTGGCATCAGAGTACTTCGCGGCGCGGGTACTGGTGGTGTGCTATGGTTTGACGCGAGGAAGTTTCCGGGTACATTTTGGTACCCTCCGGTCTGATTATTTAGACTCATACTCGGGTTTTGAGTCTGTAAATAGGGAGAGCTCTGCTGCAGTCTCTCCATGTCTAGAGCTTTGGTAATAACTTGCTCTAGAGTCCCTTCTGTCAGAGTAAGAAGGTACTGGCACAAATGCGGGTTGATTGTTCCGCTTCGTAGGGCATTCACCGCGAAATCCTCTAACTGGGGTTTCACAGTGGTTGCCACCTGTGCGCCGTACTTCTTCTCGGCCGCCTCATTACACAAGGCTAAAGCTTGTTTAATCCTTGCCGTGAAAGCGTTGAGAGTTTCCAGGGGGTATTGCCGAATAGTTATCAGCTTATTTACCAACTCCTGGTATGTCTCTCTGGGAAGGTACGCTCGATTTAGGCGATCTTCAAAATCACGGAAACTGACTGGGGGTTCCGCGATAAATAATTGGTATGCTGCTCCCCGTAAGCGGGTGAGCAGGATTCGGGGGAACGTGACTTTTTCCTCCTCCGTGAGGCAGCTCTCGACCTGATGGCAACAACCCAGGAAAGTCTGGAGCTCTTGGCTCAAATGTGGGCTGGATTCGCCCGAAAAAAGTGGTACGATCTGGGTCGTGTATTTAATGACTTTCCCGTGGTTTGCCATTTTCGAAACTTGTTCTTGGTCCTTTTTCGCGGGAGTTAACGGGGACGAAACCCTTTGACCGAATTTAGGGCTACCGAACGATTCGTCCGACGATTCCGCGAACGTAGCACTTAACCACCCGGACAGACCGTGAATTACCGATTCGAGTTCACTAACACTTTCACTTTTTAAGCTTAGATCTATAGCACCCGATTTATTTAATAGATTGAAAGACTGCGAGCGTTCTCTAAATTTTCTGATTTCTTCTCGGAATTCCTCCGAGTCTTTTTTTGCTTTTAAAATTCGAGCTTCTCTCTGCTCGCTTGTTTCTTCGAATTTTTTGTTTATAATGTCGAAATGCCGACTACTAAATCCGGCTTCTGACGCTCGCACTCTTTCTAACAAAAACTTTAAATGATAATCTAGACTTACGGGTAAGGAACGGGGAATCACAGTTCCGCTCCTGAGCCTGAGTCCTGGGTGATGTGTTGGTGCTCCAGGTGGGGTTGAGGTGCTGGGTTGCTCCCCCGATGTTGATGCTGATGCGTTGAGGTGCTCCCTCGATGTTTGAGTTGCTGTGTTGGGGTGCTCCCTCGATGCTGATGATGAAGGGCCGGGTTGGTCCCTCGATGTTGGAGTTGCTTCTGTTTCCCGCGGTGGTTGAGAGGTTCCCTCCTCGGCTGGGATGTAGGCGGGTGAGTCCTCGCCTGACATTCACTTCCTTCTTTGGGGACGGTCACGAGTTAGTCCCTCGTTGGTGCCTTTTTGCACAACAGGGAATCTGTGGGGAGATCGCTTGTTCGCCTGGAACAGGGGCGACTATAGTTGCTCTCCCCTTGAAGGCGGGGTAATTGCTTGCTCGCCTGGAGCAGAGGCAACTAAAGTTGAATACCCCGGAGCGTTGGAGCTTCGCAAAGCCCAATAGTTCGCAGGATCAAGGGTTTTCAAGCTCTTATAGACTTAGCTAGGCTTCCTTGATCCTACCGGCTGCGCCAAATTTTGTTACGTTTTACAGGGGCCTTTCCGTGCAAATTCAAACCACAACTCGTTTTTAGGCTTTAGTTACCCTCTAATCGTTCACAAACGCGACTAGTTCCACTATGTATGGGTTCACACTTTTACACTCGCCACGGACGGTGCCCCCTTGCCAATTTCAACGCTATATCGTCGCCACTTTACTCTCTCGCCGCTTAACACTGTTTTTCTTTGCAAGGTTCGCGGTCGCGACTCGCTAAAAATTACCCGCAGCAACTCGTTACTCCCGAGATTGGGCCACCTCTTTTCACCGTTTTCTAGCAACTGAACTTTACTTTTCTAGCCAAAAGTAAAGTTCCCAGCCGGCCGCTTTAGGAATTGCGCTGAGGGTGCAGTTCTCACGCTCAGGGTGCGTTTTCCCAGCCGCTGCGCTTCCCACGAGCCGAGCGGTGACGCCGCTGGCCCGGCGCATTTTTGCACGGGCGTATCGAAATCCGATTCACCGCCTGGGCTGGATTTCGTCTGGCTTTGTTGCTGGCTAGGGGGTTTGGTTGCATAGCGGTACCCATCGTTACAATTTTAAATATAATCAATATTTATCAATAAGTATCGCTATGCAACAACTTGAACAAAGATACATGAGAACAAGTATAGAGGCATGAGTTTAGGGTGCAAAATACAAAATTCATAATGTACTTCAACATCCCCTCGTAAACTCATGTTCCCAGCAAAGAGATAATTAATAAACCACCCCCTAGTCAGTCAAATTCATCTTTGAAGTACAGAAATTAAACTTTGACGCGTACAGAGGTTTGGTGAGCGAATCTGCGACCATTTTCTCAGTTGAGATGCGACGAACTTCGATCCGACGTTCTGCGATGAATTGCCGAAGAAAGTGGTGTCGCGTATCTAAATATATGCTTCGTACGTTGACTGTATCCGGCGTTGACTGCGAGATCGACTGCCCCTTTGTTGTCGCAATAAATGATCGTGGGCTCTGAGATAACTGTGGGGTCGAGTTCAGCCAAAAGATCCCGCAGCCAGAGTACTTCTTGCGTGGCGAGTGAAAGAGCCATGTATGCAGCCTCGCTGGTGGATAAAGCGACCGTTTGTTGCTTCTTTGAGGGCCAGGCAATCAGACCACCATTGAGGAAAATGACGTAACCAGAGATCGATTTTCTGTCGCCATTATCATTCGCCCAATCTTTTAAATAACGCATAACGTGTTTAACGGCGTTCCAGTGTATTGGTTGTGGATCGTGGCTGAAGCGACTGAGCGAGTTCACAGCAAATGCAATGTCTGGCCCTGAAACTTGAGACAAGTAGAGAAGTGCACCCAGGGCCTCTCTGTATGGAACATGATGCATCTCTTCTTCTTCTTTGAGTGTTCTCGACAGGAGTTTTGAACTCAATTTTTGATTGATGTCCATGGGGGTGCTAACTGGATCATCAACGTATACTGTAATGATCAGCATTCTTCCCCCGGTGATCTTGCAGTAAACACATTGATCAGTTCTGGAGCGTTGAAGTCCTAGTGACGATACAATCGTGTCGAGTTTCATGTTCCAGGCTCGACTACCCTGGATAAGACCATAAATAGCCTTACGTAATTTACAAACTTGATGTTCTCTGCCATTAATCGAAAAGCCTTGAAGTTGGTACATGAATATTTCTTCTTGTAGATCAACGTACGTCTCTTTCCTCCTCCGCTCAGCCTATCTCACGGCGCGTCGATCCTACACTCGGCCGTCCTGGTCCCAACATCGTCCTCGATGTCCGTGTCAGTATCCTCTTCGTCATCAAATTCAAACTCCTCGAATCTATCATCTTGGCTTCTGGGATAGGGCTTCATATTGTAAATTAAAACACTTTTTAAAATTCTATCACTGTGATGCTGCTGCCTTTCTTAAAACACGCGAGTACTAAGCTTGAGCCCTGCCGACCGAATGTCGATCCTCACTCAGGCACCCTCACACCGTTTTGCATCTTTTGGGAAAAATGCTTTTCTCATGCACACATTCTCACATCTAGAAAGGTTAGTAACTCACACATCCTTCATTTACCCTGGTACCTGGATCGGAGTAAGACAACCGATCCCCAAGCCTAGCAGCGTTACAGCTGAACATTTACTACATAAGCGCCAGGAGGGTTTTCCGCTGGCCTTTTCCTCGACTCCTTCGCCTAATCTCTCGGCGCAACTGCCTGCTTATCGCCGGCTCGGTTACTCTTTTAAAACCCAAGAACGTTCATGTCGCCCCTTTTATTACTATTGTCTTGTAATGTATGCGAGAGAGATGATCAACTGTAAATTGGAAAGAAGTGAAAAAAAAAATAGTGGGGGGGAACCTTGAAGTCCCGATCAATACCCTCACACACTGGGAGTGGCGTGAAGCCTAGCTCGGGGGTGTGCCATCAGCCCAAGTCCCTGGAGCGCCTTGCTGGCGGCACGGACTAGCTCGCCGGGTGGGGGGTGAGTTCGTGGACTGGGGCGGTGCGAGGCACAGAAGGGAATTTACGTGCGCTCCCCTAAATAGAAGGAGGGAGAAAGTCCTTCTATGAAACAAAAATTTCTTTTTTTGTATGGGATGCCCCACAACAAAAAAAAACCACACAGAAATAAGGAAAGAACCTCGGGTGAAGATAAGGGTGAAAGAACTGCAGGATCCGCGGTCCTGTTGTAGGGAGTGGGGAGACAGACAGGCCCCCACGCCACCTGCTCTCCCGCTGACCCAACCTCTGTAACACTGCCGACTCCCTATGGTCGGCATGTCCCAACCAATTCACTTAAGGCACCGAGAATCATGACCTATACACGAGGGGTAAACGAAAAGGCCTAAGGTAACATTCTTATAGCAGCTTTAATTCCTTCTAGACAAAATATAAAAATAGATACATTGATTTTTTTTTTAATTCACTTAAAATTAACTTCTTCTTCTTCTTTTTTTTTCTTTATACTGATTGTGACCAAATACTAGATTTTTCCAAACTTCAAATTCATTAGAAAACGATAGGATGCTACGAGTTCAGACTGAGAGCAAAAGAAACTACGTAAGTTAAGATACAAAATGTTCGTACCACGATGAGGCGGAAATGCAAGCAAACGCGAGCTAAGAAAATAAATTAAAGCTTGACCTCCCAAGGGAACTCCTCCTGCACCGCTGGCGGGGGGGCTGAATGACAATAAAGCTTCTCGCCCTTCGTTTTTTTTTTTTTTTTTGTTTTAATTTAAAATATCAAATTTTTTTCCTTTTTTTTTTCTGGTCGGAATGAATGGCACTGGTGAGGAGGCCCTGCAGATTATTTAACGTCAACAGTAAGGGAGTCAGAAACAAACCAGGCTGTCTAATTTGGCAAAATAGGAACTTAAATAAATTGCTGAATTTTTGAAAGAGAGGAATCCTTCATATATTATTCCGCTAAGGTCCCCGATCAGTTTGGTACCAAATATAAGGTCCTGCTGCACGCCAACCCTACATATGGGGTATATTTGGATTCGTCACATCACCCTTCTTCACCGAATCGCATTATAATTCCCTAATTATTGCTTGGTAATCAAATAAACTCGAATTAAAAAATCATGATTGACACACTATGCGCACGGTCACCGCCATTTGGAATTGTTCGTCACCGTCTACAGCAGCGCTGCGTACGGCTGGAAAGCGCGGCGGGGTAAACAGCTGGCTCAGCGCGGTGCACGGCTGGGAAACACGGCGGGGCAAACAGCTCACTCAGCGCCGTGTGCGGCTGAAAGCGCGGCGGGGTACACAACTGACTCGCTGTTCACCTTCCAGCGGCAGTTTGTTTTTGGTGTCGCACAGTGTTTCCAAATGCCGATTTTTTGGCCAAAAGTCCTTTTTTTCATCGGAATGTGATGAAATTGTGTATGGTAAGGTTTTTTTGGTCGCTGATTTTGAAAATACAGTTTGTTTTTCAAAATTCAAAATGGCGGACCCAAAATGGCCGCCATATTTGTTTAAAAATCGCTTTTAACAAAAACGATTCAGTGTACTGAATTTGTATGAAAGACACGAATTTAAAAATGAAATTGCATTTTCAAAATTCAAAATGGCGGACCTAAAAAAATGTTTTTTTTTTTTTCAAAAAAAAAAAACAAAAAGAGGGGGTAGAAAACATACAAAGAAAATTCATTAAGCAATGCAAAAATTTTATTGTTAATTTAAAAACATACATTGTTAAATAAAACTACTTTTAACTACTTCTGTTCCTTGAGGGTTCTGTCAGATAATTCTGCAGAAACAAGTAACTTTAATGCTTCTTTTGTCATATTTTTCCCTTTCTTATTTCTAATTTATCGCATTCCAGTTATTAAAGGATCTGCTGATGTCAGGAGCCAATGGAATACATCTGGCATAGTTTTTTCTCTAGAAATTTTGAGGATAAATGAGGAAACTAAAATGGCGGTTGCTCGCGCTAGAGCACCTAAGAGCAGTCAAATGCATAACCAAATTAAAGCTGAGTATGTCCCCTTTACAATAAATATAAAACCGCGGCGGCGTTTTCAACTAAACGTCTACACGAACATTGTGCAGAGTTTAAAAAACGCGATTTTACACGGTCAAATTCCGAGTGCCCTTTATGACATAAAATTAACGACTTTTTGAAAGAAAATACCTTGGGGAAGAATGTCCAAAAAAAATTTTTTCAAAAACTTCACTATTTCACTATCTATGCACTATTAAATTTGACTCCGTCAGCAGGGCAGCGAGCGCTCAAAACATCCAGCTGCTACGAACTCTGTTTTCAAACTGTTCCCCTGCCTCCGGAAATACACCTGGAAACTTATCCGTTCGCAGAATAACGTCCCAAAGTGTCCTCTACAGGATCCCATAGGAAAAAAACCGGAATGCCGACCTTCGATTTTCGGACTTTTGGCCAAAAAATCGGCATTTGGAAACACTGTGCGTCGGTGATTTTTAGTTTGGGCGTCCGAAAGTTGGCTCAAAAACGAGCTGTGCGCGGCGGAAATTATACAACATTTTGCACCAACTGAAATAAAGTTGCTTCTGATTTCACATTCTTTCCTTTCATTTACATTTTCTTTCAACGCCTTCATGTTAAAGTGCGACAGTTCGCACGGGCCAACTAGTTTAAATAATTGTTCAACAAAAAAAGAATTTCCAAACAGGGGAATTTGAATGAATGTTCAAGATAAATTTTTTCCAAAAAAAAGGAATCCGAATAAATGTCAAAAAAAAAGTTTTTTTTTAAAAAAAGGATTTAAATAAATGTTCAAAAAAGAAAACTTCCCAAAAAGAGGAATTTACATAAATGGGCCCCATCCTCTGGCTCATGATCAAGACTGACAAAAAAGTAAACAAACCGGTTACTACCGGGTACTCACCCGATGCTTGGCGAGAGTCGACTCCAGCGGCGCTCGGTGCTCTGCAGCCTAAAGATGAGAGAGAGGAGGGGGGGCAAAACGGGCAGTGCCTTAGGGGCCTTCGCTGCCAGCGCTATTGGATTTTTTTTTTTTTTGTATATCGGACGTCGCCAGGCGTTCCTCGCTTAGTACGGGGCTTCCTACTGCTTTGGTTATTTTTTTTCTTGGTATTTCAATTTTCCCATTTTCCCCGACCGGCAGTGCAAAAAGGGTTTCCCCCGGACGCGGTTTACAAAGGTATTTTTTTTTCTAAAACTTGAAACTCTTATTAGGCCAATAGGGATAAATAAAAATAAAAAAAAATGTAAGCAAACACCAGGATGGCTCGCCGTCTGATGGTTCCGTAGAGGTGCAGCCGGCCTCCCGGCAGGGCTGGTATCCGCAGGCGAGAGGGTGGGTTTCGCTGGGGCTCGTCCTGTAAGAGACGGGGCGTCAGCCAGGTGGAGGTGACTACGCTATCCGGGTCTTGGGCAGTCCGGAGCCGCTTGGTCATCCAGGCTCAATTGTTGATGGGTGGGTCGTCCCCTACCCTCGGATGCTTCCCGCGGAGGAAAAAAAAAGGGGGGGGGGGGTAACTCTTGGTCCGCCCCGACGCCTCCTGATGACGCTGAATTGCGGTTGTCGCAAAGAAGAGCTCCTCCCGATGGCAGGTCTGGTTTGTTTTTTTTTTTTCTTCTTAAACCAAAATGAAATGAGCCGTTGCCCGATGCCTGATGAAGTTGAGCTCGGGCTTGCAAACAATGCTCTTCTCTGCGTGAATTCGTTTTTTTTTTCTTTTAAAAATTTGGCTTTTTCTCCTTGTTTTTTTTTTTTCCTACCTGCTTGAAACAGATGTCGGCGGTCCTCCTTTTGAATTTCTCTGCAGCACTTCAATACGGCACCAACCTCTCGCACTATTCGCGATTGCACTTTTATTATAAAATTTTTCTGGCGACTCGGCTAAGGTGTTGCTGCCTGGGCGATCGTCTTCAAAATGGCCGAGTTCAGGCACTACCTCTTCCTTGCGGCGTGGCCGCGGTGTTAGTTCCCATCTCCAGCCGGCGCTCGGCGCGGTAGAAGGCGCGAACAAGTTTGACGTTTAATTTCTTTTGGGTGTAAGCGTGCCCTGCTTAGGGCTAGGCTACCTGTGCGCAGAGTTAGGTGTTTATGCGGCAGGCGGCCGTCACAGTCTGTGCGACCCTAATTAGTTTCCAATATAGGATACTTCGTTCGCACTCTAAACCGACGATGCATGAACATTCTTGTCGCTGCCAAAGCAGCCCTTTACAATATGATCTGCTGCGGAACTCGTGCTATTGGGCCCCTCTTGTGCACCTAGCTTCTCCACCAAGTATCTGTCGTTTCGCAGTACAGACACTACTTTATACGGCCAGAAATTTTCCATGTAATTTCAACTTTGACCCGAACTGGATCCTCTTTACGGCAACGACGTCTCCTACGTAATATTTATACGCTTCCTTCCACTTACGATTATACACTCTACGATTTTCTTCTTGAACATTTTTATCTTGTTGAGTCGCTTTCGCTCTCATCTCAGAGCGTTCCTCGTTAAATACGTTTATCATTTCCTTATCGATGAGTTCCTTGACTCGCAGGTCTCCCTTCAGTCGGATCGGAATTCCAATCAGCAATTGAAACGGTATTATGCCTACACTTCGAGAATATGAGGCATTTATATACTGCTGAACTCGTGGAACGAATTTGTACCACTCCTCCGGTTTCGGTGCTGTCAACTTGGTCAAAACTGGGATAATGGTTCGATTTACCCGTTCGACATCGACTTGACCATTTACTCGCGCCACTCCCGTCGTAATTAATACAAGTTCGATTCCTTTCTCTTTGCAATAATCTTTGAACACGTTAGAACGAAAAGCAGATCCACGGTCCGCGGTCATGCACCTTGGATTCCCAAAAATAGCAGCTTGGCTTCTTATTTTTGTCAGCACTTCTTCTGCAGTCGTCGCTCTCGTTGGATACAACCATATAAATTTGGTATATGCATCTACTACCACGAAAAGATGATTGTACCTTTTCTTCGTCGTCGTCATGGGCCTCAGATGGTCCATGTGATAGGTGTCAAGAGGTTGCGTACCTTTCTCGATCGGGTTCAATAGCCCTTCCGCTTCCCCATTCTTTCGGTCTGCCAAAATACAAAAGATGCAATTGCGAATAAAATTGTCTATTTTATCTCTCATTTGTGGAGACCAGAACCCCTGCTGAATCGCATGTTCCACCTTCCGGGATCCGAAGTGGCCTCGTTCGTGTGCCTGTCGGATCACGTCGTACTGCATTGATTTGGGTACGACTAGCAGCGTTGCTCCCTCATGATTCCTATAGAGAATTCCTTTCCTGATGAGGTAGTTACTCTCCTTTCCCTCGACGACTTTTCTCATAATTTCCTTCAATCATTGGTCGTCTTCCTGTGCTTTCCTGATACGAATCGATATCGCGTCCAAACCTCGTTCGATCGCACAAATTGTCACTGGATTCCGACTTAAAGCGTCGGCGTGTCGCATTGCCGTCCCAGAACGATGTTCGATAGAATATTGGAACTCCTCTATCATCAACGCCCATCGTGCTACTCTTAAACTCGTGTCCTTTTTTGCCATTGTTAATGCGAAAGCCTTACAGTCCGTGATTATTTTGAAAGAGATTCCCAGTAAGTACACTCTGAATTTTTTCAGCGCTTTAATCACTGCCAGGATCTCTAACTCGTAACTTGTATACTTTTCTTCGGTGGTTGCGATTGTCCAGCTCGCAAAATACACGGGATGCATTAATCCATCGTCGGCACTCCTCTGCAACAGTATGGCTCCCAATCCTTGTTTCGATGCGTCGGTGTGAAGTTCCGTTTCCGCTCCAACTCGATAAAGGATAAGAACTGGTTCCTCGGACAGAATCATCTTCAGTCGGGTAAAGGCTTCTTCTTGTTTGGGACCAAAATAGAATACTGCATCCTTTTTAAGAAGCTCACTTAATGGGTGAGCTATCGTCGCGAATTGAGGAACAAATTTGCGGAAATATCCAGCAAGACCGTAGAAACTCTGTACATCGGAAACTCTCCCAGGTGTGGGAAATTTTGCCACAGCTCGTACTTTATGATCCGAAGGTCGAATCTTTCCGTCTTCAATGATGTAGCCCAAGTATTCCACTCGTTTCTGAAGTAGACTACAGTTTTTCCAATTAAACATCAACCCATGCTTACTTGCCACATCCAGAACTCTTTTCAGCTTCATTAAGCTCTCTACTTCGTTCTTAGCCGGTATTATCAAGTCATCCAAATAAACTAAAACGGTACCACCATTAATAACGTGTTGAATATCACCCTGATGTGCCTCTGGAAGACGGCTGGAGAGTTGCTCAGACCAAACGGAACTTTCAGGAACTCAAAGTGGCCGTAGGGAGTGGTGAAAGCGGTGAATTTATTGCTGGCGTCATTGACTGGAACGTGAAAGATCTTAAGATCCAACGTACTGAAAACCTTGGCGTTCTGTAATCTGTCCAATTGATCCTCGATCAATGGCAGAAGAAATCGATTTCTGATAACTTTGCAATTCAACATCCGGTAGTCCACGCATAGCCTCTTACTTCCATCCTTTTTCACCACCAGGACTATGGGACTCGCGTATTGAACATCATCCAGGAGAATGCGCCGAAGCATCAAAAACGGGTCGGACCTTCGTTGTTGTTTTATCGTCTCTATAAACTGGGCGATGAGGCATGTAATAACACCTATTTGCTCCAACTACTGTTGGCTGCACTTCTTCAGCATATCAATCCAATATCATATTACGTAGAACGCCATCGTATTCACTTAGTTTCTCAGGATCTCGAGATAATTTTTTTACTATAATAGGTTTCTAAAACGAATGAACGCTCCCGCGTAGTAGTCGTCCAACTCCTGATCACCTTCGTTCCACAGCAGACTCGCCTCATAGCCGTCGCCAAGGGACCTCACATAATTTTCGAAATCGATGTCCTTACTTAGCCTCTTTTTTACTAGGGGGTGTAATTGTCAATACTCTCTAGATCCCACAATCTTTGGATACTGCGAGAGATGGGTTCGCTTTCAATTGAAGAGGCCATTGCTATTATAAAAGACTCAACCCCATTAGTCGAAGAGTCGACTTCAGGACCCAAGAGGGTCCAACCCAGCTTAGTATTCAAAGCAACCAGACTTTCGGTTATCTTCTAATATTCACCGGTGACCACTTTCCAGTAGAAATCAGATCCGATGAGTTGTGAAATCCCCTTATAAGGTTTACCATTAGCCGGCGAATCTGCTAAAATAAATTTTGAAATTTTGGGATTTTTGAGGTCAGGAATGGGCAAGGTATCCAAGCAGATTTCGGGAACAACGATTGCTATTACTGTCAATAATTCCCCATCATGAATACTTCGTAGAGTCACCCTGACTCGGTTACAGGTTTGAACTGGCGATTTGTCAGCGATCCCAAAGGGTAGAATTCGGATATTGATGGAATCCAAGACAGGCAATCTCAATTTCTCGACTATAGGTTCCTTAATATAGGAACGTTGACTGCCATTATCGATTATAAGCCTCACCAACAAAGAGGTATCCGCGTTATGCCCAGGTGACAACAAATGTGCGCAAGCTGTTTGGAGAAAGATACTGAAAGGGCCACTGACTGGCGCAAATGTGATAGCCGAAGGATTTGACTTCGGGGCTGAAACTTGACGTTCAATCTTAGGTTCGCACATAGAAGTAGCATGCCGCCCTTTACATTTATCGCACAAGACGGACACAGTACATTTGCTTGCAGTATGGCCTCTTCGAGTGAATTTAAAACATCGCCCTTCTCGCTTTAATATAGCCTTTCGATCCTCTATCTTTTGCTCCACACAACATTTGTCCGTATAATGGTTAACCGATCTGCACAGAGCACAAAATTTGCTCACCTCATTGGGGGCCAACAGCCCAGCTGCTGTTTTGACTAATTTTGATTTATGAGAAGACGGAACCATACCTGTAAACTTTGCAGACACACCAGATTTTTCCAATGACTCCATTTCGCGCTTGATGAAACGCAGCAAATCTTTGACGCAGCTGTCCAGATTGGATCCCCACGAACACTGGGTGCCTTCCGTGTTAACTGAAGACGTTTCGTCGCCTGATCCCACTTCATTGTCCTTCTCTTCCTCTGCTCTCAAAGAACCCTGCTTATACACGGAGCTGCTTGGGAAGACAATTTAATAAAATTGTTTTGAGCATTGCACTATACTTATCGGGAGAGACTCCCAGCCCTGTGAGTACTCTAGTATTAATAACTACAGCATTATATAATTTCCTTAATGCTGGCGCGTCCTCACGGCTACAGACAGATGGCAGGGACATCAGTTGCTGCATATATTTGTCCACGGGATTCTCCGTACCAGCTAATTCCTGCTGCAATAAAAATATAGCCGCATCATAGCAGGCTGCCGTCGGAGGGAAACCCGTTATGGCGGTGATTGCCTTCCCGCGAAGACACGATTGCAAATAATAAAATTTGTCCCAAGCCGAAAGGCTATTATTCTCATGAACGCGCGTTTTATATTGTTCCCAGAAGGGGAGCCACTCAGCCTGATCTCCTGAAAACCTTTTTAATTCTATTTTTGGGAGCTTCGAATTGAACTTTGGAGGTTGAACCGGTAGCTTGATTGAGGTTTCACCACCCGCGACTTCAGGCATCTCATTGAGTGATTGAATTCGCTCAAGCCTAAATTTAATACGCGAAAGACAATTTGCCACCTTGTCTTCATAGTCCACAACCGCTTCGCTTTCCCGTTCTAAGTCTTCAGCCTTTACCGTTATGCGCAAAGCCTCGTTCACTTTACGAAACTGTTCGTTGGCTACCGTTAGCCGATTTTCATACGCCTCGAGTTCCTCGAGTACATCGTCGAAATGAGCAGTATTTTCCCGCTTAGGCTGATGCTGGAGAATCTTAAGGTACTCGAGAACTGATTTCGATAATTTCGTGATTTGCCCACGCAAGGCACCGCGACTTGCACTGTCCATAATAATGTCCGATATCGCTGATGTAATGTTCCGCGTCCTAAAACTCTACTCTATAAATCCCGTCACTTTCCGATTATCCCGGGTTTCGGCACCATGTCGAAAAACGCCACAAGCTGGGCGCGGCTCCATATGCTTTCTCTGAGGCATCTGCGAATACATGTATTTAAATTAGCTTCGGGATTTTGTGAGCTAATACATGCCTTGTTATTTTTACGTCGTTTAATGCCTTTAATCCTTCGCGAAAATTCAGCCAAAAGGAATGCAATTCTTGTGGCAGAGCAGCATCCCAGTCACATTTCAGCATCCATAATTTCTGTAAGAAGATTTTTGCTGTGACCACAACTGGGCCTATAATCCCAAGTGGATCGAAAAGTTGTGCTATCTCTGAGTAAGCTGTGCGCTTTGTTACTCGATGACTGAAGTTCCCTGCTGCTCTTATGCATAAATCATCACTTTTAGGCCTCCATATTAGTCCCATGGTTTTAATATGTTCTTCTGATTTGCTGCAGAAGTCCACTTGTAACTCTTGATCTTCCCTTGGAATATTCTTCAACAAACTGTGGTGATTGGCACACCACTTCCTTAGTTTGAACCCGGCAGACTGTAGTAAAGATTGCAGTTGAGATTGTTTTTCTATTGCTACGCTCAGATTGTCTGCCCCAGTGAGGACGTCGTCTACGTAAAAATCTTGGTTAAGTACTTCCGTCCCCAGCGGGTATTCCGCTAACATCTTGAGACATCTAGTTGCTAGATATGGAGCGCTTGTAGTTCCATAAGTTACCGTGCAGAGCTCATAGCAACGCAATCGATCGCTAGGATTGTTTCGCCACCAGATGAGTTGATATTTTCTATCGTCCTGATGAATTTCTATCTGCCGGTACATCTTTTCGATGTCCGCAGTGAAAACGAACCTAGGCAGGCGAAATCGTAATAAGATTGAAAACACATCATCTTGTATAGTGGGTCCAGTAGCCAGCAAGTCATTTAAGGATATATTGCTGGAGGTTTTGGCTGATGCAACAAATACTACGCGTAATTTTGTAGTTGTACTTTCAGACTTACTGACGCAGTGATGTGGCAGAAAACTATACGGTGCCAGTACTTCATTAAAATTGATTTCTCTCAGGTGTCCCAATCTAATATATTCTTCCATGAAGCTGATGTATTGATTCCTTAGATCTTCTCGTGTGCTTAATTTCCGTTCAATAGCCATTAAGCGCTGATATGCAATCTTTTTTGACTCTCCTAATTTGTTAGGGTCATCCTTGAATGGAAGTCTTACTACAAACCGTCCAGTATCTGTTCTTCGGGTGGTTTGAACAAAATGCTCTTCGCATCGTCTTTCAGCAGTTGTAAACGCCCTTGATGGTGCTTCTGCATCATCTAGCGCCCAAAATTTCTCAATTTGCAATCTCAAATCTTCATCTTCAGAGCATATTCCACAAATTGCTTGCAATTGTTTTGCCTGGTGAACTTTTCCTGCTGCTGTCCACCCAAAGACGGTGTTTTGCAAAACTGGTAATGAATCTCCCAATTTTATTTGGCCTACCGAAAGAGTTGAATAGTATAGGCCTGCTCCAATCAATAAATCAATATTATCTGGCTGATTAAACCGCGGATCTGCTAATTGTATATTAGCCGGTAATTGCCATGTCGAGATATCTATTGCTGCCTGTGAAGGTTGTGGAGAAATGATGCGAGGCAGCACATGAGCCTCCAGTCTGGTACTGAATCCATTGATCCGGGACTCTTACAATATGTTTACACGCTTCTGAGCCCTGTGTTTTCCTGAGCCAATGCCTTCTATATTTAAGATTTCGGGAGTTCCCGTTAGTTCAAGTTTCTTGACTAACCTTTCGCTTATGAAATTTAATTGGGACCCACAGTCTAAAATGGCTCTGCATTCAATGCTAGTCCCATGATTGTTGATTACTCTTACGCACGCTGTACTCAATAAGATGTAATTTCTAGTTGCTGATGCCTTCGTGGTAAGTGAAATGACTTGATCATTTTTACGGTCCGTTGATGCTTCCGGACCTTGTGATTGTGTTGATTTTGTTTCTGGGGGTTGCACTTGGCTGCGAGGTGTAGTTTCGATTTCGATGTGTAGTAATGTGTTTTGCCTTTTTCCGCATTTAGAGCAGCCTCTGGATGTGCAATTGTTCAGGTTGTCGCCCCTTTTCAGGCAATTGAAACAGGCATTATTGTTCTGTAGTAATTTGCTGTAGTAATTTTTTGCAAGCAAATAGTGGGTGATTGCCCTTGCATGATGGACATCTAGAATTGCCTGTGCTTGCTAAAGCCCGTTGTGTAGGCAATCTTTTGTTATCGACCTTGTTGTCGAGCGCCTCTAATGATTGGAATCGATTCTCTAAGAATTCTAGACACTCGTTGAGGGACTGTAATGATCGAGGTTGACTAAGAGATTGTTCCCATAAAGTGTGGGTAGCTCTATCCAATTTTCTTATCAAGATGTGAAGAATAATTGGGTCCGAATTTGTAATATCAATCCCAGGATTGCTTAGTGCGAGTAAACATTCTTGAGTGGTATCGTGGAGCATCTTTATGGCTGCTGCGCTTTCTGTTGTCACTGCTGGCTGTGCTAACAATTTATTTAGCAGTGCAGTAACTAGTAATCGCTTGTTTTCATAGCGATCACAAGTCAACTTCCATGCCGTGACGTAATTGGCGTCTGACACGGTGAGATGCCTGATCAATTTTTCGGCTTCGCCTGATAGACTGCCTTTCAGATACCACAAATTCTGGCCTGCAGATATAGTCTGGTTATGCACTAATTCGGTGTATAGGTCGCTAAATTGCCTCCGCTTGAGGTAATCCCCATCAAATTTGGGCAGCTCGATTTTTGGGAGCTTAATGGCAGACCTGCCACCTTCTGTGGCAGTGCTGACTGCAGTGATTGGTGATTAGCGCTGACACTGACTCAAGCCTTCATGAAATTGTAACAATTTGTCCTGCATTTGTTCTTCGAGCTGTAAATAGTCCTCCATATGCTCGAGAAGATAAGCCTCGCCAGCTTTCACTGCCAACTTTTTGTGCAAATCTTGAATTTGTTCCCATTGGGCACTTATTGTCTTAATCATCAATTCATATGAATTGACCGACTGCAATGTTGGCCTCAGGGATGGCTTTGAGAATAGCCTTCTAAGGCCTTGCATTAAATATGCCTTATGACGGATTTTGCCGCCTTGTTGATGCTCCGCTCCTCTTGGCACAGCTGTGGTGCTGTCCGTAGGTGCATTGACGGAAGCATCGTTGATGCCGGAGCTTCGAGATTCTTGGATCTGATCCCGCTGCGGCTGCCTATGATTAGGCTGATTGCTCGGTGTAGAACTGACAGTCTTCATTCGGTCCAGAATGTCTTCTCGGACCTCGTGATATCCAACCCGGATACCCTCATAGTATCCTTTCGTGAAATAATCATGTTCTAATTGTTGACCATGGCTGATGCGTATTTTGCTATCTGTGGCCTCGAAGTCCTCCCACAGCTGATCCAATGTTTTAAGGCGTGCTGCAAGAAACTTGCGCGCTGCACTATCCTTCTTGTAGTTCACTGCTGCTCGCTGGCTTTCCTGTCCGGTGATCTCTTGTCGGGCAGCAAGTTCGTTGAGACTCATTTTGGGAATACATACGTGAAAGCAAGAATCACGTCGGGGTCACCAATAAATCCAAAATGATTTTATTTCGGCTGAATTGCGTTAAGGTGCTTGTACCTTTACTCAGTGTGCGTGATAGCGGTGCAATGTACCACTTCACAAAAATTCCCAATAAAAATGAGTTAGATGAATTCACTAAAGATGTGGCTGGCTTCAGCTTAGGGTGGCTGCCGAATCTGAAAATTAATAAATTAATACACACCGTCGTTGTTAAGTTGACTGACTGACTCTTTATTTCTCCTGCTGGTATTTAAATGTACATGCATCACAATGCTGATCTAATTTAGTTATTGCTTATTAATTATTTACAAATTATTTTTGCATTCGCACGTGACAAATTCTTGGATTGCACGGGCGAAAAGTGCTAACCATGCCGAAAGTGCATGCAGCAACGACCTGTAACTGGGCGCGCGTCGAGGTCGCGAGAGTGGTATCAGGTTGCCTCAAGAATACTATACTACTATACTTCTATAATATTTTTCTTATTTCAGTAAACTTATGAATTGTTTAATCAAGGATCAACTTAATTTTTTTTCTTTAATTTTACACATATAACTAAAACATTAACATTTTACGATTTTGTGCTTGCGCATTAATTTTGCTGATACGAAGGTAGCTATGCCCCAGGAATTTCTCCTCCTCCATAGTAAGATGAAAGCTTTTGTTGAGAATTTTGACATAAATATTTTCTTTACTAAAATAAGTTGTATGCTTCATTGAAACGAAGTTAAACATAGCGGTTGAAGAGTTGAAGTTGTTTTATAGGGGACTTAAAAACGTCCTGCTTAACGTGAAGCATTTTAATGACTGAACGTACACATTTTTAAAAATAACCAATTCATTTACAGTTTCTTTGCGTTTAGACTATTTTTTGTGACAATGTATCCAGTGTCTTCATAAAAATTATTTGTTCTAAGTCGTTTAAATGCGTTAGAAATAAGTCAGTATCATAATTTATTTGAGATGGTTATTGTTTGAAATTATTTTAGTTATTAAGAATATTCACTCTTCGGTGTATTTTTATTCAAATAACTAATTTACTTGCTTACAAAGAAGAATGAGCACTCTATAGCAAAATATAAATATACCCATGTAAAATTTCCATTGCATAAGCATTCAGTAGATTACTTGATAGGTTTTGATTTTGAACGACAAATACGTACATAAATATAAGTAAATTGCAATAGAAAAACGCAGTAGCCTTCTGCCTAGATATTACAAGGGTGTAATATTCATAAGCTAGAGGCATCCCCAATTGTTAATTTTTACATCTAATATAATATGTGTCACGTGCATTTTATTGTTGCACATTGTATATTAGTACAAAGTATGAATCGAGACCAAATACAACGAAGAGTGAATAACCCTATTGATTTTATATTTGATGTCAATTAGTTTAATTTCGTTTTGTGAAATAAAACAATTTGAAAAAATAGGCTATTTGACAGTCTGAAATATAAAATACTAATTATTACAGATTATGGGTTTTAAAAGCGATTTGCATTAATTTGACTAAAAAATAATGGATAATTTATCAAAGACCGTTTTGGCGACTCATGTAAATAATGGATTTTAATTTCCGATTTTTGTTTCGAAAATATACAAAAGAATTAAGAATAATAATAATCACTTTTTGTGGGCTCGATAAACACCATTAAATAATCGGAGATGATTTCCAAAACCCAGTCATATAGCCTATTGTTATTAATAAGATTCTTTAATTTCAATGTATGAATTTTGAAAGATCTCAATTTATTTGAGCTTGTCATTTTCATGAACTAATTTTAGGTTATTGCTTCCAATTTCACTATTATTTTAACTACAATGTATTACACATACAGTGTGTATATTCATTATCGAGCTGCCCGTTAATAAATTAAATAATTATTATTAATAAATACACTAAATTATTATTATGTTGTATCTTTGGAAATATGGTTTTAAATTATTTTTTGTTTCTAATAGCAGTAAATTATAGTCGAATGTGCTAAATATAGATTCTATTTTTACATTATATTTTATATGATCTATTTTTATTACATATTTTACTATATTAATTAAATGTATTATTTTGCAAAATCTTTTTATTATTTTTTCTTCTCCCAATTTTAAATTTTATTAAGCCATTTTTTGCACCCTATACTGTTGATGCACTAGTAGATAAATTAAAAATGTATTACCTTAAAATCTGAAAAGATAATACAGATTTCCAAAACCCATTGCAAGAAGTGATGCCGCTGAAATTCGATTAAAAATTTTCGTGTCTTTTTTATGTTGCAAATTGTTACAACTTGATTTTTTTTAATGACAAGTTTGGAAAATCCATAGATATGTATATCCATAAAAAAAAAACGAGCGAGCCTTACAGTAGTCGCATATGATGTGTAATATCTGACATCTCACCTTGGTAATAAGCAACATTAACATTATATCCTGAAAAAAATACGGAAACTTCTCCAATAAGCAGCGACAGAAATTAACCTCAAAAATTAAAAAAACTAAATAATGAAATATTTATTCGAATAATTATTCGCTACTAGCTGTACCCGGCCACGTTTTGCTGTAGCTCAGTTGTAATACGATAAATTAATATTATACTAAACGCAATTAACATTATAAATCACATAAACTTCAAAATTTGACAGTCCGCCATCATGAATTCGTAAATTCTGACAGTCGGGTTGAAATCAGCGACCCCGAAAACGCCCATGTACCAATTTTGGTGGAAATCGCATAAACTTCAAAATTTGACAGTCCGCCATCTTGAGTTCGTAACTTCTGACAGTCGGGTTTAAATCAGCGACCTCGAAAACCCCCCAGGACCAATTTTGGTGGAAATCGCATAAACTTCAAAATTTGACAGTCCGCCATCTTGAATTCGCAACTTCTGACAGTCGGGTTGAAATCAGCGACCAGTCCGCCATCTTGAATTTGTAAATTCTGACAGTTTTTTTGGGCCAGGAACCATCGCGGGCGTCCCCGGAACACTCTATCAAAGTTTCATCACAATCTGATTAATGGTTTCGGAACGCATAGGGACCAAACATTCAAACATTGATTTATATATATATACATATATGTATATACCTATTCATTAGTCAAATCAAATAGCGCGCTTCCCTGGCTTCCTGTGACACACTTCCGTCCCATTTCACGAAATCACTCCCACAGATTGCAAGAAAGCGAGAGGAAAGATGTTACACATCAAAACAAATTTTCTTATGCACAAACCTCCCCAAAAACTATTTTTCAACGCCGTCTGTAAAAGAGCACCCCTAACCGGGTTTTTGCACGATACAGCGATTTCTTGAGCTTTATATTCGAAGTTTGGACTATTCGCCATCTGACGGCCAAATCAAAAAGCGTGCGCTTCTTACACATTTCCGTCCCATTTCACGAAATCACTCCCACAGATTGCAAGAAAGCGAGCGGAAAGATGTTACACATCAAAAATTTTTTTGTCGTAACTTTTTTCATCTGTTTTTATACGTATGGACCCTTCCAAAGCCCGGAACTCGAAATTCGGTCATTACGAGTATTATGACTCGTGCCCGCAGAACATTTGATCTAATCAACGAAAACTTATATTTCGACAAGTTTCAGAAAATACCACCGAAAACCAATCTCCATGCAAAGATGAAACCGTTGCACCGAAGCCAAATAAACATGATCAGGAACTTTTCTAACATAATACCTAATAATGAAGTAAGTTACAAATCAGTGAAAGATGAACCAATTAGGCTGATGATAAAAACTGTAGATTAATATAGGAAAACTCTTAAATGTTTTGAAACAAGCAAAATAAATTTTTATGCATATCAAATAAACAACAACGAGCGAATAGAGTTGTAATTAAAGGCCTGCACCACACAACGCCCAGAGAAAGCTGAACTTTTATTACATATAATCCGTATTTCTAAACTACCTTTATCGATATTCTTTGTCTATCTCGAGCCGAATCCAAATAAAAAGATGATCTATGACGGGAAACACGTAAATAACGCAATTATCGAACCACCTGTCAAAACTAACACCATAGTCCAATGCTACCAATGTCAACAATTTGGACATGCCAAAACCTATTGTAAAAAACCTTACAGGTGCGTTAAATGTGGACATAATCACCTACTGCTGAATGTAAGAAAGATTATAACGCCCACTCTGCTGTGCACATTGTCTGCAGAACCACACTGCTAGTAATAAAGAATGTAAAATTTACCAAGTACTTCTTCATAAAAAATATTCAAACAATAATAGGCAAGGAAACCGACGCGAAACTTCCTGTAATAAATAAACGAGTGTACCAAAATATAAGTGCAAAACCTAATAATCCTACCAACGCAAACAGAAGACATATTCAGAAGTAGTGTAAAACACTAGAACTGATGAATATAACTTAATGAAGAAATTAGAAGTCATGCTAAACAAGCAATTTGAATTAATCACTAATCTAATCAATATTATATCCATCTTACTTAAATATTACAATTAGATCTAAGACTCGCTGCATCCAATGCCAACTGGTTTTTTAATCACATACAAGAAATATACCGGGTGTTCCAAAAGTATGGAAACCCCTGAATAACTCGTCAAGGATGCATTTTTTGGAAAAATTTTAAATACAAAAGTTTCAGGATTTTTTCCTAGCCATTCGATAGCGATCTTGGATTTGACCTTGATCTTGACCTTCAAGTTCATTTCAAGGTCAAAGTCATTTTTCAAATGGGAACCCCTATTTTTTATTGCGGATTTGGAAAGAGCAGGAAATTTTACGTTCAGATATGTCCTTGATCATGTCCTTGACCACGACCTTCAAGGTCATTCCGAGGTCAAAGTTGGTTTTTCAGTTTTTTCAACGGGAACCCCTATTTTTTATTGTGGATTTGGGATAAGCAGGGAATTTGGTGTTCAAGCATGACCTTGATTACGACCTTGACAATGACTCTCAAGGTCATTTAATTACAACTATTTTTTTTTGCTAAGTTAGCAAAAACGAAAAATTAAATGTACGAATGACCATAATCATGCTCTTGTCAAAAAATTCCTTGTTTCAAAAAATTCCAGCCACTCTAGGATAGCTAGCGAACCGAATCAGTTAAAGCGAGAAGTTTTCGCGGCCAGTTAAGGCTAGGCGAACGACCCCGGCCACTTAAGGCAAGACTTACAACCTGTGTTCAAAATGTTCTCCATAAAATAGGATTGTGAACAATTCTTTCCATCATGTTCTCACAAAATTCAACACGCCGGTCAGGATCATCTTCATTTATTTCTTGACTAGCTGTACCCTGTGCGCGTTGCTACGCGCCAGAAACAAAAAACTCCACTAACTATCCTGAAAAAGACTGTTAAAGGTGCTAATACAGTGAAAGTAACTGTTTTTCAATTATCCTAAAAAGGACTATTGAAAAACAGCAACCGCGCGAGAAGCAATAAACTCCACTAACTATTCTGAAAAGGACTGTTAGAGGTTCTGATGTAGCGAAAGTGACTCTTTTTCGGCTATCTTAAAAAGAACTATTAAAAAACAGCAACCACGCCAGAAACAATTAACTTCACTAACTATCCTGTGAAGGTCTGTTAGAGGTGCTGATGCAGCGACAGTAACTGTTTTTCAATTATCCTCAAAATGCATTTTACCTTTAGAGGACTGAAGCACCCGTATGCGGGTGGTAGACAACATTTTTAAATCAACCAATTTACGCCAAATCTGGTATACGGGGTTTTCGGGTCTACTTTATGCGTCATTGTCAAGGTCGTAATCAAGCTCATGCTTGAACGCCAAATTCCCTGCCTTTTCCAAATCCACAATAAAAAATAGTGGTTCCCGTTGAAAAAACTGAAAAAAAACAACTTTAACCTCGGAATAACCTTGAAGGTCGTGGTCAAGGACATGATCAAGGACATATCTGAAAGTAGAATTTCCTGCTCTTTCCAAATCCGCAATAAAAAATAGGGGTTCCCATTTGAAAAACGACTTTGACCTTGAAATGAACTTGAAGGTCAAGATCAAGATCAAATCCAAGGTCTCCATCGAATGGCTAGGAAAAAATCCTGAAACTTTTGTATTTAACATTTTTCCAAAAAATGCATCCCTGACGAGTTATTCAGGGGTTTCCATACTTTTGGAACACCCGGTATATGTTCTTGAAGACAAACTGCATCGATATACTTCTAGTCTCGGAGACCCATTTTACCAAAAAATCCCATTTTAAAATTAAAAGGTTTGAAATTATCACTGCTAATTATCCGGATGAAAGAGCCCATGCTGGTGAAGCAATTTGAATTAAATCCTGTATAAAATACGATGCCCAAGAAGAAATAACTAAACTATACCTTCAAGCTGCTGGCGTAACAATTAAATGTAATAACTTATTACTAGACTGCGGATTATATGCGAATGCCTATTAGCATTAAACAAATATTTCACCGCAGAAATTATTTATATCATTAGTAACTTCAATTTATGTAGACAAACCCACAATGAGAAGCGATTGTATAAAAAGAGCCGATGCGCGCAAAGGTTATGGCCGTTTATGAGTTGCGTCGAGAACTTTACAAAAAGCCATTCCGTCTTGTGTGAAGAGAATTCTCTCATTCTCATTCACTAAGCGCCCCCTCTGTCACTTCCCGCCTGCTTTCATAAATAAATGAAGGGAATGCACAATTTTTGGGTTGAGATGAACCTTCTTGTTATTTAGAAGTTCTTTGGTTGTACGTAGCCGTGTTTTTTTAATTTTTTTAATTTTTCACAAAATGTCAGCTATTTAAAAAAATTTTTGAATTTTTAAGAACCTTTTTTTAATTCAAGTAATCTTAAAAAAATAACTATTAAAAACGGCTTCGTACAACCATAGTAAGTGCAGTTACAAAAATGAAAAAAACAATCTTAAATCGGTTCATTATTTTTCTAGTAATCGCTGGGATAAGGTCGAAAAGGTCGTTTAAAGGTCTAGTTGCATTTTTCTTTACATTAAATAATGTTTTAATTCGAGTATGTATTGATCAATTAATCAATTTAAAGAACTACCTAGACCCGCTTAACTATTGTCTTGTTCGACGCAGTGCGAGTCGAATGTCGGACCAACTTTAATTCCTAATAACTTATTTTTCTGAATTTTAACTTTAGTTTGGTGTTTTCATATTTTTAAATATGTTATACTTAACGTTTGTTTTGTACTTTCCCGTAGTTCCATTTTAATATTAAAACTTTTATTTTTATTATTAATGCTATGGATTCGATAATATTAATGTGTGAAAAAGTTATTACCGTCGAGACCGACGCCGTTTACCGAGCTAACTATTTAAAAGACAATAAATTTTGTAAATTATAATAAATATAAATATATTACTTATTTGTGTTTTTCTTTACAGTGTCGCTTAATCGTATCACAAATGTCTAACACTAAGTGTGAGATATTCAACTGGATGACTCCTATTTATATAATTTGCATTCTAATTAGTTTATATTTACCAATTTTTGAAAGACTTATACTTTATTTATTGTGCATTTTTACAACGTTATCACATTGGCATTATGGTACAAGAGTGGTTCAACAAATGTGCAAACATTTTAACCGAATTTGTTTTAGTGTCGAAACAAGTAGGCTCCCAAACAAATTTTAAATTCCAAATACGATAAGAGTAATAGTTAGTAAATAAATTCATATTGTATTATTTTATTTTTAGATACTACCTTTGTAACTGTTTTATTTGATTTTCAATTAAAAAATTAAACGGAGCAAGCAAAATTATTGAATTATGTTAAAACAAAATCAGAAGAAATATGTGAATTTTGGAAGTTTTCTCTTCCAGATATGCTCTAAGAAAACTTTATCTTTTGTAAACATCTGAAGATTTCTTTATATTTCCTACTATGAAGGACATATTGTAATAGTAGAATATTGCGACAACATTAATGCAATAGTAGGTAAGCTATGAGAGTTCGAGCACAAAATCCCATAAGGTTTTACAGGGGATCTAAAATTACAAAATGGTCCCAAAAGCTCGTCGTATACGTCTAGGAGCAGTCTTAAGATGGGTAACGTCATGAAAGCTCTCTTGTGCGCTAGTATGTGTGTGCTTAGCGTGCATGCATGTGCGTGCTTGTGTTTATATGTGAACTTGTAGGCGTGTGTCCAGGGTGTCATATAGTGATATGGGTTGGAATCTAGGATCAAGTCGGAGTCTAGGATCAAGCTCATCAAATGAGCCACCCATCCTTCGCTGAAAGCTTTACCTTTCGCCGCCGAGATTCAAGTTCGCGATGCAGGTTAGCTCCCCTCTCCCCTCTTTTCCCTTCCTTTGTTGACTGTGAAATGCGCATATATGTAGATCATGTCTGAGAATGTTGAGAAATGAACAGCTAACTTTGCTTTTCCTATGTGGAGACTTATCAATGGTGTATGCTGAGGGGGCGCTTACCTATAGAGCTGACTTATGCTCGGCAGTAGGATGAATTTTTGTTTTGCTGTAAATATTTGACATGCATGACACTCACCTACAAGTACACATACAAACCCAAGCATGCACATACATGTGCGCCAAGTACATACATACCAGTGCACAAGAGAGCTTTCATGACGTCACCCATCTTGAGACTGCTACTAGATATAGACGACGAGCTTTTGGGACCGTTTTGTAATTTTAGACCCTCTGTATAAACCTTATCGGATTTTGTACTCGAACTTTCATACCTTATCTACTTGTGGTAAGGACAGTTTTAATTTCAGTCTTCAGCTTAAAAACCCAGAAAGCTATTTGAACAAATTTTAAAGAGTTTATTGTATGCTTTTGGATGTCAGTTATTCAATTATCCAATTAAGAAATTATTGATGGTTTGTTAGATTCTATACCAATAACGGAAAAACTGAGCTATTGTGGCTAATGTAATTTGTGAAACATTCAATTTAAAGGAATGAAGTTTCAAATCTTCTTTCTTTTCTGTAACAACTATGAACACAAGATTAAACAGATGTGTTCTTTCATCCGGGTTTGGATCTGGATCAGCGCTTTAAGATGGAAACACAACAACAGCAACTTAACCTAGTTAGGTTCAACTTTGAAAAACTAGTTAAATAGTACGAAAATTACAAAACAATACATATTTTGTTTCCAAAATGTTAGTTGTATTGACAGATCTGATATTTACAAGTTTATTGGTTGTAAACAAAAATTTAATTTGATAGCAAAAGTTAATATTAAACTTAACAAATAGATTACATCGATACATGAGACGATAATCGAAAAATATATTTACATTTTCTGTGATTAAAGTTTTCACCGAAAAGTAAATTCTTATTTGATTATATAAATGTATTATGTATAGGATTGTCAGCTTTTTAAACTCAGAATAAATAACCTGATAGTGATAAATAATCTGGATCATTTTTTTTCATTTAATACTGATCCGACCCAACATATACATATAATACATAAACGTACATATATCGCGCATTAAAATCGTGTGGATTGGCCGAGGAGTTGAAGGTAGTACTTCTTAAAAGGAGCAGCATCACCACCCATTATCCATTCCCGCAAAAATAATTTTGCACCATGCTTTTTATCGCATTTATTGAGCGATTTCGATCAAACTTTGGCTATCTATTAATCAGCATAATATTTGGTTTGTATTCTAAAACTGATTTGGGAAAGAGAGAGATGCGGCAATTATACAGGGTGTTCCAAACGAAAACGGACGACAGGCCAACTCATGACTGTTCCAATAAGCTAAACTTACCCTAAGTAAAAATCGTCTAATTTTCAAGATAATGGCACTTCTTTAAAATTTGGGAAAGTTGTTAACCTCGAACAATTTTTTCGGTATCAGGACCACAAACTTTGATACTTGTTATTCTGTTTTTTGTAGACAATAACCGAACGAGCCTCCTATCAAATGTAAGCAAAAATATTTCCAATATAGCTGTCGTTCTCCTACATCAAGGAAATCTTTTTTTTCCTTCAAGTTTGACTATTCATGTTGTAGAAAAACATACTAAGCTTAACTGGCCAATTATCCTAAAAGTTGGCGCATGTAGTCTAGATTTTAAAAATGTACTACACCTACCACTTTTTTTACTTAAGAAAAGATATATTGATATTTAAGTAAAAAAAGAACTGTATACCAATCGATTCCTTGGGGTATCTTGTTCTTAACTCCCCCTCCTAAAATCACTCCTTTCCCTCAAAATCGACGACAACATTTTTAAGAAGTACGCTCATTTAAGTCTCTACAGATCCTTGTAAGGACATCGAGCTGAGACTTATTGAAAAGAGAATAAAAGTGTCTTTCCAATGATATCTCACTTGTTAGGAACCGTTTGCAAATGTAGGAAGGGGTTCAAATTCAGAATTTATCGAAATTTTCGTTGAAAAATGGCGACTTTTTCGTAGTCAAAGAAACGAGATTTCGATAAATTTTGAATTTGAAACCCCATTGCTCCTAAATTTAGAAACGGTTCCTAAAAAGTGAGGCATCATGGAAAAGTACTTTTATCGTCCTTTAATGAGCTCCTGATCGATGTCCTGAGATTTCCTGACAAGGATCTATAAGGACTTAAGTTAGCGCACGTCCCAAAGAATCGTTGAATCCGAGTTCCCTGTATAATAGAATATAAATAATTTTTATTTTTTACTGAATTAGTGATAATTCTTGATATGCCTTTAAATTAACGACACAGATCACCAAAGAGAACATTTTGAACGTAATTTTGTAGTAATCATAAAAATAAGGCCAATTCACTAACATTTATGTATATTTATTTGCGCCTGCAAAGAACGAAAACACTTGTTGAGCAAAAAAAACATTCACAACGCTTTGTGGTGTTTTGAAATCATCCACAACACGATATTCGTGTTGAAGCACTTGTAAATATGTAAGTCCTTAGCTTAAGCAAAAAATATTAAAACAAGTTTTTATCGTATTTTACTCGTCTAACCCATTCATTTGATGCCCATGTCAAGAGGGTTGTAAAGAAAAAAAGACCTTTCGGCGGCAGCCAGAAGGAAGAGGTAGATTTCAATGTGGTAATAATTATTTTTACATAGGAGAATGTAATGCTGAATATACCAACCCCTTGACCGATTTACCCCATTTGCGAACATAGCTGAGATATTGCCATGGAGAATATGTTAGCCCAGTGTAATCAAAATCGATTAAGAAATATACGGTCTATAAAGATAAAAATTAAAATATATAGAGAGAAAGTCTCCCTTCCCCTTCCTCAAACTCCGGAACTAATATGACCTAGATATCGAGCCAACAAATGCATAAGCATATCTGGACCAAAATCCATTTAGAAATGCGGCAGGTATCGCGGTAACAAAATCACTTTTAGATACTGATGTAGCCCCTCACCCCTTTTACTGATCACCCTTATTTTGTAACATGGCTTAGAACTGTTGTCAATGTGTGCGTTAAGTTTTGTCAATAGCGGCTAAGAAATACGAAAGATTTGGGGTCCGAACCATTTTTATATAACTTGCGTAGCCCGTATATCCTCACCCGCTTGACCAATTCCTCCCATTTACGAACTTGGCCGAGATATTGGCGAGATAAACGTATATACGAAGTTTGGTCAAAATCGGTTGAGAAATTTGGTCTCTATCATATCCACAAGTTTCGTTATATCGTATATAAATTTTATTTTTGAAATGGACGACCTCTAAAACAAGTTTTGGCATCGTTCATTTTCCAAAATCTTCTCATCAGATACGCTGCAATAGGTAGTATTTCATCTGAAATGTACCGAAAAGGTAAGCCGGAATCTTGTGGCGACCGCCATATTGGATTAAGAATGACGTCATGTAACTTATCGCTTTCTACTCGTTGAACCCATGTGCAGAAAAAGGGCGTCGGCCATATTGGATTCAGAACGGTATTAAATATACTATCCATCCATATACTACCATCGGATTTACGAAAGTGTACCAAATTTCATCTTTTTTTCGATAACGGGAACTGGTTCAAAATACTACTTCAAAACACCCACACATACTAACTAACTAACAGGTGAAGTTAAATAAAAGCTTGTTACATAGCTGTAACGCGTTGTGAGTAAAACAAAAAGATCACAAAGCGAAATTCAATTATATTTGATCACTACGCGAGTTATATTACCTTGCCTCACCAACATTGTATGCACGCATTTATTCATTGGTCAGAGGAACTGTCAAGTTGATATGAGCCAGAGCAAAAAACTTATAAACAAAGTAACTGTACGAACCTGATCCGTCCAGACAGTTCCCACATTCCTAGGTTATCAAATAATATCTACTGTGTCTCACTAGGAAAATGAGATGAGATGCAAATCTCAGTGTTATATCGTGAGAACCATGAATAGCTAAGCTTTCACACTAGCGAACTTTAGGTTCCCAGGGCTTAGACAACTAGGATTAGCGAAATAGATTTCAGTCTTAAGACCACTTTCGAGAAGAATATAAATACTAAAATTTGTCAAGTAGATTAAAATCATTGTTAAAAAGAGTTCAATAAAATTTAATATAAAACGAGAAACCATTTCTATTAATTAAAATTAAAAGAACAAAGAATATAATATTTTAAAATATTTGATAATTTAAGTGACACAGTCGGTAGGATTCCTTTTTAAAGAACAGGAATCACAGTGATCGAACATCGAACATTAGTAATGTGAGAAAAAATGTTCAATAATAATACCGTGAAAATAGAAACATAGTTCTGTGAAAGGAAGAAATTTTATGAAAGAAAATAGAAGAATTATTTTCAATTCACGTCGAAACTTAGAGCAGAGCGAAATAGTCGAATAACAAGATATAGTTACAAGCCTTGCAACAAGCTTTTCAAGAGTTTCGAGATCAACATCAGAGGGAAATTGCCGCGAATTCGTAAGTGCAGTCGACAAGTGGGAACTCTATGTGTAGACAACGCAGCCCTCTTGTAATACGGACTCCAGGTTATATTCAAGAAAAGATCTAAGGACAGGCAAATCAATGAATCCAGAGACTTGGAAGATACATCACCTGTGACCAAGTTAAAGCTGAATTTCAAAAAACTAATAGACGAAAGTCGATATATAAAGGTAGGTGATTTAAGAGAACTTTCTTCTAAAATACATAATATAAATTTCCAATCAAATTAATTGTATGAATTTGATGATAACAAACCTACAAATTATAGTCCACATAATAATAATAAGAACCTGGTAGACATTGTAAAAGATATGTCAATAGGAAGTTACCGAATTAAAATAAAAAGTGATATAACATTAAATAAAGTATTCAATGCCTTCGATGATTTAGGAGTATTGGACGAAAGTAATGTGATTCATTATAATTACGGAAATGCTAAAGATTCAGGAAATAGTAATATAAATAACAAAAATTTTAAATGTAATGATAATGACCAAAGAACAAATAATTTTCGAAATATGTAATTACAATAGCAATTTTGCACAGCAGCAAAGTAATTCGGGATATTTTTCGATACAGTACAGACACAACTTAGACCAACAAAGA
This sequence comes from Eutolmus rufibarbis, assembly GCA_963920795.1. NCBI lineage: Eukaryota > Metazoa > Arthropoda > Insecta > Diptera > Asilidae > Eutolmus > Eutolmus rufibarbis. The sequence goes on from OY987207.1 coordinate 25,431,911, forward strand.
AAATTTAATAACGAATGCAATTTCAATAACGGTTCAAGACAGTTCAGACAAGCTAACAATCCTGATAGCAATGATTCGAGTGGTCTCGTCCCAATGGAGGTTGATAACATTCAGAATAGTGATGTATATTTTTCCAATCAGCCTCGGGAGGAAAACAGCCGATAATTACCGTTACCATTAAAAATATAAAAATAAAATGCTGATGTTACGTCTAGACATAGGGGGTCGATGATCTATAAAAATGATGGATCAGGGAACGTGACAGCGGTCAATGCATGGGTCGATAATGAGGTGTCAGCAAGGTGTTGCGAGGTGTACTGTTGCATGCGGGTTGCATGTGAGCATGTAACTCGCGCATAGCTCGATCCCTAATCGATGTTCGTACGGTGCGCGTAGCTCGGTCCGGAGCAAAACTCTATGGGACCGAGGGCCTGACGATTTTTTCCATGAAACGCATGTCGCTCGGTCCGGAGATTTTATTGCCTGCGACCGAGGACTCGATGGATTGGGGTACTCTCGTCTCGGTCGGGGCCAGTGCGCCGGAAATTTTTATTTTTTGTTCCGCTCCTTGAGTCTCGAACGCCGAATTTTGGTGCATTTGCTGACGACCAAACTCGACGTTCGCAACTCAAGGAACGGAACGGCACTTCCTTGCGGTGCCCGCCAGAGCCGCCGTGAATTTTATGCCTGATTTAGGCTAGCGTTCGAGCTCATGCGCCCATAGGCGCCGGGAAAAATGAGAAGACTTTCCGGGATATTTTTCCCTGACCACAACAATTTTCAGAATTCTACCATATAAATTAATAATAAAGAATATAGTATTAGAGTCAACACATATGTAGGCAAATTTGTTATACCAATAGAAAACCATTTTGATTCAAATAAAACAGATCTAACTTTCGAAGATAAAAACGAAAAAAAAGAAAAAATGTAAAAGACATAAACGAGTTAAAATGTAACTATGTCCCGGGGTTTCCTTCAGGCAAAAAAATTTTCCTCTTTTTTTTATAACCTCTTCCTTTTTTTTATATACCATCTACTACGTAATTCACGAGACGTCATCCTACTTATTACTGTACATTCCTCTTATCGAAACTTAACCCTGACAATTTAAGAATTACTTAGCAGTGTTGGAATGATGATGATCCGCGATGCGATGAAGCTCCAAAATTCGCCGTGTTGTGTTCCTTAAGACACTTTGGAATTATTTTATTACTTGTCTTTAATTTCCTTTATTTTGAGTGTAACTCGGGAATTATTTATATAACATATTTGAGTTGTATATAAATGAGTCTTACAAACTTGATGTGTGGATTATAATGAATGAAAATAATAACGAACTTATTTGTCAAGTGTTGCCACAGTACTCCCCTTCCAGTGTTAATGATACCGTTTTGGAATGACCACATGACGTCCTATTCTTATTATCAAATACCAATGGCTTCGGACGACATCGCAAAGACTGCAATAACCACGCCAATGGGTCTTTTTGAGTTTGTCGCTATGCCATTTGGCTTAAAAAATGCCACGCAGACATTTCAACGATTCATAGACTCTATATTTAGAGATCTTCCATTCGTTTTCTGCTACATAGATGATATTATCATCGCATCTGAGGACCCAGTTCAGCATCGAGATCACCTGAAACAAGTTTTCAAGAGATTGCAAGAGAACAACCTCAAAATTAATTTAAACAAATGCATCCTTGGCCAACCAGACGTAAATTATCTGGGCTTTACGGTCAGCAAGGATGGTCTAAAAGCACCACCGGAACGAGTGGCGGCATTGAGCAACTACAAGAAACCAGAAACGCTAGTCGAGCTTCGACGTTTCCTTGGAATAATTAATTATTATAGGCGATGCATACCTCACGCTGCCCACATGCAGGCACCTTTAAATTCACTTCTTCAGGACTCTAAAAAGAATGATAAGAGATCAGTTCCGTGGACTACGAAAACTGAAGCAGCATTTACGTCCTGTAGGGAAAGTCTACGGCATGTGACACAATTAGTTTTTCCGGATCCTACGGCTAAACTCACTCTAACAACAGATGCGTCAGATACAGCAATTGGGGCGTCGTTGGAGCAGTTTCGGGGAAATCACGGGCAGCCGTTGGGATTCTTATTATCGCCTGCTGAAAAGAATTATAGCCCTTATGATCGTGAATTGTTGGCAGTATACGAGGCAATTCGATTTTTTAAACACTTTCTGGAGGGACGAAATTTGTTAATACGGACAGACCATAAACCATTGATTTACGCCTTTACGCAAAAATTAAATAAAGCATCACCTAGGGAGGCAAGATACCTGGATTATATATCTCAATTTTCAACGGAGATAATACATATTTCCGGTCCAGAGAACATAGTGGCTGATGCATTTTCAAGAATCAGTGCAATAGATATGCCCTCCATGGTAGAAAATAAAGTACTTCAAGCTTAGCAAGACAAGCACGAAGAGCTGAAACAACTACTGAAGGAAGGCTCATCACTAACTTTACAGAGACGACTAGTTGATCCAGAGACGAACATTTATTGTAATGTATCAACAGGATATGATCGACCTTATATCCCACAAAAATTCAGAAAGCTGGTTTTTGATTCTATACATGGACTTTCTCATCCTAGTGGAAGAGCAAAATCTTATCAACTTCGTCAGAAGTATGTCTGGCCTAGCGTTAAAAAAGATGTGCTGAAATGGTGTCGCAAATGCATCGCTTGTCAGCGATCTAAGGTTTATCGTCACCACAGGAACCTTCCTGGAAAAATCGAGGTTCCTGATGATCGTTTCGCACATGTCCACCTGGACATAGTAGTAATGCCTTTTTATAAAGATTACAGGTATTGCTTAACCATGATAGATCGATTTTCTCGATGGCCCGAAGCTGTGCCGCTGAAGGATATTTCAGCGGAGACAGTCGCAACCGCTTCCTATTCCTCATGGATCTCACGTTTTGGAGCTCCACAGACACTAACCACCGACCAGAATACGCAATTCGCGAATTGTCTTTTCACAGCATTGACCATCATGTTGGGGACTAAACGCATACACACATCACCGTATCATCCTTCGTCAAACGGTTTAGTTGAGCGATGGCACCGCTCGTTTAAGGCAGCGTTAATGCGCAGGGAGGATATAGCATGGGTGGATCTACTTCCAACAGTTCTTCTAGGATTAAGGACGTGTTTTAAGGAGGATTTACAGGCATCTGCTGCAGAGTACCTGTACGGAGCACCATTAAAGATTCCTGGAGAATTCTTCTTCAATGTGGACATGCCTGCAGAGCCGCAAATATTCCTGGAGAAGTTCAGGGAACATATTCGAGCTATTCGACCTAGACCTACAGCACATCATGCGAAAAATAAAATGTTTCATCTAACGGACTTGTTCAAATGTTCTCATGCGTTTGTGATAACGGATGCAGTTAAGAAGCCTTTAGAGCAACCTTACTCGGGAGTTTACAAAATCATTAAAAGGATAGACGACTACAATTTTGTTTTGCAAATAAAGGAAAACGAGGTCACACTATCAACAGAGCGTCTTAAACCAGCTTACATAGCTATTGACGACAGCAAACCTGAGGATGCAAAAAAAACAAACTTCGTTTCACAACATTGACGAACAAAACACTTGGCTTCACCAAGACCATCCAGTTAGAACCTACAGAAATAAAAAGAAGGTAAACTTCAAATTCCCGGGCAATTTACTGGGGAGGGAGTAGCTGTGGCAGCCCGAATCTTCGGCTTACTCGTCGAACTACCAGAAGCGCTGTTAGGAAATGCTGAGATCACGGATGACCAGACATTTCCGAACACCTGTTCACTCAAGGCCAAGCGCACGGTGGCTAACACCTGGCTTAAAGTGCACCGAGCAAATTGTCACGACGGCCCGGGTGTGCGCGCTCAGGGTCATGTTTCAAAACATTGCACCCATTGAGTAACACGGGCCGCTGACTGCCGGTGACTAAGCAAGCTAAGTGCCTAAGTGCACAAATTAGTAGCACTGACCTAGGTAACGAGGAAAACGTTGGAAGAAGTTCTCGGCAGTCTAAAATGAGCAGTCTACAAAGAGCAGTCTAAAATGAGCAGTCTACAAAGTGCAGTCTACAAAGTAGAGTCAAAAAAGTAGAGTCTACTAAGTGAAGTCAAAAGTAAAGCCACCAGAGCTTAAGCAGAAGCAACGAAGTAAAAAAACGGACAGTTAGTACCGAAAAAAATGAACACAAAATTCTATTTCAATGTGCAGTGGAATCGTGCTGCGCCCATAACCTGTTGTGGGAAGCAGGATTCGATAATAAACAACACGAGAGTTCGCTTAATGAACAGGTTTATTTAGCCGATGTTTACAGCGTGGTCGTGAAAGAAAACTAAGTGAAGTTACATCATCACAGAGTACCAACATAAGAAAAAGAAAACAAACCAATACAAAAGTGACATCTGTCTGAACAGTTTAAACTTTAACACTTCCCCGTAAACTGATCAAACCAAAAGAAAAATGATTAAACTGTAAGTCCAATTTTGGAGCACATGATTTTAAACTTATTTGAATTCAAAGGTTTTGTGAACATGTCTCCCAGCTGATTCTCCGAAGCCACGAATTCCACGTTGATATCACCACTCTGATAAAGCTCTCGCACAAAGTAGTATCGCACTGCAATGTGCTTGGATCTTTTGTGAAACTCCGGATTCTTCACCAACTTGATTGCACTGGCGTTGTCGACAAACAGAATTGGTGTCTCTCCAGAGGTACCAATTTCTGACAGCAGTCGGTATAGCCACACCAGTTCCTTTGCACCTTCGCTCGCAGCAACGAACTCCGCCTCGGTTGTCGACAAAGCCACTGATTTCTGCAATTGTGAGGTCCACGAAACTGCTGTGCCGTTGATCAGGGACACGAAACCGTTGGTTGATCGTCGAGTCTTGACGTCTCCCGCAAAGTCAGCATCAGAATAAGCACATAGCCCATCAGCAGTTAAAGTGTAGAGCAAACCCAACGCTGAAGTACCACGGAGGTATCTGAAAATGCGTTTAACGCAGATCCAGTCGAACTTTGTGGGGTTTGCCATTGCTCGTGCCACCTTCGAAACAGCAAACGCTATATCTGGGCGTGTAGCGCAGGCCAGATACAACAAGGAACCAACAGCAGAACAGTATGGGATGGACTTGTCAAGGGGCTCGTCGTTTGAGTTGTCGGGCTTTTCGTTGTCCGCAGGTGTCTTCACAGATTTGCAGGTCGCCATTTCGAATCGTTGCAGAATTTTCTCAACTTAGATGCGCTGCGACAGGAAGAAACCAGACTCTCGTTGCTCGATCTGCATCCCCAAAAATGAGTCGAGAGATCCAATTGTGATTTTGAATTTCGAAGTCAACAATTCCAGGAACGAGTTGACCACGGCCTGCGATAATCCAGCGATAAGACCGTCATCGACGTAAATAGCGACGAGTAACTTTTCTCCTCCTCTTGTCCTAGAGTAGACGCATGGATCAGCGGTTGAAGGTATAAAACCGTTCTTTTCCATGAATGAGTTGAGCTCGTTGTTCCAGCAACGGGGAGATTGCTTGAGGCCATATGCAGCTTTCTTCAGACGACAGACGAATCCAGATCCATCATCGAAGCCCTGTGGTTGTCTCATATAGATGACAGTGTCAATTTTTCCATATAAAAAGGCAGTTCGAACATCGAATTGACCAAGCACAAGGCTTTCTTCAGCTGCAGTTGCGATGAAGGCTCGGATGGAGTCGTAACGGGCGACCGGGCTAAATGTTTCATCGTAATCGAGTCCGGGACGTTGAAACATTCCACGAACAACCAAACGGGCGCGATACCGATCAACTGAACCATCGGGCTTGTATTTGACTCGAAGAACCCAACGATTATCGATAGCGCGCTCACCCGGTGGCAACGGTACCAAGTCCCACGTTTCATTCTCTCGAAAAGCGTCCAGTTCGTCCCTCATCGCGCACAACCACTTGTCTGAGTCATGACTCTTCATGGCATCAGCGAAGTTGGTAGGCTCCAAATCTTCCTGGACAGCTTGTGTCATACAAGCCAAAGCGATGTTTGCCTCCGAGCGACGAGTTTGATGTCCCACTTCGTAGTCACCATATTTCGGTGGCAAACGAATCGAACGTGCCGGACGCAGCACTCGTCCTTGAACAACTTCTTCTGGTACAGGGGGAGCTGCATTCTCAGAAGAGCCACATCCAGCATCGTCACTTTCATCAGGAAGATCGTCGAAACTTTCATAGTCCGATTCAGCGCCCGCTTGGTCGTCGGTTTCAACTTCCCCTTTTTGGTCATCCTGGTCATCACAACGAGTCCCAAATTCAAGGTCGATTGTATTCTTTGTAGTACAAAGTTTTTCTGGTCGAAAATAGACGTCTCGTGACTTCATTAGGCGATGTTTTGATGGTACCCACACTTTGTGTCCATCCTTGTCATTGACGTAACCAACGAAACGACCAAGCACCGCTTTGGCGTCGAATTTTGTTCGGAACTGTTTTGGCACATTCACATAACACTCTGTACCAAAGATTCTCAGGTGATCGAAGCTGTCAAAAACTCTGCCGGTCCACATCTCAAACGGTGTCTTGCCAGGAACGCGCGACTTGGCGGTGCGATTGATCACGTATACAGCGGTGTCACAAGCATGTGCCCAAAACGATGATGTCATACCACTAACTGTCAGCATTGAGCGTGCCAACTCGACGACGTGACGGTTCGACTGTTCCGCGACTCCGTTCTGCTGCTGTGTATACGGGCACGACGGCCGAAACTCGATACCTCGTTCGCGCAACAACCTCATCACAGCATCACATTCAAACTCAGTCCCACAGTCAGAACGAAAAGTTTTCACTTTGTGTCCTGCGGTATCGCACTCTCTCAGAAATGAGTCCAAGGTTCAGCCACTTCCGATTTGCGCTTCATAAAAAATATGCGAACAATTTGAGAAAAGTCATCCTTAAACACCACGTAGTAACGAAAACCGTTAATCGAATCAACAGACATCGGACCGTTCACGTCAGCGTGGATCAGCTCACCAACCGTAGTTGGGCGATAAACACGCGAGTGAAAAGGTTTGCGGTGCGATTTCCCCAACACACAACCGTCACAAAAATCCGACGTGTCCGATGACCTGCACGAAATGCCAAAACGAGACAAAACGTCACGCACGTGTCGTTTGTCTTGATGTCCGAATCTTTCATGCCATCACTGCAGTACGTCAGCTGATGTGGCGAGATCAGCTTTTGCGATGGACACTTCTGGGATGCGAACGCGCATGTCCATGACGTACACAGATCCAACAAGTTGACCGGCTGCGACAAGTTCACCATTAAACAAAACTTTCACTCCATCTGAATTGAATAAAATGTAATTTCCACGTTCAGCAGCTTGACGAATGGAGAAAAGCTGATGACGTGCCTCGGGGACATACCAGACATCATTAAGGGTTGCAGACGACAACCTGTCACCGATGCGAACATCAACCTCGACCCTGCCTGACCCATACGCCAAAATAAAATGTTTTCCGGCCGTTTGAACTCGTTGTGGAATCGGAAACTTCTCGAAAGTAGCAAAATGCTGCTTGTTTGCCGATATGTGTTGCGTTGTGCCGGAGTCCGATATCCAGTTGTCAGCTAAAACGGCATCAGTGCTGACAGCCAATCCTGTAGCGAAAAACGAGCCTGGTTTGGTGTTTTGTTTGAGATCCGCCCCGTCACCGCCTGTCCGCCTGCTTTGTTCTGCAGCCTCACGTTTCCGACACTCACTGATGACATGACCAAATTTCTTGCAGTACAAACATGCGCGCTTCTCCTTTTTGCCTGCTGCCGACGAATCTTGAGGATTTTTGTATTGTTTCTTATGTGTGTGTCGTTGAGATTTTGATTTAGCGAAGAAAGCACCCGACGAATGCGACGCGCCTTGTGACAAGACTGAATTTTCAATTGATCGAAGATTTTCGATCAGAAGTTTTGTTGTCTGCTCAATTTCAGGAACGCGATACCAAGTCGAACGATAGTATTGGTATTCAGGACCAAGCGTTTTGAAAATTCTGTGGTGCAGCAAAGAGACTGGGAGAGTTGCATGAGGATTGCCCTTCTGAAGTTCTGCGAGAATGTCATCAAACAGATTTGCCAATTGGGATGCGTGTTTGGTGATAGAAGTAGCGTCATCTTTCGCGATTTCGAAGAAACTGTCAAATAACGTGTACAGGCGCTGCAAAGAGGACTGTTCGAACACTGATAAAAGTGTATCCCATATTTCTTTGACGTCAGTCTTTTTGCGAACGTAGATTGCAGCCTCTTCGTCCAGTGCCGTTCCCAGAATACGAGCCGCGCGAAATATGTAACCGGGCTCCGCGGAAAGCAAAAAAAAAGAACAAATTCGGAACTAACAAACAATTTTATTCGATTAAAGGTTGAACAATTAATGCGATCGCTCAAGAGAGCTTTCCTAATTTATTAACTACAATTGCTGACTTATGGTCTAGACTGCTACCGGTCACGGGGCGGTCGCTGTGGTCACGTTGCGATGCGTCGGCAGGTGAACGTCCGGGTCATGGAAGGTGTCGAAATAAATGCTAGAAATGTGATTGCTGACTTTGCTGTGCTTGCTTATTGGGGTGCGGGTGATCGGGTGATATAACTGCTCCCCCCTTAGCGTGGAGCGAAGCCCAAAGGAGTTGAGGATTCGAGGCTCCTTGGGTCGGAGCGATGTTTTGTTGTGGGATGATTTCATTGATGTTCAAGGTAAGATGTCTTCTTCGGGTGAGGTAGGCTGCCATGATGGCCACTGCGAGTCCAAGGATGGTTAGGATGATGTATATGATGTTATCCCCTTGATGAATCCTGGTTTCTAGGTTATCTAGTGCTGCTCTGGTTTCGATGTGATAGGTTTTAAGTTTAGGTAGTGTCAGCCTTTCTATAGATGAATTTTGATGGACTTCGGTAGGTATGGCAGGGTATATAAAGATGTTATCCCAGAAGATGTTCGGGTTATCTCGGTAAGTGATTCCGTTGATTTCTACTGAGCAATTTTGATAGTGGATTAAGAATGTTCCTTGTAGATTTTGTTGCTGGGTTCCGCAGGTAGATTGGATTTGGATCTCCGGGGTGTTGGTTAGTAGAATGTAGTTTGGCTGCGGTTGGGAGATGGCTGTGTGCTCGATGATGTCTTCAAAGATGCAGGTGGCTGGTCTATTGGACATGAGCTGGCTGATGCAGTTGGATTCGCTTGCTTCCTCGATTTGCTTGCTCCCATCACAGTAGAAGACTCCCTCGATTTTTGGGCATGGTTCGTCAAGATATTGAATATTAGTTAGGTTAAAAAGAATATAGGGCTTTGTGGTAATTATTTTGGTTTTGTTCACAGGGATAGGGATTATATTAAAAAGGGAATAAATTTCGCTGGACATTATAGGGATGCGGACGTTAAATATGATATTAGAATCATTGTAGTATGCTTGTAGGCCAAGTAATTCGTAAATATGTTCTTCTGATTTTATCTCTATGGATTGATTCCTGAAAATGTGGTAAATTTCGGCGAGTTCGTTTGGATTTAGAATATGTTTCGGGATGATATTTAATTTAGCTAGGACGATTGCTTCAGCGATATTGGAAAGATGGTTTGAGAGTAGGTCTATGTTATAATTGATTTGATTTAGGTATTGGATTTGAATTAATAGGTCTTCGCTGGATCTGATTCTATTATCTAGTTGGGTTGTATAGTGATTCAAATATTTCTGTATTTTGTCTTGTTCTTCGTTAATGTGGTTGGTTATATTATTAAATCTTTCGTTCATTAAATTATTTATTCTTGCTTGTTTACTAATTTCGGTATAAATTGTCGATTGGTTTGAAGTTAAATTTTCTATTTGCTCATTTAGACGGTGTGCATCGTAAGCGTCCATGTTTCCCGTTATGAATTTAATTACTGCACCAAGACCATTAACAAGTCCTCTTCGGTTCCTTGTTTTTGGTGAGAGGGATTGTAGCTTTCGGTTAAGTGCTTGTAGTTTAAATTTGGTTAGTCTCACAGAATCCCGAACTCCATCGAGTTTATCTAGTGCTTTTAATGATTCGGAAATTTCGTTGATATTTTCTTCGTAAGATGCTAATTTAATAATATGTATTAGGTTTTCATAGTGATCCACAGTCCTTGCGCTGCCGAGTCGTAGGGGCAGTATAGTTTGTATGTCAGTCAGTTCTTGTATTTCCATCTTTTGTCCGTGGGCCGTCAATATTCTGTAATAGACGTTTCTTTTTAATTCTAGATTTGTGGAGTTTCTTGTTTTCGTTAGTTACTACTGTTACTTTTTTATTATCCTTTACTGTTTGATGAACCTAGGAGTTAGTTTATTTCTTCTGCATTGTTTCCTAAATATTATTTCGTTTGTTTCGAGATCTTTGGGTTCTTCCCTATCCTTATTCAATTTATCTAAATTTTTACGCGTTAAAATTTCTATTTTTTCTTTTATTTCAGGGTACAGGTTTTCTTGGAATTTATTTAAAGCTTTAAGATATTCATGCTCATTATTAAATTTTATATCATCTTTGTTAAATTTGTGGGTCCTACCAGAGAATAGTTCAAAAGGCGTTAATTTGGTTGCAGAGTGTATAGCGTTATTGTACGTTGTAATTGTTTCGTTTAAAATTTCGTCGTGGTCTCCATTATAGTTCATTTGTTTGTATTTATCTAGAATTATTCTGTAAGTTTCGGTCAACGTAGAATGCAGTCTTTCGACGGGGGAATTGCTACTTGTCTGTTCAAACGATGTAATGTGTAATTTGATATTATATTGGTCACAAAAATCTTTGAAGATGCTTGCTGTGAACTCACTACCTTGGTCCGCTACTATTTTATTTGGTATACCGTGTAGGCTTAGGAAATGTCTTAGTGAATTGATGATATTTAAACTATTTCGTGCGGGTATTGTATAGGCTGCTGCGAATTTGGAAAACTTGTCGATAATTGTTAATATTTGTTTATTGTTTATACTGTATATATCAATGTGAATGATTTCGAGAGGTTTCGAGGGGTTTTCTGGGGTTTCGTATTTAATTTTCGGTGGACTACGGTCGTATTTGAGTGTTTGGCAAGCTTCGCAGTTGTTAATGATTTTTGTGATCTTATTTACCATGAAAGGAAAGTAATATTGTCTTTTTAAGTGGTGAAGCGTTTCCTGAATTCCCCTATGATTAGTTTTGTTGTGATAGTCAGTGATTATTTTATCTTGTTCGTCATTGTCAGTTATATCTGTTAAAATTTCTTTACAACGGAGGGGTTTGAAGGCTTTATTTCTGGCGAAGAATTTTGAGTAGACTGTCTGAATGGTTCGGAAACTTTCTTCATCTGCGAAAATTGCTGTAAGTCTGTTGGGGACGACGAATCTCTTAAAAAGCGATGTAACATTTTCTTCGGTGAATTCGGGTGAGCGAAAAGTTCGTCTTAGCTTATTTCGGAATATAGTTTCTAGGCTTGTGTGGGGACCTTTAGGGGTTCTTTCGAATATTAGTTGAAAATTAAATTCATTGATGGGGCGCTCAGAGATTGGTATTCCGTCATTCAAGTTTTCTTCAGCGGAATGGATGGTCGTTCCTCGGGTGCCTTGCACGGAAGTCGAACTTCTTACTTCGCTAGTATTTATTTCAGTTACTTTCTTTTCAGGAATTTTGATTCTGCTGAGGGCATCTGCATTAGTGTTTTGGTTCCCCTTTTTATATACGATTTCGTAATCGTATTCTTCGAGTTTAAGGCGCCAGGGTACTAGCTTTGAATTTGGTTCCTTTAAACTCATAAGCCAGGTCAACGGTTTGTGGTCCGTCACTATTTTAAATCTCCTGCCGAAAAGGTAAAGCCTGAAATATTTAGCGGCCCAGACTATGGCCAACAATTCCTTCTCTATTGTTGAATAATTTATTTCGGAGTCTGTGAGTGTCCGGCTAGCATAACAGATTGGCTTATCGTTGCCAATGGGACCCTGGGATAATATTGCGCCGATGGCGAATTGGCTAGCGTCTGTGGTGAGGACAAAGGGTTTCGTGAAATCGGGATACTGCAAAATCGGGTCGTTCATTAGGATTTGTTTGCAGGTTTCGAAGGTCTGTAGGTATTTTTCAGTTAATTGGATTGTCCTCCCTTTCTTGAGACATTCTGTAAGGGGTTTCACTAATTTGGCAAAATCTTTGATAAATTTCCTGTAGTAACCGAGTAGACCGAGGAAAGATTTGATTTCTTTTGGTGTGCGTGGGATTGGAAATTCCTTGATTGCGCGTAGTTTTTCGGGGTTTGGTTTTATGCCTTGGGTAGTGATCACATGCCCTAAAAATGCGATTTCTTTGTGAAGAAACTCGGATTTATTCATCTGGATTTTGAGGTTTGCTTCTCGGAGTTTATCAAATACTTTCTTCAGATTCTCGACATTGTCTTGAAGCGAAGTCGAAAACACAATTATGTCGTCGAGATATACTAAACATATTGTGCCTTGGAGGTCTTTAAGAACATTGTCCATCACTCTTTGGAATGTTGATGGTGCGTTCTTGAGCCCAAAGGGCATACGGATATATTCGTAATGACCTCCTTCTACTGTAAAGGCTGTTTTTGGCACATCTTCAGACTTCATCTCGATTTGGTGAAATCCGCTTGCCAGATCGAGAGTCGAGAAATACATGCAACGTCCGAGTTTATCAAGGATTTCCGTAATGTTTGGGAGTGGGTATCTGTCGGTAATAGTTTTTTCGTTGAGCTTCCTGTAGTCGATGACTAAGCGCCACTTTTGAGTGCCACTCGCATCTAATTTCTTCGGCATAATCCATACAGGTGAACTCCAAGGGGAATAACTTGGACGGATTATCCCCTGATTGAGTAGGTCGCTGATCTGTTTGCGTACCTCATCCTTGTGGATATAAGGGTACCTGTAGGATTTAGTGTAGATTGGTATATTGTCTACAGTAGGTATTGAATGTTTTACTTGATTGCTGAAGCTCAATTTTTGTCCTTCTTGGAAGAAAACGTCTTTGTAATCTCTACAGAGTTTCAGAAGAAGTTTCCGCTCTTCCTGATTGAGATGGTTCGTGCGTATTGATTCTATGAAATTTTGATTACCGGTGTTGTCTTGAATGTCGTGGCTAATATTGAAATTATTGACTTCTATTGTTTCTATGTTGTTCATGCACTCTACCTTGAGTGGATGATCGAGGAGAAGATTCTGTTGCGTGTCGGATTTATTTACTACTTCTATTGTGCTATGCCAGCCACTAGCTTTGTAGATACCTTCGGAGAGGTATAGATGGGGGTTGATTTCGGTTTTATTTAAATAGATGTCACCATCACGAATGTCTACTGGGAGTTTCACTAGTACTTTTGAATTAGCGGGGATTTGGGTTTCTTTTAAAGAATAATTTGGTTTAAAAATTAAAGGGGTAACGACGTTGTTGGTAACAGTGTTGGCCCAAAGTTAATCTGATTAACGATTAAAAATTAATGATTAAAAATCATAATCAAAAAATTTGATTAAGATTAATTAATCATAATCAAATTTAAAATGATTAAGATTATTAATCATAATCATTAATCGTTAATTTGATTGTTTGATTAACTATTAACTACTCATTTACTAAACTACTATAGAGAGAGTGACTCCTAACACACTATGGTCGGGTAACACCATGAGCTTGACTCACACGTGTGGCGGGCGAAAATTAGTGAAGTATGAAGAAAGTGCACTTTTTAGAAAATATCTTCAGAACTAATAGTAGGATTTCAATGAAATTTGGAAAATAGGTATCACATAGTATTGCAAAGATGTAGATGAAACAACTATAAACAACTTTATAGCTAATTTTTCGCCTTTATTAGGTAATACACAAACA